>CANJKZ010000872.1:10000-610000 GCA_947471745.1 Closterium sp. Naga37s-1
CGGACACCCTGGAGCGTTGCAATGCTCTTGCCGGCCACCCTGGAGCATTGCAATGCTCTTGCCGGACACCCCGGATAGTTGCAATGCTCTTGCCAGACACCCCTGAGCGTTGCAATTCTCTTGCCGACCACCCTGGAGCGGTGCAATGCTCTTGACGGACACCCTGGAGCGTTGCAATTCTCTTGCCGGCCACCCTGGAGCGTTGCAATGCTCTTGCCGGACACCCCGGAGTGTTGCAGTGCTCTTGCCATACACCCTGGAGCGTTGCAGTGCTCTTGTCGTACACCCCGGAGCGTTCCAGTGCTCTTGCCGGACACCCCGGAGCGTTGCAATGCTCTTGCCGGACACCTCGGAGCGTTGCAATGCTCTTGCCGGACACCTCGGAGCGTTGTAATGCTCTTGCCGACCACCCTGGAGCGTTGTAATGCTCTTGCCGGACACCTGGAGCGTTGCAATGCTCTTGCCTGCCACCCTGGAGCGTTGCAATGCTCTTGCCGGACACCCCAGAGCGTTGCAATGCTCTTGCCGGACACCCCGGAGCGTTGCAATGCTCTTGCCGGACACCCTGGAGCGTTGCAATGCTCTTGCCCGACACCCCGGAGCGTTGCAATGCTCTTGCCGACCACCCTGGAGGTTGCAATGCTCTTGCCGGACACCCTGGAGCGTTGCAATGCTCTTGCCGGCCACCCAGGAGCATTGCAATGCTCTTGCAGGACACCCTGGAGCGTTGCAGTGCTCTTGCCGGACACCCCAGAGCGTTGCAATGCTCTTGCCAAACACCCTGGAGCGTTGCAATGCTCTTGCCGGACACCCCGGAGCGTTGCAATGCTCTTGCCGACCACCGTGGAGCGTTGCAATGCTCTTGCCGGACACCCTGGAGCGTTGCAATGCTCTTGCCGGCCACCCTGTGAAATTGAATTCTCCGTGAAGATGCGGAGTACCAGCGGGGAGCATTGCAATGCTCTTGCCGGACACCCCGGAGCGTTGCAGTGCTCTTGCCGGACACCCCAGAGCGTTGCAATGCTTTTGCCGGCCACCCTGGAGCGTTGCAATGCTCTTGCCCGACACCCAAGAGCGTTGCAATGCTCTTGCCGACCACCCTGGAGTGTTGCAATGCTCTTGCCGGACACCCTGGAGTGTTGCAATGCTCTTGCCGGACACCCCGTAGCGTTGCAGTGCTCTTGCCAGACACCCTCGAGCGTTGCAGTGCTCTTGCCGACCACCCTGGAGCGTTGTAATGCTCTTGCCGGACACCCTGGAGCGTTGCAATGCTCTTGCCGGCCACCCTGGAGCATTGCAATGCTCTTGCCGGACACCCCGAATAGTTGCAATGCTCTTGCCAGACACCCCGGAGCGTTGCAATTCTCTTGCCGACCACCCTGGAGCGGTGCAATGCTCTTGACGGACACCCTGGAGCGTTGCAATTCTCTTGCCGGCCACCCTGGAGCGTTGCAATGCTCTTGCCGGACACCCCGGAGCGTTGCAGTGCTCTTGCTGGACACCCCGGAGCGTTGCAATGCTCTTGCCGGACACCCTGGAGCGTTGCAATGCTCTTGCCCGACACCCCGGAGCGTTGCAATGCTCTTGCCGACCACCCTGGAGTGTTGCAATGCTCTTGCCGGACACCCTGGAGCGTTGCAATGCTCTTGCCGGCCACACAGGAGCATTGCAATGCTCTTGCCGGACACCCCGGAGCGTTGGAGTGCTCTTGCCGAACACCCCAGTGCGTTGCAATGCTCTTGCCGGACACCCTGGAGCGTTGCAATGCTCTTGCCCGACACCCCTGAGCGTTGCAATGCTCTTGCCGACCACCCTGGAGTATTGCAATGCTCTTGCCGGACACCCTGGAGCGTTGCAATGCTCTTGCCGGCCACCCTGGAGCATTGCAATGCTCTTGCCGGACACCCCGGAGCGTTGCAGTGCTCTTGCCGGACACCCAGAGCATTGCAATGCTCTTGCCGGACACCCTGGAGCGTTGCAATGCTCTTGCCCGACACCCCGGAGTGTTGCAATGCTCTTGCCGGCCACCCTGGAGCATTGCAATGCTCTTGCCGGACACCCCTGAGCGTTGCAGTTCTCTTGCCGGACACCCCAGAGCGTTGCAATGCTCTTGCCGGACACCCTGGAGCATTGCAATGCTCTTGCCAGACACCCCGGAGCGTTGCAATGCTCTTGCCGGACACCTTGGAGCGTTGCTATGCTCTTGCCGGACACCCCGGAGCGTTGCAGTGCTCTTGCCGGACACCCCGGAGCGTTGCAATGCTCTTGCCGGACACCCCGAAGCGTTGCAGTGCTCTTGCCGGACACCCTGGAGCATTGCAATGCTCTTGCCGGACACCCTGGAGCATTGCAATGCTCTTGCCGACCACCCTGGAGTGTTGCAATGCTCTTGCCGGACACCCTGGAGCGTTGCAATGCTCTTGCCCGCCACCCTGGAGCGTTGCAGTGCTCTTGCCGGACACCCCGGAGCGTTGCAATGCTCTTGCCGGACACCCCGGAGCGTTGCAGTGCTCTTGCCGGTCACCCCGGAGCGTTGCAATGCTCTTGCCGGACACCCCGGAGCGTTGCAGTGCTCTTGCCGGTCACCCCGGAGCGTTGCAGTGCTCTTGCCGGACACCCCGGAGCGTTGCAATGCTCTTGCCGAACACCCTGGAGCGTTGCAATGCTCTTGCCCGACACCCCGGAGCGTTGCAATGCTCTTGCCGACCACCCTGGAGTGTTGCAATGCTCTTGCCGGACACCCTAAAGCGTTGCAATGCTCTTGCCGGCCACCCTGGAGCATTGCAATGCTCTTGCCGGACACCCCGGAGCGTTGCAGTGCTCTTGCCAGACACCCCGGAGCGTTGCAATGCTCTTGCCGGACACCTTGGAGCATTGCTATGCTCTTGCCGGACACCCCGGAGCGTTGCAGTGCTCTTGCCGGACACCTCGGAGCGTTGCAATGTTCTTGCCGGACACCCCGGAGCGTTGCTATGCGCTTGCCGACCACCCTGGAGTGTTGCAATGCTCTTGCCGGACACCCTGGAGCGTTGCAATGCTCTTGCCGGACACCCCGTCGCGGCCCTGCCCGTCGCGCGCCTCTGCCCGTCGCGGCCCTGCCCGTCGAGCGCCACTGCCCTTCGCGGCCCTGCTTGCTGCCCGTCGCGGATCTGATTGCCACCCGTCGCGGCCCTGCTTTGCCGCCAGTCGCGGCTCTCTCCTGCCGCCCTACGTCGCGGCCCTGCCCTGCCTCTGCCCGTCGCGGCCCCTGACCTGATCGCCGCCACCGTCGCGGCCCCCCCCACTGTCGCGCCCCACCCTGCAGCCGCCGTCACGCCTGCAGCACCGGTCGCAGCACTGCCTTGCCGCTAACGCACCTGTAGCCGCTGTTGCGGCCTCACCGTTGCGGCCCTGCCCTGCTGCCGCCCCAACCGCGGCCCTGACCTAATCGCCAGCTGCGGCCCTGCCCTGCACCCGCCCCTGGTAAGCACCCGCGCCGCCCAGCCGAGCCGCGCCGCCCAGCCGAGCCGCGCCGCCCAGCCGAGCCGCGCCGCCCAGCCGAGCCGCGCCGCCCAGCCGAGCCGCGCCGCCTTACCGAGCCGCGCCGCCCTACTGAGCCGCACGGCCCTGCTGCTTCTGCTGCTTCTGTTGCTACTGCTGCTTCTGCTGCTACTGCTGCTACTGCCACTATGGCTAGTCCCACTGTTCTTACCTTTGATGCTGAGGGTCGTGCTGTTGACTTCGAGGTGTGGGTAGACGACCTACAGCTGTTTCTCCAGTGCGACTCCAAGGACGGACTCTCCCTGTTCGATCACACGTCCGGTGTCTCTCCTGCACCTGCTGCCACTGCTGACAGTACGGTTCGCTCGCAGTGGACCACTCGTGACGCTGTTGCTCGTCTTGCTGTTCGTAGTCACCTGCCGTCTGCTGAGCGCGCGCACTTTGGCCAGTACAAGACTGCAAAGTCTTTGTATGACGCTGTTGTCGCGCGCTACTCCTCCCCTGCCACTGCTGCTCTCAGCCGCCTCATGCTGCCGTACCTGTTCCCTGACCTTGCTGCCTTTGCCACAGTCGCTGACCTCATTACTCACCTCCGCACTAGTGACACCCGCTACTGCGCTGCGCTTCCCACTGAGTTCTGTGCCAAGAACCCCCCCCCCATGTACATCACTCTCTACTACCTAGTCACCCGTCTCCCTGACTCTCTCTCTTCAGTCAGGGACCACTTTCTCTCCCTTTGCCCCACTCAGCTCACCGTCGACCTGCTTGAGGAGCGCCTTACTGCAGCAGAGAAGAGTATTGTTGCTGTAGCTGCTTCTCGCGGCGACCCCCGCGCCCCTTTCTTTGAGGGGTGCTCCCCCGTCCCCCTTCTCCCCTCTGTTGCTTCTGCTGCTGCTGTCGACCTCGTTGGCACTGAGGAGGTCGGGGCTGCGTCTGCTCCTAGTGGGAGGCGCCGCAACAGCAAGGGCAAGGGGGGCAGGGGTGGTGGAGGGGACGGAGGGGGCGGCGGTGGAGGCGGTGGAGGGGGCGGAGGGGGTGGTGGTGGCGGTGGGGGTGGTGGCGGGAGTGGGGGCGGCAGTGGAGGTGGTGGAGGCAGCGGCAGCGGCGGTGGAGGTGGAGGCGGTGGTGGTGCTGGCCGAGGAGGTACCGCACAGCGTGGAGGCTTTGGCGGTAGCCAGCGCCAGCAGCAGCCGCGTTCCCGTGAGACCCTTTCGCCCCTACAGCTTCGTGAGTGGTACGCTGGGCGTGGGAGGGCTGGGGGTGTTGGTCCCTGCACTTACGTTCTTCGCACAGGCGGGCGCCGTGGAGAGACGTGCGGTGGGCTGCACACTTCGCAGCGCTACTTCGGTCGCCTGACTGACGCCTGGCGTGCACAGTTTCCTGACGGCGCTGAGCTCCCCTGCTGGGGTGATCTGCTGAAGCAGAATGTTGCTATCTTTGATCTTGATTTCGATGCTATCCTTGCTGCCATGTATGCTGTGACTGATAGTGCTGAGGGTGACTGTTACCTGTGTGTTCCGCCCGACCCGGGCATTGAGGCTGCTGCTCTAGGTGCTAGTGAGTCTGCTGCTCCAGGTGCTAGTGAGTCTATCGCTACAGGTGCTAGTGAGTCTGCTACTCCAGGTGCTAGTGAGTCTGCTCTCTCTGGTACAGCACCTACTGAGGCCTTGCACACCTTCACACTTGACTCAGGTGCTTCGCGCTCCTTCTTTCGCGACAGCACCACACTCACGCCGCTCAGTCGGCCGGTTGCAGTCTCCCTGGCTGACCCCTCTGGGGGCCCAGTCCTTGCGCACTCCTCCACGGTTCTACCGTGTCCTGCGGCCCCGTCGGGCTTACTGTCGGGACTCCACCTCCCCTCGTTCTCTACGAACTTGGTGAGTGGAGCTGACCTCCAGGACGTGTGGGTTGACCAGTTCACCCCGGGAGGTCAGCGTGTGACCCACTGTACTTGCTCTCGGACGGGCCGCCACCTGGCCACGTTCACCCGTCGGCCTGGGTCGAGCCTCTACACACTGACCACTGTGTCTCCTCCTGTCACTGCGTCTGGTCAGGTAGCTGCGTCTGGTCAGGTGTTTGCTGCTGCGTCCAGGTCTAGTCCGCCGTCTGCCCCCTGCTCGTGTCGTCCTCTGTCACACGAGACTCTTCTTTGGCACCACCGCCTTGGTCACCCCTCCCTGCCTCGTCTCCGAGGTATGGCCTCCCGTGTCCTTGTCTCAGGTCTCCCCCCGTCCCTCCCTCCCCTTCCTCCGGGGCCTGCCCCTACCTGTGTTCCTTGTGTTGAGGGCCGGCTGCGCGCCGCTCCTCACTCCTCTGAGTTTCCTCCGACAGAGGCTCCTCTGCAGACTCTCCACATGGACGTGTGGGGCCCAGCCCGCGTCCGTGGACAGGGTCACGAGCGTTACTTCCTCCTGGTCGTTGACGACTACTCGCGCTACACCTCAGTCTTCCCCTTGCGCCGCAAGGGTGAGGTCACTGAGGTGTTGATCGACTGGATCCGCGCTGCCCGTCTCCAGCTCAGAGAGAGTTTCGGCTCGGACTTTCCTATTCTGCGTCTGCACTCAGACAAAGGTGGTGAGTTTTCCTCCGACCTTCTGAGGGCTTTCTGTCGTGCGGAGGGCATCCGCCAGACGTTCACGCTTCCGGCCTCCCCAGAGCAAAATGGGATTGCTGAGCGCCGCATTGGCATGGTCATGGACGTTGCTCGCACGTCCATGATCCATGCGGCTGCTCCCCATTTTCTGTGGCCGTTCGCTGTTCAGTACGCTGCGCATCAGATCAACCTTCAGCCTCGTGTCTCCTTGCCGGAGACCACACCTACTCTGCGGTGGACGGGGAAGGTTGGTGATGCGTCTGTGTACCGTGTCTGGGGATCTCGAGCTTTTGTCCGCGATACTTCCGCGGACAAGCTGTCCTCTCGTGCTGTTCCCTGCGTTTTCCTTGGATTCCCCCCTGACGCGCCTGGGTGGCAGTTTTACCACCCCACCTCGCGCCGTGTTCTGTCCTCTCATAACGTCACGTTTGACGAGTCGGTCTCTTTCCCTACCGCACTGCCCCTCCCCCCCCCCCGCCGCTCTTCCTTGCTCCCGGTACTCCTCCGGTAGACCCCCTCCCCCCTCAGGGTCCTGCCCCTTCAGGTGTGTCCCAGGTAGACCCTGTCGAGCCGGTCGAGGTAGCTGTTGACTCTGGTGCTGCTAGGGGTGCTGAGCCTGCGGGTACGGGGCCCGGGGGTGCTGAGCCTGGGGTTGCTGAGTCTGGGGGTGCGGAGCCTGGGGGTGCTGAGCCTGGGGTTGCTGAGCTTGGGGTTGCTGAGCCTAGGGGTGCTGAGTCTGGGGGTGCTGTGCGTGAGCGTGCTGTGTCTGGAGGTCCTTCGGGTGTCTCGTCACGGCGCGATCCCCTCTCTCCACAGAGGCTGCGTGAGTGGTACGCTCGACGCTGTAGCCGTTCTGCTCGTGCTGGAGGTACTGGCGCTGCTGGAGGTCCTGCTGGTGTTAAAGCCACTGGAGGTGCTGGCGCCGCTGGAGGTGCTGCTGGAGCCCCTGGAGGTGCTGCTGGTGCTGGAGCTGCTGGAGCTGCTGGAGGTACTGCTGGAGTTGCTGGAGGTGCTGCTGGAGCTGCTGGAGCAGCTGGAGTTTCTGCTGGTGCTGGAGCTGCTGGAGCCGCTGGTTCTAGAGGTGCTCGTACTGGAGGTGTTGGAGCTGCTGGAGGTGCTGGAGCTGCTGGTCCCGGAGGTGCTCGTACTGGAGGTACTGGAGCTGCTGAGGCTGGTAGTGCTGCAGGAGTTGGAGCTGGAGGTGCTGGAGCTGTTACTGCTGGAGGTCCTGCTGGAGCTGGTGCTGCTGGAGGTGCTACTGGAGCTGGTGCTGCTGGAGGTGCTGCCGCTGGTGGTGCTGCGGGAGTTGGAGCTGGAGACCCTCGAGCTGAGGGTACTGGTGCTGTCTCTGCTGTTTCTGGAGGCGCTGCGCGGCCGCGGCCGTACTACGTTCCGCTCCTTCAGCAGGTTCTTGGCCTACCGCTTTCTAATGGTCCTCCTCCTCTGCCCTTACTGAGTCCACCGCCTGTCCAGTCGCAGTCGCAGTTACTGCCAGCCTCTCCACTGCCTGTTTCTTCTCCTTACTCTGGACCGACTAGAGGTCTTACGGAGCGTCGTGCGCCTGAGTCTCGTCCTGCGTCGCCTGAGTCTCGTCCTGAGTCGCCTGTTCGCGCTGTCCGCACTGGTCGTGTTCCGCGTCAGCGTCCCCCTCCTGTCCCTGGCACTCACTATATGACTCTGCGTCCTTCCACTGCTCCACAGCGTGTCCCTCTACCGTCTCCTCCTGCGTCCTCTCTTCCTGACGGTCCGGACCCGGAGTCTGACTCCCTTCGTGCTGCTAGTCCTACTGTCACGCGTTTCCTCGCCACTGTTGTCACTGACCCTTCGTTTGAGTCCACTGCTGCGTCTGCTCTAGTTGCTGAGCTTGTTGACTTTGCTGCCGCCTGTCGTCTAGACTACGCCGCTAGTCTTGTTGCTGAGTCTGAGTCTGAGTCTGTCTGTCCTCCGTCCGTCGGGGGTGAGTGTGCTCTTGGCACGGACGTCCTTGAGGACAGACAGGAGGAGATTGAGTGCTTTGCCGCTGCTTTACCTCATCTCGTGTCCATGCTGATTGCCCCTGAGGGAGTCCCGGATGCACCAGACATCCCGACCCCGCGCTCTTACGCAGAGGCGATAGAGGGTCCCTACTCCTCTCAGTGGCAGACAGCCATGGACGCAGAGATGGCTTCCTGGAAGTCCACAGGCACCTACGTCGACGAGGTTCCCCCACCTGGGGCGAACATCGTCAGTGGCATGTGGATTTTCAGGGTGAAGCGGCCGCCGGGTTCTCCGCCTGTCTTCAAGGCGCGTTACGTTGCACGAGGCTTCAGTCAGCGAGAGGGAGTTGACTTCTTCCAGACCTTCTCTCCTACCCCGAAGATGACCACTCTTCGGGTTCTGCTGCACGTCGCCGCTCAGCGTGACTACGAGCTTCACTCTCTTGACTTCAGCACTGCTTTCCTACAGGGCAGCCTACACGAGGAGATCTGGCTGCGCCGCCCACCGGGCTTCACTGGGTCGTTTCCTGCTGGTACCCAGTGGAGCCTCCGGCGGCCAGTCTACGGTCTCTGCCAGGCACCCCGTGAGTGGCACGACACACTGAGGACTACTCTTGCTGCTCTTGGGTTTGCTCCTTCTACTGCTGACCCGTCGCTGTTTCTACGCACCGACACCACTCTGCCGCCGTTCTACGTTTTCGTGTACGTAGGCGACTTGGTCTTTGCTACCTCTGACACTGAGGGACTCGCCCACGTGAAGTTGGAGCTGCAGAAGAGACACATGTGCACAGACCTGGGTGAGCTGACAAGCTATCTTGGCTTGCGGATCACCCGGGACAGAGCACAGTGCACCATTACCCTGACTCACTCACACATGGTGCAGCAGGTCCTTCAGCGCTTCCGCTTCACGTACTCCTCGCCTCAGTCCACTCCTCTGCCTACCGGTCACTCGCTCTCAGCTCCACCTTCGGACGAGTCCGTAGAGCCAAGTGGCCCATACCCAGAGCTTGTGGGCTGCCTCATGTACCTGATGACCTGCACTCGACCTAACCTTGCATACCCTCTTAGCATCCTAGCACGCTATGTCGCTCCTGGCCGTCACAGGAAGGAGCATATGGATGCCGCTAAGAGGGTGTTGCGCTACTTGTGCAGTACGTCGGGCATGGGGCTCGTGCTTGGAGGACGGGCTAGAGTTGTCCTCACTGATCACGCAGACGCTTCTTGGGCTGACGACTTTGCTACGCAGCGGTCGTCACAGGGTTACACCTTCAGCCTTGGCTCCGGCTCTGTTTCTTGGCGGTCTACCCGCTCTTCTTCTGTTCTCAGCTCCAGCTGTGAGGCTGAGATCTACGCAGGGGCCATGGCTGCACAGGAGCTACGCTGGCTCACCTACCTGCTGATCGACCTGGGAAAGCTGCCTCGTTCTCCTCCAGTGCTGTACGTCGACAACAAGGCCATGATTGCCTTGTGTCAGGAGCACAGACTGGAGCACAGAACGAAGCACATCGCTCTGCGCTACTTCCTTGCTCGAGAGTTGCAGCAGCGTGGTCAGCTTCGTCTTGCTTACGTGGCCACTCAGGCCAACACTGCTGATGTCTTCACCAAGGCACTCCAGCCTTGTGATCATCAGCGTTTCTGTACTGTTCTAGGCCTTGTGCCTACTGTGCCTCACTAGCTTACTTCTTGACTCTGCTTGTACTGTGATCTCTATACATATACCTGCATGCTTACACTTGCTAGGTTGTGATCACTATATTGCTTGTGCTCCTTTCTATACTGTAACTCTGCATGTGAACTGGCCTTGTGGCCATTTGCTTGTGCTCGGAATGCGTGGTGACGTCGTGATCCACCCTGAGCTTGTTCTCCTACGATATATGTGTGCTTGTATTTGCTTTCAACAGAACAATGTTTTATGATTTCAAGCGTGCATTCTACTACTACGTACTGACGAGAGTATATACACAACGAACTACTGCCGAAACTCTGCTCAACCAGAACGCTCACTCTACAAGCTAAGCTTGGCATAACTACTCACTTGGTTCACAAGTGATGTTAAGTGTTGCCTAGTTTATGTTTGTGGTTCTGAGTTAATCGCTTCCGCATAGTACTTAGAGTTAACACATCTATTTTCCGCATTTCCTTTGAATAATACCATTCCCCACCCCCCTACCAGGTTCTAACATTTTGGATCTATGTAATTCGCCAAATATAGGCATTCCATTCGTGGATGGTACCTGCACTACAGGCGTGCATACCGACCAAACTGACCAGCGCATTACTTATGTTTGTAGATATGCGGTTAGTACCATATTCTTGCCAGTCCACTAGATTAGGCCATCTACTTTAACAACACTAGGTTCTAACCTATTAGAACCACATAGTTTGGGAGATTTCAGAGATCCAGCTTAGCATTGTACCTGCACACAAGCATGCATACTGACCGAACCGACCCGCACATCATTTTCTCCGTAAAACTACACTGAATACCAAATATCTTTCGCTTTTCCTTTGAATTATACCATTCCCCACCCCCCTTCTAGGTTTTAACCTTTTGGATCTATGTAATTTGCCAAATATAGGCATTCAAGTCGTTTGTAGAGATGCAGTTAGTATCAATTTCCTGCCAGTCCACTACAATAGGCCATCTACTTTAACAACACTAGGTTCTAACCTTTTAGATCCACATAATTTGGGAGATTTCAAAGATCCAGCTCCGCCTTGTACCTGCACACAAGCATGCATACTGACCGAACCGACCCGTGCATCATTTTCTCCGTAAAACTACACTGAATACCATATATCTTTCGCTTTTCCTTTGAATTATACCATTCCCCACCCCCCTACTAGGTTTTAACCTTTTGGATCTATGTAATTCGCCAAATATAGGCATTTGAGTCGGGCATGGTACCTGCACTACAGGCGCGCATACCGACCAAACTGACCAACGCATTACTTATGTTTGTAGAGATGCAGTTAGTATCATTTTCCTGCCAGTCCACTATATTAGGCCATCTACTTTAACAACACAATGTTCTAACCTTTTAGATCCACATAATTTAAGAGATTTCAAAGCTCCAGTTCTGCCTTGTACCTGCTCACAAGCGTGCATACTGACCGAACCGACCAACGCATCATTTGTTTCGTATAAATGCATTGAATACCATCTATTTTTTTCATTTCCTTTGAATAATACCATTCCCCACCCCCCTACCAGGTTCTAACCTTTTGGATCTATGTAATTCGCCAAATATAGGCATTCCAGTCGTGGATGGTACCTGCACTACAGGCGTGCATACCGACCAAACTGACCAGCGCATTACTTATGTTTGTAGAGATGCGGTTAGTACCATATTCTTGCCAGTCCACTAGATTAGGCCATCTACTTTAACAACACTAGGTTCTAACCTTTTAGATTCACATAATTTGGGAGATTTCAAAGATCCAGCTCCGCCTTGTACCTGCACACAAGCTTCCATAGTGACCGAACCGACCCGCGCATCATTTTCTCCGTAAAACTACACTGAATACCATATATTTTTCGCATTTCCTTTGAATTATACCATTCCCCACCCCCCTACTAGGTTCTAACCTTTTGGATTTATGTAATTCGCCAAATATAGGCATTCGAGTCGTGCATGGTACCCGCACTATAGGCGCGCATACCGACCAAACTGACCAACGCATTACTTATGTTTGTAGAGATGCAGTTAGTATCATTTTCCTGCCAGTCCACTATATTAGGCCATCTACTTTAACAACACAATGTTCTAACCTTTTAGATCCACATAATTTAAGAGATTTCAAAGCTCCAGTTCTGCCTTGTACCTGCTCACAAGCGTGCATACTGACCGAACCGACCAACGCATCATTTGTTTCGTATAAATGCATTGAATACCATCTATTTTTTTCATTTCCTTTGAATAATACCATTCCCCACCCCCCTACCAGGTTCTAACCTTTTGGATCTATGTAATTCGCCAAATATAGGCATTCCAGTCGTGGATGGTACCTGCACTACAGGCGTGCATACCGACCAAACTGACCAGCGCATTACTTATGTTTGTAGAGATGCGGTTAGTACCATATTCTTGCCAGTCCACTAGATTAGGCCATCTACTTTAACAACACTAGGTTCTAACCTTTTAGATTCACATAATTTGGGAGATTTCAAAGATCCAGCTCCGCCTTGTACCTGCACACAAGCTTCCATAGTGACCGAACCGACCCGCGCATCATTTTCTCCGTAAAACTACACTGAATACCATATATTTTTCGCATTTCCTTTGAATTATACCATTCCCCACCCCCCTACTAGGTTCTAACCTTTTGGATTTATGTAATTCGCCAAATATAGGCATTCGAGTCGTGCATGGTACCCGCACTATAGGCGCGCATACCGACCAAACTGACCAACGCATTACTTATGTTTGTAGAGATGCAGTTAGTATCATTTTCCTGCCAGTCCACTATATTAGGCCATCTACTTTAACAACACAATGTTCTAACCTTTTAGATCCACATAATTTAAGAGATTTCAAAGCTCCAGTTCTGCCTTGTACCTGCTCACAAGCGTGCATACTGACCGAACCGACCAACGCATCATTTGTTTCGTATAAATGCATTGAATACCATCTATTTTTTTCATTTCCTTTGAATAATACCATTCCCCACCCCCCTACCAGGTTCTAACCTTTTGGATCTATGTAATTCGCCAAATATAGGCATTCCAGTCGTGGATGGTACCTGCACTACAGGCGTGCATACCGACCAAACTGACCAGCGCATTACTTATGTTTGTAGAGATGCGGTTAGTACCATATTCTTGCCAGTCCACTAGATTAGGCCATCTACTTTAACAACACTAGGTTCTAACCTTTTAGATTCACATAATTTGGGAGATTTCAAAGATCCAGCTCCGCCTTGTACCTGCACACAAGCTTCCATAGTGACCGAACCGACCCGCGCATCATTTTCTCCGTAAAACTACACTGAATACCATATATTTTTCGCATTTCCTTTGAATTATACCATTCCCCACCCCCCTACTAGGTTCTAACCTTTTGGATTTATGTAATTCGCCAAATATAGGCATTCGAGTCGTGCATGGTACCCGCACTATAGGCGCGCATACCGACCAAACTGACCAACGCATTACTTATGTTTGTAGAGATGCTGTTAGTATCATTTTCCTGCCAGTCCACTAGATTAGGTCATCTACTTTAACAACACGATGTTCTAACCTTTTAGATCCACATAATTTAATAGATTTCAAAGCTCCAGTTCCGCCTTGTACCTGCACACAAGCGTGCATAGTGACCGAACCGACCAACGCATCATTTGTTTCAAATAAATGCATTGAATACCATCTATTTTTCGCATTTCCTTTGAATAATACCATTCCCCACCCCCCTACCAGGTTCTAACCTTTTGGATCTATGTAATTTGCCAAATATAGGCATTCCAGTCGTGGATGGTACCTGCACTACAGGCGTGCATACCGACCACACTGACCAGCGCATTACTTATGTTTGTAGAGATGCAGTTAGTACCATATTCTTTCCAGTCCACTAGATTAGGCCATCTACTTTAACAACACTAGGTTGTAACCTTTTAGATCCACATAATTTGGGAGATTTCAGAGATCCAGCTCCGCCTTGTACCTGCACACAAGCGTGCATACTGACCGAACCGACCCGCGCATCATTTTCTCCGTAAAACTACACTGAGTACCATATATATTTCGCTTTTCCTTTGAATTATGCCATTCCCCACCCCCCTATTAGGTTCTAACCTTTTGGATCTATGTAATTCTCCAAATATAGGCATTCAAGTCGTGCATGGTACCTGCACTACAGGCGCGCATACCGACCAAACTGACCAACGCATTACTTATGTTTGTAGAGATGCAATTCGTATCATTTTCCTCCCAGTCCACTAGATTAGGCCATCTACTATAACAACACTATGTTCTAACCTTTTGGATCCACAAACGTTAAGAGATTTCAAAGCTCCAGATCCGCCTTGTACCTGCACTCAAGCGTGCATACTGACTGAACCGACCAACGCATCATTTGTTTCGTATAAATGCATTGAATACCATCTACTTTTCGCATTTCCTTTGAATAATATCATTCCCCACCCTTTTACCAGATTCTAACCTTTTGGATCTATGTAATTTGCCAAATATAGGCATTCCAGTCGTGGATGGTACCTGCACTACAGGCGTGCATACCGACCTAACTGACCAGCGCACTACTCATGTTTGTAGAGATGCTGTTAGTACCATATTCTTGCCAGTCCACTAGATTAGGCCATCTACATTAACAACACTAGGTTCTAACCTTTTAGATCCCCATAATTCGGGAGATTTCAGAGATCCAGCTCCGCCTTGTACCTTCACACAAGCGTGCATACTGACCGAACCGACCCGCCGCATCATTTTCTCCGTAAAACTACACTGAATACCATATATCTTTCGTTTTTTCTTTGAGTTATACCATTCCCCACCCCCCTACTAGGTTCTAACCTTTTGGATCTATGTAATTCGCCAAATATAGGCATTCGAGTTGTGCATTGTACCTGCACTACAGGCGCGCATACCGACCAAATTGACCAACGCATTACTTATGTTTGTAGAGATGCAGTTAGTATCATTTTCCTGCCAGTCCACTAGATTAGGCCATCTACTTTAACAACACTATGTTCTAACCTTTTGGATCCACAAAATTTAAGAGATTTCAAAGCTCCAGTTCCGCCTTGTACGTGCACACAAGCGTGCATACTGACTGAACCGACCAACTCATCATTTGTTTCGTATAAATGCATTGAATACCATCTATTTTTTTCATTTTCCTTTGAATAATACCATTCCCCACCCCCTACCATGTTCTAACCTTTTGGATCCATGTAATTCGCCAAATATAGGCATTCCTGTCGTGGATGGTACCTGCACTACAGGCGTGCATACCGACCAAAATGGCCAGCGCATTACTTATGTTTGTAGAGATGCAGTTAGTACCATATTCTTGCCAGTCCACTAGATTAGGCCATCTACTTTAACAACACTAGGTTCTCGCCTTTTAGATCCACATAATTTGGGAGATTTCAGAGATCCAACTCCGCCTTGTACCTGCACACAAGCGTGCATACTGACCGAACCGACCCGCGCATCATTTTCTCCGTAAAACTAGACTGAATGCTATATATCTTTCGCTTTTCCTTTGAATTATACCATTCCCCACCCCCCTACTAGGTTCTAACCTTTTGGATCTATGTAATTCGCCAAATAAAAGCATTCGAGTCATGCATGGTACCTGCACTACAGGCGAGCATATCGACCAAACTGACCAACGCATTACTTATGTTTGTAGAGATGCAGTTAGTATCATTTTCCTGCCAGTCCACTAGATTAGGCCATCCACTTAAAACAACACTATGTTCTAACCTTTTAGATCCACATAATTTAAGAGATTTCAAAGCTCCAGTTCCGCCTTGTACCTGCACACAAGCGTGCATACTGACCGAACCGACCAACGCATCATTTCTTTCGTATAAATGCATTGAATACCATCTACTTTTTTCATTTCCTTTGAATAATATCATTCCCCACCCCCCTACCAGGTTCTAACCTTTTGGATCTATGTAATTCGTCAAATATAGGCATTCCAGTCGTGGATGGTACCTGCACTACAGGCGTGCATACCGACCACACTGACCAGCGCATTACTTATGTTTGTAGAGATGCAGTTAGTACCATATTATTGCCAGTCCACTAGATTAGGCCGTCTACTTTAACAACACTAGGTTCTAACCTTTTAGATCCACATAATTTGGGAAATTTCAGAGATCCAGCTCCGCCTTGTACCTGCAGACAAGCGTGCATACTGACCGAACCGACCCGTGCATCATTTTCTCCATAAAACTATACTGAGTACCATATATATTTCGCTTTTCCTTTGAATTATGCCATTCCCCACCCCCCTATTAGGTTCTAACCTTTTAGATCTATGTAATTCTCCAAATATAGGCATTCAAGTCGTGCATGGTACCTGCACTACAGGCGCGCATACCGACCAAACTGACCAACGCATTACTTATGTTTGTAGAGATGCAGTTCGTATCATTTTCCTCCCAGTCCACTAGATTAGGCTGTGAATCAAGAAAACAGGAATGAAATGACTAAGTGAAAGTTGGGTACAAAAGGCAAACCCTAGGCAACTGTACCCCATATGTGCTACCCCACTATAGCCTACAGTAGCTATGTCATATAACTCTGACACACCCCCATAGGCAAAGTGGGGGAGAACAAGGGGTCACAAGACCAGTCAAGCAAAGCAAAGCAAGCTCAGGGTGGATCACAAAGTCACCACACATTCCGAGCACAAGTTCAAGGCCACAAGGCCAGTTCACATGCAGGATTACATATATATATAAGGCTAGACAAGCAAGAGCAGGAGTATATATATATGCAACAGTACAAACAAGGTCAAGAGGTGAGCAAGTGAGGCAAGGTAGGTACAAGACCCAGCTGAGTACAGAAGCGCTGATGATCACAAGGCGCAAGTGCCTTGGTGAAGATATCAGCAGTGTTGGCCTCAGAGGCCACGTACGCAAGTCGCAGCTGACCACGCTGCTGTAGCTCACGAGCAAGGAAGTAGCGAAGAGCAATGTGCTTCGTTCTGTGCTCCAGTCTCTGCTCTCGACACAAGGCCAGCATGGCCTTGTTGTCTACGTAGAGCACTGGAGGAGAACGAGGCGGCTCTCCGAGGTCAGTCAGCAGGTAGGTGAGCCAGCGAAGCTCCTGTGCAGCCATGGCCCCGGCGTAGATCTCAGCCTCACAACTGGAGCCGAGAACAGAAGACGAGCGAGTAGCCCGCCACGAAACAGAGCCGGAACCAGGGCTGAAGGTGTAACCCTGTGACGACCGCTGCGTAGCCTGGTCGTCAGCCCAAGAAGCGTCTGCGTGTCCAGTGAGGACCACTGGACTCTGCCCTCCAAGCACAAGCCCCATGCCCGACGTACTGCACAAGTAGCGCAACACCCTCTTCGCTGCAGCCATGTGCTCCGGTCTGTGTCTCCCAGGAGCAACATGGCGTGCAAGAATGCTAAGAGAGTATGCAAGGTCAGGTCGTGTGCAGGTCATCAGGTACATGAGGCAGCCAACAAGCTCTGGGTACGGGCCACTCGACTCTACGGACTCATCCGAAGGCAGAGCTGAGAGCGAGTGGCGAGTAGGCAGAGGAGTGGCCTGAGGCGAGGAGTACGTGAAGCCGAAGCGCTGAAGGACCTGCTGCACCATGTGTGACTGAGTCAGGGTAATGGTGCGGCGTGCTCTGTCCCGGGTGATCTGCAAGCCAAGGTAGCTGCGCAGTTCACCCAGGTCTGTGCACGTGTGTCTCTTCTGCAGCTCGGACTTCACGTGGGCGAGTCCAGCAGTGTCAGCTGTGGCAAAGACCAAGTCGTCGACGTACACGAGGATGTAGAACGGCTGCAAAGAAGTGTCGGTGCGCAGAAACAGCGACGGGTCGGCAGTAGAGGGAGCAAACCCAAGAGCCGCAAGTGTAGTCCTCAGTGTGTCGTGCCACTCACGCGGTGCCTGGCGGAGACCGTAGACTGGCCGCCGGAGGCTCCACTGGGTGCCAGGAGGAAAAGACCCAGTCAAGCCAGGTGGGCGACGCAGCCAGATCTCCTCGTGCAGGCTGCCCTGCAAGAAAGCAGTGCTGAAGTCAAGAGAGAGCAGCTCGTAGTCGCGGTGAGCAGCTATGTGCAGCAGTACCCGAAGAGTGGTCATCTTCGGGGTGGGAGAGAAGGTCTGAAAGTAGTCAACTCCCTGCCGCTGACTGAAGCCACGAGCCACGTAACGCGCCTTGAAGACAGGCGGAGAACCCGGCGGCCGCTTCACCCTGAAAATCCACATGCCACTGACGATGTTCGCCCCAGGCGGGGGAACCTCGTCAACGTAGGTGCCTGTGGACTTCCAGGAAGCCATCTCTGCGTCCATAGCTGCCTGCCACTGAGAGGAGTAGGGACCCTCTATCGCCTCCGCGTAAGAGCGCGGAGTCGGGATGTCAAGTGCATCCGGGTCTCCCTCAGGGGTAAGCAGTACGGACACGAGATGAGGTGAAGCAGCAGCCAAACACTGGAACTCCTCCTGCCTGTCCTCAAGGACGTCCGTGCCAAGGGCACACTCACCCCCGACGGACGGAGGACAGACAGACTCAGACTCAGCAACAAGACTAGCAGCGTAGTCTAGACGACAGCGAGCAGCAAAGTCGACGAGCTCAGTAACTAGGGCAGACGCAGCAGTGGACTCAAAGGAAGGGTCAGTGACAACAGTAGCAAGGAGACGCGTGACAGTAGGACTGGCAGCATGAAGAGAGTCCGACTCCGGGTCAGGAAGAGCAGGAAGAGAGGAGTCAGGAGGAGAAGGCAAAGGGGCACGCAGAGGAGCAGTGGACGGACGCAGAGACATCCGGTGCGTGCCAGGGACAGGAGGAGGACGCTGACGCGAACCACGAGCACTAGTGCGAGCAGCACGGACAGGCGACGCAGGGCGAGACGCAGGCTCACGACGCTCAGCAAGACCTCCAGTAGGACCAGTGTAGGGAGAAGGAGCGGGCAGTGGGGAGACCGGCTGTAACTGTAACTGGGACGGGACAGGCTGTGGACACTCTAAGGGAGGAGGAGGACCAGTAGAAGGCGGGAGACCAAGAACCTGCTGAAGGAGCGGAACGAAGTACGGCCTAGGCCGTGTGGCGACTCCAGACACAGCAGGGACAGCACCAGTACCCCCAGCGGCAGCACCAGCGCCAGCAGTACCTCCAGCTCCAGCACCCCCAGCAGGACCGCCTCCAGGACCGACAGCAGTAGCCTCAGCGCCAACACCCTCAGCAGCTCCAGCTCCAGTCGTACCCGCAGGCCCAGCAGCTCCAGTACTCCCAGTACGAGCACCTCCGGGACCCGCGGCACCAGCACCCTCAGCAGCCGAAGAACCTCCAGCTCCAGCAGCACGCCTCCAGCGCCGGGCAAACCACTCGCGCAGCTCTTGTGGAGAGAGTGGCTCCCGCCGAGACGAAGCACCCGGAGAACCTCCAGGCTCAGCACCGCCAGACGCCACACGAGCAGGCCCAGCTCCCTCAGGCTCCGCACCCCCAGGCTCAGCACCTCCAGGCGTAGCACCCCCAGGCGTAGCACTCCCAGGCTCAGCACCCCCAGGCTCAGCACCCCCAGTAGTAGCACCCCCAGGCTCAGCACCCTCAGGCTCAGCACCCCCAGTAGTAGCACCCTCAGGCTCAGCACCCCCAGGCGTAGCACCCACACGCTCAGCACCCCCAGAGTCAGCACCCCCAGGCTCAGCACCCTCAGCAGCACCAGAGTCACCAGTAACCTCGACAGGCTCGACTGCGTCTACCTGGGACACACCTGAAGGGGCAGGACCCTGAGGGGGGAGGGGGTCTACCGGGGGGGGACCTGGGATAAGGAAGAGCGGTGGCGGGGGGAGGGACGGAGTGCGGTAGGGGAAGAGGCGGTAGTAGGGGACCGACTCGTCAAACGTGACGTCCTGGGAGGACAGGACACGGCGAGAGGTGGGGTGGTAGAACTGCCACCCTGGCGCGTCAGGGGGGAAGCCAAGGAAGACGCAAGGAGCAGCACGAGGGGACAGCTTGTCCGCAGACAAGTCGCGGACAAACGCCCGAGATCCCCAGACACGGAACGCAGATGCATCGCCAACCTTCCCCGTCCACAGCAAAGCTGGGGAGGTCTCCGGCATGGAGACCCTGGGGTGAAGGTTGATCTGATGCGCCGCGTACCGAACCGCAAACGGCCACAGAAAATGGGGGGCAGCCGCATGCATCATGGACGTACGGGCGACGTCCATGACCATGCCAATGCGGCGCTCAGCAATCCCATTTTGCTGTGGAGAGTCCGGAAGCGTGAAGGTCTGGCGGATGCCTCGTGCACGACAGTAGGCTCGCAGAAGGCCAGAGGAGAACTCTCCACCTCTGTCAGAGTGCAGACGCTGAACAGGAAAGTCCGAGCCGAAGCTCTGCCTGAGCTGGAGACGAGCTGCGCGGATCCAGTCGATCAACACCTCAGTGACATCACCCTTGCTGCGCAAGGGGAAGACTGTGGTGTAACGCGAGTAGTCGTCAACCACCAGCAGGAAGTAGCGCTCGTGACCCTGTCCACGGACGCGGGCCGGGCCCCACACGTCCATGTGAAGCGTCTGCAGCGGGGCCTCTGTCGGAGGAAACTGGGAGGAGTGAGGGGCAGCCCGCTGCCGCCCCTCGACACAGGGGACGCAGGTAGGGCCAGGCCCCGGCGGAAGGGGAGGGAGGGACCGGGGAAGACCAGAGACAAGGACACGGGAGGCCATGCTTCGGAGACGAAGCAGGGAGGGGTGACCAAGGCGGTGGTGCCAGAGGAGAGTCTCGTGAGACAGGAGGCGACACGAACAGGGGGCAGACTCAGGACCAGACCTGGACGCTGCAGCAAACACCTGACCCGACGCAGCTACCTGACCAGACGCAGTGACTGGAGGAGACGCAGTGGTCAGGGTGTACAGGCTCGACCCCGGCCGACGGGTAAACGTGGCCAGGTGTTGGCCTGTCCGAGCGTCCGTGCAGTGGGTCACCCGCCGACTCGCAGGAGTGAACTGGTGAACCCCCGCATCCTGTAGGTCAGCACCACTCACCAAGTTCGTAGAGAACGAGGGAAGGTAAAGACCAGACAGGGTGCCAGAGGGGGCCGCCGGACACGGGAGGACAGTGGAGAAGTGAGCAAGGACAGGACCCCCAGAGGGGTCTGCCAGAGAGACTGCAACTGGCCGGCTAAGCGGCGTGAGTGTGGTGCGGTCTCGAAAGAAGGAGCGAGAAGCCCCCGAGTCAAGGGTGAAGGTGTGGGAGGCCGAAGCCGACGCAGAACCTGAGAGAGCAGACTCACCAGCACCTGAGGGAGCAGACGCACCTAGAGCAGCAGCCTCGCTAGCACCTAGAGCAGCAGCCTCACCAGTACCTAGAGCAGCAGTCTCAATGCCCGGGTCGGGCGGAAAACACCGGTAACAGTCACCCTCATCACTAATTGTCACAGTATACATGGCAGCAAGAATAGCATCAAAGTCAAGGTCAAAGACAGCCACACCTGCCCTAGACAGCTCACCCCAGCGGGGGATCTCAGTGGCCTCAGGGAACTGGTGACGCCAAGCGTCCGTCAGGCGGCCAAAGCAGCGCTGGGTGGAGTGCGCACCCGCGCACTGCTCACCCGCGCGGTCGCCGGTGCGGAGGACGTAGGTGCACGGACCAGTACCCCCACCCCTCTGGCGTGCAGTGTACCACTCACGGAGCTGCTGAGGGGAGGGGATGTCACGAGTGCGTTGCTGGTGCTGCTGCTGCTGCTGGCGCTGACCACCACCGGAGCCGACCCTCTGCGCAGCGCCACCCCGACCAGCTCCACCTCCTCCGCCGCCTCCTCCTCCACCGCCGCCACCTCCGCTCCCTCCGCCACTGCCGCTGCCGCCTCCGCCTCCACTGCCGCCACCGACACCTCCACCCCCGCCACCACCCCCACCGCCACCCCCACCTCCTCCACCGCCTCCACTGCCGCCTCCACCGCCCCCGCTAGCTCCTCCAGCGCCCCTGCCCCCCTTGCCCTTGCCAGGGCGGCGTCTCCCGCTAGGGGTAGACGCCGCACCGACCGACTCAAGCCCAACGAGGTCGGCCGCAGCAGCAGAGGCAACAGAGGGCAAAAGGGGGGAGGGGGAACACCCCTCAAAGATGGGGGTGCGAGGGTCACCACGAGAGGCTCCTACAGCTACTATGCGCTGCTCTGCTGCTAGGAGGGACTTCTCGAGGAGGTCAACGGTGAGAGTGGTGGGGCAAACTGAGAGGAAGTGGTCCCTGACTACGCGAAGGGAGTCAGGGAGCCGGGTGACTATGTAGTAGAGGGTGATATACATGGGGGGGGGGTTCTTGGCGCAGAACTCAGTAGGAAGCGCAGCGCGGTAGCGAGTGTCACTAGTGCGTAGGTGCGTAATGAGGTCAGCGACTGTGGGAAAGGCAGCAAGGTCAGGGAAGAGGTACGGTAGCATGAGGCGACTCAGTGCAGCAGTGGCAGGGGAGGAGTAGCGTGCAACTACAGCGTCGTACAAGGTCTGAGCACTCTTGTACTGGCTAAAGTGCGCACGCTCAGAGGTAGGCAGGTGGCGACGCACAGCAAGACGTGCAGCAGCATCGCGCGTGGCCCACTGGGAGCGAACAGTTGCGTCAGCATCAGTGGCGGGGGCAGGAGAGGCACCAGAAGTGAGGTCAAAGAGGGAGAGGCCGTCTGCCCTATCGCACTGTAAGAAAAGCTGCAGGTCATCTATCCAGACGTCAAAGTCAATGGCCCGACCCTCAGCGTCAAAAGCGAGGACACTAGGGGTAGCCATGACAGCAGTAGACTAGCAGCACAAACAGTGGGGTGAGGGCAGTGCTGTGAGAGAGGCGCTGCTCTTACCGGACAGGGCGGCTCGGGCGGCTCGGCTGCAGGGCGGCTCGGCGACTCGGCTGCTGGGCGGCTCGGCTGCTGGGCGGCTCGGCGGCTGGGCGGCTCAGCGGCTCGGCTGCTGGGCGGCTCGGCGGCTCTGCTGCTGGGCGGCTCGGCTGCTGGGCGGCTCGGCGGCTCGGCTGCTGGGCGGCTCGGTGGCTCAGCTGCTGGGCGGCTAGGCTGCTGGGCGGCTCGGCGGGGCCGCTGAGAGGGCGGCGTCCGAGGCCGCTGGGAGGAGGCGGCGGGGCCGCTGAGAGGAGGCGGCGTGGCCGGAAAGGTAGGTGGCGGGGCCGCGTCAGGGGCCGCGACAGGGGCCGCGTCAGGGGCCGCGTCAGGGGCCGCGGCAGGGGCCGCGTCAGGGGCCGCGGCAGGGCCGCGTCAGGGCGCCGCGTCAGGGGCCGCGTCAGGGCGCCGCCAGGGGCCGCGGCAGGGCCGCGTCAGGGCCGCGGAAGGGGCCGCGGCAGGGGCCGCGTCAGGGGCCGCGTCAGGGCCGCGTCAGGGCCGCGGCAGAGCCGCGTCAGGGCCGCGTCAGGGGCCGCTTCAGGGCCGCGGCAGGGGCCGCAGCAGGCCGCGACAGGGCCGCGTCAGGGGCCGCGGCAGGGCCGCGTCAGGGCCGCGGCAGGGGCCGCGTCAGGGCGCCGCGTCAGGGGCCGCGTCAGGGCGCCGCCAGGGGCCGCGGCAGGGCCGCGTCAGGGCCGCGTCAGGGCCGCGGCAGAGCCGCGTCAGGGCCGCGTCAGGGGCCGCTTCAGGGCCGCGGCAGGGGCCGCGGCAGGCCGCGTCACGGCCGCGTCAGGGGCCGCGGCAGGGCCGCGTCAGGGCGCCGCCAGGGGCCGCGTCAGGCCGCGTCAGGGCCGCGTCAGGGCGCCACCAGGGGGCGCGTCAGGGGCCGCGATAGGGCGCCGGTAGGGGCCTCGTCAGGGCGCCGCCAGGGGCCGCATAGGGGGCGCGTGGGAGGCGGCGTAGGGGCCGCGTAGGGGCAGCGTAGGGGCCGCTAAAAAAAAAAAAATTTAGGGCAGGGCGCAATGTGCGCGGGCAGCTAAAAAAAAAATTCTTATGGTGGGCCCTTAGGAAGGAACGGTCCCATGTAGGAACCCGCTCTATACCATGTGAATCAAGAAAACAGGAATGAAATGACAAAGTGAAAGTTGGGTACAAAAGGCAAACCCTAGGCAACTGTACCCCATATGTGCTACCCCACTATAGCCTACAGTAGCTATGTCATATAACTCTGACATAGGCCATCTACTTTAACAACACTATGTTCTAACCTTTTGGATCCACAAAATTTAAGAGCTCCAGATCCGCCTTGTACCTGCACACAAGCGTGCATACTGACTGAACCGACCAACGCATCATTTGTTTCGTATAAATGCATTGAATACCATCTATTTTTTTCATTTTCCTTTGAATAATACCATTCCCCACCCCCCTACCAGGTTCTAACCTTTTGGATCCATGTAATTCGCCAAATATAGGCATTCCTGTCGTGGATGGTACCTGCACTACAGGCGTGCATACCGACCAAAATGGCCAGCGCATTACTTATGTTTGTAGAGATGCAGTTAGTACCATATTCTTGCCAGTCCACTAGATTAGGCCATCTACTTTAACAACACTAGGTTCTCGCCTTTTAGATCCACATAATTTGGGAGATTTCAAAGATCCAACTCCGCCTTATACCTGCACACAAGCGTGCATACTAACCGAACCGACCCGCGCATCATTTTCTCCGTAAAACTAGACTGAATACCATATATCTTTCGCTTTTCCTTTGAATTATACCATTCCCCACCCCCCTACTAGTTTCTAACCTTTTGGATCTATGTAATTCGCCGAATAAAAGCATTCGAGTCGTGCATGGTACCTGCACTACAGGCGAGCATATCGACCAAACTGACCAACGCATTACTTATGTTTGTAGAGATGCAGTTAGTATCATTTTCCTGCCAGTCCACTAGATTAGGCCATCCACTTTAAACAACACTATGTTCTAACCTTTTAGATCCACATAATTTAAGAGATTTCAAAGCTCCAGTTCCGCCTTGTACCTGCACGTAAGCGTGCATACTGACCGAACCGACCAACGCATCATTTCTTTCGTATAAATGCATAGAATACCATCTATTTTTTTCATTTCCTTTGAATAATATCATTCCCCACCCCCCTACCAGGTTCTAACCTTTTGGATCTATGCGAGTGTTGCGAGCATCATCGGTCATCGGCGCTCGCGAATGAAAAGCGCTCGCTGCACTTCCTGCACATGTGAGGATCCTTCCGCGTTTTGAGGCTAGAAGCGCTCGTTCAAAGCGTTTTTCTTCTACCGGGTCACCTGGTTGCGCTTGTCTGGGCCTATTGCCAAGCCAGCAAGGGCGTGGGTGGGTTGCAAGCATCATCGGTCATCGGCGCTCGCGAATGAAGAGCGACCGCTGCATTTCCTGCACATGTGAGGATCCTTCCGCGTTTTGAGGCTAGAAGCGCTCGTTCAAAGCGTTTTTCTTCTACTGGGTCACCTGGTTGCGCTTGTCTGGGCCTATTGCCAAGCCAGCAAGGGCGTGGGTGGGTTGCAAGCATCATCGGTCATCGGCGCTCGCGAATGAAGAGCGACCGCTGCATTTCCTGCACATGTGCGGATCCTTCCACGTTTCGGGGCTGGAAGCGCTCGTTCAAAGCGTTTTTCTTCTACCGGGTCACCTCGCTGCGCTTGTCTGGGCCTATTGCCAAGCCAGCAAGGGCGTGGGTGGGTTGCAAGCATCATCGGTCATCGGCGCTCGCGAATGAAGAGCGCCCGCTGCACTTCCTGCACATGTGCGGATCCTTCCACGTTTTGGGGCTGGAAGCGCTCGTTCAAAGCGTTTTTCTCCTACCGGGTCACCTGGCTGCGCTTGTTTGAGCCTATTGCCAAGCCAGCAAGGGCGTGGGTGGGTTGCAAGCATCATCGATCATCGGCGCTCGCGAATGAAGAGCGCGCGCTGCACTTCCTGCACATGTGCGGATCTTTCCGCGTTTTGGGGATGGAAGCGCTTGTTCCGAGCGTTTTTCTTCCGCCGGGTCACGTGGCTGCGCTTGTCTGGGCCTATTACCAAGCCAGCAAGTGCGTGGGAGGGTTGCAAGCATCATCGGTCATCGGCGCTCGCGAATGAAGAGCGCCCGCTGCACTTCCTGCACATGTGCGGATCCTCCAGCGTTTTGGGGGTGGAAGCGCTTCTGAGCGTTTTTCTTCCGCCAGGTCACGTGGCTGCGTTTGTCTAGGCCTATTACCAAGCCAGCAAGGGCGTGGGAGGGTTGCGAGCATCATCGGTCATCAGCGCTCGCGAATGAAGAGCGCGCGCTGCACTTCCTGCACATGTGCGGATCCTTCCGCGTTTTGGGGCTGGTAGTGCTCTTTCCGAGCGTTTTTCTTCCGCCGGGTCACGTGGCTGCGCTTGTCTGGGCCTATTACCAAGCCAGCAAGGGCGTGGGAGGGTAGCGAGCATCATCGGTCATCGGCGCTCGCGAATGAAGAGCGCCCGCTGCAATTCCTGCACATGTGCGGATCCTTCCGCATTTTGGGGCTGGAAGTGCTCGTTCCGAGAATTTTTCTTCCGCCGCGTCACGTGGCTTCGCTTGTCTGGGCCTATTGCCAAGCCAGCAAGGGCGTGGGAGGGTTACGAGCATCATCATCCATCGGCGCTCACGAATGAAGAGCACCCGCTTCACTTCCTACACATGTGTGGATCCTTCCGCGTTTTGGGGGTGGAAGCGCTCGTTCCGAGCGTTTTTCTTCCGCAGGGTCACGTGGCTGCGCTTGTTTGGGCCTTTTACCAAGCCAGCAAGTGCGTGGGAGGGTTGCGAGCATCATCGGTTATCGGCTCTCGCGAATGAAGAGCGCGCACTGCACTTTCTGCACATGTGCGGATCCTTCCGCGTTTTGGGGGTGGAAGCGCTCGTTCCGAGCGTTTTTCTTCCGCCGGGTCACGTGGCTGCGCTTGTCTGGGCCTATTACCAAGCCAGCAAGGGTCAGGGAGGGTTGCGAGCATCATCGGTCATCGGCGCTCGCGAATGAAGAGCGCCCGCTGCAATTCCTGCACATGTGCGGATCCTTCAGCGTTTTGGGGGTGTAAGCGCTAGTTCTGAGCGTTTTTCTTCTGCCAGGTCACGTGGCTGCGTTTTTCTGGGCCTATTGCCAAGCCAGCAAGGGCGTGGGAGGGTTGCGAGCATCATCAGCCATCGGCGCTCGCGAATGAAGAGCGCCCGCTGCACTTCCTGCACATGTGCGGATCCTTCCGCGTTTTGGGGGTTGAAGCGCTCGTTCCGAGCGTTTTTCTTCCGCCGGGTCACGTGGCTGCGCTTGTCTGGTTCTATTACCAAGCCTGCAAGGGCGTGGGAGGGTTGCGAGCATCATCGGTCATCGGCGCTCGCGAATGAAGCCCGCCCTTTGCAATTCGTGCACATGTGCGGATCCTTCCGCGTTTTCGGGCTGAAAGCGCTCGTTCCGAGCGTTTTTCTTCCGCCGGGTCACGTGGCTGCGCTTTTCTGGGCCTTTTACCAAGCCAGCAAGGGCGTGGGAGGGTTGCGAGCATCGTCGGTCATCGGCGCTCGCGAATGAAGAGCGCCCGCTGCACTTCGTGCACATGTGCGGATCCTTCCGCGTTTTGAGGCTGGAAGCGTTCGTTCCGAGCATTTTTCTTCCGCCGGGTCACGTGGCTGCGCTTGTCTGGGCCTTTTTCCAAGCCAGCAAGGGCGTGGGAGGGTTGCGAGCATCATCGGTCATCGGCGCTCGCGAATGAAGAGCGCCCGCTGCACTTCCTGCACAAGTGCGGATCCTTCCGCGTTTTGGGGCTGGAAGTGCTCGTTCCGAGCGTTTTTCTTCCGCCAGGTCACGTGTCTGCGCTTGTCTGGGCCTATTACCAAGCCAGCAAGGGCGTGGGAGGGTTGCGAGCATCATGGGTCATCGGCGCTCGCAAATGAAGAGCGCCCGCTGCAATTCCTGCACATGTGCGGATCCTTCCGCGTTTTGGGGGTGTAAGCGCTCGTTCCGAGCGTTTTTCTTCCGCCGGGTCACGTGGCTGCGCTTGTCTGGGCCTATTACCAAGCCAGCAAGGGCGTGGGAGGGTTGCGAGCATCATCGGTCATCGGCGCTCGCGAATGAAGAGCGCCCGCTGCACTTCCTGCACATGTGCGGATCCTTCAGCGTTTTGGGGGTGTAAGCGCTAGTTCTGAGCGTTTTTCTTCCGCCAGGTCACGTGGCTGCGTTTGTCTGGACCTATTACCAAGCCAACAAGGGCGTGGGAGGGTTGCAAGCATCATCGGTCATCAGCGCTCGCGAATGAAGAGCGCGTGCTGCACTTCCTGCACATGTGCGGATCCTTCCGCATTTTGGGGCTGGAAGTGCTCGTTCCGAGCATTTTTCTTCCGCCGCGTCACGTGGCTTCGCTTGTCTGGGCCTATTACCAAGCCAGCAAGGGCGTGGGAGGGTTGCGAGCATCATCAGCCATCGGCGCTCACGAATGAAGAGTGCGCGCTGCACTTCCTGCACATGTGCGGATCCTTCCGCGTTTTGGGGGTGGAAGCGCTAGTTCTGAGCGTTTTTCTTCTGCCAGGTCACGTGGCTGCGTTTTTCTGGTCCTATTGCCAAGCCAGCAAGGGCGTGGGAGGGTTGCGAGCATCATCGGTCATCAGCGCTCGCGAATGAAGAGCACCCGCTGCACTTCCTGCACATGTGCGGATCCTTCCGCATTTTGGGGCTGGAAGCGCTCGTTCCGAGCGTTTTTCTTCCGCCGGGTCACACTTCTGCGTTTTTCTGGGCCTATTACCAAGCTAACAAGGGCATTGGAGGGTTGCGAGCATCATCGGTCATCGGCGCTCGCGAATGAAGAGCGCCCGTTGCACTTCCTGCACATGTGCGGATCCTTCCGCGTTTTTGGGGTAGAAGCGCTCGTTCCGAGCGTTTTTGTTCCGCCGGGTCTCGTGGCTGCGCTTTTCTGGGCCTATTACCAAGCCAGCAAGGGCGTGGGAGGGTTGCGAGCATCATCGGTCATCGGCGCTCGCGAATGAAGAGCGCCCGCTGCGCTTCCTGCACATGTGCGGACCCTTCCGCGTTTTGGGGGTGGAAGCGCTCGTTCCGAGCGTTTTTCTTTCGCCGGGTCACGTGGCTGCGCTTGTCTGGGCCTATTACCAAGCTAGCAAGGGCGGGAGGGTTGCGAGCATCATCGGTCATTGGCGCTTGCGAATGAAGAGCGCAAGCTATACTTCCTGCACATGTGCGGATCCTTTCGCGTTTTGGGGGTGGAAGCGCTCGTTCCGAGCGTTCTTCTTCCGCCGGATTACTTGGCTGCGCTTGTCTGTGCCTATTACCAAGCCAGCAAGGGCATGGGAGGGTTGCAAGCAACAACGGTCATCGGCGCTCGCGAATGAAGAGCGCCCGCTGCACTTCCTGCACATGTGCGGATCCTTCCGCGTTTTGGGGGTGGAAGCGCTAGTTCCGAGCGTTTTTCTTTCGCCGGGTCACGTGGCTGCGCTTGTCTGGGCCTTTTACCAAGCTAGCAAGGGCGTGGGAGGGTTGCGAGCATCATCGGTCATCGGCGCTCGCAAATGAAGAGCGCCCGCTTCACTTCCTGCACATGTGCGGATCCTTCCGCATTTTGAAGCTGAAAGCGCTCGTTACGAGCGTTTTTCTTCCAACAGGTCACGTGGCTGCGCTTGTCTGGGCCTATTACCAAGCCAACAAGGGCGTGGGAGGGTTGGGAGCATCATCGGTCGGAGCTTTCGAATGAAGAGCGCTCGCTGCACTTCCTGCGCATGTGCTGATCCTTCCGCGTTTTGGGGGCGGAAGCGCTCGTTCCAGCACTTCCGAGCAGCGTGCGGAGGAAGTTGGTACGTGCGGGCGAGGGTTGTGTGTGCAGGGGAGGGTGCCACTTCGCGCCCCGGGGTGCCAGTCAGGCCTACCCTGACTGGTTGGGTAAAATAGTAGTTATCTTGAAAAATGTAGTGTAAGAAAACTTGTAGGCTGTTGGTGGCAAGTTTGGTACACTGTCTTCTGTTGATTATGTTAAATAGTCCGACCAATATCACCTCGAAATGGCTCAGCTTTTCAGCAGGGTAAAAGGTCTCTAACACTGCTGATTTACAAAGGGCAAACAAAAGGTGCACTTTTTCAATCAGGGTGGCAAAGCTTTTACAGTATGGATCAGAGCAAGCCTCAACAAGGGGCCAAAAAGGGGTAAACTGGGTATTTTACCCTTATTTTTTGGGGATAATGGAATGCAAAAGGTCAAGACCACTGTGTACCCTGCTCTTGACCCAGCTGCCAGCTAGGTACAGTCAATTCTGTGAGGATGCAGAGTATTCAAACAAAAGTCGTTTCTCAACGGAGGACAAGGATGAGAAGAGAAGGCGCAAGCGGGAGTTGAGTTGGTATAGCAGTTTCCACTGGGTCGCCATCTCACTCTCGCGTAGCTGCCGCACCACAGATGCCTGGGGAAACCACAGAAAAGGTCATGTTTGAGGCAAAGGCTCGCTCATATGCACACATGCCCATGGTGTGTATCTGATTAGGTGCAGTGGCAATCTATGCCATGGTGTGCCTGCAGGCAAAAAGTGCTTAGCATGGCAGGGTGCATGTTTATGTATGAGCGATACATAACACATGACACAGGTAGTGAGCGTTGGTATGATGCATGTCTTCAATGGTGCATATGTTCATGATGCATGTCAGAACGATGCATCTGAAGGTGGGATATGTCCCGATGGTGCATGTCACACTATGTCACAAAAATGTTGACTTGATGACGCATGTCACTGTGATGTGTGTAGCAACGATGCATGTCACTATGATGTGTGCCGCAGTGATGCATGTCACAGTGATGCATTTCACAATGGCACAATGATGCAGGTCCCTTTGATGCTTGTCCCAATGATGCGTGTCACATTGATGCATGTCACAACAACGATGCATGTCACTATGCCAGAACGATGCATTTCACATGCATGTAAGATCCATGTATCCCAGCCCGCCCGTTGAGCACCTGAAGGTTGTTGCCGATTTGGATTTCCACCTCGGCGCCGAAGGAGAGGTTGGCGAGGGACTGGAAGGGGTCGGAGGTGGGGTCCAGCGAGAGCAGGTTCGGGATCTGCGGCGCGCTCACCAGGCGCCACCGCGCCTGCCCGAACTGCCCGCGGCTCTCGATCTTGGGCATGAGGGTCTCCACGGTGGCGGCCGCCAGCTTCTTGAGCGCCAGCTGCCCGTCCTTCTCCAGCAGCGACTCCGCCAGCTGGCTCTCAAACAGCCGCGCCGCCTCCGCGGGCGACAGCACGTCCTCCTCGCCGCCGCGCGGCAGCGTGGTGAGCACCACGTGGTCCTGCCAGCGGTTGGCCGGGCCCTGGACGCGCATCTGCCAGTCCGCCCCCACCAGCTTCAGGTCCAGCAGCGGATCCATGCCCAGCGCCGCCTCAAAGCGCGCACAGTTGGGGTGGTCGCGGTTCAGCCGCAGCTGCACACGGCACACGCGGCACGGGGGTGTGGGCAGGGCCGGTGGAGCTTAAGCGGGAGCAGCAATGGACAGAGCAGAGAACAATCAAGCTGCAACATGTAGCCAAAGCTGGGACATGGTGACCGCAGAGCAGAGGGAGCATGGGGAGGGGGTGTGACAAGGGAGCATGGTGAGGCATGAGAAGGGAGGATGGCAAAGGGGCACGAGAATGGAGGATGGCGAGGAGGCAGGACCTGGGTGGCAGGAGGAGGGAGTGGAGTGGGACATGGGTGGCAGGAGAGGGGGGTGGGACCTGGGTGGCAGGAGAGGGGGGTGGGACCTGGGTGGCAGGAGAGGGGGGTGGGACCTGGGTGGCAGGAGAGGGGGGTGGGACCTGGGTGGCAGGAGAGGGGGGTGGGACCTGGGTGGCAGGAGAGGGGAATGGGACCTGGGTGGCAGGAGAGGGGGGTGGGACCTGGGTGGCAGGAGAGGGGGGTGGGACCTGGGTGGCAGGAGAGGGGGGTGGGACCTGGGTGGCAACGAGGTTGACTTCGCCGTTCTCGAAGAAGAGAGTGCCGGAGGGGCGCACGAGGCGCGGGTCGGCGAAGCCATTGAGGTGCAGGTCGCCACGCGTGGCGAGGTTGAGGATGAGCGGGTACACCACGCGCAGCTCCGGCCCCAGTGCCACCTGCAGCCCCCGCAGCCGCACCAGCGCTGCCGGTGCCGATGGCGCAGACGCAAGGTCAGGGGGGGCTGGCAGCGGCACAGGCGGCACTGCTGTAGTGGCAGCAGAGGCGGCGGTGGCAGCGGTGGCAGATAGCGGCGATGATGTGCTCTCTGATGGCCATGTGAGGAAGGGATGTGAAGAAGAACAATGTGTATGGGGAGGAGGAGGAAGAGGGCTCACATGACAGGGGGAAGTTATCGATGCGAAAGAGCAAACAAGGCGCAAAGAAAGTGAGCCGGGAGGGTGAAGTGAGCTGAGGCGTGTGGGCCAAAAGAGGACCGGGAGCCACACACAGACCCAGTCGGTAAAACTTGGTGCAGGGGTTGACGGAAGTGGATGGAGTGGGAAGGGCGCACCCTGCTGTGGAGCTGACGCCGGGAGCTTCATGGCTGAAGACGAGGCCGTGGAGGACATAGCCGGCAGCCAATCAGGTGCTGCTGACTTGGCAGGAGGGGCAGTGGAGGGAGCAGCAGAGAGTGCAGGTGTCTTGCGGCGGTGGGAGGGCAGCAGCGAGGAGGGCACGGAGGGGGAGGGGGGGGTGTCGGCCCGGTCCTTCTCCTGCGACAGGTACGCGATGCCACGTGACAGCCGGATGGAGCCTGTCACCTCAGGGGCGGCCAGGCTGCCCATCACACTTACGCCCGCATCCACCAGACCACTGCAACCACACGCACACACAACACAATGGGGCACCGTCAGACAGGTGGGAGATCCGGTGCTGACAGGCACTGGTTCAAACCCCACCCTGCAAACGTTGTCACAAGAACAGTCCAGCAAAAATCCATTGAAAAAACAGGTGAGGCCCCACCTGAACACATTGCGTGCTCGCACTTCAAGACCCTCCGCCGTGATGCTGATCCCCTCTCCACCCTTGCTGTCCTGTGCATGCTCACCCTCTTCCCTCCCACTCCCCCTCTTCCCCTTGCTTCCTCTCCTCAACCCACCAAGCACCTCCTCCCCTTCCCCTTCCGCCCCCTCACCCCCCCCCTCGTGTGCGGGAAGGCCGAGAGGCAGAGAGCCCTCGACGCGCAGAGTGCCGCGGCGCCCCACGCGCCCCTCCAGCCCGTCCACCAGCAGCTGCTGCGCTGCAATGCGGATGCGCCCCCCCCCGCCCGTGAGCGGGCGCGGCAGCACGGGGGACGACGCCGTCACACGGCTGAACACCGCCTCCGCCGCCACCTCTGGCCGCGCCAGCGTGCCACTCACCTGCCGCCCGCACAGCGCCGTGGGAGAGAGGCGCGGGAAAGAGAGGCATGGGGAGAGACGTGTGGGTGCAGAGTAATGACAAGTCAAAGCAAGAATGCTGAAGTCACCATAAGACTGGCCCACCTGAGCAGAGATGGCGGCGTGGCCATGGATCCAGCGGAAGGAGGGTGAGAGGGCAGTGAGCAGCATCATGCCGGCGTCCTGCACACTGGCCTCCACCTGCATCTGCTCCGCCTGCTCCTCGCCCTCAAACGCCCGCTCCAGCTCCACCAGACTGCGCAGCAGCTCCGACCCCTTCTGCGCACCTTCTCCCTCCCCTTCCCCCTCCTCCTCCTTCTCTTCCTCCTGCTCTTCCTCCTCCTCGACCTTCTCCTCAGCATCGCCACCATCGCCACTCCCCGTGCCGTCGCTCCACAGCCCTCCCTCCTTGTCCAGCCAGTCCCAGTCGTGCCACAGCCGGCTGCTCTCCCGCGCTGCACCGCCGCCTTCCTTCGTCTGTGTCGCCTCCACACCCGCCTTCTGCTTCTTCTCGCCTGCCTTGCCCCTCCGCTTCTCCTGCACTCTGCCTCCACCAGAAGCTGCCATCCTCCCCCCACCACCCATGTCTCTGCCTGCGCCCTGCACCTCCAGCCCTGCCTGCACCTCCTGCCCTGCCTGCGCCGCCTGCCCTGCATGCCCCCCCTGCAGCGGCGGCAGCGGCACGTTGCCCTTGATGCGCACCTGGCCCGCCTCCACTGCCGGCTCCAGCACCGCGTGGAACAGCAGCCGTGACGCCCTCGTCAGCGACGCCGCCACCTCCGCCCTGCCCAGCGCCACGCCCGCTATCTCCCCGTCCAGCAGCCGCAGCTGCCATCACAGGGGGGCGCGTGGGGGGGGGGGAGAGGCAGCAGGGGGGTGAGACGAGCACAGACCACTCAGAAAGACGGACGAAGAACATGCAGAGTGAGCAATGGAGTACTGGTAGGCGCAGCATTGGAGTGCATGCACCCACCTGCACGTCGCACTGCGGCTGGGCGAAGGAGCCAGACAGGTCGCCCTCCACATGCACCACGCCCCTCACTGCCGCCTGCTGCACGCCCACGGGGGGCGGGGGGGGGAACGGCGCACCAGAGGCAGCAGCAGCAGCGGAGGACTGGGAGGGCGCAGCGGCGTGGAGGGCTTGCAGGAAGGTGGGGACGAGGTGGGCGGGGAAGTTGAGCAGCGCAAAGTGCAGGCTGGGCGCGGGGCCAAAGACAGTGCCGTCCGCATGCACCGTGGCACCGTCGTCCTTCTGCAGCAGCAGCCGCTCCACCTGCAGCCCCCCCGTGTTGCTGTACCGCCCCCGCGCCTGCAGCTGCTGCAGCCGGTACCTGCCCGCCTCCCAGTCGCTGCCGTGCACGTCAAACGATGCTGACGTGTCGCCGTTGCCGCCCCCACTCGCCTCCAGCACCCCGTGCCAGCGCCCCCTCAGGTCCACCAGCCCTGGCAGCGCCTCTGCTGCCACCCCCCCACCCACGTCCGTGCCCGCTGGCTCCCACTCGCGCTCCCTCTTCTCCCGCACATACTGCTCCCACCAACAGGGCCGCAGCGCGGGAGGGAACAAAGTAAAGATTAACGGATAGGTGGCAGTGGGTGAAGGGCAAGGAGTGGAGCGAGAAGAATGCACAGCGACATGACAAGCAAAAATCATCTCTGCTCCGAAGCAGACAGGCGCTAGCCGGTTGAGTGTGGGGGGGAGGGTGGCGGGAAGAGGACACACCTCGAGCTGGTGCTGCAGGGAGTGGGAGGCGAAGCCAACCTCCTCGATGCCGTGCAGGAAGAGCTCCTTGGAGCGCAGCAGCACCGCCGGGTCGTGGCTGCGCGACAAAATGCGCAACCCCGGCAGCATCTCGCTGACGTCAGCATGGGGCACGTCGAGGCGCAAGCGCCAGCGACCGATGGACGTCATCATCGCCTGCAGCTGCCCCGGCATCGCCCTCTGCCGCCCGCCTGCACCCCACTCCGCGTCCACGCCACGCTCCGAGGCCGCGGCAGCCGCAGTGGCAGCAGCGTCGGGGGTGGGCGTGGAGGCTGAGTGGGAGGAGGTGGTTCTGTCCCTGTCGCGCTCCCTGTCCCACTCCCTCATCCCCGGCAGCACGTACTCCCCCTGCACCTCGTACCGGCTGTTTGCCTGCTCCAACACCGACCGCTCCAGAGTCACCTGCCATCACACACGCACACAGATTCACACAGATTCACAATGAGTCAGATGCACAGGTCATGCAGCACGCGCACAGGACAGCACAGCACAGCACTCTTCCCACCCCCCGCCTTCCTCACCACGTCGCCAGTCCAGCGGAAGGCAGCATGCAGGGCGTCACAGAGCATGCCGCTGAAGCGCGGGCGCCGCACTGCGAGGGAGCCGTGGCCGCGGCGCCTGGCAAAGTTGAGGCGCACAGCAGCACGCTCCACCAGCCCGCGCAGCGACGCCAGCTCCAACTCGTCCAGCGGCAGCGCCCTCACCTCCAGTGCTGCTGTCGCCCCCACGCGCACATGCCCCTCCACACTCATCTGCCCCCGCTGCACCCGCACCGCCCCTCCCGCTACGCCCCCTAAACCGCCGCCCACACTGCCTGCTGCTGGTGCCGCTGCTCCGACATCGAAGAGCGGGAAGGCCGCCTCGGAGGCCTGCACCTGTGGCATGTAGGACGACGAGGCATGCGGGATGGTAGGGACAGGTGGCAGCACGCCATTGGCTGAGAGCTGCAGCATGAGCTGCTCATCGCCGCGGCCCACGGTGTGCAGATTGAAGCCGTGGGGGCTCACAGCCACGCCGCCTGACAGGTTGGCCCCCAGCAGCAGCTGGTTCAGCTTCAGCCCCTGAATGAGCACACTCCCCTCCAGCCCTGGCAGCCCCGCCTCTGCCTCCTGCCTCGCGCCTCCACCCCCCCCAGCCTCGTCCACCGCCCCTGGCTGCACCTCACTGCCCCACGGCACGCGTGCAGAGAGCTTGAAGCGCCCCGACAGCCGCAGGTGCCGCAGGGACGGCTGCGGGGGCGGCACCGGCACGGGGGCGGCGGGCAGCAGCGCGAGGGCGTCGAAGGCCCTCAGGCGCGCCTCGGCCTCCACGCGCTCCACACGCGGGCGCGGGGGCAACGGGGGCAGCTCCCTCGACAGCACCGGCCACGGGCGAGCGGCACCGCGGGGAGGGCGCGGGGGGGTGGGGCACGGGGGAGGGGCGGAGACGGAGGCGGAGAGGAGGAGGTCGAGCGCATGCGCGTGGGTGGCGGCGTGGGCTGTGTCCCTCGTGAGCGCCACCGACCCCCGCATCCCCTCCAACGGGCCCCTCGCCTGCGGTGCCTTCCATGCCGCCTCCACCGTGCTGTGGTGGTGTTGGGGGGTTGATGGAAAAAAGAGAATGGGTTAGACCAAGGGAGACGGACGAGAACGGGTGTGCATTGACAGTGGGAAAACAAAGAGAAGAAAACGAGCGAAAGAGCAGGCGGTTGCGAAACCACATACCGGCCCAAGAGAGATTACGGCAAAGTAGGGCAGAGGGAGGTAGAGGGAGGCATACGGGGAGAGCAGGGAGCCTCTGAAGGCGGCTTCGCCTGAGGCGAGGCCGAGCAGCGAGGGGGGAGCAGCGGTGGCGGGCGGCAGGTAGAAGGTGAGCAGGCGGTCCAATGACACCCCCGCCGCCCAGCAGTCCACACTCACTGCCGATGGATCCGCCTCTGCCTGGCGCAAACCATGGGGGGATAAGCAAAGGGAGAAATGGGAGGGAGGGGTGCGAACGGGCAAGCAGGTGTGGGTGGACAGTGCTTGGTCCTGACGGCAAGACAGGATGCAGGCAAGACAGTTAACCACCCACATTCGCACGCACCTGCGAACACACCCCACTCACCTGAGGGCACACCCACAGCGTCCCCGCCCCTCGGATCTCCCCCCCTCCCACCGGCACCGCCCGCACCCCATGCAGCTCCGCTACCTAGCGTTGGGGGGGAAGAAGGGGGAAGGAGGGGCAGGGGAAGGGAAAGGGGGAGGGGGAAGGGGAAGGGTGGAAAGATGGGATGCGCACATGGTAGTCATAATGAATGAAAGGGTGTTGCTTGCCACCATGGTCTCCCTTATGACTCAACTCCCATCCATGCATCACATGCAGCATGCGCAATGCACCCATGCCCCTGGCATCACATCACTGACACAGTCATCGGTGTTGAACGTGAAGTTGGCCGTGGCCGCCGTGACAGGCACGCGGTCATACGCCCCCACCGCCCCCTTCCCCCGCCACGCCTCCACCGCCCCCGCTGCATCCGACCCCACCACCGCAGCAACGGCTGCATCCACGTCAGCAGGCTCTGCTGCCAGCTCAGCAGTGCCTTCAAAGATCGGCGCATCGAGAGGCCCGCGGCAGAAGAGCAGTCCTTGCAGGCTCCCTGCCATCTGGCAGAAGGTGATTGGAGAGAGAGGGTTGGTGCTAGTGTGAGAAATAGAACAGATGCACTGCATGCTTCTTGCAGTTGTTAAACGAAGTATTTGAGAAAAAGAATGTATAATTATCATTGAACACGGTGCACGCGCACACACGCATGCATCACATACAGGGTATGGCAGGGGCTTGGCGTTGAGCGTCTTCATGAGCAGATTCGCCTCCACTGGTTGAACCTGCGCTGTGATGCGGTACTGCCCCCCGGCGGCCTGGTTGAGGTCCATGTCCCCCGACGCCCTCAGTGGCACGTGCCCGTACCGCCCCTCCACCCCGTGCAGGAACAGCCGCTGCCCCTCCAGCACCACCGCCCCGCTCACTCCCTGCTCGCCCGGGGAAGCACGGCGACGCACAGGCGGAGAGGGGACGACATGGCAGAGAGAGGACGTGGGAAACAATCATGCGAAGAAGTGCGGTCAAGTGTGTGGATGGTGTGCGTGTGTGGATGGTGTGCGTGTGTGGATGGTGTGTGTGTGTGGATGGTGTGCGTGTGTGGATGGTGTGCGTGTGTGGATGGTGTGAGTGTGTGGATGGTGTGCGTGTGTGGATGGTGTGCGTGTGTGGATGGTGTGCGTGTGTGGATGGTGTGAGTGTGTGGATGGTGTGCGTGTGTGGATGGTGTGCGTGTGTGGATGGTGTGCGTGTGTGGATGGTGTGCGTGTGTGGATGGTGTGAGTGTGTGGATGGTGTGCGTGTGTGGATGGTGTGCGTGTGTGGATGGTGTGCGTGTGTGGATGGTGTGCGTGTGTGGATGGTGTGAGTGTGTGGATGGTGTGCGTGTGTGGATGGTGTGCGTGTGTGGATGGTGTGCGTGTGTGGATGGTGTGAGTGTGTGGATGGTGTGCGTGTGTGGATGGTGTGCGTGTGTGGATGGTGTGCGTGTGTGGATGGTGTGCGTGTGTGGATGGTGTGAGTGTGTGGATGGTGTGCGTGTGTGGATGGTGTGCGCGTGTGGATGGTGTGCGTGTGTGGATGGTGTGAGTGTGTGGATGGTGTGCGTGTGTGGATGGTGTGCGTGTGTGGATGGTGTGCGTGTGTGGATGGTGTGCGTGTGTGGATGGTGTGAGTGTGTGGATGGTGTGCGTGTGTGGATGGTGTGCGTGTGTGGATGGTGTGCGTGTGTGGATGGTGTGCGTGTGTGGATGGTGTGCGTGTGTGGATGGTGTGCGTGTGTGGATGGTGTGCGTGTGTGGATGGTGTGAGTGTGTGGATGGTGTGCGTATGTGGATGGTGTGCGTGTGTGGATGGTGTGCGTGTGTGGATGGTGTGCGTGTGTGGATGGTGTGCGTGTGTGGATGGTGTGCGTGTGTGGATGGTGTGCGTGTGTGGATGGTGTGCGTGTGTGGATGGTGTGAGTGTGTGGATGGTGTGCGTATGTGGATGGTGTGCGTGTGTGGATGGTGTGCGTGTGTGGATGGTGTGAGTGTGTGGATGGTGTGCGTGTGTGGATGGTGTGCGTGTGTGGATGGTGTGCGTGTGTGGATGGTGTGAGTGTGTGGATGGTGTGAGTGTGTGGATGGTGTGCGTGTGTGGATGGTGTGCGTGTGTGGATGGTGTGCGTGTGTGGATGGTGTGCGTGTGTGGATGGTGTGCGTGTGTGGATGGTGTGCGTGTGTGGATGGTGTGCGTGTGTGGATGGTGTGCGTGTGTGGATGGTGTGAGTGTGTGGATGGTGTGAGTGTGTGGATGGTGTGCGTATGTGGATGGTGTGCGTGTGTGGATGGTGTGCGTGTGTGGATGGTGTGCGTGTGTGGATGGTGTGCGTGTGTGGATGGTGTGAGTGTGTGGATGGTGTGCGTGTGTGGATGGTGTGCGTGTGTGGATGGTGTGCGTGTGAGGATGGTGTGCGTGTGTGGATGGTGTGCGTGTGTGGATGGTGTGAGTGTGTGGATGGTGTGCGTGTGTGGATGGTGTGCGTGTGTGGATGGTGTGCGTGTGTGGATGGTGTGCGTGTGTGGATGGTGTGAGTGTGTGGATGGTGTGCGTGTGTGGATGGTGTGCGTGTGTGGATGGTGTGCGTGTGTGGATGGTGTGAGTGTGTGGATGGTGTGCGTGTGTGGATGGTGTGCGTGTGTGGATGGTGTGCGTGTGTGGATGGTGTGCGTGTGTGGATGGTGTGAGTGTGTGGATGGTGTGCGTGTGTGGATGGTGTGCGTGTGTGGATGGTGTGCGTGTGTGGATGGTGTGCGTGTGTGGATGGTGTGAGTGTGTGGATGGTGTGCGTGTGTGGATGGTGTGCGTGTGTGGATGTTGTGCGTGTGTGGATGGTGTGAGTGTGTGGATGGTGTGCGTGTGTGGATGGTGTGCGTGTGTGGATGGTGTGCGTGTGTGGATGGTGTGAGTGTGTGGATGGTGTGAGTGTGTGGATGGTGTGCGTGTGTGGATGGTGTGCGTGTGTGGATGGTGTGCGTGTGTGGATGGTGTGCGTGTGTGGATGGTGTGCGTGTGTGGATGGTGTGCGTGTGTGGATGGTGTGCGTGTGTGGATGGTGTGCGTGTGTGGATGGTGTGAGTGTGTGGATGGTGTGCGTGTGTGGATGGTGTGCGTATGTGGATGGTGTGCGTGTGTGGATGGTGTGCGTGTGTGGATGGTGTGCGTGTGTGGATGGTGTGCGTGTGTGGATGGTGTGCGTGTGTGGATGGTGTGCGTGTGTGGATGGTGTGTGTGTGTGGATGGTGTGCGTGTGTGGATGGTGTGAGTGTGTGGATGGTGTGCGTGTGTGGATGGTGTGCGTGTGTGGATGGTGTGCGTGTGTGGATGGTGTGCGTGTGTGGATGGTGTGCGTGTGTGGATGGTGTGCGTGTGTGGATGGTGTGCGTGTGTGGATGGTGTGCGTGTGTGGATGGTGTGAGTGTGTGGATGGTGTGCGTGTGTGGATGGTGTGCGTGTGTGGATGGTGTGCGTGTGTGGATGGTGTGAGTGTGTGGATGGTGTGCGTGTGTTGATGGTGTGCGTGTGTGGATGGTGTGCGTGTGTGGATGGTGTGCGTGTGTGGATGGTGTGCGTGTGTGGATGGTGTGCGTGTGTGGATGGTGTGCGTGTGTGGATGGTGTGAGTGTGTGGATGGTGTGCGTGTGTGGATGGTGTGCGTGTGTGGATGGTGTGCGTGTGTGGATGGTGTGCGTGTGTGGATGGTGTGAGTGTGTGGATGGTGTGCGTGTGTGGATGGTGTGCGTGTGTGGATGGTGTGCGTGTGTGGATGGTGTGAGTGTGTGGATGGTGTGCGTGTGTGGATGGTGAGCGTGTGTGGATGGTGTGCGTGTGTGGATGGTGTGCGTGTGTGGATGGTGTGAGTGTGTGGATGGTGTGCGTGTGTGGATGGTGTGCGTGTGTGGATGGTGTGCGTGTGTGGATGGTGTGCGTGTGTGGATGGTGTGAGTGTGTGGATGGTGTGCGTGTGTGGATGGTGTGCGTGTGTGGATGGTGTGCGTGTGTGGATGGTGTGAGTGTGTGGATGGTGTGCGTGTGTGGATGGTGTGAGTGTGTGGATGGTGTGCGTGTGTGGATGGTGTGCGTGTGTGGATGGTGTGCGTGTGTGGATGGTGTGCGTGTGTGGATGGTGTGCGTGTGTGGATGGTGTGCGTGTGTGGATGGTGTGCGTGTGTGGATGGTGTGCGTGTGTGGATGGTGTGCGTGTGTGGATGGTGTGAGTGTGTGGATGGTGTGAGTGTGTGGATGGTGTGCGTATGTGGATGGTGTGCGTATGTGGATGGTGTGCGTGTGTGGATGGTGTGCGTGTGTGGATGGTGTGCGTGTGTGGATGGTGTGCGTGTGTGGATGGTGTGCGTGTGTGGATGGTGTGCGTGTGTGGATGGTGTGCGTGTGTGGATGGTGTGCGTGTGTGGATGGTGTGCGTGTGTGGATGGTGTGCGTGTGTGGATGGTGTGCGTGTGTGGATGGTGTGCGTGTGTGGATGGTGTGCGTGTGTGGATGGTGTGCGTGTGTGGATGGTGTGAGTGTGTGGATGGTGTGCGTGTGTGGATGGTGTGCGTGTGTGGATGGTGTGCGTGTGTGGATGGTGTGCGTGTGTGGATGGTGTGCGTGTGTGGATGGTGTGCGTGTGTGGATGGTGTGAGTGTGTGGATGGTGTGCGTGTGTGGATGGTGTGCGTGTGTGGATGGTGTGAGTGTGTGGATGGTGTGCGTGTGTGGATGGTGTGCGTGTGTGGATGGTGTGCGTGTGTGGATGGTGTGCGTGTGTGGATGGTGTGAGTGTGTGGATGGTGTGCGTGTGTGGATGGTGTGCGTGTGTGGATGTTGTGCGTGTGTGGATGGTGTGAGTGTGTGGATGGTGTGCGTGTGTGGATGGTGTGCGTGTGTGGATGGTGTGCGTGTGTGGATGGTGTGAGTGTGTGGATGGTGTGAGTGTGTGGATGGTGTGCGTGTGTGGATGGTGTGCGTGTGTGGATGGTGTGCGTGTGTGGATGGTGTGCGTGTGTGGATGGTGTGCGTGTGTGGATGGTGTGCGTGTGTGGATGGTGTGCGTGTGTGGATGGTGTGCGTGTGTGGATGGTGTGAGTGTGTGGATGGTGTGCGTGTGTGGATGGTGTGCGTATGTGGATGGTGTGCGTGTGTGGATGGTGTGCGTGTGTGGATGGTGTGCGTGTGTGGATGGTGTGCGTGTGTGGATGGTGTGCGTGTGTGGATGGTGTGCGTGTGTGGATGGTGTGCGTGTGTGGATGGTGTGAGTGTGTGGATGGTGTGCGTGTGTGGATGGTGTGCGTGTGTGGATGGTGTGCGTGTGTGGATGGTGTGCGTGTGTGGATGGTGTGCGTGTGTGGATGGTGTGCGTGTGTGGATGGTGTGCGTGTGTGGATGGTGTGCGTGTGTGAATGGTGTGAGTGTGTGGATGGTGTGCGTGTGTGGATGGTGTGCGTGTGTGGATGGTGTGCGTGTGTGGATGGTGTGAGTGTGTGGATGGTGTGCGTGTGTTGATGGTGTGCGTGTGTGGATGGTGTGCGTGTGTGGATGGTGTGCGTGTGTGGATGGTGTGCGTGTGTGGATGGTGTGCGTGTGTGGATGGTGTGCGTGTGTGGATGGTGTGAGTGTGTGGATGGTGTGCGTGTGTGGATGGTGTGCGTGTGTGGATGGTGTGCGTGTGTGGATGGTGTGCGTGTGTGGATGGTGTGAGTGTGTGGATGGTGTGCGTGTGTGGATGGTGTGCGTGTGTGGATGGTGTGCGTGTGTGGATGGTGTGAGTGTGTGGATGGTGTGCGTGTGTGGATGGTGAGCGTGTGTGGATGGTGTGCGTGTGTGGATGGTGTGCGTGTGTGGATGGTGTGAGTGTGTGGATGGTGTGCGTGTGTGGATGGTGTGCGTGTGTGGATGGTGTGCGTGTGTGGATGGTGTGCGTGTGTGGATGGTGTGAGTGTGTGGATGGTGTGCGTGTGTGGATGGTGTGCGTGTGTGGATGGTGTGCGTGTGTGGATGGTGTGAGTGTGTGGATGGTGTGCGTCTGTGGATGGTGTGAGTGTGTGGATGGTGTGCGTGTGTGGATGGTGTGCGTGTGTGGATGGTGTGCGTGTGTGGATGGTGTGCGTGTGTGGATGGTGTGCGTGTGTGGATGGTGTGCGTGTGTGGATGGTGTGCGTGTGTGGATGGTGTGCGTGTGTGGATGGTGTGCGTGTGTGGATGGTGTGAGTGTGTGGATGGTGTGAGTGTGTGGATGGTGTGCGTATGTGGATGGTGTGCGTATGTGGATGGTGTGCGTGTGTGGATGGTGTGCGTGTGTGGATGGTGTGCGTGTGTGGATGGTGTGCGTGTGTGGATGGTGTGCGTGTGTGGATGGTGTGCGTGTGTGGATGGTGTGCGTGTGTGGATGGTGTGCGTGTGTGGATGGTGTGCGTGTGTGGATGGTGTGCGTGTGTGGATGGTGTGCGTGTGTGGATGGTGTGCGTGTGTGGATGGTGTGCGTGTGTGGATGGTGTGAGTGTGTGGATGGTGTGCGTGTGTGGATGGTGTGCGTGTGTGGATGGTGTGCGTGTGTGGATGGTGTGAGTGTGTGGATGGTGTGCGTGTGTGGATGGTGTGAGTGTGTGGATGGTGTGCGTGTGTGGATGGTGTGCGTGTGTGGATGGTGTGCGTGTGTGGATGGTGTGCGTGTGTGGATGGTGTGCGTGTGTGGATGGTGTGCGTGTGTGGATGGTGTGCGTGTGTGGATGGTGTGCGTGTGTGGATGGTGTGCGTGTGTGGATGGTGTGAGTGTGTGGATGGTGTGAGTGTGTGGATGGTGTGCGTATGTGGATGGTGTGCGTATGTGGATGGTGTGCGTGTGTGGATGGTGTGCGTGTGTGGATGGTGTGCGTGTGTGGATGGTGTGCGTGTGTGGATGGTGTGAGTGTGTGGATGGTGTGCGTGTGTGGATGGTGTGCGTGTGTGGATGGTGTGCGTGTGTGGATGGTGTGCGTGTGTGGATGGTGTGCGTGTGTGGATGGTGTGCGTGTGTGGATGGTGTGCGTGTGTGGATGGTGTGCGTGTGTGGATGGTGTGAGTGTGTGGATGGTGTGCGTATGTGGATGGTGTGCGTGTGTGGATGGTGTGCGTGTGTGGATGGTGTGCGTGTGTGGATGGTGTGCGTGTGTGGATGGTGTGAGTGTGTGGATGGTGTGCGTGTGTGGATGGTGTGCGTGTGTGGATGGTGTGCGTGTGTGGATGGTGTGCGTGTGTGGATGGTGTGCGTGTGTGGATGGTGTGCGTATGTGGATGGTGTGCGTGTGTGGATGGTGTGCGTGTGTGGATGGTGTGCGTGTGTGGATGGTGTGCGTATGTGGATGGTGTGCGTATGTGGATGGTGTGCGTGTGTGGATGGTGTGCGTGTGTGGATGGTGTGCGTGTGTGGATGGTGTGCGTGTGTGGATGGTGTGAGTGTGTGGATGGTGTGCGTGTGTGTGAACGGCGGCCTTACAGTGAACGCACAGGGGGACTCCCATATTTGGAAGGCGAGGTCTTTGATATCCACTCTGCCCTTGAAGTTGGGGAATGAATCCCCCGCCCCCATCCACAGCTGCACCTGCTCCCTCTCCATCACCACCCCCGCCCTCCCAAACACACACCGCAGGTGCACGCATGCATGCACACGTGGACACGAATGGCAGAATGACAGGGAGTGAGCTCACGGGCACGGTGGTGTCGGCAGTGCATCATGCGAGATAAGTGATTGAAAGGTGCTGGGGTGTGCTGCGGAAGGGCGAGGTCTGTAGCAGCAAGAGCAGCGAAGCAGCAGGGGGCAGACGGGAGCAGCAGCGACCAGCAGTGAGCAGCATAGAGCAGGGAGGCAAGTTGATGAATGCCAAAAGGTTGAGATGCTGCGAAGCAGTGGAGAGAGCAGAGGCACTGACCTGCCCGTCGGCCCTCCCGCCGTACCAATCCAATGGGATCTCCAGCAACCGCTCCATCACCTGCCCTCCCCCCATTACCGCGTACGTACGCGTGCAGATGGGGAAGGGGAAGGGGAAGGGGAAGGGGAAGGGGAAGGGGAAGGGGAAGTGTATTACTGTGACACGAGAGACATGAGATGTAGGGAAGTGACAGCAGCAATTACACAAGGACTATGGGAAGCATTGAACAGGGAGCATATGCACCTGTTGGATACATGCGTGCATGGCGAGCCTGGCATGCATAACACGCCTGGCACATGAAGCATGGCACTTGGAACATGACTGGCTGCTGGGCACAGCAGATGCAGGTGAGCACATGCACCAAAGCATATGAGCACGCACAGGTGCGAAGAGGTTGTGTGCGGTGACAGTGACAGCCCACTCGTGCTTCTCCTCATCCACATCCACGGCCACTCGCAGCAGCCCGCCTCCCCCCTCGCCTGCTCCCCCCTCTGCTCCCCCCTCCGCCTCCTTCCTCCCTGCCGCTGCCCCGCCAGGCATCATGTGGAAAGGCGTGGAGAAGCGCTTTCCCTTGCCGCTGCTGCCGGGGGGCTGGGGGGACGACGAGGAGGAAGAAGAGGCGGTGGCGGTGGGGGAAGGGATGGTGTTCGAGGGGGCAGGCGGGAAGTTGCGGGAGGGGCGGAGGGAGCCGTGGGCATCAACCTTGATGCGCTTGTAGGAGTGGGGCAGCGTGGGGAAGGTCACATGCGCGTCGATGTGCTCCACCACCCTGCCATGCATGCATGCACACGCCACACAAGCATGAAGGCTAGCCCGTGAATACACATGCAAGTATATATGTGTGTGTTGCGCACCGGGAAAGGAAAGCATTGCACGCATGTGGTGGATGTAGAGCAGGCACATGCACATGGAAGCAAGCACATCTCATCTCACCGTGGCTCCTGGTCTCCATAAGCGAGGAGCATGAGGGTGCCACCATGCACTCTCACTCCCTCCATGCACGGCACCAACCGCCCCCCACCTCCCCCTGCTGCCTCCTCGCCCTGCCTCCCTCCACCTGCCCCCTCCTCACCCCCCATTGCTGCTGTTTGTGGTGCTGTAACCCCCTCCCCAGCCTCACCAGCACCCCTGCCCGCACTGCCATGCGTGCCCTTCTCCCCCACCTCGCTGCCATCCCCTCTCTCCCCCTCCACCTCTGCCCCCCCTCGCCCGTGTGCTGGGTGAAGCTTGCGCAGTGCCCACTCGCGCGCACACACAGGCGCCGGCAATCCCCCCTTTGACATGCGTGCGGGTGATGGCAGGGGCTGCAGGGGCTGTGGGGAGGGAGGAGGGGGGAAGAGGGAGGGAGGAAATTGGGAAGGATAAGGACTGGGTTTAGTACGAGATGGGCGGTGTGAGGGATGGAAGAAATTGGGGGGCTTACCTCAGCCGCACTCTGAGGTGCCCGCCCCACCTGTACCGCCATCTCTGCCTGCTGCTGCCTCCGCTCCTGCTGCCACTGCTGCGAGTCTGCCACGCTCACTTGTGACGACGCCTGGCCCCTGTGCTGCTGTGCCTGCGCCTGCTGCTGCTGCACGGGGGAAGAAAGGTCAGCAGCAAGAGGAAGGGCCGTGGCATGGCCAGTGGCAGCACCAGCAGTGAATGGGGCAAGCCCCCTGTCTGTAGCCTCCTCTCTCCTTGCTGCTCCACCCCACGCCCCTTCCGCCTCCACCACCTCTCTCGTTCCGCTGCTCCCCCGCATCCCCCCCTCTTGTTCCACGCCCACTCGTTTGCTCTCGCCCTGGCCCCCCACCTGCCCGCCAACCTGTCCCCTCGTGTGCCCTACCCGCACCTTCCCTTCCCCGACTGGCTCTACCACCTGCCCTCCCACGTCGGCGGCCATGCGCTGGCGGATGGCGAGCGCCAGAGCATCTCTCAGCGCCGACTCGCTGCCCTCCCCCTCGCCTGCACCTCTGCCGCCCTCGCCCCCCTTCACTCCACCCACGCCACTTGCTTCACTCATCCTAGCTTCACTCCCTCTCGCTTCAACCCCTCTTGCGTCACTCTCTCTCCCACCAACTGCTGCAACTGTCCCTTCCATGCTCATGCTACCGTCTCCTCCCCTCCTCGAAAGACCATCACCATTCGCTCCCACACTAACACCCCCACTCTCCATGTGCCCCGACCGCCCCTCGCCGCCCGCCATGTGACCTTCCCGCCCCTTGCCACTCTCACGTGCCATCCTCTCCCCTCCCACCGTGCCATCACCGCTTGATCCCCGGCCCCCACCCCCTTCGCTCCCACTCCCCCCACTGTACTGTGCGGGCATTTGGGCAGGGGCAGGGGGAGGGCAGGGGGGGGGCATGAGGTGGGGCGGCAGGGAGGAGAGGTGGGCCAAGGCCGCCGATGCGGACAGGGAGAGCAGCTGCTCCTGGGCAGAGAGAGGGGGCGTGGGGAGTGCAGAGGGTGTTGAGAGGGGGGCACTGGGGGCTGGAGCAGTGGTGGAGAGGGGGTGCTGGTCGTACCCGTGCCACCCCAGCGCCACCACTGCTGCTCGCAGCACGTTGCTCACTGCCCTCTCCGCCGCCCGCTGCTGCTCCTCCACCCACTCCCACTCGACCCTCGCCTTACCCCCACCTACCGCCGCCCCCCCAACTACTCTCCCTTCCCCTTTTGCACCCCCCTCGCCCTCCCCTCCCCTTCCCCCGTGCATTTCCGCCCCCTGCGCGCCCCCCTCCCCTCGGTACTCAATTTGCGCCCCTCTCAGCGCCAGCCTGTCCCTCTCCTCCGCTGCTGCCACCGAGGCTGCGTCCCGAGCCTGGCGTTGCATGGAGGCTCGGGCGGAGAGGGGTGGGGCAGAGGAGGAGGGAGAGCCGGGGGCGTCCATGTCTGCGGGAATGCCAAGCCACGTCCAGTCGGGCTGCTGCGCCACCAGCACTGTGGCGCGCTGCACCTGCGCCCCCACCACCACCCGCCCCTGCGCCACCGACGCCACCGGGTGCAGCTGCACCCACACACGGGCAGCGGGGGCGAGCAGGGTAGAGAAGGGAGAAGCGAAGGGGGGTGGGGCGGGATTGATGGAAAACAGCGGCTGAATTGAAGGGACAGGGGCGGCTCTACGAATGTGTGTGTGCAGGTGCCAGTTGTGGCCACATGCACATGCTGTGTGCAGCACAGTGGCTGTGCAGCACTCACCCGCACTTGCACGGCGTCTGCATGGGCGCACGAGAACTCAGAGGCAGCAGGGCCAATGGAGACAGGTCCCACGCTCACAGCCCACGGCAGCAGCTGCTGCACGCGCCCCAGCGCCACCTGCCTGCCTGCCTGTGCGCTCACAGCCGCCTCCACCACAGGCAGCACGCGCGCCTGCACGTACTGCCGCGCCCTCTGCTGCGCGTACGCCCCCCCTCCCCACAGCAGCGCCGCTGCCAGCGCCCACGCCACTCGCCGCCACCCCACGCCCCGCTCACGCCGCCGCCGCCGCCTCGTGGCCGCCAGGGGCGGGGTGGGGGTGGGGGTGGGGGGTGCTGCAGCCGCGGGGGATGGGGGGGCGGGGGATGCTGCGGCTCCACGGCGGGACGGGTCAGACGCCGCGGGGGCCCTTGGGGAGCGGGAAGAGGGGCTGGGGGAGGATTGGCGCGGAGGGGGCGGGGCGGGCGGAAGGGCAGGGGAGGCGCTTCCATTGAGGCTTTCTGGTGGCGGGGACGGCTTGCTTCCGCCGCTGCCACTAGACCTGCCTGACCTTCCGCCACCGCCGCTGCCGCCTCCATTATTACCTCCCCCGCCAGTACTGTTTCCGCCGTCGGTGGGCCCCCCACCGCCTCCGCCACTGTCAGCGCCACCAGCGCCGCCAGAACTGCCAGCCCCCGCGCCAGCCGCCGGCCCGTCTGCGCTGCTGTCGCCGCCCCGCTTCACCCTCCCGCACACCACGCGGCCATTGCCCCTGCGCCCTCCGCCGCGGCCGTTGGGCGCAACGGCGGGGCGCGGAAGGAGGAGCGCGGAATGGCGGGTGAAGGGGGAGGGCGCGAGTGGTGGAGTTGAGGTGCGCGCGGGAAGTGGGCGCGCGCTGGCGGGGCCTGAAAGCCACGCGCTGCTGGCGCTGCTGAGACGGGCGGCGGAGGAGGCGGGGAAGGGGGAGAGTGACGCGCCGCTCGGCATGCGACGCGGCGAGGGCGCCCCTAAACGGTTTAATTGGCGACTGGACTCTACGGGTCCAGTCCGCGCGCTTGCGTGGGCGGCGGAGGACGACGTGGCGGACACGCGCGGAATGGAGGGGGAAGGAGGGCGCAAGAGGGGCGCGGCGCGAGTAGGCAGCGTGGGCTGGCGGAGAAGAGGCGCCGCATGGGAGGCGCGGGGCGGCAGCGCGGCATGTGAGGGAGCGGGGACAGGGGCGCGCTGGGGTGGTGGGAGGGCGAGTGGGAGCGCGGCGGGCATAGTGGTAACATGCGGGCGCGCGAGGTGCGAGGCGGCAAGGGTGGAGATGCACACACACACACGGGCGCGGCAGCAATGGCAGTGCGGCAGGCACAGAGGGAAGCTGTGATCAGGTCCGTCTGCCTCACTGCCCTGTGTGCGCTTCGATTGCGGGGCAATAAATTGAAGCTGTATTCAGATATCCCCGCTTGGAAACGATGTCTGCATGTATCCGTACGCTTTATTGACAATCAATCAAAGGTTACTTTGATTAGTGGGGTGGGCACTGGGCAACCAGGGATCTGCTATTCATTCAAGCCTTTCAGGTACAAAACAAAACTGCACAAAGAATCACTGCTTTATCAGGAACCACACAAGCACAGGGTGCCAAGCTCTAAGTGGTGCTTCTCTTTCACTACAAGCGCCGGCATGGCCGAGGCAAGGGAAGTGCCCAAAGAATTTGCCGGCGCAACCAACAGGCCCTGCATTGCACGCACAGCCTCATGAGTCATGGCGCAACAAGCTTGGAGACCCTGATGCGGTGCGCTGTGGTGCGGTGTGGTGCGGTCAGTCCCAGGCGAGGGCGAGCAGGGAGTTGGCAAGGCCGGCATCGGCGATGGTGGTGGGCGAGGAGAGGTCGAGCGGTGAGGAGCCGGGTAGCGCCTGTGACAGACGGAAGGGCCTCCCCGCTGCCGCCTCTGGCACCTGCTGCCTACACCATGCCCTCAGCAGCTGGGGGAGTGGGGAGTGGGGCGAGAGGAGAGTGGAGAGGGGGAGGGGAGAGAGGAAAGTGGAGTGAGTGGGAGAGCAAGGGACGAGCATGGCAGGAAGGTGATGTGGGACAGTGCACAGGCGTGGGATGGGTGGCAAGCAGGTTGCTTTGAAGGATGGGGGCAGCACCAGGAGAGAGTGCGAGGAGAGGAACCGACGCTGCAGCCGAGTGCCATCCGGGCAGCGAATGGCAATGCGACAGCTGGCAGGAGTGCCCACTGCTGGCTCCTCTGGTAACTCAACCTCCTCCTCCGCTGCCCCTCCTGCCGACGCCCCTTGCTGCTCCTGGCCCTCTGCCGCATGCGAGGCATCGTCCCTGCCTGGCCCCATGGCCCCACCCTGCTCCCTCCCCTCTGTGTCGCCCTCCTCTTCCTCTGTGTGCCCCTCTGTGTGCCCCTCCAGGGAAGCCGCCAGTGCCAGGCGCAGCTGCTCCTCCTCGTCCTCCTCGCCGCTCCCCACTGCCCCCACCCCCGCTCCCCCATCCCCCTCTGTGGGCACGTCCCGCAGCTTCTTGGGCGGCCGCACCTCACCACCCGCCCCAGGTGCGCTCCCCACGGGGCCACGGTCAATGAATGGCATCAGGTCCTGCCAGCCGTGCGCACGCACACGCACACACACATGCACGCACGCACTCAGGCAGGCACGCAGGCAGGCACGCAGGCAGGCATGCAGGCAGAAAGACACGCACACAGGCACAAACACAGGCAGACGTACAGGCAGGCAAAGTGCAGAGAAGGGTTCCGCAAGACATGTGAGGAGGAATCTGAGGGAGGATATGAAGAGCAGAGAAGCAGACTCGTGGCCAGGCAATGCAAAGCCACCACCCTCACCTCTTCTCCCCCCACCCCAAACCCCGTTCGTCCCCCACCCTCCCCTCCCCCTCCCCCACCTCAAGCAGCTGGTCAGCAGAGAGCACCCCCTGCCAGCAGCGCTTGCGCTGGCCCGTGGAGGGGTGCAGCACCATCACCACCGGCAGCCCCTCCACCTGGTAGTACCCGCACACCTTCGCCCCCTCCGCTGCCGCCGCGTCCACCTGCCACCCCACCCACACACGCATGCGACGCAGAGAGAGGGCAGAGCATGGGGGTAAGCACAGCGGAGGCACGGCATGGGTGGTGTGGTGGGAAGGGCTAGGTGAGGCAGGCAGTGCATGTGAGTGGCATGACAGGGGAGCTGTGGTGGGTGCACGCCCGAATGAACTGCCCCTCACACAATGTTACCTGGCAGAACCACGTGGCAGAAGCAACACGACACAAGGAGGCGCGGGAGGAGGGCGGGAGGAGGTGCAGGAGGAAGAGGGGGAGGGGGAGCGAGTGGAGGAGGGAGAGGGGGAGAGGGGGAGAGGGAGCACCTGCCAGAGGAGGAAGTAGGTGGAGATGGTCTCCTTGACAGCTGGCACGGCCCATACGTCCCGGTTCAGCATGTGCGACGCGAACTCCCCCGTCGACTGCACGTTCACCAACAGCCACTTCCCCTCCGCCCCCGCCCGCTGCTTCGCCTGCACACTCGCATGCACCCATGCACCCATGCACACATGCATGCAGGCATCCACGCATGCACCCATGCACACCAAAGGGTAGGTGCAACAGGAGTGGGCACAGCGTTTAACACGGTGCTGTGGGACGTGTGGGCGCACGGGGGCAGGCAAGTGGACGCACGGGGACGTGCAAGTGCCCCTGGACCCATCTCCCCCCCACCTGGTCGAAGGAGCCAGCAAAGAGGATGTCATAGGGCGGCTCAAACAGCGATGCCAGCGACGCCTGTCGCGCCGCTCCCACCTCGCCGCCCTGCTGCCCTTCTCCGCGCGCCCTCGCCCTCGTGCCCGCCTCGCCGCCAAAGTCCCGAAACCCATCCACCACCACCGGCGCACTGGGCCCTCCAGGCGCTCTACCGGCAGCGCTGGGGGGCGGAGGGCGAGCGGCGAGGGGCGAGGTGGGGAGGGCAGGGGGGAGGGGGGGAGGAGGAGAGGGTGGAGACAGCACAGGGAGCAAGGCGTGACGGCACAGCATGGAAGTGTGCACCACTGCACAGACAGCACCGCATAGGTCAGTGCAGGTGATGGGAAATGCGAGCAGGGAGAGAGCAGCATACGCACCCAGCGGAGGGGCGGTTGAGCGCGTATGCATCGCCATATAGCGCCTCCCGCCTCACTGGCAGCGGCGCCCGCACCACCTCCTCCCCGCCCCCCATGCTGCCGCCCATTCCCCCTCCTCCTGCTGCTACTGCTGCTGCTGGCGGGGGTGGCGGGGAGGAGGAGCGAGGCGGGGGAGTGGCGTCACGTGACCTGGCGGATGCAGGGGTGGGGGGATGCAGGAACGGGGAAAAGAAGGGCGGAGGAAACGGAAAAGAGGAGGTGAACGAGGACACGTGAGACAGGAGGGCGAGGGGAGGCGGGACAAGGATTGGGAAACCTCGGGTGGGAAGAAACGCAGTACCCACTGCACTCCCAGCACCCACCCCCTACCCGTTGCCTGCACCTCCCGCAGGCCCCACGGCGCTGCCCCCATGCGCGTCAGTCTGCTGCGCGCCTGCGGCCTCCGCGCCCCCCCCGAAGAACAGCTGCACCGCCTCCTCCAGTTGCCAGTTCGTCGCCTGCACGCATGCAGTCGCACAGACGCAAGCAGCGGTTGAGAGCGGTGCATGGCGCGCGGACACGGAGAGCGACGGGACTCGAGGAGCGCTCAGGCACGCGCGAGGCGGCGGCAACGAAACTAAGACACACGAGCACACGCACAGTGCCAGGCGCATGGCGCGTGAGGCGGCACGTGGCGCGGCACGTGGCGCGCGGGGCCCCGCCCACCTGGAGCATCTGCAGCGCGACGGCGTCGTCGCTGCCGGTGAAGTCGATGAAACTCGCCACCAGCGGACCCACGTCCGGCTCCGCCATGCCGCCGCGCTCCCCCCTCCGCGCCCCCACCGCACCCTAAACAACCGCGACCTACACCGCTCCCCACGCGCTCGAGCTTGCGGAGAGCTGAGGCGCGGGAGGAGATTGGCTGGACGGGGTGTGGCGGAGAGGTTGAGCCGTGCTGATACGACTGCGAGCGGAGCAACGACAGCAAGCATGTGCTGGGCTTCAGGTGGTGCCTGCCTTTTGTGACTTGCCTTGTCGGGACGAAATTCGACGGATGTGTATCAATTCATCCGTGTACGTCAATAAATGGTGAACGTCATAACGAAGCACGCAGTACCGATGAGATCTCCACAGGATTGGAGGCAGCAAAAAGTGAGGATGAGGAGCATTCCAAGTGGACTGGCGAATCAGGCTCGCGACATGTAATTTTTGGTGGCGAAAGCAACTTGCAACAAAACCTCGAGAGTTTCGGTGTGTGCTTTTGTGGTTGCAGCTGGGCACTGTTTGCGTGGATTGGTGGATCTCTCCTCCCCGCCCTCTCCCTCCATCCGCATTCCCCAACCCGCTTTCCTCGCTCGCCCTGCCACCTCGACAGCCACGGGCCACGACTCTCGCGCATCACTGCGCGCCGCATGCTCCTCCATGCTTCTGCCGCCCATCCCTCGCAGCGCGGCGCGAGGCTGACCGTTGCGCGTCTTTCGCGGGGCTCTGCGTTCTCAGCACTGCGTGTTCCACCCCAGTAGTTCCCCCCACATGGCGCTCTTAGCGCGCAGACCGCTGTTCCTCGCCTCTCCTTCCCCCTCCCCCACAGCCTCTAACACTCGCATTCCCGCTCCCCGTCCCTCCCTCCTCCGCCAACACCGCCTGAGACTGCGGATATGCGTCGCCGCGTCGTCGTCATCGTCGCCTGGCGACCAGAAGGTCGCAGAGCAGGACGAGTCGAGTCTGCCGCCCAAGGAGAGTGAAGTGCTCAGCCTCAAGGTGCGTCCTGCGCCCTGCGCCCTGCCTCCGCGCCCGCTGCAGCCGCGGAATTATGCCTTTTCCGCCTCGTTCGCCCATCTGCGATTGACGCGTCTGTGCCGCATTGCCGATCACATTAGGCTGACGCGATGGCGTACTGTCGTGGCGTGCTCCTTGACCATCTCGCTTCTGCCAATGTGCAGCGGAGCGATCGCGTGTCCCACGGCGCGCAACCCTAATGCCGCGCGGGCCGGCGCCCAGAGGCGTGCGTGCCGCCGTGCCTCGTCGGTCGCAGTCAATCGCACCGCCGTTCCTGAGAACCACAGCTCCTCTGCTCAACCGCCTGCCCTCCCCCCCCTGCCCTCTCCCGTGCCTCCCTCCTTCCCCCCTCTGCCGCCCCACTCCCCCCACCGTCTTCCGCCCCACTCTGTGTCAACCGCAGCGCGAGTCGGAGCAACCTCCTCAACCGCCCCCTCCGCGCGACACCAGCGCTGCCGACTCCCCTCGTCCGCGGGGCCGTGGTGGCGCGGGCAGGCGGCGGGAGCGCGCGTCAGTGGGGGAGGTGGTGCGGGGCGCCGTGCGCGCAGTGGAGGACGCGCCCGTCGAGACCGTCGGCGCCGCCGCCGCCGCCTCAGGTGCGCCTGCTGCATGTGCTCAGGTGGGGTCCTCGCAGCAGTGCCAGGAGGGCTCGCCAATAAACCACCTGAGGGTGCATTGCACTTCCCGCTCTTGCCTGCCCTCAATCTCACCCGCACATTCCATTTCTTCTCAACGCCCACCACCGCCCTCCTGCACTCATCCCACCCTACATTCCCCTTCCTCCTCCCCCCGGCCTCCCCACCCCCCTCCTCCACTCCGCCTCTCCCGCCACTCCCTATGCCCTCCGTGCGTGGCGAGCGGGCGGCAGGGCTGGCGGTGCTGGGGGTGGTGTTTGCGACGTCGCTACTGGGGTCGCTGGACTCGGTGCCACTGGCGCCCGAGTTCATGCAGACCATCGGTGTCGTCTACTGCGCCCTCGTCGCCAGGTGCCCCTCCCCTTCCCCTTCCCCCTCCCCTTCCCCTTCCGCTTCCCCTTTCCGTTCCCCTTCCCCTCCCTGTCCCTTTCCCCTCTCTGTCTCACGGACCCGCCATGGAATGAGAGGGGGTGCAGCGAGGCAGCCATGAGTGGCGCGGGCAGCTGCTTGGATGCTTCAGCCGATTGGCAGGGGGTGGACTGGAGGGGTGGGTGCAGGCGTCAGGCATCCTGGGCTGGTAGAAGCAGCATAGCGGTGGGCCAGACCCGCTGCTGCTGGGGACTAGCTCGCTCTCGCTCACTTGACTTACCTACTTTGCACACACACACGTGTTCCACTCTCACAATCACTGTCACAAACCCTTCACTTCACGAATCTTTCTTGCATCTCCGTGCCCGTCCCCTCTCTCTTCCCTGCCGCCATCCCTCCCCGCGGCCCCACACCAGGCAGTATTTCACCAAGAGGAAGATCGCAGTGGCGCCCACGCCCCTCACGGCCATCCAGACGCTCTTCCCCAACACCACCAGCGACGCCGATGCCGAACCAGAGGCCCCTGCCTCCCGCATTCCCGAGGTCAGAGTCCCATGCTGCTGTGCTGCTGTCGCTTGCTGCATGCATGCAGGGGGAGCAGGTGCAGTGAACCGCAAGGTACCTCCCCACTAGGAAACGAATTTCCCTCTGCTCTATCCCCTCCTCAATTCTCTGCTGTTCTCTTCCCCAGCCGCTTTCCCCACTGTCCCCACTGCCCCTCTCAACCCTGCTTTTTCCCCTTCTCCCCTTCCACCCGTGCACCCTCCCTCTCCTCTGGGGCTGCGCGTGGGGCTTCGCAGGGCATGGGCGAGGGCGTGCAGGGGCGGCTGAGGGCGCTGGAGGCGGAGAGGGACGTGGCGGTGGCGGCGGCGGGGGAGATGAGGCGCGCGGGGCAGGAGATGGCGCGCGTGGTGGCGGAGAAGGAGGCTCTCGAGGCCGTGGCGCTGCAGCTGGCGGATGAGCGGGACTCCGCTATTGCTGAGGTGCGTGTGGGGCATGCAGGGGAGACATGCCCACGCATGCCATGGGCATCCATGCCACATGCATTTCCCAGAGCTTCTGTATAACAAATACCCACGCGTCGGCATGGCGTGGCATGGTGGTCCTCCATTGACATGGTGTGGATGGTGCTCATGCATGCATGGGTGCGTGCATGCGCCATGCACGGAGCAGGTGACGGCACTGAAGACAGCGGTGAACGCCATGACGGAGCGCATGAGGGCGATAGAGGCCATGCTGGCGTCCGAGGTGCAGCGCCTGCAGGAGCAGAACCTGGCGCTCGAGACCGTTGCCCTGCAGCTGGCTGACGAGCGCGACTCCGCCATCAAACAGGTGCGTGCTCTGCCCCCCTCCCCTCCCCACCCTCCGCCATCACCCTGCGTTGCCCTTCACCTCTTGCCATCTCCTCGCTCCCTGCGCCCTGCTGTCCCCATCGTTTTCACACACCGCCTGCCCTATGTGTGCGTGGGCGCGGTATGCTGTGTGTGTGTGGGGGGGCGGTGAGTGCATCAGGCATCGGAGCTGCGGTCGGCGTTTGAGGCGCAGAGGGAGGAGGACAAGCGCGTGTTGGAGATGCTGGCGGCGCAGCTGATAGAGGAGCGCAACGCGGCGGTGAAGGAGGTGCAGGAGCTGAAGCAGGTGGTGGCGGGGCTGGCGGAGGCCACGGGGGCGGGCAGCGGGCTCACCAGCGAGATGGAGGCGTTCATCCGCAGCCGCGTGCGCGCCGTCAGGGCCCAGTTCGTTGACATCTCCAAGCCCTACTCGCAGCAGGTGAGTTGACATCTCCAAGCCCTACTCGCAGCAGGTGAGTTGACATCTCCAAGCCCTACTCGCAGCAGGTGAGTTGACATCTCCAAGCCCTACTCGCAGCAGGTGAGTTGACATCTCCAAGCCCTACTCGCAGCAGGTGAGTTGACATCTCCAAGCCCTACTCGCAGCAGGTGAGTCCATGCTTTGTACAGCAGTGCCTACTGGTCTGTGGAGCACGGGAGCAGGCAGTCACAGGCTCACTCGCACATGCACTCGTCCGTACTGCAAGTGCGACGACCTGTGTGCTTCACACCCCACCTCCACCATCCCAGCATGCTCAACTCACTCCTAATCCACTGATTCTTCCTTGCTCTATGCATGTGCCATGTCCGTATGCCATGCGTGTGCCATCATGCATGCCATATGTGGGTGCGGCCAGGAGGAGGCGGTGAATGCGTTTGTGGCGCATCTGGTGGACGAGTTCGGGGCACCAAGGGAGTGGACGCACTGCTACATCCGCCAGTTCCTTGACGCCGCCTCCGACGGCCATGCCATCGCCCTCAACGGCCCCTCGCCGCCCTCCGACCACTTCAACTGACCGCCTCCTCCCTTGGCTCCTCCGCAGCTCTGCATTACCCCGTGTTTATTCTCGCTTTAATAAATCTCTGCACGCTTGCCCCCTGCTGCATCTCTGTCGGTTGCCTGCCTGCTGCTCCTCTTGCTCGTGCTGCCTCAAGTTGTTGATGTGTTCAAGGCACGTAGCCCAATGGGTGGCGTGCTCATTGCTCACACGGTGGTGCATGGCACTTTGGATGGCACTCAGTATTAAGAATGCCATTGCTTACGCCACACCACGCGTTGCCACTCAGTGCTGAGTAGGTACCCAAGAGCACCTAGAGGAGGACAGCTGCTTGACGGCCATCCAGTGTTGCTTGGGAGGAGGCTGTGTGGATCCCTCTGCTTCTCATGCCTTATAGACCAGCAGTTGGCATTTTTCAGGCAGCTTGTCACAGATATAGTCACCACCAGTAGCAGCAACATAGGTTTGTACATTTGTGCTGACATTACTATTGCAGGAGTGGAACACGTGCAGCAGAAACACAATCAGAAATTAAATCAAACACATAACATAAATCTAGTTTTTCCTTATTGTTGCTCCAGGAGATGGCGTGGTGATCGTGGCCACAGTGCCCAGAGAGCAGCTTTTTCAGCACATGTGAATAGCCACATGCACTTGGCTCTCCCTGATTAGTGTAATGCATTCTCTTCGGTTTGGCAGTGTGGGGTCTACCAGCACCACAGGTCCAACCACTAAATAACTGCCCACAAGAGGGCCCCAGTTGTTACCCCTCCCTGCTGCCCGCCCTCACTCGCTTCTCCCTCCATCCACCCCACTCCCCGGCTCCACAAGTGGGTGCGCCTCCTCTGGTTGCCCTCCCTGAAGGGGAATGGCAGAGGCGCTGTGGTTTTGGGGCAGGAGGGGGGAGGCATCGAGGGGGATGGCGGAGGCAGAGGAGGGGGCAGAGGCGGGGATGGGGCGGGATGGAGGGGCGGAGGGGTTGGGGGGGGCAGCGGCGGCAGCAGCAGAGAGTGAGGCCACGAGCGCTGCGAGCGATGACTCCTGCGGTTGCCGTGATGATGATGAGGGTGGGGTGGTACTTGCTGCTGCTGCTGCTGCTGATGGTGTTGCTGCCTCTGTGCTGCTGCTGCGCACGGGTGTGCGGGCGGTGGCAGCAGCAGCGGTGCCTGCAGGGTGTCCTGCATGGGCCTCTGACGGCCGCCTCGGCCTCGTCTGCATCTGCAGTGGGGCCGGTGGGCGATGGCAGGACGGGTAATGGGGAATGGGGAGAGCGGTGATGAGCAATGGAGAGGGGCGATGGTCAGTCAAGCAAGCGACAATGAGGAAGGGAGGAAGAAGGTTGCTCATCCATAGATACGAGTGGTAGAGGGAGGGAATGTAGCAGTTGAGAGAAAGCCTAAAGAATGTGGGCAAGGAAGGAAGGATGGCAAGGAGGTGACTGACCTTGTTGCCGAACACACTGAGCTGCATGGCTCGCTCCATCAGCTGCCGATCCACTGCCACACGGTCCGCCAGCATGGCAGCCAGCTCACTGCCACGTGGCATCGTCATTTCACTATCCTCCACGTCACCAACCTCGCCAGCCGCCACAGCCCCTCCAACCCCCATCATGCTGCCCAGCACCCCGCCCAGCCTGCTCCCCGGGTGCCCCCCTGCAGCTCCCCCAGCGCCATGAGCACGAGCATCAGCGCCCGCCCGCCCCCTGAGGCGAGCCGTGATGAACCCGTCATCATCCTTGTCGCCATCCGCACCCCCCTCCATCTGCCACCGCAGCAGAGTTGCTGCATCGTGTGCGGGCGCACTGCGGTGGCCGTGGAAGGCGCTGGTGGGGGGAGACAGAGGGGGGAAAGAGGGGAAGCGGGCATGCACGCATGGTCGTTGGTTGGCGGTTCAAACGATGCACAAGTGATTAACAACAAGAACAAAAGGGGGGGGAGGAGTGGAGAGGGATGGGAAGGGGCAGCATACCGAGTGGGGGTGCCTTGGAGGGAGTGCTGAGTGTGAGGCATGTCAACCACCATCAGCTTGCACGTCGTCACTGTCACATACGACGCCTCCCCGGCTCCCCCCCGGCTCGGCTGGGGAGTGAGGTAAGCAGGGGCGTGGATGCTAACAATCCGCCCGTCCTCCACGATCACCCCCAGCTCCATCTCCTCACGGCTGCCTGTGCCCTCTCTGCCGCTCTGCCACGTGCCCGCCTTGTCCCCGTCCCTGTCCTTGGAGCTAATGGCGCGCACCAGGCGCTGCCGGCCCTTGGACAGGCTTCTCAGCCCGCTGCGCAGCACCTCACTGCGCGCCCGCAGAAACCCCCCGCTGCTGCCCCTGCTGCTGCTCCCCCCTGCCCCGCCCTGCTCCACGCCCTCGCTCCGCACCTTGCGCACCGCCTGCCCCTCCGCGTCCTTACCCCCCAACGCTGTGTCGCCCCTGCCATCCGGCACATCAGAGGCAGTGGCAGAGAGGGCCACGGATGCGGATGTGCGGTCGTCAAAGATGCTGGCGCTCGTGCTGCCGTTGATGCTGCCCTCCTCGCCGCTGCTGGGGGGCGCTGCACTCTCCGCTGCCAGTCCCCCCGGCGCCGTGGGTGCGGGCGGGGAGAGTGACCCGCCAAGTGGCGGAGAAGAGGACAGAGCAATTTGCGGACTGCCTGCGGCTACAGCTGCACCTTGAAGGCTGCTCGCCCCGCCGCCCCCCTCCTCCTCCTCGCCCTGCTCCTCGCCCTCCTCCCCCTTGTTGCCCTCATCCCCCTCCTGGCCCTCGCTGCCGTCCCCTGGCAGTCGAACGGCGCCCAGCAGCAGCAGCGCGACCTCGGAGGGCGCAAGGTGCACGGGGGAGTGCGGGGCGAGGGTGAGGAGGCGCGCGGACTGGGAGAAGAGCACACGCAGGTCGTGCATGGATAGCATGCCGAACTCCATGGGGCGCACCACCCGTGCCACCTCCAGACAGCTCTCCTGCTCAATCAGAGTGCATGGTGGGGTTTGACAGGGCAGTGGGAGTTGACAGGGCAGGGCATGTGAGCCGGCAGGGAAGTGTGGAGCAGTCTTACTGGCGTGACACGTGGAGGTGCTGACAAGGAGCCACAGTCGTCCAGTCCTGCCTCACGTCTACTCAACCACCTCCCACATCTCCCCAACACCCTCTCCCTCTTTCCTCCCTGTCTCCACACTTTCTAAAACCCCTCGTCCCCACCCACCTGCACAGCCCTCAAACCCCCCTTTCCCCGGGCACCCTAACAGCCCACCTTCCAGAGGAAGTCTTCAATGGCAGCGCTGCTGCTCTTGGCGGCCATGATGCGCTGTCTATCAATGAAGAAGCAGTGCAGCACGCTGTCTGCCGTCACCGAGTACTGGTGCGCGCACCCGCGCAGCGTCTCATACAGCCCCACGGAGCTGCCGTGTGCAAACAGCGGCGGGATCAGGTGCTGCCCGTGCGCCTCTGCCTCCGCCTCCGCCGCCTTGGACGTCCACTGCAGAGCGCATGTGCGCGATAGCACAGGTAAGCAAGGGCAGAGGGAGGCTCGCAGTGAGGAAGGGTGCTACCACTGGTGTGGAAAGGCACTCAGCCATGTGTCGGTGCACAGATTTGGGCTGGACACAAGCCACAGGTGCAGCATAACATCGGAATACTGAATCGTTAATATTCTTGTGCGCTTGGCTTGACCCGAAGCATCAGCTAGGTGCGAGTGATATGTCCAATGGCTACGCATCGGTCTGGTACTGTTCATCGGAAAATCGCATGGAAGCAAATGTGACCGTGCTGACTGACCTTGGCAGTGCCAGAGGCGATGAGCCACACGCCTTGCGCTGCCTGCCCTTCTTGGAAGAGGGAGGCACCGGAAAGCTTAGTGGCCTCTTTGAGCGGCTGCAGCAGCGCGAGGCGGATGTCCGCCGGTAGCGCTCCGATGAGCGGCTGCCTCGCCAGCACCTCCCCCGCCGGCAGCATGGCCACAAACGGCGGGCTGCGCTGCAGCTTCTTCATGTCCGCCTGCTCGCACCGTGGGCGTGGTGAGGGGAGGGGGGGGAGATGGGGGAAAGAGGGGCCCGCAGCACTGGAGAGCAGGGTGGGGCAGGTGAATGTGGGAGCTACATACATGCTGTGGCATGACATGGCATGGTAAGGCATGGCACTGTGTGCGAGGGCACATGGGGGGTGCGAGGGCGAGGAGAGGGCTGACCGTGATGGCGTTGTGCAGCAGGGTGACCTCCTTCTGGTCCAGCAGCCCTGAGTGGTCGAGATTCTCCACATACCCGTACAGCTCCGCCAGTATCGCCTGTGTCACCTGCTTCGTCTTGATGATTGTCAGCACCTGCCACCACGCACAGCACGTCGCGAGCTCAGGTGAGTGGCGCAGGTAGGAGGGGGTATGTGGGCGCACAGCACATCACAACTTGACAAGGTACGGCACAGCGAGCACGTGGCACAGCCTGCATGACGTCTCACCTCGGGCACGTTGAGGCGCACGTCTCACCTCGGGCACGTTGAGGCGCACGTCTCACCTCGGGCACGTTGAGGCGCACGTCTTCAAGGAACTTCCTGGCCTCCGTCTCCTCCTCCTCGCTCTCCAGGATCACTGCCTCCAGTATCGGACTGTCCTCTGCACACAGGAGGGGGAGGGACGGGACAGAGGTGGTGGGCATGGGTGGCATACAGGAGCCGTACGCTCTGAGCAGGGCGTGCTGTGCACCCATCTCTTGGCAGGGGTTTTGCATGAGCAACTCTCAACCACTCAACCACTCAACCCAGCACCCAGCACGTACTGAGGAACTCTCTTAGCTGCTGCCGTGTCTGCCGCAGGGCGCGGATGTAAGCAGCGCTCATGGAGGCGGCGAGCTCGAGGCGGTCCACCGTGACCCAGTTGAGGGCGCGCTGCGGCAGGATGGGGCGCAGCGAGCGGTGCAGCGCACGGAAGAAGCGCGGCATGCGCACGTGCGGCCGCATGGCCGCCCACAGGCACAGCCGGTGCCGCTCCGTGGTGAGATCCACTGCTTCCGCCACGGCCTGCATGAGCAGCATGGCGGCCGTCTGGTTCACTCGCCCCTCCTCCAGCATGCTCCAGTACGCCGCCTGCACGCCGTTGAGGAAGCGCAGGCGCGTGTCCGCCAGCTGCTGCTGCCGCACCGCCTCCTGCGCCTGTTTCTCCACGTCCACCTCCCCCACTCCCTCCCCGTGCGCGTGCAGCGTCGACCCCGTGTGCGTGCGGCTGCCACGCGTGTGCGCGTGGTGCCCTGCCCCCCGCCCGCCCGGCTCCAGCACCTTTTGGTCCAAGCATGTGAGGTACTCGCTGACGGTGCTCCACTCGGCGGGTCCCAGCTCCTCGTCGTCTCCGATCTCCTCAAAGGTCTTGACGGCGTGGTCGAATAGCTCGCGGCGTGTGAAGTGGATGACGTGCTTCTTCACGTTGGACGTGCGGTTGAGGCGCAGCGCCGCGAATATGAACTGCGTCGTGCTGCCGTTGACGATGAGCGTCAGGAACACGATGCCGCCCGTTATGAACATGAACTGGCGGGGGGGGGAGGGGAGAGGGTCCAGGTGTTGAAGGGGGGCGCGAGGGGTGGAGGGCGGGTGGGAGGGGGGAGAAATGTGGGCAGGCGAAAGAATGGGGGAGGTGTATGAGCGAGAGGGTTGGGAGCAGGCGGGCAAAGCAGGGCACTAGGCATGGCGAGGAAGAGAGCAGGGATGAGTGGAGGGTGGTGGGCAGCGGTGCATCTCATCTCACCCTGGCTGACGTGGACGCTGAGATCTTGTCCGGCTGCTTCTCATGCTGTCGGGGGGGACATGGGGGGGAGGCAGGTGCAGGGGAGAGGAGAGACAGGGGGCATGATTATGGCATGGCATGGCAGGGCAGGGCAGGGCAGGGCAGGGCAGGACATGGCATGAGAGCAGGCAGCAGATAAGGGGAAAGAAAACGCAACGGCAGGCCTTGGAGGCCAATGGTTGTTAGAAATATAGTCTAGCATGCTAAGTGTAACATTAGGGTTGGGGCTACACCCAACATTGGGTGTAGACTTGCAAGTTGGGGTGCCAATCCAACCCATAAGTGTTGGAGCCCCCAAATGCAAGTTGGGTACCCCCTCTTTGCAACCCACAAGTTGGGTGCCCCCTCCTTGCAACTTGGCTTGGGGCTTGCCAACCACCCAACTCACCCCTTCCCTTCCAAGCTCCTCTTCCATCTCATCTCACCACTCTATGTATGCTTGCTTGTGACCTAATCAAACTATTGGTTCAACTTCCAACTTTCACAATGGTATGGCAGAGAGAGCACCCACAGAAGAGAGCAGAGAGCAGAGAGCAGAGAGCAGAGAGCAGAGAGCAGAGAGCAGAGAGCAGAGAGCAGAGAGCAGAGAGCAGAGAGCAGAGAGCAGAGAGCAGAGAGGAGAGAGCAGAGAGCAGAGAGCAGAGAGCAGAGAGCAGAGAGCAGAGAGCAGAGAGCAGAGAGCAGAGAGCAGAGAGCACTCACGCTGACGACGAGGGCGAGCGTGAGAGCAATGCCGCCGCGCAGGCCGGACCAGGTGAGGATGATGGCCTCCTTCCACGTGAGCCCGTAGCCGCTGCTGGCCAGCCCGGGGTACAGCAATCCCACCACCACCACGCGGGACAGCTGCACGAACACAAACAGCGCCAGCATGTAGCCCCAGTCAACGCCTGGTGGGGGGGGCGGAAGAGGATGGGGATACGGAGGGAGCGGGAGAGGAGGTGAGCGAGGAGGAGGAGGCGCGTTATTCAAATTATAATCTTGTGATGTGAGCACATGTGTGTGAGGGGTGAGCAGGGCGGGGCGGAAGTGAGAGGCGGGCGGGCAGTACCTTGGATGTGGCTGGCGTTGTGCAGCACGCTCTCTGCTATCACCACTCCACTGCATGCACGGGGGAAAAGGGGGGGGAGGGAGGGGGGGGGGGGGGGGGGGCATGGGGAAGTTCACATAGGCTGACAAAGGAAACGGGCGACACAAGAGGCTTAAACACGAAAGCCAAGGCGTGATGGGCTTGAGGGGGGAGGGAGGTAGGAGTGGATAGCACAGTGCATGGGTGCGGCGTGCGAGGGTACCTGAGCACGAAGATGAGCGTGTTGGCGATGTATGCCAGCATCTCCCTGCACCACACCACATGCACACACACGCGCACGCACGCGCACACACGCACACACACGCACATGGCACATGGCGCCACAAACATGCATGTGAGAATCAACAACCAGCTGTGGTGATGAAATGCAGCATGAGCAGGAAGAGAGGAGAGCATGGGCTCACCAGAAGCTGTGCATGTTCTGCTCTCACCAGAAGCTGTGCATGTTCTGCTCTCACCAGAAGCTGTGCATGTTCTTCTCGTTCTCCCCTGTGAATGCCGTCTTGGCGAATATGGCAAACATGCTGCCATGCACATACCACATGCCACATGCCACATACCACATGCCACATGCCACATACCACATGCCACATGCCACATACCACATGCCACATGCCACATGCCATGCCACATGCCACATGCCACATGCCACATGCCATGCCACATGCCACATGCCACGCCACATGCACACAGTTATCAGAACTTGTGAGAGAAGCTGTGACAAAGCTGGGATGATTAATCAAAGCAGAGAATAACGAGGCAACAGGATAAGTGAGGTGGGCGGGAGGGCACTGACATGCCGAGGGTCATATCAGACATGACTCACATGCCGAGGGTCATATCAGACATGACTCCTGACATGTTGGTCACTGCGTTCGCCTGCATGCAGAGGCGAGGGGGCCAGATGCACACGCAGGAGGGGAGCGGAGGGCGGGGAGTGGGGAGAGCGATTGGCGGAAGGCGAGAAGGAGTAGCCTGGCTGGAAGGATGTGGCGCGAGGACAGGCCAGCTTGACATAGTGCGGCACGGTGTGGCATGGTGTGGCACGGTGTGGCATGGTGTGGCACGGTGTGGCATGGTGTGGCACGGTGTGGCATGGTGTGGCACGGTGTGGCATGGTGTGGCACGGTGTGGCATGGTGTGGCATGTGTGGCACGGTGTGGCATGGTGTGGCACGGTGTGGCATGGCGCGGCACGGTGTGGCATGGTGTGGCACGGTGTGGCATGGTGTGGCACGGTGTGGCATGGTGTGGCATGGTGTGGCATGGTGTGGCATGGTGTGGCATGGTGTGGCACGGTGTGGCATGGTGTGGCACGGTGTGGCATGGTGTGGCACGGTGTGGCATGGTGTGGCACGGTGTGGCATGGTGTGGCACGGTGTGGCATGGTGTGGCACGGTGTGGCATGGTGTGGCATGTGTGGCACGGTGTGGCATGGTGTGGCACGGTGTGGCATGGTGCGGCACGGTGTGGCATGGTGTGGCACGGTGTGGCATGGTGAGGCACGGTGTGGCATGGTGTGGCATGGTGTGGCATGGTGTGGCATGGTGTGGCATGGTGTGGCATGGTGTGGCATGGTGTGGCATGGTGTGGCATGGTGTGGCATGGTGTGGCATGTGTGGCACGGTGTGGCATGGTGTGGCACGGTGTGGCATGGTGTGGCATGGTGTGGCATGGTGTGGCATGGTGTGGCACGGTGTGGCATGGTGTGGCATGGTGTGGCATGGTGTGGCATGGTGTGGCACGGTGTGGCATGGTGTGGCACGGTGTGGCATGGTGTGGCACGGTGTGGCATGGTGTGGCACGGTGTGGCATGGTGTGGCATGGTGTGGCATGGTGTGGCATGGTGTGGCATGGTGTGGCATGGTGTGGCATGGTGTGGCATGGTGTGGCATGGTGTGGCATGGTGTGGCATGGTGTGGCATGGTGTGGCATGGTGAGTGAGGGAGTGGGGGATGGCAGAGTGAGCGAGTGAGTGAGTGAGTGAGTGAGCGAGTGAGTGAGTGAGTGAGGGAGGGAGGGAGGGGGGCACATACGACAAAGAAGGCCATGTAGGAGCCGCAGATGGTGATGGTGATTTCAATGATGTAGTCGTTGAACACGGTGCGCAGCCACAGCAGACTCACCACCCCGAACGCCATCCCCAGCGCTATGCTGCACACACGTGGAGGGGAGGGGTGAGGGGGGAGAAGCAAAAAGATGCGTGAACCGTGGAGGGACGTGGAAAGGGAGCGAGGGAGGGATTGATGGATAGATGGAGTGAGGGCTAACGGTGCAGTGCATGGTCAAGTTGGGAGGCAGAGGGGGGAAAGTTGCAAGCGCGCAAGCGGAACGGGTAGTGCATGGGGGCACGTGGCCAAGGGAGGGGTGGAGGCGGGTGAGAGGAGGGGGTGGGGGCGGGTGAGAGGAGGGGGTGGGGGTGGGTGAGAGGAGGGGGCACGCACCCGCCGAAGAAGACGCGGCACATGAAGGCAATGATGCCGCCCGGCGAGAAGGAGTAGCCGAGCACGAGCTGCAGGAAGAGCTGGAATATGGCGATCGCCGCCCTGCCACCCACCCATGGGGGTCAGCGGGCAGGGGGCGAGTGATGGAGAAAGAGGGCAGAAGGCGGAAGAGGGGCAGGCAGACAGTGTTGAAGGCAGGGACGATGCTTCCCCATGCCGTGCCATGCCATCCACGCTATGCCATACCCACCCCATCATGCGCCCTTGGTCCCTCACCCCTTATCACCACTTATCCCCTCTTATCACCCCTTATCACCCCTTATCACCACTTATCCCCTCTTATCACCCCTTATCACCCCTTATCCCCTCTTATCACCCCTTATCCCCTCTTATCACCGCTCACCCGTCGTTCATGAGCGCCTCGCCATCAATGATGGTGCGCAGCTTCTTGGAAGCACCCAGCTCCTTGAGCAGCGCCACCACGGCCACGGGGTCCGTTGTGCTCAACACACTGCCTAGCAGCATGGCCGTGCTCCATGACCACCCGTACGGTAACACGTACTGCCAAGGTAGAGGGGGGGATAGGGATGAGAAGGGAGAGCCACGGGGTCCGTGGTGCTGAGCACGCTGCCCAGCAGCATGGCCGTGCTCCACCCGTACGGCAGCACGTACTGCCACGCCCGTGCATGCAGGGAAAGGTAGGGGGGGGGGAGAGATGGGAGAGCAAGGTGGAGTTGCTGAGCACGCTGCCCAGCAGCATGGGCGTGCTCCATGACCACCCGTACGGTAGCACACACTGGGAGGGCCGTGTCGTGCCATGCAGGAGGTGGGGACGAGGATGGGCGGGGGGGGTTGAGAGGGAGAAGGTCATTTTGTGTGGGGAAGAGTGGAATGGACGAGAGAGAGAGGGAGAAGGACATTTTGTGTGGGGAAGAGTGGAATGGACGAGAGAGAGAGGGAGAAGGACATTTTGTGTGGGGAAGAGTGGAATGGACGAGAGAGAGAGGGAGAAGGACATTTTGTGTGGGGAAGAGTGGAATGGACGAGAGAGAGAGGGAGAAGGACATTTTGTGTGGGGAAGAGTGGAATGGACGAGAGAGAGAGGGAGAAGGACATTTTGTGTGGGGAAGAGTGGAATGGACGAGAGAGAGAGGGAGAAGGACATTTTGTGTGGGGAAGAGTGGAATGGACGAGAGAGAGAGGGAGAAGGACATTTTGTGTGGGGAAGAGTGGAATGGACGAGAGAGAGAGGGAGAAGGACATTTTGTGTGGGGAAGAGTGGAATGGACGAGAGAGAGAGGGAGAAGGACATTTTGTGTGGGGAAGAGTGGAATGGACGAGAGAGAGAGGGAGAAGGCGAAATGCGGTGTGATGGGAGAGAGCAATGCGGTGTGATGGGAGAGAGCAATGCGGTGTGATGGGAGAGAGCAATGCGGTGTGATGGGAGAGAGCAATGCGGTGTGATGGGAGAGAGCGATGTGGTGTTGTGGGAGAGAGCGATGTGGTGTTGTGGGTGAGAAGTGCAGATGATTGAGAAACGGCAAGTGAACCTTGCAGATGACATGGAGGGGGCAAGCGAACCTTGCAGATGACATGGAGGGGGCAAGCGAACCTTGCAGATGACATGGAGGGGGCAAGCGTACCCTGCAGATGACATGGAGGGGGCAAGCGAACCTTGCAGATGACATGGAGGGGGCAAGCGTACCTTGCAGATGACACCGAGGAAGCCGGTGGTGATGACGACACCCGGCACTGCGAGCAGGAAGATCTGCACCATGCACCGCTGCCAGGGGGGACAGGGGGATAGCAGGGGGAGAAACCCGAGGGCGGGGAAGGGGAGAAGGATGAATGAGCGTGTTGCGCGGAGGCAGCATTGCGAGCAGGCAGCAGAGCACGGGAGACGCACCTTGATCTGGTGCAGCTCGAAGGCGAAGGCGCTTTCGAACAGCAGCGCGGGCAGGAAGACGAAGAAGATTATGTTCGGCTCTATTGCCGCCCCTGCGCGCCGCATGGGGGACGGGGAGAGCCGTGGGGCAGGCAGGGGCGGGGGGAGGGAGGGAGGGAGCGAACAAGGGAGAGAGGGAGGGAGGCGAGGGTGGATGGGAGGGTAGCGGTGGAAGGCGGGGGGTGGCCAGAGGGAACAGCGACAGGTGACGAGCGGCGTGAGAGGAATTGGAGCTGAGAGCGAGCATCGTCAAATGAGGCGAGTGCGCACGGGGTGGGGGGGGCGCGGGGCGAGTGAGGGTGCGCGGAGGGGCGGAACGTACACATGCGGATGCTGTCACCGAGCAGCCCCAGGTCCACGTAGAACTCTGCGCGTGGGGGTGTGGCGGGGGGGAGGGGGAAAGGGGGGAAGAGGGGAGAGAGACGGCGGTAGGCCCAGAGGCAAGTCCACAGCGTGAGCGCGAGCGAATATGGGGGGGAGAAGAGGAGAAACTAGGCCTCGTGCTACGGCCAGCTAAAAAAGCGCGCCGCTGCTGCAGCGATCCACGGCCGCCATTGATAGCCAAGCGACAACGCGGCCGCTGCTGCTGCTGCGCGCAAGGGGAAGGTCGCGCCAGGCGCGCAGCACCCCTATCGGCCGAGCGGTCAGTGGACGGTACTAGCGCGCTCTCTGAATAGCCTGCTGGCGTGCCCCTCGCGCCAACGAGCCTACGAGCGACGCTCACCAAACGCGCCGAGCGCGATGCCGACGAGCAGCAGCGCGACAGTGTACGGCACGCGCGTGTTGTTGAAGATCTGGCGGCACAGCGCGCCGAGCGCCAGCGACACGGCCATGAACAGCAGCGCCACCTCCCCGCCCGGCACGTAACTCGCCGCACCCATGGCGCCCGCGGCTCTCGCGCCGTTCGGAACACGCGAGTGGGATTTGCGCGGCAAGGGGTAGCGCAGGGGTGAATTGGAGAGCGCCTCTACGCCGCCCTATGGGCTAATTGCGCGACCGACGGAGTCAGAAAGGCTCATAACGTTAGTGCGTGAACATGGACGCGTAATTGCGGCGACAGAAGAAGTGTCTCGGTGGAGAATGGGATGGGAGAATGAAAAGTGACGAGGGTGGCATAGCAGATGCAGCAGCGCAGCATGCAGTGACGTGAGGTGGATGCAATGACCTTTCTCTCCTCTGGCGCTTTGCACGGCTCGGCTCGGAATGGGCAAGTGGAGATGAGAGAAAGTGGCCGCCACCACATGAGCCTGCCCACCATTTGATTTCACCATCTTTTCGTAATACTGTAGCTCAATGCCCCATGACAACGATTTGCGTAGTGGTGTACTTTGGGTAAAGGAGGTTTATTCAAACAAAAAACTGCCCTGCACAAAAATTCTCGTTGCCCGAATGACTTCGAGAACAAGCAGCAGCGAGTGGTTGAGGTTCGTTGAATGTAGGGCGTCCAGGCAATGTCCTGTGAAAGACTGCCAACGCATCAGTTGCCCTTTGGCCTTAGGCTTGTTTGCGAGATCATTGGCTGACGACCACGATCGCTTGTCCTGCTTTCCACGTCACTCTCCGTTCATCCAACCAAAGCAATCGCTAACTTCAGCTGCAAAGTGGTACTGTAGTGTAGGGCGAGATCTGAATTAAACAACTTGCATGTACAGATATTACAGCTTCACCTGAAAGAAGGTTTTCGCATAGTATCGAGCTTACCAATAACGGAACACACTTCCCCTTTTCCCCTTTCCTTCCGCACAGCACAACAGCACAGCCATGGCACTCACTCGCCGCCTTACCTCGCCGGGCGACCTACGCGCGTGTCTCGGCGCAGTCTACCGCGCGTTTTCCACCCTCATCCCCTCCGCCCATCCGTTCCCCTCCCCGCACGCTCTCCCAAATGCGCCAAATTGCGCCGCGTCCTCGCGATCCGATCAGCCAACCCTTCCATGCACCGCATACGATCTCGAGCAGCAGGGAAGCGCAGCTGAGCCGTTGATTCACCCTGCTATCCCCGTCGCTTCCGGCCCTTCCGTTTTAGCCCCGACCCATTCACGATTGACGCCAGACGATGCGAATCGATTTGCGGTTATGGCGGTCCCTAAGAGGAAGGTACGCAGCAGTTTCCTCTGACTCGTGGTTGCAAGCAGTCATGTTGCATCGTCCATCCGACCGTGCATGCCTGCGTGTGCCTCCCGCCCCTCACGCCATCACGTGCAGGTGACGCCGTCGCGGAAGGGCATCAGGAATGGACCCAAGGCGCTCAAGGCCGTGCCAGTGGTGGTGAGATGCCTGTGAGTGCAGCAGCTATTCACTTCCTTCCATGCATGGCACTCGTCCCTTTGCACTGAAGTGTCTCCCACCATTCCCCACCATACCACGCCCCCTCATGCCAACTCATTGCGTCCTTCCCCCTCAGGAGTTGCGGGTGTGTGAAGCTGCAGCACCAGTACTGCTGCAAGGACGGCGACAGACACCGCCAGCCAGCTTCGGAGTAGGGCTGTGCTCCGACAGCAAGCTAGCTTTTAGATGGCAGTTGAAGCAATCATGGGCAGCAGGTGAAGGCTTTATGCCACCAGCTCTGAGATTTTGGTTTGCCTATAGCAAAGTCTCTACCCTCCACGCTTGCCCTGAGACCAAGCCCTTGAATAAATATATTACGCTATTGCACAACACAAACAAGCCAGTTCGCCTAGTTGCAGCATCTCTAGTGCTTCATGTGTTTGAGCTACGTCATACTTCCAACCCTAACGGACCGTGCTTGCCAGATCTGCTGCTACCCACTCAGGTTGTTTAGTAATGGTCCTGCTGCAAGCAGTGCACGCAAGCACGTGTGTCAGGAGTCAAACGGGTGGCACCACGTGCTTCGCCTGTCACCGCATGGGCTGGAAGCCAGCAGCGGGCGCTAGGCACGTGGCGCACAGGTCAGCATCTCGGGCGCAGTCCTCGCAGTCTGTTGTGTGCATGCATGGTTCAAGGGGTGACGGCAGGTGGGGGGCAGAGGCACACAGCAAGTACCGGTATGATTGGCACCATGCAGAGGGATGTTTGTGTTACGAGAGCAGACTATGAGCGCGAGGAAGAAGAGTGCTAGGAACAAGAATTTCAGGACACACTGAAGGAGCACACATGGCAAGAAAAGGCAGCGGCAGTGATTGCAAAGCCAAGGTTGCAGAGACTGAGAGCAGTGAAAGATGCTACTGCAGTGGTTCAGGTACACACGTGATGTGTGCAGCACAAGTGCTTAAGGCAAGGCATGGGGAAAGGGAGAAGACGAGGGAGTGAGAGAGGAAATGCGATGAACGGGGAGAGATGCGAGGAAAGCGGGGCACGCATGGTTGCAGGGTGCAACGAGGCGTACAGCACGAGTGGTGGCACGGCAGGGTCTGCGTGGAGATGGGGGCGTCGAAACAATTCTTGCAAAAATAATCCCCCCCGGGGTCCATTTCCATGCCATCGTCATCGCTATCATCAGCATCATCGAGATGATGATGCGGATGATGGGGATGATGATGATGGTCATGGTGAGGGAGGAGGTGATGGAGGCAGTCCTCTACCGGGTCTATCTCTGAGCCGCTCGTGCTGCTGCCCTCCGCCCGCACTCGCATCTGCACTCCACACCGTTGTCACCACGCCGTTCAAGCCACACGGCCCAAGCATGGAGTTGTTGTTGCATCGTTGCATCGCCATGCCACATGCAGGCGAGGAGAGGGGAGGAGCGTGGAGGGGATGGGGTGGGGAGGGGAAGAGCGTACAGCACAGGATAAGGGAAGGTGAGGGAGAGTGAAGCAGCCATGGTCTTAGTGGCAGCTGGCAAAACATGGTGGAGGGATTAGCAGCGTGGCATGGCAGGAGGGGGAAGATTTGAAGGAGGTGAGTGAGGACGGTATGGTCCAAATGCCTCCCTCCGAGTAGCTTCACTCCATGTATTTGTGACTTGTGTGTGTATGCCTGTGAGTGTCAAATAGAGAGGAGACGAGGGACGAACTCTAGTGGACCGGGTTAAAAGGAGCAGGATGAAAGTAGCAGGATGGGAAAAGAGGGGAGACCGGAACAGGAAGGGAGGAGCAGGGAGGGAGAGGGGAGCGGGAGAGCACCTTAGCGACCTCGAGTTTGGTGAGAGCTGTCTCCATGTCCGCCTCCAGAGCCATCAGCTCCCTCAGCGTCAACCCCGCCAGCTGCTCGCCCTGCCACACGTGGAGCCGTGGGGAATGGGGAGGATGTGTGCCACAGAGTGAGGGAGGAAGCAGGAGCGAGAGGGGGAGCTAGGAGGGGGCAGGTGATCTGCCTCTAATTCGACAAAGCTGGGGAAGTGGATGGGTGACGGGGCAGGAGGGAACTACGGCTTTCTGTCAACCCCACACTCCCACCCCTTGCCCTCACCTTTCTACGGGCGAGTTCCTCTTTAAGCACACACGTCTCTCGCTCCACCGCCACCTGCACTCGCACCTCCACCTCCCCACTCGCCCCCTCCCCTCCACGCACCCCCAACCCGCCTGCCGACCCCGCCCTGATCAGCTCCATTGCCCGCTCCGACAGGCTCACCCCGCCCTCACTGCCCCCCTCACTAACCACCCCCTCGCTGCGCACGCTCTCCCCTTTCCGCAGCTCCCCCAGCCACCGCCCGCTGCCCCCAATGCTGCCCGCCAGCTCCGCCATCTCCTCCGCATCCAGCAACCCCCCTCGCCCTGCCGTCCCCCCACCCCCCTCCCTGCCACTGCCCTCACTGTCCTTGACAGACGAGGAGCGACTGCCACCCCCCATGTGGCGGAGCTCGGCCACCAGCACCCACATGGTACTTAGGTCCCTCTCTAGGGCTGCCTCCCTCTGCTGTGCTGCCGCCAGGCTCTGCTGCAACTCGCCCACCTCCCTCTCCCGCACTGCTAGCATCGCATCCTTTTCTGCTTCCAGCCGTGCTGCCACCGCTGCCACCGCTCCCACCGCCCCCTGCTTCCTCATGCCCTCCACTGCACCCTCCCCGCCCTCTCCGCCCTCTCCGCCCTCCCCGCCCTCCCCGCGCTCCACTCCGCCTGCCTCTGCAGCAGCAGCAGTTCGATACGCTGCCAGCTCAGCACGAGCAGCTGCCAACTCAGCCTCCACGAGCTGGTGCTGCTGCCGCTGCTCCTGCCACTGCGCCTCCCTCGCCCTCGCCGCCTCCACCTGCTGCAGCAGCCCGCTCACATCCGCCCGCCCATCCGGCCCGTTCATATACGCCCCGTCCAAAAACGACGCAAGAGATGACGTCCCAGCCGCAGCACCTGACCCATCGGCACCACCACCACCTCCACCAGCAGCACTGGCAGCAGGGGCAGAGCAGGAGGCGGTGAGAGCGAGGGAGCGCGCCCCTGCAAGGTCCTTGGTGAGCTGGTGCTGCTGCTGCCGCAGCATGTCCGCCTCCTGCCTCGCCAGCCTCACCTGCGACCTCAGCTCCTCCAGCTCTCCCGCCCTCACCACCACCATGCCCTCGCCGCCACCCCCTCCCCCCTCGCCCTCCCCTTGCGCTGCTGCGTCCGCCTGCCCCTCCGCCCCGCCGTTCCCCTCCCCCTGCCCCCTGGCAGCGTTGTGGCGAGAGCTGATGGCGCGGGTGAGCTCCACGCGCAGCATGTTCGCCTCCTCCATCAGCTGCTGCACCTGCCGAGTCTGCACACGCACCGGGACGGGGGAGGGGGCGAGACGGGGGACGGGTGAGAGGGTGACGGGTGAGAGGGGGACGGGAGGTGATGGCGCGGGTGAGCTCCACGCGCAGCATGTTCGCCTCCTCCATCAGCTGCTGCACCTGCCGAGTCTGGTGACGCACGACGGGAGGGCGCGAGAGACGGGACGGGTGGGAGGGGGTGAGGAGCGGGAGGGGGTGTGAGGAGAGGTAGAGGCAGACTGTGCGGGTGCGGAAGGGACGAGAAGCATGGCGTAAGGTCCTTTTGGGAAGAGGAAATTCGAGCAGGTTGAGTGGGGGCAGTGGCGCTGGTGGCGCTCACCTTGGCCTTGAGCGAGTCCTGCAGAATGCGGTTGTCTGCACTCACGATCTGACAGGGCCGCCAGCAGGGGGGGACAAGCGCAGAGAGCGGGAGGTGGTAAGGTCACGAAGGACATGAGGGGAATAACCACACGCAAGCAGGCCAGTGCGGAGAGCACAAACAGAGTGTCCATTTGTGAGCACTCTCAAGCCCACCCGCCCAATTGCTTCCACTTGGAATCCACATTTCATATGCGTCTCCCTCACCTCCATGTCAAACGTCTTCTCCCTCACCTCCATGTCAAACGTCTTCTCGCTCAGCACTGCCTTGAGCTTCGCTATTGTCTGCAGCATGTGGGATATCGGTGGCGGAGGAAGGGACGTAGGCACAGCGCATATGCCATGGGGAGTAGGAGATGGGAGGTTTGGGACGAGGGGCATTTGCAATGGTTCGCGGAACAAGGGACAACAGACCTCGACGTTGGGAATTACGCATAGGCAGGGAGGAGCGTGTGGGAAGATGTGTCAGAGGAGGCATGGGGCATGGGGCATACAGAATGGATATTGAGGCATGGGGCATGGAGCAGGGATGTAAGAAATGACTACTATGTCCCTTGGTCCCACCTTGGCCATCTGCTCCTGTGTGGCCGTGTCTGCCTCTGCGCCCACGCCCAGGCCATCAGTGCCCGCGACGGCGCTGGCAGCAGGGGAGGGCTGGTCGCCCTGCCTGCGCCGCATGAACTCCTCCATCTCGCGCAGCTGCTGCTGCTTGCCCGCCAGCTCCACTCGCAGCCTCTGCACCGCCCACGCACGCACAGGGAGGGGCAGGCAAAGAGGAGCCATGGACAAGGGATGGGTATTGAGGAGGGAGAGGCTGGGATACGGAATCCTCACGTCAAGGTCTGGTAAAGGGGGAACCAACGATGAAAACACGTGGGCCCCTTTAACTCTCCACTGCCCCTCTGTCCCCACCCTCGCCTGTCCAGCCTGCTGCTTTGCAGGGCGGTGGACTGACCTCGATTTCTTGCTGCTCCTGCGGTGTGTTCTCGCCCTTGTCGATGAGGCGCCTCAGGTTGGACGTGTGGAATCCCACCTCCGCCGACAGAATCTTCACCTGATAGGGGGGGGGAGGGAGAGGGGAGAGTGGGAATGGATTATAAGTCCTATGTGTCGTGTGAGAACGGTGAATGAGATTATGCTGCGCTGCCATTGAAATTTGGAAGGTAATGTGGAGGACGGCCCACTGACCTGTTCCCTCAGCAGCTCGCACTGGTCCATGAGCGTGGTGCCGCTCTGCTCGTGCCACACACGCAGGGGGGATGGCGGCAGGGGCACGGAGAAGGGAGACAGGGCGAAAGGCAGCAGGGAGAGTGGGTGACGGGTGAGTTAGGTACAAGAGACGGAGAAGAGAACAGAGGGGCCATGCAAAGAAAGAGAAACTTTTCTTGCCGCATCCATCTCAGCAAATCATCCATGCCCTCTCACCGATGGGATTCGCACGCCTGTGATGTGAAACAGCTCCCCCGCCTGTGTAGATGCCCTCACCGTCTCCACACACCGCCCCCCTCCCCCCATCCCCATCCCCATGCCCATCCCTCCCCCCGCCCCCGCCTCGTCGACACTGAGCAGGGACGCGGTGCGCCGCACAGCGCGCATCATCCTGGGCGCCCCCGCCCCCGCCCCCCCTGCGTGCTCCTCTGAGCTGTCTGTGCCGCTGCTGACCCGCGTGAGCCACTGCCCGCTGTCACTGCCTGCTCTGCCCGCGTCCATGGCGCCATCCGTGCCGCGGGCAGTGAGGATAGGGTCCACGTTCTCACTGCCTGACAGCGACGCGTGCAGGCCCCCCTCGCTGTCTCCGTCCTTGCTGCCCGCCCCGTCCTTCTGTTGCGCACAAGGGCAAGCGAAGGGAGAGGGGGAGGGTAGATGAGGTGGGAGAGGAGGGTGGCGGTGAGGGTGGCAGGACAACAGGTAGGTCCTGATGCAGCAATCTCTGCATTCCTTCTCACCCGCCTCAACAATCCCACGAGCTCACGTTCGTTCCTTCCTTCAATCACCACCATCCCCCCTTCTCCTTCTCTTCCACCACCACCCTCCTGGGACACACCTTGGAGCGCAGCCATTTGAGGATCATGGGGCCCCCATCGTCGTCCCCGCCCCCTCCCCCATCTCCACCTGCGCCCGCCCCTCTGGGCGAGGCAGCGCCACTGCCGCTGCCGCCGCTGTACATGCTCACAGAGCGCGACCCTGCTGCGCCCACCGTGCCCCCCAGGCGCTGCAGCTGCAGGTCGTCCCCCGCGCCTCCCCCCGCGCCCATGGCGTCGTCCAGCAGGTCGAAGCCCAGGTCCATGCGCCGCTGCTTCAGGTACGCCAGCTGAGGGATGGGGAGGGACGGGAGGAGCGCATTAGAGACACATCAAGGAGGCATGTGAGGCGCAAGAGAGCTATGAGATTTGCAAGGGGGGCATAAAATTCACTAGGAAAGCACGAGAGTTGGAAGGGAGGCATGCTTGCGGTGCCTTGGAAGCAGTGTAACCAGAATCAGAAATGTACTAGCATAGCAGGGTATGCTGAAGGTATTCAATGAATCTTACGTCCTCCTCGCCGAAGGAGAGGCGGCGGCGCAGGCGGCCGGTGGGAGGGGCGTGCGGGGGGGGGGCGGGCTTGGAGGCGGAGGAGGCCTTGGAGGACACGAGGATGAGCTTGGTGAGGCGCTGTATGCGCGTCATCAGCGCCGCCTTCGCCTCCTCCTCCTCCTCCAACCGCGACTGCAGCAGCATCTGATCCGCCTCCAGCTGCAGGAAGAGAGGGAATGTGGGGGGAACGGCACACCATTTGCAGGGCAGAGAGGAGTTAAGAGGAGGCGGGGTAAGGCGGAGCAGGGGAACGGAGTGGAGGACGAGATTGTGCTGCACACAACGTCAGAGAAAGTGCAGACAGGTGCAACAGCAGTGAGCAGCAGGGGACCAAGCAGAGGCTACCGCCACCAGCTCACCTTCTCTCGCAGCACTGCAAGGTCCTGCCCGCCCATGTCGCCTCCCCCGCCGCCGCCAATGTTGCCGATGCCGGGAGCAGCCCCCCAGGGCAGTGCGGGGGGACCGTGGGACATGTCGTGCCTAAGGCGCGTGAGCTCGTCCTTGAGCGCCATGATCTCCCTCTGATACTTCTTTATCAGCGACTTCTCGTCCAGTATCTGATGCCGCCGCATAGGGGGGACGAGCGAGGGGGTGGAAGGGGGATACACGCATGAATGAGAGGACCACTCGTTGACGAAACCAGAGACTTTTCACCCTGCAAGGACTATTATCGGTGAACAAAAGTTTCTTTCTCATGCGGCCAGCTGAGGCGTAACGGGCGCCGAATGGTAGTGGGCCCCGTGAATGCATCGCATCCCGTGTGTGTGACGTCACCTTGTTGGCGTTGGCGCGGATCTCGACGTGCTTGGCGCGCGAGGCGAACTTGAGCGTGTTGTGCGTCTCCTCCAGCGTGCCCGAGGCGGGGGTGACGGTGCAGATGAGCGAGATGCGCGCATTGCCGCTCAGTGACGTCTGCAGCAGGCGCGTGAGCTTGGAGTCCCTGTACGGCACGTGTGACTGCTTGCGCTCACTCAGCTTCGATATCACCTGCTCCATCACAGCACCACAGCAGCACCGCACACCAAACAGCAACTCAGCACAGTGCCACGGCAGTTGAAGTTCATAAAATCTTCACCCCCATGGCCGACTAGATACCAATGCCCAATCCCAATGCCCGAGGAAAGGACATGCTTTCTCCTACAACCCCCGTGGAGGGCGAGCAAGGTGTGAATGTGTGTGCGTGTGGCATGCAGGCGGCGATGCCGAGGCAGACTGACCATGCCGAGTGTGAGGAGGCTCTTGTTGATGAACGTGCCCTCCCTGCGTGAGAGGAGTGAGGACAACACGACGTGCGTGTGGCATGCAGGCGACCATGGCGGGCCGAACTGACCGTGCCGAGTGTGAGCAGGCTCTTATTGATGAACGTGCCCTCCCTGCGCCGCACGTTGTTGCCCGTCGTGGCTCGGCTGTTCTCCGACCCCGCCAGGTCGATCAGGTTCTGCGCCCCACACACACACGCATACACACACAGGTGCAGTTAGAAGAGAGCAGGATCCAGATGAGGCGCAGACTGAATGCGTAGACTGGAGGCGCAGGAACAAGGCAAGGCAAGCATGTTTTTGGAATAGCATGCACGTGTCCATCAGCATACATCAGTGTGGAGTGGGACAAACGAGGAGTGGAGGGCAGGGGCGCATGGGAGGAGGGAGGACAGCATACCAGCTGCGAGTAGGTGACCTCCTCGTACCCCTCCAAGTCCCGCCCGCTGCTCTCCACAGTCTGCCGCACAACCAGGCATAGGGGGGAAGAATCGGGAGTGAGGGGACGGAAGGCTTTGTAGAGGTTACGAGAAAATCTAGCAGCCGCACTTTGGGCGTAAGGTGCCACCATCTCCAAAAAACAGGTTTTGGGAAGAGAATGAGGGGGAGCAAGAGGTGGGAGGAAGAGGGGGCGAGGGGGAAGGGGAAACGGGGAGCGGGGAGGGGCTTACGAGAGTGAAGATGGTGTGGCTGCGACTGCTGGCCGTGTTGAAGTGCGTGGCGCCCACATGCCGGTGCTCTGCACGCACACAAGAGAGCACACACAAGTGGGTACACACGGGTGAGCAGACACAAGTGAGCTGCACGAGGTGAAATGTGCGCACAGATGCACAGAGAGCAGGTGCACTTAGCAATCGCCCCACGGGATATCGTGAATCCGCATACACAAACGAGCAACACAAACTCGCAAGGGCGGGGGGGAGGAGGAGGAGGAGGCGGAGGAGGAAGGCGGGGAGGAGGGGCTTGCCTTCGCCAGCGGCGATGAGGGAGAGGGCGTGCGCGGCTGACAGCACCACCTCCTCCTTCACGTTCTCCACAAACGTGCCGTGCTGCTCGCGGGGCAGGGAGAGAGAGGGCAGGGCAGGGCAGCACGGCCGGGTGGAGGAGGGCAGGGGATGGCAGGGCAGGGGTTGCTAGGGGAGGGGAGGGGAGGCGTGGCACACACGGAGCAGCGTCAAACGAGTCGCATACTGGTTGGCCTCCCCTTCACTCCCCTCTCCATCCCTCCCCTTCCCACTCTCTCCTCTTTTTCCCCTCTCCCCCCTCGTCTATTCGCCTGTTCCTCTCTTTGTTTTCCCCTTGTGCTCGCCCCCTCCGCTCCTCCCCACATCCTCCCCCTTCCCCCCACCTCCCCCTCGGTCGCGCACCTGACCATCTTCGCGGATGCGCAGGTTCTGCCCGGCGGGGTTGAGCAGGTCGTTGATCACCTGCCGTGCGGCGCGCGCGGGGAGGGCGGATGAGCGACGACATGTCAGGGCGGGCGCGCAACAGGCGCAGGGAAGGGCGGACAGGGTTAATTGTCGATGAAGTGGGCAGCGAGATTAGTAAATCCGCGTGCCAAACATGTATGCATGGCGCAGATGCGTACACGCTGGCCGATGCATGCGTGAATGCGTGACGGCATATGGAAACAAGCCTGTAATGCGCATGGGTGGCGGCGGGTGCATGCGTGCAAGGCAAGGCAGCGCGTTGAGTACCTCGTTGTAGATCTCGAGGTACGACACCCGCAGCAGAAACTCGCGACCAGGCGTCTGTGTGGGGGGGAGGGAGGAGCAACGAAGGGACGGGTACAAGGGATGACGGAAAGAACGGCAGCGAGGCTTGGAGGACGACATGAGAGAACTGGAGGGTGGGTGGACGACAGCGGCGGGACATCGAATGTTCTGATTTCTACTGAATAATGCTGACATTCATATTCTGAATAATACTCATCACTCAAATCCTAAACCATACTCATCACTCACATCCTGGATGATGCTGAACACTTCTTTCACGGCCAGCGGAATGACACCGGGGGACTTCTGGTCGCCCTGCGCGCATCAGCGCACGCACGCGGAGGGGAAGCACAGGGTAGGACGGGGTGGACAATGAGTGAGACAGGGGTAGGAGGAGGAACTATGTGTGACGCGCAGTCATTCGCATGCATGCTGTGCATTCCACTCATACGCATTCTGTGCGTTCCACTCATATGGATGCTGTGCGTTTCCCCATCGTGCATGCTCTGCGTTCTGCTCACATACATGCTGCGCTTACTACTCACACGTATGCTGCGATTCTATTCACACGCATTCTGCACTTTCTACTCACGTGCATGCTGTGCGTTTTCCCGCTGCTCGTGACGCCGTACGCGAAGACCGTTCCTGGAGGGAGAATGCACAGTCGAACAAGACCAGACACGCACGCACACACACAGTATAAGAGGGTGAATGACCTGTGTGGCGCCGTGCGGCGTGCTGATGATTCCGTCTCAGCCGTCCATCGTTATTGCTCACCGTTTCGGCATTATCTCTTACCGTTGATTCCTTCCATCGCTGAAGATACGACGGGCTGCGCTGCGACGTCATACACCCCCCGCGTCGTTGTAGCGGGCCCAAACACCTTGTCTGCACGCACAGAAAGGTGGGGGAGGGGTATGGGAGAAGGAGGCGAGTCAGAGTGACGAGACGGAGGAATGTGAGTGGGACAACCGGAGTGGCATTATGTCGAGAGGTTAAAATGCCCTGGCGGAAAGACCTGCTGTCGTGGCGGGGGAAATCACTAGCTACGGAGTCTTAGCTCATGCCTATTATGTGCTGTCTTGAGACTTTCACCTTTGAGCATGAGAAGGTGCGATACGTGCTGAAGCTACTAAGGGACTAACCGTAAGCATAGGCGATGGCGGGGTTCGACTCCATGCGCACGATCTTGTCGCCGTCGGCGTACCACCCGACGTCCTCTCCACGTTGAATTTCTCTCAAGCTGCCACCACCACACCATCACCCAGCCCCAACAGTTAGTCCCCCATGAGATTCTACCATGTCCGACCGGCTCAGGAAACGCGTACGACTATTTCTACGCTGCGAGTCTGAGGACAAACCTGAGCGGGCGGAACCGGACGGTGACTAGAACGTTCTCGTTCTCCAGAGGGTTGGCCACCACCGCCATCTCGGGCACCAGCATTGGGTGTTGCTGGGTGGACGGCGCGAACGACACCTGTCGCGGCTGGGGCTGCGCGTGAACACGTGGCCCTGTCATGGCACCCCCACGCACCGAATGGCTGCTAGGGCTCGGACTCGAAGCGCGGGCCATTATCGGCTTAAGTCCTGACTGACTACCGGGAGGCGGGCCGGGTGCCGGTGCGTGACTCGTCGGCTGCCTAGACGGCCTAAACGCTGACAGGAGATTCGGAGTGCCGGTTGTGTGGCGGCTCGCTGACTCGTTAGAGGTGCCTGATGACGTGGCCTCATCTTCCGGCACTACGGGAGATGCGAATCCTGGCAGAGGCAACTTGGAACCCGCATAGTTGACTCTCCGCTTGGAGGTACTGCTACTGGGACTCGGAGGCGCCTTCTTACTCGGACTGAAGGAGAACCTCCTCACTAGTTTACTGTCCATCATCTTGGCACTCGCCGATCAATCAGCCACAATATGAACGGTTTAGAACGAGGTCATGCCGTCGGAAAGTTACTCGACCATTAACTTCAGAGCTGTACGACTGGGATTTTAGTAAGACGTCGTGGGTGTTCCTAAAGTGATGTGCATCAATTAGAGCGCCAGAAAATATCCTTCTTGTCGTCTTTCGTGAGGTTCCGCACAAGCTCTTCGATTGTTACACCCGCGCAAGAAGTAAGTCGATCGCAAGCTAGCAACGTAAATCTGTTACAATTGAGCGAGAATGGACGTGATGTGGAGAGATGCTGGACCCTAGTGCCAGAGAGTGAGACTCTTTGGGGTCAGAAGCTGCATGCAGCAAGGATCCGCCTCTCATGCCTTAGCTATTGAGGAACGCAGCAGTGTCGCCGTTGGCTCCACTATCCCAGTATGGCTTCCATGCAACTTTTGAGAGGCGGGAAAGCAATGCCGAACAAGCCGCTATGAAGCCTTGGTCCTTGTGGTACAACTTCCGAGTTTGACCCTGCCTGCACCACCAACTTCCAGGTATGTACCGTTGCGTTGCGATTCGAGCGGGTTTTGCTTCTGACAGGCGATGCGATCAAGCCAATCAAAGGAAAGCTGACGGCTTTCCCATCAGCGTGCAGCAACAGTTGATGCTTCTGGAAACTGTTAGAAGCGGCCTCGTTATATGTATGAGAGCTATCAAGGCACACATAGATGTAACTATACATTATATCATTTGCGGCAAATGTTCAGCCTCTCCTTATTCAAGACATTTGATATAGTAAGTTCTTTAACAATAATACTATGAACAATCTCAATCATCTGTTTTATTCTCCATTCTATATGTTATGAGTTGATGAAACTTCAGAAAGAGGATGAGGAAGGATTACCGTATATGAAGAACATGTTCAATGTAGTACCTTCTCTGTATTCGTACTTTCTGTTCTACAATTGAGCGTTCTTCAAGTCGTGCATTTCCCCTCTGCTGGCGTCGCCTGCGGGGTCAGAGCGGACGTGACAGAGACATCCGTGAGCCCTATTGGTGGCGACTAGTTTCCATCCTCCCAAGCACACGGGCTGAGTGGGGTGTCGAACGAAACCCCGTGTCAGCTTGCTGACGCGCCTTGACGAGAACGCCTTTGGCGGGGCACTCGCGTCGCAGTCAATTCGGCTGCTCTGCTCCTCTGCGCTGGAAGGGAGCCCCCCGACACACAGACATTCGCCTCGCCTCCGCTCGATTACAGCCGAGCCGCGCATTGAAGTCCCTGCCATACTGAGATTTCTTCACCATTCCCAACCCTTGCGCGTTCCCTTGGCACGGTGGCTTCACATAGCTTCCCCCTGCTTGGTACTGGAGCGCATCACAAGGCATAAGGCGACGCACCTAGTGGCATCGATCCATCCATCAGTCGCGTGTCGACGGCTGCATTCACTTTGTTGTCACTCGGGGGGATAGAATTTGACGCACAGGAAATCGAAAATTAGGCTGGTGTTCTTTCACCTGCTTCTCTCCCTAGTTTCGCTCGGGAGTACCGATTGAGCTAGACCGTATCACAACAACGAATCATCAGATAGCCGTAAGCAATGACAGCCATGGCAACTAGTTTACGATGGACCCTGGGAGTATGCCTAATCTTATCTGCCTTAGCGCTCGTGGCGTGCAAGCCGCCGCCGCGGCCGGTGCAGGTGAACAACCAGATCTGGATCAAGGGCTTCGGACCCATACAGGGCACGGGGTGCCCCGGCTTCACCAACGTCTCCGCCTTCTACGGCGTGCCTTACGCTCTGCCGCCCACTGGCAAGCTGCGGTTCGCGGCGCCCGTGTTGTGGGACAAGCCGTACCCGTTCCCCTACAGACGCGCCGACACGCCCCCTGCCAAGTGCCCGCAGCCGTACCGCGCGGTCACTGACAACATCAGAGAGGTCAGTGCGATGCGACCGAGGCGTGCTATACAAGGGCGATCATGGGGTCGCTGGGAGCTTGCAGTTTATGACTCGGTGTTTATGGTGTAATCTGCGGTCATGATTGCCTCTCATGATGGCCGTCCGACTGCTAGCCTTGAGGAATATCTGCTCGGTCCTCCGACCAAATGCTTTATGTTGACTCGCATCCCCGTCACCCCTGTCCACCGCTGTGCACCGCAGGACTGTCTGTATATGAACATCTTCACGCCGGCGAACGCGACGGCGAGCAGCACGGCGGTGCGCGTGCTGTTCCACGGCGGGTGGTTCTACAAGGGGTCGGCGTCCGACGACTTCGTCAACGGCTGCCAGTCCGTCGCCGAGACCAACACCACGCTCGTCATCGTGCAGTACCGGCTCGGCGCGCTCGGCTTCCTCGCGCACCCCTCCACCTTCTCCGAAGGCGAAACCACTGGCAACTGGGGTGAGCCCTCCTCCGCCTCCCCCAGACCTCACTCATCTCCCCCCCGTTCCACCCCTCGCCTACATGAACCGCTCCACCCCTCGCCTACATGAACCGCTCCGTGTCCCCCCTCGCCATTCCGGCCTAGTCGTTGAAGCAAGTCAAGCCGTCCGCATCGGACTTACCTTCCGAAGTGTTTGTTCTATCCCTCCCCCCCCCCGTCCTATGTCGCGGCGTGCGTGCAGGGTTGTTGGACCAGCAGCTGGCGCTCAAGTGGATATCCAAGTATATCGGGTACTTCGGCGGCAACTCGTCCGTGCAGATCATGGGCCACAACGCAGGTGCGCGCCGCCGGGTCGTGGGGCGGCAGGGATGGGGGCTTGTACCGCAATTGGGCAGGACGGATGGAAGAGGCTGATGATTAGCCACGCGCGAAGCGAACGCTCGCGGGTAACTCGTGCTTGCACATCGTGGGTCGCAACGGAATGCGTATGACGCAGGTGGCGCGGGGCGGAGGGAAGGAATCGGAGGCTTAGGATACAGAATGTATACGGCGAGGACAAACAGCGACGACCGCGGGTGTCACACCGCCCGGCAGCGCTGTCCCAGTCTGATCCATGTCGCACCGCCCGGCAGCGCTGTCACCAGTGCGCGTGCGCTCTCCCATCCACTCGCGGCTCACCTCTTGGTGCTCCTCTTGTGTGCCCGTGTGTGCCCATGTGTGTGCTTGGTTGGTTGTGGTTGCGACAGGCGCGGTGAGCGTGATGCTGCACATGGTGAGCCCGCTCTCAAAGGACCTCTTCACTTCCGCCGTCGCCTCTAACGGCGCCGCCATCCCGCTCTTCACGCAGAACAGGGTGAGCCGCCGTCGCTTCTTTGCGCGCTCATTGTCGGTCAGCTGCCCTGCTCTCGTCGCCCCCCTCGTCTTCGCGCTCACGCATGACCCCGGCCCCCGTTCATGCCTCACCTCTCCCCTTTTGTGCCTCCATTCCGCGTTCCCCCGTTGCCCCACGGCCAGGCGTACGACTCGACCTACACGCTCGCCGAGGCGCTCAACTGCCCCCTCGACCCCGAGACGCAGCTCGAGTGCCTGCGACAGGTCAGTCCTGCGACAGCCTGCTACACTCCATCGCATTTCAATCGCACTCTCATCCTCCCCACTACCACTCGCCGACATTCAGCCCCGCTCCCCACCCTACCACTCCCGCCACCCTCCCCCCTTTATCCCGCTCACTTCCGTCCCTCCCACTTTCTCCCGGCGTCCCCGTGTGCAGGCGCGGTGGCAGGACATAGTAGCAAAGACGCCGGTGGTGAAGGACATATACCGGCAGCAGCGCCGCATCTTCTACCCGTGCATCGACGGCAAGGTGATCCCGCAGCAGCCGCTCGACATGATGTCCAACGGGCAGCTCAACCCCGCGCCGCTGATGATGGTGACGAACAAGGACGAGGGGCGGCTGTACGTGCTCGAGTCGTTCGGCAAGTGGTGGCAGATGAACGAGACGAGCGTCAAGACGTTCCTGGCGAACGTGTACCCGGGCGTCGACCCCGCGCAGATCATCCAGCACTACTGGATCAAACTCTACGACAGTGAGCCCCTGCTCCCCGCGCCCTCCGCTTCTCGCGCTCCCCGTACCTAGCATCCCCTTGCTCTGCGCGCCCGCCTTGCTCCCTTCTCCTCGCTGTTCCCCCACTAACCCCACCCGCCCCCTTGCTCTTCTCTTTCCATAATTTTTCTCCCCTTCCGTGGAGCGCAGGCGTGCTAGAGCAGTACGCGGACATGTGGACGGACATCTACATCAACTGCCCCGCCTACAAGACGCTCGTCGCGCTCTCCGCCTACCAGTTCCCGCCCTTCGACGAGTGCGCGTACCCGTCCCCGTTCTACATGGGGTACGGCGCGCCCTGCAAGCTGCCCCTGCACCTCTACTACTTCGCCGTGCGCTCGCCGTGCCCCGCGGCGTCCAAGTTCCTGGGCGCCACCAGCAAGCGCGACCTGCCCTACCTCTTCAACCTCGAGGCCGCACAAACTGGCTGCTCCTTTGACAAGGTACCACTTGCGCCCACCGCCACCACCACGGCCACGGCCACCACCACGGCCACCGCCACCGCCACCGCCACCGCCACCGCCACCGCCACCGCCACCGCGTGTGCACAATCTCGCAGCTCTTTGTTCATTCCTCCTGGCTGCGCCCTCGCCACCTGTTGTCTTGCCCTTTCTGCCTATCTCCCTCTGCAAACTCCTAGTCCCACCACACCACTCACCACACCACTCCTTCCTCTTCCCGACTCACCACACCACTCCTACCTCTTCCCGACTCCCCCTTGGTGCAGAACGAGACGGCACTGGCGTACGACACAACATACGCCACGGGCACCATGGCCAACGTGGGCAAGCCAATGTTTGCCAACAACACGCCGTGGGTCTACTGGACGCCCGACGGCCAGACCGCCATGGTGGCCGACCGCTCCATGGGCTACCTGGGCTACAAGACCATCGACTTCGCGTCCAAATGCGCTGTATATGACAATCTGGTCCGCCCGCCGCCTGCCAGCCCTAAGATTCCGCGCCTTTCCCCTGGATTTGGGCCTGTGATCCCCGGCTATCCCCTTGGGATTGCCGGGTCGCTGCCCTCGCCGCCACCCCCGCCTGTGCAAACGGGAAAGAAGAGTGGGGCGCGGTTGAGAGGGGTTGGGGTGGGGTCGATGGTGGTTGGGCTGGTGGTTTCTGCGGTGCTGATGTTGATAGCGTGCTGATGGGATGGTGCTGATGGTGTTGCTGAGACATGGTAGGGATGCCGGAAGAGGAAGCTTGGTTAGTAGAGAGCCAAATTTTCCGACAGAAGATTGATGGGTGTAGAGAGTAGAGCAAAGGGTTGCTTGCCTGACAGCTCAGCTGATGGGCTCTTGTTGATTAGGTTTTGCAAGCTATGGTATGTGTCTTGCTAGGCTTTGAATGATGAGGTTGCTTGAACAACCTGCTATTTTATTAGTAATAATGGCTATGTTCCAATCCAAGGACTTTAGCAATGAAAAGCCCTTGACAAGCAACTGGTGCTGGAATGGGCAGCAGAGTGATGTGGATGCATGGTTCTGGGGAAGGAAACTTGGCTTGGCTGGTAGGTGCATGGTGGAACAGCAACAGGTTGCTTTGATGTGAATGGTGATGTTTCTTCAACAGCATGTTGAACGGTAAGTGAATGCACTTTGTTTCCCTCCTCAGGTTTTACACAGTTCCCTCCCCACCCCATCCTGTGTCACCACAATAACATTGGCTGATAATTGGTGGTAGAACCTAATACCGTAAATGCAAGGGGGGTTAACCATAACGAGGTGTTACGAACCCCTGCAACAGCCATAAGATACACAGCAGCCTTCCGAGCCACTACTGTTATAATGAATCTCTAGCTTACCTATACTCGTAGAGGGATGCTTGCCTGGCTGTTATACTTCACTTGCTTCTACCGTCTAGCTCACCCTCCCAGTTACCGTTGATGAAGCTCCCTGACAGAAGAACATCCTCTACACTTTAGTGGGTCAGCTTCTGAAGGGGACAACTCGGGGCAGATTGCAGGGGACACATTCCGCGCACGCCCTTCCACATCCTGGCACTTAAAGCCCTTCCCACCCTCCACCAGCTGCAGGTTAATATCCGATAACGAGACACCTTTAAAGGGGGCTGCAGGCAGGCCGATGAGGCTACCGGCTTGGGAGATGAGAGAGCCGGAGATGGAAGCAAAGGAGATGTTGGCCACGCGCGGCAGTGCCGACGGGTCAAAGCGGTCATCTGGGTGGCTGCGGCACGTGGGGAGGAATGCGAGTGCTACAGTCACATTCAGCATAGTCACGTTCTCCACAAGCACGTCTCGGATGTACCCTCCCCGCCCGGGCGCGGTGCGCAGGTGGAAGGCAGCGCGCGAGTGGGAGACTGACAGGTGGCGACAGCGAAGCGAGTGCACGCCGCCCGACATCTCGCTGCCGATGGAGAGGGCGGCGGCGAGCGGCGTCTGGATGTGGGAGTGCTGGATGGTGACGGTGTGGGAGGGGCGGGCGAACGCCAGCCCGTACTCGTCCCACCCGCTCTTTATGCTGATGCCGCCCCCCCCTGTGGTCACTGTCACGCCCTCTATAAGCACATCCTCACTGGAGTCTGCGAGGGCAGGGAGGCATGGGGTGGAGTGGTGTTATGGAGAAGGAGCGGAGTCGTGAGGATGCATTGGCATGCACTGATTTGGACATAAGATCATGTCGGGTGCTGCGAGATGGTTCGCGAGGAGATGACAACCCCAAACTCATGAAAGGTCGATCGGAAGGAGAGGTGGTGGGAGCAGGATATTGGGAGATTACCGATGACAATCCCGATGGTGTTGGGTGAGTCAGGAGGCGCGGTGATAGTCACGTTGAACACCTGCACGTGACTGCAAGCCATAACACACACACACACGGGCACATATGTGGTGTGAGGGGTGAGGGCGGAGAGAATAGAGACTGGCACAGCCCTGGTAAGGGCAGAAGGGCACAAGAGCACAAGAGCGCAACAGCAAAAACAAGCAGAGAGTGTTGCAAAAGGGCACGGACGTGCAGTAGACGGGGTGCAGTGCCCAGGCAGGGGCATTAGCGAGAGTGACATTGGCGACGGTGACAGCAGAGCTCCACAGCGCCTCCACCACCGCCCCCCTCGAGTGCTGCAGCACCCCCCCGCGCTTCCTCTCCCACCACGCTGCCCCTCCCCCGTCGATCACCCCGTGGTCGCCTGCTCGGGTGGGGTAGGGGAGAGGTCAGAGCGCGGTGGGGGAGGGGGGAAGGTCAGAGCTGTAGCAAGCGGTGAGTAGGCCCCGCTACAGCCGTACACATGCACGGGGGCACACACGCACGCACCGGTGATAACGACGTCGGTGAGGTTATGGTAGTGCAGCAGACTGCTGTAGCACGCGGAGAGCTGTAGCACACAGTGAGCTGTAGCACGCGGTGAGCTGTAGCACGCGGTGAGCCGTAGCACGCGGTGAGCTGTAGCACGCGGTGATCAGGCTGCGCTACAGCCGTGTGCTGCACGCGCACACACGCACCGGTGATGACGACGTCTGTGAGGTTGTGGCAGTGCAGCAGACTGCTGTAGCGCGGCCCGGGCATCTCCCTGCCGCGCCCGTACGATGGCAGCGCTGGTATCACCGGCCATAGTGATGGGTCCTGTAGACATGTAGGCAGGGAGGCATGCACCCATGCAACCATGGAAGCATGCAGTCATGGAGGGAAGGGTGATGAGGAGGGTAGAAGGAGGCATGGAGCGGAGGACGGACACTGCATTGTGGTTGCCACAACGCCCACGGAACCAGCCAACAACCGCCGCTTGCGCCCCATGTGCCTTCTCTGCGCGCCTGCGAGCCTCCCCACACGCAGCGCAAGCAACTCCCCCCGCCCGCCAACCCCCCCTCCCCCGCCCGCCGTCGCCCGTGCGTACCGGGTTGCCGCGGATGGTGGCGCCGCGCGCGAGGAAGAGCGTCATGGCGGAGGTGAGGTTCACGCTGCCCGTCACGTACACGCCGGGCGGCACGTACAGCTGTCCGCCGCCCTTGTCCGCCACGCCGCTGACGGCGTACACGGCGTTCTGCAGCGCGCGCGTGTTGTCCGTCGCGCCGTCGCCCACGCCGCCGAAGTCCGCCAGGTCGAACACGTGCGGCCGGTTCGGCCACTGCGGCCTGTTGCCGCCGCTTACGCCGCTCCTGTCGCTGCTGCTAACGCCGCTCCTGCCGCTGCTGCTAACGCTGCTCTTTCCGCTACCGCGGGGATCGCTCCTGCTGTTACCGTGAAACACGCCGCTGGTGTCGTCCAATGCACTCGCGTGAGACGCGCGTTCTGCGGCGTTAGAAACTTTCGTCGCAACGCCGCGCAGCGGCAGCGAGAGCGCGGCGACATCGCGATCCGGGTCGAGCAGTTGCTTCGTCTGCCAGCCGCCACTGCCCGCACTGCGCGGCTCTAAGTCGCCCGCATCGGCTGTCAGTGTCTCTATATCGGTGCCTACGGCCGCGTGAACGCTGAGAGGATCAAGGGTTAATGCGATCAGAAATGCTACATGCGCCACGGAGGTTAGAGTCAGTCGATTTCGGGGGACAGGTGGACGCGACGCCATCAGTACACAAGGCGGGATATTAACTAAGATCGGACTCGAGCCGAACGGCTTACGTCGTACTAATCGACCACGTGTCCCAACGCCACGTCATTCAGGCCGCGCGAGCAAACAGCGAAGAGCATGTCGGTAGCCCGCTGCGTGCAGTGCGGCGCGGAAAAAAAAATATATATATATATATATATAGGCAGGTCGAGAAACGCACTACAGTTTACGATGAATGTGCTGCGTCAATAAAAGCGAGGCGCCGAGAGTCTAGGGAACTCCAATCCGCAAATGGCTCAAGATAACCCCATGATCTGGGAGGCAGGGAATACAAGCGGCGACACCCTGGAAAGCTCCCAAGGGAGAAAGGCTGGAGGGAGCAGAGCAGGTGACAGGCAGGCAGGCGGAGGGTGTGAGGTGAGGATCGAACAAGCACGTGGTCGGAGGGAAAGGCCCAGCCGACAAGGCGAACGGGGCGAAACGGAAACCACTGTAACGAAACGAGGTGCCAAGGAGGAAAGCTCAGCGTGCTAACGAACTCTGACGAACACGAGCAATAAAGCATTACACCAAATTGTAGCATGGTTACAGAAATAACACTACTTACAAGCTAATAAAGTGGTACAGTTGTGGATTGATTTCAACAAATACCTCAGCTGGAAGATGAAGGACCAATAGAAACAGTATTGCTCACTACAGAAATTGCATGTCGTAAAACATATCTATATTGTAAACAGGGCCATATCCAGCTGCCCTCCTTACAAACATGAGTAGATTGCACAGGAAATTATTCCTCGCTTGCCCCAACCTAGTTTCGACCCCAACCCCCAACCTTGCCCCTTGCGAGCCGTAACCTGGGCATCCCAACCCCAACCATCCACCAACCAACTATCCACGAACTTGCCCTCAACCTACCCTGGGGTTTCAACCCTTATCTACCGCCCCTCGCTCACCATACTCTTCTGGTTTTACCAACCTCCCCGACCTCAATTACCACCACCGCCAGCACCACCGCACAACAGCCCAGCATCCTACCAACCCAAACCACCCACCACCCATCAACCAACCTCTTCACAACAAACAACCCATCTAGCCACCCATACACCCTCTCACCCATCCCTAATAGCCCAGCACCTGCCCACCCCAAACCCCCCACTGACCAAAAACCAACCTGCCCCAACCACCTCAACCACCCAGCTCACCCACCCTCCCCTCTGCTGACTCACCCACCCCAACGACCCACCACCCCCAAGTCACAGCCCACCCACCTACCCGCTCACCCTAAACCCAGCTGCAACCCACCACCCCGTCACCGCCCACCTAGCCACCCTAGGGATTTTAGCCGTTTGCCCTTTCACTCACTCATGCAAGGGGTTTCAGCCCCTTTCCCTCTCACTCACCCACACAAGGGGATTCAGCCCCTTTCCCTCTCAGTCACCCAACCCAAGCGGTTTCAGCCCCTTCTCTTCTCACTCACCCACCCAAAATGTTTCAGCCCCTTTCCCTATCACTAACCCCACAAGGTTTCATCCCCGTTTCCTCCCACCCACACAAGGGGTTTCAACCCCCTTTCCTCACTCACCCACCCAGGGGGTTTCATTGCCTTTCCCTCTCACTCACCCACCCAAGAAATTTCAGCCAACTTTACTCACACATCTAATGCGTTTCATCCCCCTTCCCTCTCACTCGCCCACCTACAAAGGTTTTCATCCCGCTACTCTTTCACAAACCCACCTAGGGGTTTCACCTTCCCTTCCCTCTCACTCACCAACCCAGGGAAATTCAGCCATTCCCACCCACCCATCCAAGACATTTCAACTTCCCTCCCTCTCACTCACCCACTCAAGGCGTTTCAGCCCCTTCCCCTCTCACTCACACCCCTTTCCCTGTAACTCACCCACCCCAAGGGATTTCAGGCCCTTTCCATCACACTGAAGCAACCAATGGGTTTCAGTCCCTTCCCCTCTAACTCATCCACACGAAGAGTTTCAACACCTTCCCCTCTCACTCACCCACCCAAGGGTTTCACCCCCCTTCCCTCTCACTCTCCCACCCGAGCGTTTTACCCCCCCTCTCGCTCTCCCACCCATCCAAGGAGATTCACCCCCTTCTCCCTCCCACCCAACCCAACCCAAGGGGTTTCTGCCCCCTTCCCTCTCACTCACCCACTCAAGATGATTCAGCACCTTTCCATCTCACTCACCCACCCAAGGGGGTTCACCCCCCTTTCCCTCTCACCCACCCGACCTAACCAAAGGGATTTTTGCCCCCTTCCCTCTCACCCAAGGGGGTTTCAGCCCCACTCACCCACCCAAGCGTGGTTTCAGCCCCCACTCTCCCACCCAAGGGGTTTCATCCCCCACCCTCCCACCCAAGGGGTTTCATCCCCCACTCTCCCACCCAAGGGTTTTCAGTCCCCACTATCCAACCCAAGGGGTTTCAGCCCCCACTCTCCCACCCAAGGGGTTTCAACCCCCCCTCTCCCACCCAAGGGGTTTCATCCCCCGCTCTCCCACCCAAGGGGTTTCAGGACCCACTCTCCCACCCAAGGAGTTTCAGTCCCCACTCTCCCACCCAAGGGGTTTCAGTCCCCACTCTCCCACCCAAGGGGTTTCAGCCCCCACTCTCCCACCCAAGGGGTTTCAGTCCCCACTCTCCAACCCAAGGGGTTTCAGCCCTCACTCTCCCCCCCCTATACCCAGCCCCTCCCCACCATTACCTGCCAGCAGTAGGAGCGACAGACAGCCCATTGCCTCGGGGAAACAGCACCCCAGGGGCTGTGCCTTGTGGGGCGAAGTGAAGTAGTGTAAAATTGCTTCCAGCCCAAGACTCAGATCCCACCCTTGACGTAGCCAGAGCTGACGCGAACCAGAGCCGCCGGCCGGTCGGCTCTGACGGTGTCCATTAGGCCTTGCGCGTCAGATCAGGAACCTGAGCACCGAGTGCGGTGCCGCGCAGATTCCACCCACCTCACCCCACCCACAAGTCACAACCTCAGAGGATGCTGCCCCTAAGACAGAAAGCTGCCCGCTGCTCCCATGCTCCCCCCCCACCCCACACATCACCCCCATGCATCCTTACCTGTACTTACCACAGCCGTGCAGAGCGCCATGATGCCGCTGGTAAGTGGGGAGAGGGGGGGTTAGTGGGGGGGGGGACTCCTCTGTGGTCCAGGCAGGGTGCTGCTGGGAGGGACGGGAGAAGGGAGAGAGGAAAGAGAAGGAGGTGAGTAAGCGGGTCGACTCCACTCTCCGCCCTTGCTCCAGTACTTCCACCCTCAGCCTGCAGGAGAGAAAGGGGGTGAGAAAGAAAGGGGAGGGAATCAGATCACCACACCTCACCTGGTACCATACCAAACCGTTTACCACACCTCGCTCACTCACACCATTCCTATCCTAGCCTCCTCTCCAGCCCCCCACCCCCCACTGCTGCTTCGCTGCTGCTCCGCTTCTGCTTCTGCTGCTGCAACCGCTGCTGCCGGTCTGCTACTCTGCTTCCTCTGCTGCACTCTTCACTTGATCCCAAGTGACCTGGTGGCGGGAAGAAAAAGGGGGGAAGAAGACAGGAGGGGCAGGGCAGGAGGTTAGTGAACAGAAACAGTAAAGTCAACAAAAAACAAATAAGCTGACAAACACAAGAAGGGCACAATGCAGAGAGAACTGCAGCAACAAATGCGCTCGAAAGAAAGCGATGAGGCCAAGGAGGGAGGTAACGCATCTTGAGTGGCCAGCCCACCCCATACTCTCCCTCGGGGCACCAACTTCAAGCTGCTGCAGTGCTGCCTTCCTCCCGTCCCCGCAGGTACCTGCACGGCCACAGGGGAGGGGTGTGGGGAAGCGTTGGTGTTGACCCCAGCGCCCCTCCCCTCCACCTGCAATGCACACACACGGCAGTGGTCAGTATGCATGTAATGACCGCAAGCACAAGACAAGCCACAGACTGGAAACTGCCGAGTCTGGAAGAGGAAGGGAGGGCCACTGGTTGAGGCAAGGCCACACGCCACAGACCCCAAAGTCTGAACCTGGAGGGTGTACCTGCACCTAGAAGGTGTACCTGCACCTAGAAGGTGTACCTGCACCTAGAAGGTGTACCTGCACCTAGAAGGTGTACCTGCACCTAGAAGGTGTACCTGCACCTAGAAGGTGTACCTGCACCTAGAAGGTGTACCTGCACCTAGAAGGTGTACCTGAAGTGTGGGGGTGTGTGGCGTGTGAACCGTGCTCAAGCAGTGGCATTGTTTCAAAAGGAAGGGCGAAGGCACAAGCAGCAAAAAAAGTGACAGCAGAGAAATACAAGCGATGACATGCAAGGAGCGCGAGGGCATGGGGAGGGTTACTTAGCTCGTGGCGTGAGGGCGAGGTCAAGGCAGCTGAAGCACCACCAGCTGCCTCCCTCCACTGCAGCCCTCCTCCCAGCCTTCCCGTGTGCGTCCCTGCACGGCCACAGGGGAGGGGCGTGAGGGAGCGTCGGTGTTGACCCCACACCCCTCCCCGCCACATGCAATGTGCACACACAGAGTTAGTTAGAGCACAGTGGTGGAAGCAAGGTGAATGGGTAACCATGACTTCAAATCCAGCGCATGAGAATGGAAGGAGAGCCACTGTTAGAGGCACGGCCACAAGCTACACACCCAAGAGCACCTGGAAAGGAACCTGAGGGGCATACCTGCACCTGAGAGGGTTACCTGTACCTGAGGGGGTTACCTAAAGAGTGGGGGTTTGTAGCATGTGAACCGCGCTCGTCCAGTGGCTAAGTTTAAAGAAGAAAGTGCAAAGCAGATGAATCAAACGATACGATGCTGCAGGCAAGGGTGCGGGCATGGGGGAACTGGTACTTAGCTGATTGTGTGGTGCACGCGGAGGGGGTGCTTTAATGGAGAGTGGGCAGGGCGAGCGGGGCTTGAAGGGACGGACCTGCGAGGCAGAGGAGAAGGGAGAGAGAGATAGAGCGATAATTTAAAGCGAGAAAACTATGGCAGTATTGCGAGTGCAAAAACGACGGTGCATGTGATGTGATGCCAACCACAACCCCACAAGAGCCACTACCAACCTGCACCTGCACCTGCACCTGAACCTGAACCTGAACCTGAAGGGGAGTGGGCTCATGTGGAGTGTGGTGGCGGGGCGATACTTGCAACCTCGACCGTTGATGAGGCCGTCGCTGCTGCCCTGCTGCCCGCTCTCCTGCTGCCCGCCTTGCTTGCCCCTCCCTGTTGCTTGCTGCTCGCCTGCTGCTGTCCCCTTGACTTGTGCACGCCTGGAAGAGCAGGGCGAGCAGGGACGGGAGGGCAGAGCGGGGAGGAATGAGATAAGACACAGCGAGAATGGGGTTTGCAGATGTAGTGTGATGCGCGAATGAAAACGGTAGAGTGCGATGCCACAGGGAGATAACAGCAGAGGCTGAATTCCAATGACAACAAGCGACGGGAAGGAGGGGCCACTGGTGGAGGCGCAACCACAATCCACAGACCCCAAGGGAACCTGAGAGGCTGTAGGCTTTAGGGGGGCTGAACCTGAACCTGAGGGGATTACCTAAATAAAAGGGGAGGGTCTGTGGCTTGTAAGTCAGGCCCCAACCAGTGGCGAGTGTTGAGTGCAGAGAGGATGGCAGAACGAGGTACAAGTGAAGCATTCAACAGAACGAGATGCAAGATTCAAGGAGGAGAGGCACTTAGCTTGAAGGTCGGAGCAGTGGTGGTGGTGCAGGCAGAGCTGAGTGGGCGGGGCTTGAAGGGACGGGTGTGCCTCGCGCATGCTGCTTCGCGCTCCTCATAGGCTTCACTGCTCTACGTTCATGCGTTCGTCTCAGCACGGCCCATGTGCCGCCGGATCTGAAACTCAACAGCATAAACATCTGTGAGAATTGTGCACTGCTGAGAACGTTCTTGTTAAAATTATAGCTTGCAGTGGGAACTCACGGAAAGCGATTTCGGGATGTAAATGCGAACTCACGAGAAGCGATTTCTACCTTGGGAATGCGAGCTCGCAGCGGCTGGTGTGCTTGAAGCCGTTGCGAATGGAGCGGACAAGGCAAATTGGTCAGCTGTGGCGGAAGACGGCGTTGGATGGCGGACGTTGCTGAGCTGCCTGTAAACGAAACAAAAAAATGAACGCAGCATCAGAAACTTGAACGAAACTCGCATCAGAAAGTAGCAAAAAGGGAAGGAATTACACTGAGAATTTACCCATGGCGAGTACGTTGTCGAAACCGGCGAAGTTGCTTTGGCGGACATAGATAATGGACTGACAATGTTCCATTACCTGCAAAAGAAAAATACGAAAGTAAGACACTTGCAAGAACCGATGACGAACGGACTAAACGATGATAGAAAGCTTGCTGAAATGTAAGGGAATCTTACCAGTGTCGAGTACGTTCTGGTGATAGCAGCTCCACGAAACGTGCAGCGAGCCTACAAACTGATCCGCGTGATGCTCGAGAGAGGCTTATCGCTGATCGCGCACGCCAACGAGTTGAGTAAGTTGCCCAGTCGCCGTGGAAATGTGCTACATCGACGAGAAAATCGACTTGGAGATGAAGGTGCGGAATGTGGAACAGATGTGCGAATGTCTAAAGCGACGATGTCAAAATGTCGCTCTAGGAAACCCCTGATCGAAATGTTTGTCGGAAAATTCTCCGGTTGGAATGTGGTTGGTCGAAAATGCCTGGCGTGATTGGAATGCCACAGCCAACCCCAAACGAGTAATGGGGACTGGGGGTCAGGGCTGTCGCTTGGTCTGGGCCCAACCCTTACGAAGCTGAGCTGGCCCGAAACAAGCCCTGAAACATCCGGACAGCAGTCGAATCTAGCCCTTAAAGCCGGCGGCCCAAATTGTTCATGCTTTTAAAAGTTGACCAGAGGGAGTTTTTCTGGTGTGGGCTTTGGCGAGAGTTTCCGATTTCGTCTAGGTTCGTTTTTTTCGCGAGACCCAGCCAACCCTCGGTTTTCCCCCTGGTGAGTGAATCTTTCGAAAGTCCCAAATTGCAGGTGCGTGACTTTCAAAAGCTTGGACACTCAACTTCGTCAAGTTTTAAAAACTTGACCCTCGCGGCCCGCAATTTGGGACGCGGGCTTTAAAGTTAGGCCATTTGGATTCCTGCACTGAGCCACATGCACCAGAAAGCTAAGGGCATATTCTTGCCTCGTGTCTGACTTGAGGTCAGACACGAAGTGAAGTTTCGGAAGACCCGAAGTGATTTGGAACTCTGGCAAATCAATGTTCGGAAGACCCAAAGTGGGCCACTTCGGGTCTTCCGAACCTCCATCCGAACCTCCACTTCGTGTCTGACACGAGGTAGGAATGAACCCTAAGTAACTCTAGGTAGGTACTCTACCGATCAGAGCACGCTGGTGCGGGAGAGTAGAGAGGCTGGGAGGAAGAGAAGTGGGACACGTACACGGTCGAAGGTCAGGAAGAAGGATGGAAGGGGGGGGGGGGGGGAGGGGAGAGCAGGTACACGGGAAATCCAGGGAAGGCTCCAAACCCGTCCGTTAGACGTGTGTCCTTGGTGGGCCGAGTTCAAAATCGAGTTCGAGCTTTGTATGGTTACCTGTTTCGTTAACATCGTCAGAATGGTTCGCGACGATCGCCAGAACGACGCCACAAGATGGAACCGAACGTAGACTTTGAACACTGGTCGACTTTCCGGCCGAACGTGCGCCCGCACGTTTTTGCAAACGTGTGTCCTTCTGCCCACGTTCAGAGGTGCTGCGAAACGGGCGACTCTGACGAAGGTCGTCGTGCGCACTACCGAGCCACAGGCTGGTTTCTCGCACTGTCAAGAACCCAAACCAGGTAACCTACTAGACGCGTACGCGACGCGAGCAATGCTGTAGAAAGTCGAGTTTCGATAGTCGAACCCTCGATGTCACATGTAGCTGACTTGAAAGTTGCCGTGCGGCTCGACAAACGAAATTTTTAATACTCGACTGCAGTTCGAACTAGGTTCAAGTGAAAAAGTCGAGTCTAAAAAACAAACTTTACATTTTTTGCCGAAGGACACACGCCATTAGGAATCCGGGCCAGGAAAAAACCAACACTGGAAATCTATGAGCTGAGTTGAAACGAACCCTGAATTCTCAGGGAAAACGGGCAAATGCCCGTGAACCGACAGGCCTGCTGGGGGTGTGCGGCTCAACTCTCGTGGTTCTTTGGACGCTACCGAAAAAAAAAACAAAAAGGAGTGGTCCTCCTTGTTTTATGCCGCATGGCTCCGATAAGGTTCGGACACTGGGGCTTGGTTTCTGGAGGGATGACCGTTGGCAGAACAAAAAGCGACCGGGTGAGCTGTAATCGTCGGATCATTTTGTTACAAAACAGGTCTAGGGATCAAATCGTTCGAGTGGACGTTGTTGACTGGCGGGAAAAGCTAACCGTCAATTTGAAACGGAACACAAAAACCTAACCCTAAAGTGTTGTACTCACTAAGGAGTGACCCTACTGTAGCCTAGAGATACAATTGTAATCTGACACACCCCCATAGGCAAAGTAGGGGACAGCAAACACAACAAGCGGTCACAAGACCAGTCTGCAGAAGAGAACACAGCTCAGGGTGGATCACAAAGTCACCACGCATTCTGAGCACAAGCAAGGGGCCACAAGGCCAGTTCACATGCAGAGGTATATAATAGCAAGGCAGTACACTGATCACAACCTAGCAAGAGAAAACATGCAGGTATAAGATATATAGCAGTGTACAACAAGAGCAAATCAAGCAACCAGCAGGTGAGGCAGAGTGGGCACAAGCCCAAGAGCAGTGCAGAAACGGTGATGATCACCAGACCCAAGGGCCTTGGTGAAGACATCAGCAGTGTTGGCCCGAGAGGCCACGTAAGCAAGGCGCAGCTGACCACGCTGCTGTAGCTCACGCGCAAGGAAGTAGCGAAGAGCAATGTGCTTCGTTCTGTGCTCCAGTCTCTGCTCGCGACACAAGACAAGCATTGCCTTGTTGTCGACGTACAGAACTGGAGGAGAACGAGGCCGCTCCCCCAAGTCGGTCAGCAGGTAGGTCAGCCAGCGTAGCTCCTGTGCAGCCATGGCCCCAGCGTAGATCTCGGCCTCACAACTGTAACCAAGCACAGAAGAAGAACGAGTGGACCTCCACGAGACAGAACCAGAGCCAAGACTGAAGGTGTAACCCTGTGACGAACGCTGAGTCGTCTGGTCGTTGGCCCAAGAAGCGTCAGAGTGTCCTGTGAGGACCACCGAACCCCGTCGTCCAAGCACGAGCCCCATGCCCGATGTGCTGCACAAGTAACGCAGTACCCTCTTCGCAGCATCAAAGTGCACCTTTCGGTGTCTACCAGGTGCCACGTAGCGAGTCAGGAGGCTGAGAGGGTACGCGAGGTCAGGTCGTGTGCACGTCATCAGGTACATGAGGCAGCCCACAAGCTCTGGGTACGGACCACTCGGCTCTACGGACTCGTCCGAAGGTGGAGCTGAGAGCGAGTGGCCGGTAGACAGAGGAGTGGGTTGTGGCGAGGACCACGTGAAGAGGAAGCGCTGAAGGACCTGCTGCACCATGTGTGACTGAGTCAGGGTGATGGTGCGCCATGCTCTGTCCCGGGTGATCTGCAAGCCAAAATAGCTCCGCAGCTCACCCAGGTCAGTGCAGGTGTGTCTCTCCTGCAGCTCCGCCTTCACTAGGGTCAGTGCCTCAGTGTCAGCAGTAGCAAAAACCAAGCCGTCGACGTACACGAAGATGTAGAACGGCGGCAGGGTAGTGTCGGTGCGTAGAAACAGTGACGGGTCAGCAGTCGAAGGAGCAAACCCAAGAGCCGCAAGTGTCGTCCTCAGTGTGTCGTGCCATTCACGGGGCACCTGACGCAGGCCGTACACTGGTCGCCGTAGGCTCCACTGGGTACCCTCAGGAAACGACCCAGTGAAGCCCTGTGGACGGCGCAACCAGATGGCCTCGTGAAGGCTACCCTGCAAGAAAGCTGTCGAGAAGTCGAGGGAGTGCAGCACGTAGTCACGCTGAGCTGCAACGTGTAGCAACACCCGAAGAGTGGTCATCTTCGGGGTGGGGGAGAAGGTCTGAAAGAAAACGACCCCCTCACGCTGACTGAAGCCTCGAGCAATGTAACGTGCCTTGAAGGCAGGCGGAGAACCCGGCGGCCGCTTCACCCTGAAAATCCACATGCCACTGACGATGTTCGCCCCAGGTGGGGGAACCTCGTCGACGTAGGTGCCTGTGGACTTCCAGGAAGCCATCTCTGCGTCCATGGCTGTCTGCCACTGAGAGGAGTACTCACCCGAAATCGCCTCCCTGTAGGAGCGCGGGGTGGGGATGTCAAGTGCATCCGGGTCTCCCTCAGGGGCAAGCAGCATGGTCGTGTGATGGGGTGAAGCGGCAGCAAGGCACTCCAGCTCCTCCTGTTTGTCCTCAAGAACGTCACAGCCAAGGGCAGTACAGCCAAGAGCAGTCTCACCCCCGACGGACGGAGGACAGGCAGGGACAGGGTCAGAGACAAGACTCGCAAGGTAGTCTAGGCGGTACACAGCAGCAAAGTCAACGAGCTCAGCTACGAGGGCAGACGCAGCAGGAGACGAGAACGTAGGGTCCGTCACAACCGTAGCAATAAGGCGAGTAACAGTCGGACTGGACGCACGAGCAAGGTCAGACGGAGGGTCAGCAACGTCAGGCAGAGAGGACGCAGGAGGTACCGGTAGGACAACACGCTGAGGAACAGAGGAAGGACGGAGTGTCATATCGTGAGTGCCGGGGACAGCCGGAGCACGCGGACGACGAACACGAGGAACACGAGCACGGACAGCAGCTGTAGGCTCAGGCTCAATGTCAAAGCTAGACTCAGGCTCTCGACGCTCAGGGGTGGACGCACGAGTCTCAGGCTCTCGACGCTCAGTCAGGGACTCTGACACCGCAGTGTAAGGAGCAGGAGCAGGCAGTGGGGAGTGCGGTAGCAGCAGCGGCTGTGACTGGTCCGCCGGTGGAAACAGTAACTGAGGAGTAGTACCTGCCACAGGGAAGTCAGTAGCACCTGGCGGAAGATTGAGAAGGTGGCGAAGAGCACCAGTAGCTTCCGTACCTCCAGCACGAGCAGCTCCTCCAGTACCCCCAGCAACACCTCCAACACCAGTAGCACCAGCACCTCCAGCACCACGAGCTCCGACAGCGCCAGCACCTCGAGCACCAGTAGTACCTCCAGCACCTCCAGTGCCTCCAGCTCCAGCTCCAGCGCCTCCAGCACCAGTAGTACCTCCAGTACCTCCTGTGCTAGCAGCTCCAGTAGCACCTCCTGCACCTCCAGCACTAGCAGTACCACCTGCTCCGGCAGCTCCAGCACCTCTAGTACGAGCACCTCTGGGACCAGTAGCTCCAGCACCTCCAGGACCTCCAGCGCCAACGCCTCCAGCACCAGCAGCACCAGCACCTCCAGGGTCAGCAGCTCCCGCAGCTCCAGCACCAGTAGCACCAGCACCTCCAGTGCTAGTAGCTCCAGCACCTCCAGTAACAGTAGTACCTCCAGCACCAGCAGCTCCAGTACCTCCAGCTCCAGGACCTCCAGCACCGGCAGCACCTCCAGTACTAGCAGCTCCAGTACCTCCAGCACCAGCAGCAGCTCCAGTACCCCCAGCACCAGCAGGTCCAGTACCTCCTGCACCAGCAGCACCTCTAGTACCTCCACTAGTACCTCCAGCACCTCCAGCACCAGCAACACCTCCTGGACTAGTAGCTCCAGCACCAGCAGGACCGTACCCTCCACCACCAGGACTGCCTCGCAGAACGACCCACGCACGAATCGCCTGCGGCGAGAGCGTCTCAAGTAGAGCAGGCTGCGGTGGCTGTCCAGCTCCAGTACCTCCAGTAGTGGTAGCTCTAGCACCTCCAGCACCAGAAGCACCTCTAGTACCTCCAGCTCCAGCACCTCCAGCACCAGCAGCAGCTCCAGTACCTCCAGCACCAGTAGTACCTCTAATACCTCCAGTAGGACCTCCAGGCCTAGTAGCTCCAGTACCTCCAGCTCCAGGACCTCCAGAAGGACTCACAGCACCCCCAGAGTCAGCACCCTCAGGCTCAGCACCCTCAGTCCCAGCACCCTCAGTCTCAGCACCCTCAGTCTCAGCACCCTCAGTCCCAGCACCCTCAGGCTCAGTACCCTCAGTCTCTGCTCCAGTGTCCACAGCAGTAGGCTGCAGAGGCGGCAAAGACGGCAGAGGTGGGAACCCGGGGGGGGTAGCCAGACGAGGAGAGCGGGCACCCCCAGACTCACCACCCCCAGTCCCAGCTCTAGTACTCTCAGCTCCAGAGTCCACAGCAGCAGGCTGCGGAGGCGGCGAAGACGGCCGTGGCGGGAAACCCGGGGGGGTCGCCAAGCAAGGAGTGCGGCGAGTGGTCGTCGTGTCGTCGGCTACGACGTCACCCCCCTCAGGTGAGTCAGAGGAGTCAGAAGAGATCTCAACTGGCTCATCCAAGGGGGGTGGGTCTACCTGGGACACACCTGAGGGAGCAGGACCCTGTGGGGGGAGGGGGTCTACCGGGGGGGGGACTGGTACCAGGAAGAGGGGTGCAAGGGGGACCGGGTGGGACGCGTGCGGGTGAAGTCGGTAGTAACAGACCGACTCGTCGAAGGTGACGTCCTGAGAGGAAAGAACACGACGCGAGGCAGGGTGGTAGAGCTGCCAGGGTGGAGCGTCGGTGGGGAAGCCCAGGAAGACACAGCGGAGAGTGCGAGGAGAGAGCTTGCTCGCTTTGGTATCGCGAACAAGGGAGAGCGCGCCCCAGACCCGAAACGACGACGCATCACCAGGCTGTCCCGTCCAACGGAGTGTGGGCGAGGTCTCTGGAGCAGAGACACGGGGCCAGAGGTTGAGCTGATGCGCGGCGTATCGGACCGCAAACGGCCACAGGAAATGGGGAGCAGCCGCATGGATCATGGAGGTACGAGCAACCTCCATGATCAGGCCAATGCGACGCTCAGCGATCCCATTTTGCTGCAGAGAGGCCGGAAGCGTGAACGACTGGGCGATGCCCTCATCCTGGCAGAACGTCTCAAGGACGCCAGAAGAGAACTCACCACCCCTGTCAGAGTGCAGACGCAGACTGGGAAGTCCTGCTGAAAGCGCTCGTGTAGCTGGAGACGAGTAGCACGGATCTAGGGGATCAAAACAACGTTGACGTCCGCCTTGCGACGCAAGGGGAAGACTGTGGTGTAGCGTGTGTAGTCGTCAACAACCAGCAGGAAGTAGCGCTCCTGGTCCGTCCCACCGACGGGGGTCGGGCCCCACACGTCCAGGTGGAGAGTCTGCAGAGGAGCAGTGGTCGGAGGAAACTCGGAGGAGTGAGGAGCGGCGCGCTGCCGCCCCTCGACGCAAGGAAGGCACGGCGGCGCAAGTGAGCGCAGGAGGGGGGGCAGGGTCTCAGGGAGGCCAGAGACCAGGAGCCGGGAGTGCATGCTGCGCAGACGCTGCAGGGACGGGTGACCAAGACGGTGGTGCCAGCGCTGAGTCTCGTGCGTGAGTACTCTGCACGAGCAAGACGCAGCTAACTGCCCTGACGCAGACGCTCGACTCGACGCAGCTACCTGACCTGACTCAGCCACCTGTGCAGACGCAGTGGTCAGTGTGTACAGACTAGACCCAGGCAGTCGAGTGAACGTAGCCAGGTGACGACCAGTCCGGGAGCACGTACAGATCGCCACACGCTGCCCTCCAGGAATAAAGGTATCAACCCAGACATCCTGAATGGCAGCGTTGCTCACCAAGTTCGTCGAGAACGTGGGGAGGTGGAGACTTGACAAAGAGCCGGAGGGGACTGCTGGACAAGGGAGGACCGTGGAGGCTCTCGCAACCACTGGGCCCCCAGAGGGGTCAGCCAGTGAGACTGGGTTAGGTGCTGTGAGTGGTGTGACTGTGGTGCAATCACGAAAGAGGCAACGTGACGTGCCTGAGTCAAGCGTGAAAGTGTGCAATACCTCATCTGAGGCAGGACCTGTGGTAGTAGACGCACTAGCACCTAGGGCGTCGGTAGACGCACGGGCACCTAGAGGTGCAGCAGACTCACTAGCACCTGGAGCGGCAGCAGACTCACTAGCACCTAGAGCAGCAGTCCTAACAGAACGATAACCTCCACCACCAGGACGACCTCGCTGAATAACCCACTCACGAAGCTGCTGAGGGGTGGGGTCGTCCGGGAGAAGCAGTGCCCGCTGCTGTCCACCCCTGGCCGCAGCAACTGCCGCGGAAGTGGCCATGACAGACAGTGACGGTCAGGAGTAGGTCCAGCAGCTCCAGCTCCTACAGCGCCAACAGCACCTCCTGCACTCCCAGTAGCACCTCCACCACTTCCAGTAGCACGAGTAGCAGCAGCAGCAGTAAGAGCAGCAGGGCGGCGCGCGGCCAGAGCAGGGCAGTAGTAGGCAGTAGCTCCTAGGGCAGAAGCACCTAGGGCCCTTTATATTTTATTTTTATTTTTTATTTTTTAATAAACAATTTAATTATATTTAGGGTATAGCAGGGCGCTGGCGCAGGGCAGGGCGCGGGCGCCAGGGCAGGGCAGGGCGCCAGCGCACGCAGGGCAGGGCGCTGGCGCAGGCTGCAGCAGTGGGTGACGCGAGGGGCAGCAGAGCGCGACGCGACGGGCTGCCTTAGGGCGCGACGCGCGGGCTGCAGCAGAGCGCGACGCGCGAGGCAGCAGCGCGCGACTCGTGGGCTGCGTTAGGGCGCGGGCTGCAGGGGCATGACGCACGGGCTCCAGGGGCGGTGTGCGGGCTCTAGGGGCGACGCGCGGGCTGCATGGGCCGCGCGGACGGGCTGCAGAGGCGACGCGCAGCTCGGCAGGTCCACGCGCGAGCTGTAGGGGCGGCGCGAACGGGTCGCAGAGGCGGCGCGCGGGCTCCAGGGGCGACGCGCGGGCTGCAGGGGCCGCGCGGACGGGCTGCAGAGGCGACGCGCGGCTCGATAGGTCTGCGCGCGGGCTGCAGGGGCAGCGTGAACGGGCTGCAGGGGCAGTGTGAACGGGCTGCAGGGGCAGCGTGAACGGGCTGCAGGGGCAGCGTGAACGGGCTGCAGGGGCAGCGTGAACGGGCTGCAGGGGCAGCGTGAACGGGCTGCAGGGGCGACGTACGGGCTGCAGGAGCGACGTACGGGCTGCAGGGGCAGCGCGCGGGCCACAGGGGCAGGCGCGGCTGCAGGGGCAGCACGGTAGCAGGGGCGAGCACGGCTGCAGGGGCAGCACGGTCGTAGGGGCGAGCACGGCTGCAGGGGCAGCGCGGTCGCAGGGGCAGCGCACGGGCTGCAAGGGTCGCGACAGTGAGAGCTAGGGGCGCCAGCGCGCTGGCTACTGTGTAGGGCGTGGCGCTACCACTAGGCGGAACGGTGGGCCCATGTAGGAACGGTTCCTACTCTGATAACATGTCAAGAATAGAACTAGGAATGAGTGAGTGAACTAGGCAAGAGGTGAGTACAAGTAGGGGAAACCTAACCCTGAAGTGTTGTACTCACTAAGGAGTGACCCTACTGTAGCCTAGAGATACAATTGTAATTTGACACGTTTCGCGGTAGATGCCTGGCCAATGGAATGCGAGCAAGCCCAGCCGTTGGAAGAAAGTGGAGTTGGGGTTGGATGGGCTTCCCTGCTCTCTCTGCCTCTCAGGGAGAAACCCGCAGGTTGGAGCCAGCATGGGGTAAGGAAGGGCTTTTGAAGATATAGCGAAGTGGTAAACGAACTCTCTCGTAATAAGGGCGAAACACGCGAAACTACATGTGTAATTGTAACAGAGCATTTTGCCCTTTCGGACTACATGTGGGCCCAGAGACAGATTCAGATCAAACGTGGCACGTCTAACCTGGAACATCCTGGAGCTTTCCTCCAGCATCAGGCGGCGCTTTTCCAATCACAGCGCTCCTCGTGGCTGATTCTTCATAACGCATTCCCCTGTCAGGTTTGCCACAATATCCGCTACACCACATTCACCAGACCTCGTAAGAGCTGATTAGCTATAACGCAAGCAACAATTAGTGGGTTGAAGTCACACGAGGTTGTTCATCCATGTATAAATCACAGAAAGGGCAAACAGGTGTAAAAAGTCTTTTATGGTCAAGTGTATATGAAGTGACAACGTTACGCTATAGTTATTCTTTGCTATTACCATGTATCAGGCTTCAACAAATTGCGCCTCGATTTTGCCGCCAAAAGTTGTCAGAGGTGCCGCCTCTGATAAAGCCAAGCCTCCCTCACCACCAGCAGCAAACACTTTTTTCGTCTGTTTCTGTTACAGGGGGTTTTACTGTTCATCCAGAACAGTACTTCCCAACCTTATCATCATCCTATCTTTCCAGATTTCCTAGTGCCACGTGGCACTCTACTCTTCTTGCCTTACAATTCTAGTCCCACTAAGTAATTTCCGACATTCGACTTTGCATGCTATATCAACCTTGCTTGTATTCCCCAATATCAATCGATTCTCATCAACTCTTCAATTACTCAGTTACCTCTTCGCCTATTTCGTCAACACTCTCTTTCGCCTAAGTCTTCCGCCGTGTTTATCCTCAATTTAGTCAACCCCGCTATTCCTTAGCGGATTTAGGCCAAGGGGCCTAACAGTTTCAAACACAACTCTCCTTCCCAGCCAGCACAACTCTAGTCCCGCTTCCCAACTCTCACAGCTTTCCATTGTCGGCCCAGCTTTCAAGACTCTTCATCTCCTCTTTAGCTACTAGAGATTAATCCGCCTGGAGCGACGGTAGCACGCAGAAATATTGGTAGGAAATTCTCGCCTTATTTGGACCAATCGACTCGTCTATTACGTTCCACCTTAAATCTTAGCTAGCGTCGCGCCTCCTCTGTTCTGGTTCAATCTTGAGCCATGATACAAGTGCAGAATGCGTTCTAGTGGAGGATAGATTGCAGTCATACTACGTGGCTCTAAAATTCAGGAGGGATTAACGATGCAGGATAGATTATCGACCTTAGTACGCGGTCCAAAGGCGCAGGATAGATTAGCGACCCTGATCACCGGTTTTAAGTAGCAGAATGGAGTAGCAACTTCCAGAATGCATTTCCGTGACGTACGACGAATCTGCAACTTTCAACATGTGGCCTTAAGCCACCAGACGATTTTGCATGTCGTCGGCTTTCGCTGCCGTTTCCCGAGTTTGTCTGCCCTTTGCCGAGTGTCGCTGAAGTTAGCAGAGTTCGTTGTCGCCGTTCGCGGAGTTTCTCTGCTTGCTGCCGTCGTTTGCCAAGTTTCTCGGTCGTTTGCCGGATTCTGCTGGCGCTTGCCGACTTTTAGTGCCGTTCACCCAAGTATCGGTACCTTTCGCCGAGCATCGCTGCCTTTTGCACAGCTGCTGCCGTTCGCCGAGTATCGCTGCCTTTCGCACAGCTACTGCCGTTCGACGAGTATCGCTGCCTTTCACGCAGCTGCTTCCGTACGCCGAGTGTCGCTACTTTTCTAACAGCTGCTACCCTTCGCGGAGTGTAGCTGCCTTACGCACAGCTTCTGCCGTTCGCGGAGTGTCGCTTCCTTTCGCACAGCTGCTGCCGTTCGAGGAGTATCGCTGCCTTTCGCACAGCTGCTTCCGTTCGCCGAGTGTCGCTTTTTTCGCACAGCTGCTACCGTTCGCGGAGTGTCGCTGCTACCGTTCGCGGAGTGTCGCTGCCTTTCGCAAAGCTTCTGCTGTTCGCGGAGTGTCGCTGCCTTTCGCACAGCTGCTGCCGTTCGCGGAGTGTCGCTTCCTTCGCAGAGCTGCTGCCGTTCGCGGAGTGTCGCTGCTATTCGCACAGCTGCTGCCGTTTGCGGAGTGTCGCTGCCTTTCGCACAGCTGCTGCCGTTCGCGGAGTATCGCTACCTTTCGCGCTGTCGTTAGCAGAGTATCGCTGCCTTTCGCACAACTTCTGCTGTTCGCGGAGTGTCGCTGTCTTCCGCACAACTGCTGCCGTTCGCCGACGCTGTTGTTCGCCGAAATTTTCTACCGTTCACTACGTTTCACTGGTTTCGCCGAATTTCGCTGCCGTTCGCGAGGTTTGCTTCGAGAAATGACGGCACAGCATGGTGGAACGCAGAGCAACAAGAGCAGAACGAATCGAAGGTGGCTGGACTGTGGCAGCAGAACGATCGACCTGAGAGCATCAGTGTGAGGGAGCGGCGACGCGGGTTTGGCCCAGCAGCAACGGGTGTCAACTGCGGGTTGAAGCTGGGTGATATCGGCAGCAACAGTGCAGTTGTGTTCGACTGCACGCGGATTGGAAGCACGCTGACGACAGCAGAACGGATTCGAAGCACACTGACGATAGCAGAGCCCATTCGAAGCGCGATGACGTCAGCAGAGCGGATTCGTAGCACACTGACGACAGCAGATCGCATTCGAAGCGCGATGACGTCAGCAGAGCGGATTCGCAGCACGCTGACGTCAGCAGAGCGGCATGCGAAGCAAGCTGATGACATCAGGGCAGAGCGGCATGCAAAGGTGCGTGTGCGCGCAGGACAAGTGGGGAGGTCGCGTAGGACGTAGGAGTCGTCGCGTAGGTGTCTTGTGTCGTCGATTATGTCTGTTTTCGTGCTGCTCTCACGCGTCTCTGCACTCCCCTGCCGTGTCTGCTCGTGTGCGCTGTGTGTGTGGAGGGAGGGAGGAGGGATGGAGCACGGGGGGTGCAGTCGCAGCGCCAGCAGGAGCACCAGGAGCAAGAGCGACCGAATCAGCAGCGCGAGAGACAGACATCATCGTGGCATGTAAGGGTGCGTACGTACGGAGGGCAAGTGGGGGGGCGCAGAAATAGTCTAGGTCGCCGCGCGGCAAGTCTTTGAATCAATTTTCGTTTCCTTCGAGTCCGGTTCCTATCCTGATTCTGATACACTCTCTTCTGTGCTTGTTCCTGTGCTGTGTTCGCTGCTGTGGTTGGGGGGGCTCCGTGACTGAGAGGCCCACGGACGCGTCGACAGTCCGGCCAAGGCGTGGCGGTCCGGCCAAGGCATGGCGGAGAGCGGCTCTGCCAGTATCCAATCGACTGCTGATGCATCTCGGATTGTGCCTCACCATGACAGCACGGTGAGTGAATTGGGCAAGACAATTGGGGGGGGAGCTTAGCTGTCTAGGTCGCCGTGCGGCAAGTCTTAGAATCAGATTTTGGTTTCTTTAAGTCCGGTTCCTATCCTGATTCTGACACACTCTCTTGTGTGCTTGTTTCTGTGCTGTGTTCGCTGCTCTGGTTGGGGGCTCTTCGTGATTGAGCCCACGGACGCGTCAGCAGTCCGGCCAAGGCGTGGCGGAGAGGCGCTATGCCACTAACCAATCGACAGCTGAGGCGTTTCGGAATCTGCCTTACCATGGCAGACGGTGAGTGAATTGGGCAAGTCTATCGGGGGGGCTAAGAGTTGTCTAGGTCGCCGCGCGGCAAGTCTTAAAATCAAATTTTGCTTTCTTCGAGTCCGTCTCCTCTCATGCTTCTGATACATTCTCTTGTGTGCGTGTTTGTTCCTGTGCTGTGCTGTGTTCGCTGCTCTGGTTGGAGGGCGCCACAGACGCGTCAACTGTCCTGCCAAGGCGTGGCGGTGCATCGAATCCTCGGGAGGGGCTCTCGCAGTAACCATCCGACTTCTGACGCGTCTCGAAATCTGCGTCATCATGGCAGCATGGTGAGTAAATTGGCCAACTCTATTGGGGGGGGAGCATAACTGTCTAGGTCGCCGTGCGGCAAGTTTTAGAATCAGATTTTGCTTTCTGTGAGTCTGGTTCCTCTCATGCTTCTGATACACTTTCTTGTGTGCTTGTTCCTGTGCTGTGTTCGCTGCTGTGGTTGGGGGCCCTTCGTGATTGAGAGGCCCATGGACGCGTCAGCAGTCCGGCCAAGGCGTTGCGGAGAGGCGCTATGCCAGTAACCAATCGACAGCTGATGCGTCTCGGTATCTGCCTCACCATGGCAGCGGGGTGAGTCAATTGGCCGAATCGATCGGGGGGGAGCATAGCTGTCTAGGTCGCCGTGCGGCAAGTCTCAGACCAAGTTTCCGATTCGATTCTTTCCGAGTCTGTTTCCACTGCTGCTTCTCACGCGCACCCTCCTCCTCTGTGCTCGTTTCTGTGCCGTGTTTTCTTCTGTGGATTCGGCCCGGAAGGACGCCTCTGTATGTGAGAGGCATTGACCATGTGCGGTGCGTCCTAGGGAGGTGCTGTGCGAATACGGATCCGCCTTCTGAGCCGTCTCAGAATCTGCCTCACCATGGCTGTGCGGTAAGTGGTTGGGCGGGTTTGTTAGGGGGGCAGAAGTGTCTAGGTCGCCGTGCGGCAAGTGTCTTCGAAGCAGTTTCTGTTTCTTTCGAGTCTGTTTCCTTTGTTGCTTTTGACGCACTCTCGTCTATGCTTGTTTTTCTGCTGTGCTGGCTGCACTGGTTCGAGTGTTCTGTGTGTGGGATGGGCCAGGATAGGAGCGAATCAGGGTCAGGCGAACGACTTCCGAGCAGCAGCAGCAGCAGAAGCAGCAGCAGCAGCAGCAGCAGCTTTTTCAAGGAGAAGGGGAGAGCGGAGAGGGGGGAGAGAAGCTGTGTTACTGTGCAGTACAGTAAGCTGTTGACCACATCTTTCGGGGGGTAAGAAGGGCTGACTAGGTCGCCACGCGGCAAGTCTTAGGAATGATTTTTGTTTATTTCAAGTCTGTTTCCCCTGCTGCTTCTCACGCACTCTTCTCTGTGCTCGTTTCTGTGCTGTGTTCGCTGTTGTGGCGCCGGTGCCTGCTGTCCTGTGACCCAAGGCTTGGTGCAACAGCAGCAGTCATGCAAGGGGAGGTGCTGCTTCTCACAAAGATGTGCTCTGAGCGAGCATCCGCACCACATGGCTCACCACATGGCTCACCATGGCAGTAAGGTAAGTCGTACAACGGGTGCTTCAGAGAGGTGCTGTGCGGGTGAGGATGCTCACCACATGGCTCGCCATGGCAATACAGTAAGTCGTACAACGGGTCTAATGTGGGGGGCGAAGAGTCTAGATCGCCACGCGGCAAGTCTTAGAATCAAATGCTGCTTCTTTCAAGTCCGTTTCCACTGCTGCTTCTGACACACTCTCATCTGTGCTTGTGACTGTGCTGTGTCCGTTGCTGTGGTGCTGGTGCCTGCTGCACTGAGGACCAAGGGCACAGCAACAGTCATGCCAATGGGTGGTGCTTCTTAGAGAGATGCTGTGCGAGTTAGCGTCCTCACCACATGGCTTGCCATGGCAGTAAGGTAAGTCACAGGGCTGGTCTATTGGGGGGGCAGAAGTGTCTAGGTCGCCGTGCGGCAAGTGTTTTCGAAGCAGTTTCTGTTTCTTTCGAGTCTGTTTCCTTTGTTGCTTTTGACGCACTCTCGTCTATGCTTGTTTTTCTGCTGTGCTGGCTGCACTGGTTCGAGTGTTCTGTGTGTGGGATGGGCCAGGATAGGAGCGAATCAGGGTCAGGCGAACGACTTCCGAGCAGCAGCAGCAGAAGCAGCAGCAGCAGCAGCAGCAGCTTTTTCAAGGAGAAGGGGAGAGCGGAGAGGGGGGAGAGAAGCTGTGTTACTGTGCAGTACAGTAAGCTGTTGACCACATCTTTCGGGGGGTAAGAAGGGCTGACTAGATCGCCACGCGGCAAGTCTTAGGAATGATTTTTGTTTATTTCAAGTCTGTTTCCCCTGCTGCTTCTCACGCACTCTTCTCTGTGCTCGTTTCTGTGCTGTGTTCGCTGTTGTGGCGCCGGTGCCTGCTGTTCTGTGACCCAAGGCTTGGTGCAACAGCAGCAGTCATGCAAGGGGAGGTGCTGCTTCTCACAAAGATGTGCTCTGAGCGAGCATCCGCACCACATGGCTCACCACATGGCTCACCACATGGCTCACCACATGGCTCACCATGGCAGTAAGGTAAGTCGTACAACGGGTGCTTCAGAGAGGTGCTGTGCGGGTGAGGATGCTCACCACATGGCTCGCCATGGCAATACAGTAAGTCGTACAACGGGTCTAATGTGGGGGGCGAAGAGTCTAGATCGCCACGCGGCAAGTCTTAGAATCAAATGCTGCTTCTTTCAAGTCCGTTTCCGCTGCTGCTTCTGACACACTCTCATCTGTGCTTTTGTCTGTGCTGTGTCCGTTGCTGTGGTGCTGGTGCCTGCTGCACTGAGGACCAAGGGCACAGCAACAGTCATGCCAATGGGTGGTGCTTCTTAGAGAGATGCTGTGCGAGTTAGCGTCCTCACCACATGGCTTGCCATGGCAGTAAGGTAAGTCACAGGGCTGGTCTATTGGGGGGGCAGAAGTGTCTAGGTCGCCGTGTGGCAAAGTCTTAGAATCGATTTCTGTTTCATTTGAGTCAGTATCCGCTGCTACTCCTGACACACTATCCTCTCTGCTCGTCTCTGTGCTGTGTTCCCTGCTGTGGTGCCGGTGTGTGCCTCCTGCACTGAGGCCCAAGGCGTGGTGCAACAGCAGCAGTCATGCCAAGGGGAGGTGCTTCTCACAAAGATGTGCTGTGAGCGAGCATCCTCGTTTCACCCCATGGCTCGGAGCATGGCTCACCATGGCAGTATGGTAAGTCGTTGTGCTGGTCTACTGGGGGGTCAGAAGAGTCTAGGTCGCCCTGCGGCAAGTCTTAATATCGATTTCTGCTTCTTTCAATTCGTTTCAGCTGCTTCTTCTGACACACTCTCCTCTGTGCTCGTGTCTGTGCTGCTCATGTTTGCTGCTGTGGTGTTGGTGTGTGCCTCCTGCACTGTGGCCCAAGGACACTGCAGCAGTCGTGCCAAGGGGTGGTGCTGCTCAGAGAGGTGACGTGGACCACATGGCTCACCATGGCAGTAAGGTAAGTCGTTGGGCGAGTCTACAGGGGGGGCAGAAGAGTCTAGGTCGCCATGCGGCAAGCCTTAGAATCGAATTCTGTTTCTTTCGAGTCAGTTTCCGCTGCCGCTCCTGACACTCTCTCTTCTGCGCTAATCTCTGTGCTGTGTTGTGGTGCCGGTGCCCCCTGCACTGAGGTCCAAGGCCACACCAACATTCCTGCCAAGGGATGGTGCTTCTAAGAGAGGTGCTGTGGGCCGTGCGGCAGTACGGTAAGTCGTTCGGCTGGTCTATTGCGGGGGCAGAAGGGTCTAGTAGGTCGCCGTGCAGCAAGTCTCAGACCTCAAGTGAATTTCTTTCTCGGTCCGTCTCCTCTGATGCTTCTGACGCACTCTCCCATGTGCTTGCTCCTGTCTTGTGTGCGCTTCGTTGCTGCCAGGGTCAACACCTCCGGAGCGAGGAGATTTAGAGGGGCGTGAGCAGGCGTCATGTGATGCAAATAGGCTCACGTGGCTTGTGGACGCTAGGGGCTGGAGGAGGAGGGTGAGGGAGGGGCGGAGGGAGGTTGGGAGAAGGGCGGAGGGAGGATGGCGGAGGGGGAAACAGCAGTGGCATGGGCGCTGAGCGTCACTCATGGGTGCCCATGAGCACACACGCACACGTGGATTCATGTGGGGTCTCATTTGCAACAGGTGAGTTCATCCCTTTCCCATCTCTTCCCCTTCACACTTCCGCCTCTTGCACAGTTTGCTTCAGCCATGGATCTTGGCTTTTTTTAGCATCCGAGAACGTGCCCCTATGAACACACTCCCCTTGGCTCCCCTCTCCAGCTCTCCCCTTCTCTCCACTTCTCTCCCTTTTTCTCCTCCTCTCCCGTCTTTTAAGCAGCAGGCGTGGTTGTAGCAGCAGCATGTTTGCCCTTGCATATTTTGCCTCAGCCATTGCTCTTGGCTTGTTTGAGCATCCAAGAACGTGCCCCTCTGAATGTACTCCCCTTAGCTCCCCAGCTCTCCCCTTCTCTCCACTTCTCTCCCTTCTTCTCCTCATCTCCCCTTTTTCATGCAACAGGCGTGGTTGTAGCAGCAGCATCAATTTGAATGCATGGTTCTCTGAGGGGTTCAAGCCGAAATGGTAAAACGCATTCTTCTCCATTGCTTCTCTGGCTTTCTTCCTGCTTCTCTCTCTCTTGCTGTTGTTCGTTTGCTGTCTCTCTGCTTGTTGTACTGATTTGCAGTTTCTTCCCCTCCCCCTTCCTCCCCAACCTGCCTTTTGCCATTTCCCCTTGCTGCAGCTTTCTTCTCCAGCCGGACTGAAGCAGCGATGGCAGCCGAAACAACAACAGGCAGTGCAAGGAAGAGCAAGTGGGGTTTCAGGTGCAGCAGGTGAGTTCCATCCCTTCCCTATCACTTGTCCTTAGCACTCCCGCCTCTTGCAACTTCCGTTTCTATCCTCTCTCGTTGCAAGGGAGAGTATGTGGGGTTTCAGCTGCATCGGCACTTCTGTTGGTGTCCTCCATTGTTTTGGTCATACTTCGCTCGATTGTTTTCCTTCTGCCGTCGCTCTTCACTAGCTTAAGCTTCATACCCCCTTTTCTCCCCTTCTCCCACCCATCACGCAACAGGTGTGGTTGTGGCAACAGCATCAACGTGCTTGCAGTAGCACTAGAGGACAGGAGGGGAGGAGGGGAGGAGGCAGAAAGGGAGGGACGAGGGAAGAAAATAAGTGGTAAGAAGGGAAGCGGAGAAGGAGGGGAGGATGGGAAGGGGGGAGCGGGGAAGCATAGAAGGGAGGGTGAAACGATTGCTTGCTACGCTATGAGATGTCCTCTTTTGCCCCTCCCTGCTCCTCTCTGCTCCTCTATGCTCCTCTCTGCTCTATTGAGTCATGCTCCTGCCTTTATTTTCAGCTGGTTTCCCCTAGTTTCTCGTGCATGCCTCTTGCCCCTTGTTGTCTCCCCGGCAACAACCTTCCCCCTGAAATTCTAATCTCCTCCTGTGGTATTTGTCCACCCTGCGTCCCCATCTTCTCTTCACAGGTCACCCAGAGGCAACAACACCAGCAACAACCGCAATAGCAGTAGTAGCGAGGCATATTTAGCTACAGCTAGGACTTAACTTGATTAAGGATAAGGATGCATTGCTGAGCTATGGTAAGGTATCGTAAGGTCGTGCAGGTATAATGAAGTACGGTGAGGTACGGTCAGGTATGGTAAGGTACACCCACCACACAGCCAAACCGAGGCAGAAGAATCACCCAACAAAGGAAGCAGGTTTGCCTTGTTTAACACAGGTACCAGTACACACACCACCCCCCTGTCAAGAATAGAAGTGTTGGTTCATTGATGTGGGTTGGGGTACATATAACAAACCCTAACATCTGTACCCCTAAGACAAACCTCACTACAGGCTACAACATTTGACACACCCCCATAGCCTAAGTGAGGGGTGTCAAGCAAAACCAAAAGTGTACGGTCACAAAACTAGTCACAAAGAAACAAAGCTCAGGGTGGTTCACATCGTCACCACACACTCTGAGCACAAGCAATAGGGGATACAAGGCCAGTTCGAGAGTTCACAAGTGTGTATAGCAAAAGTACAAACAAATCAAACAGTAGACTCAAACCTATACACGACTAGAAACTGTGTCAACAATGCCTAACTGCACACAACACCTCTCGTGGTCACAAGGTGGAAGCGCCTTGGTGAAGATGTCTGCAGTGTTGGCCTCGGAATCCACAAACTCGAGGCGAGCTTGTACACGTCTCTGCAACTCTCGCAGAAGAAAATACCTGACGTTAATGTGCTTCACTCTGCTCTCCAGTCGCGGCTCTCGACAAAGGAGAATCGACGCGTTGTTGTCAGTGAACAAGGTCGGTGCAGAGCTCGGTCGCTCACCAAGGTCGGCGAGCAAGAAGGTCAACCAACGCAGCTCCTGTGCCGCCATGGCACCAGCGTAGTTCTCAGCCTCAGCTGTAGAGGTCGAGACCGAAGAGGAGCGTGTGGACCGCCACGAAACAGCTCCAGAGCCCAAGCTGAAACAGTACCCCTGAGTAGACCTGTGAGTCTCAGCGTCGTCAGCGTAAGAAGAGTCACGGTGACCAGTAAGTACGACAGGCTGCCGCCCTCCAAGAACTAGCCCCACGCCTGATGTCGTCGCTAGGTACTTCACCACCCTCACAGCTGCCGTCCAGTGAACAAGACGGTGTCTCCCTGGCGCAACAAAGTGAGCAAGGATGCTGAGAGGGAAGGCGAGGTCCGGGCGAGTGCAAGTCATCAGGTACATGAGGCAGCCCACCAGCTCTGCGTAGGGACCACTAGACTCAAACGGCTCGTCAGGAAAGGGTCCAGTAAGTCTGTGGTCAACAGCAAGAGGTGTGCGCTGTACTGTGGAGTGCTGAAGCTCGAACCGCTGAAGGACCTGCTGCACCATGTGTGACTGTGAGAGTGTAATGGTGCGAGCAGCTATGTCCCTGGTGATCTGCAGGCCAAGGTAGTGGCGCAGCTCACCAAGGTCAGTGCACGTGTGTCTCTTCTGCAGTTCGGACTTCACGTCTGCCAAGGCAACCCTGTCAGCAGTGGCGAAAACCAGGTCGTCGACGTAGACCAGAACAAAGAACGGTGTGGAGCCACGACGAACGAACAGCGACGGGTCGGCAGAAGACGGCTGGAACCCAAGGTCAGAGAGGGTAGAACGAAGAGTGTCGTGCCACTCACGAGGAGCCTGACGAAGACCGTAGACAGGTCGCCTCAGCCTCCACTGGGTCCCAGGAGGGAAAGTGTCAGTGAAGGCAGAGGGACGACGCAGCCAGACCTCCTCGTGTAAGCTACCCTGAAGGAAAGCAGTGGAGAAGTCGAGAGAGTGTAACTCGTAGTCTCTCTGTGCTGCTACGTGCAGTAACACCCGAAGAGTGGTCATCTTCGGGGTAGGCGCGAAGGTCTGAAAGATGTCAACTCCCTCGCGCTGACTGAAACCTCTAGCCACGTAGCGCGCCTTGAAGACCGGAGGAGATCCCGGTGGCCGCTTCACCCTGTAGATCCACATGCCATCGACTACGTTCGCCCTAGGAGGGGGAACCTCGTCGACGTAGGTGCCTGTGGATCTGTAGGAGGCCATCTCTGCGTCCATGGCAGCTCTCCACTGAGAGGCCCAAGGCCCTGACACTGCCTCAGCGTAAGTGCGAGGAGTCGGTATGTCAAGAGCGTCGGGGTCTCCCTCAGGGGCGAGCAGCATGGCACAGAGATGTGGGGAAGCGGCTGCCAGGAACTCTAGCTCAAACTGCCTGTCCTCTAGGGCGTCACAGCCAAGGGCAGACTCACCCCCGACGGCCAGAGGACTGGTAGGAGGAGCAGCCACAAGACCGGTGGCGTAGTCAAGGCGGCGAGTGGAGGCAAACTCAGTGACTGCGGCAGTAAGGGCGGAGACAGAGGAGACAGAGGCACGAGGGTCGGTAACAAGAGAGGCGAGAACACGAGAGAGAACAGGACGGTACGTGCGGTAGTAGTCAGTGACAGGAGTAGAGAGAGAAGCAGTGAAGGCCGACTCAGGAGGAGACGGAAGGAGAGACGGAGACGAACGAGGCGGACTAGAACGAAAGAGGGCAGTACGAAGGTCAGTAACGAGAACAGGAGACGAGGGACGAGCATGAGGGGAGCGACGAGAGGCCCAAGTCTGAGAAGGAGGGGACAACGGAGGCTGAGAACGAGGGAAAACAGCCGGGGAGGGGTCAGGAGGAGGAAGCGGAGGACCCGAGACGGGAGGAGAGGGGGAGGAGGAAGGAGAGCGGGAGGGGAGACCGAGGGCCCGAAGACCGGAGACAGGAGGAGGAGGCGGCGGCTGCTGCTGCTGCTGCGGCGACGGCGGCTGCTGCTGCTGCGGCGGCTGCTGCTGCTCCTCCTGCTGCTGCAGCGGCTCTAGCTGCTGCGCCTCCTGCTGCTGCGGCGGCTCCAGCTGCGGCTGCTGCAGCTGCTCCTGCTGCTGCTGCTGCTGCTCCTCCAGCCACCGCAACTCTCTCTCCTCTCTCTCCAACTCCAGCTGCTCCTCACGGGCACGGCGAACACGAGCCTGGTGCCGGGTCGGGTAGGGGTGGGGGGGAGGAGTAGTGTCGGGGGCTGCGGCAGCCCCGGGACCGCCCTCCAAAGCACCTGCCGCACCACCCCCAGAGTCAGCACCACCAACAGCAACACGACCAGGCTCACCAGGACCCGAAGAGGGTGCACCCGCACCCCCAGAGTCAGCAGGACCAACACCAGCTCCCGGAAGACAAGAGTCTCCTGCAACCACGCGCTCAGCTCCAACTCCAGCACCCCCAGAGCTAGCACCTGTAGGGCCCTCTCCACGAGCACCGGCTCCCGCAGGGTCTGCAGCAGGCTGCGAGGAGGACTGCGGGGAAGGAGGCTGCACCTGAGGGGCTACTGAGGGGGGAGGGGTAGCCTGGGACACACCTGACGGGGCAGGACCAGGGGGGGGAGGCTGTACCGGGGGAGCAGGAGGGGGAGCGGAAGTCAGGAAGAGAGGGGGAGGAGGAACCGGGAGACCTCGACTGGGGTACCTGACGTAGTAGGGGGTGGACTCCTCGAAACGGACGTCATGGGAGTCAAAGAACCGGTGAGAGGGAGGGTGGTAAAAGGTGAAGTCAGAGGGGTCCTCAGGGAAACCAAGGAAGACACAGGGAACGGCGCGAGGCGAGAGCTTGTCCGCGGAAGAGTCGCGGACAAGCGCCAAGCAACCTCAGACACAAAACCTCGACGCAACACCAGGGGACCCGGTCCAAAGACTGGTCGGTGAAGCCTCTGGCCGAGAGACGCGTGGCCAGAGGTTCAGCTGGTGAGCAGCGTACCTAACCGCGTAGGGCCACAGAAAATGGGGGGCACGGGCGTGAGTCAAGGAGGTGCGGACGATCTCCATGACCAAGCCTATGCGGCGCTCAGCAACCCCAATTCTGCTGTGGGGACTCTGGAAGCGTCCAGGACTGACGAATGCCCTGCTCGCGACAGAATCCAGCGAGAATGCCGGAGCGAAACTCACCCCCACGGTCAGAGTGAAGACAGCTGACACGACGACCACGAGTGCCCTCAGTGGTAAGCAACCACCTGATCAGCGTAGAGGTCACCTCGGACTTCTTCGCCAGGGGGAACACTGTGGTGTAGCGGGAGTAGTCGTCAACGACCACCAGAAAGAAACGCTCGCGCTCAGGGCCAAGGCGAGGGGCGGGGCCCCAGACGTCCAAGTGGAGCGTCTCAAAAGGCTCGGTGGTCGGACGAAGGGAGGAGGAGTGAGGGGTGGCACGCAGCCGACCCTCGACGCAGGGACCGCACGGCGGTGCAAGCGAAGGCGGCAGCGATGGCAAGACACGCGGGAGGCCTAAGACAAGGCGCTGACGAGACATAGCGCGCAGACGAGGGAGGGACGGGTGCCCCGTCCGGTGGTGCCACAGAACGGTGGGGTGTGCAAGCGACCGGCAGGAGCACGACGCGGCAACTGGACCAGACACAGGAACCTGACCAGACACAGCTACCTGGGGGGACGCAGCAACCTGGTGAGACGCAGGGACCAGACTGGGGGAAGTAACTGGGGCCAGGGGCAGGAGTCGCTGCTGCTGCTGCTGCCGCTGCTGCTGCTGCTGCTGCTGCTGCTGCTGCTGCCGCTGCCGCTGCTGCTGCCCACCAGGGCCAGTGTGAAGTGTGTAGAGACCACAGCCCGGCTCGGCAGTAAAGGTGGCAAGGGGCGAGTAAGTGTCGCCGTCAACACAAACCGCCGCCTCACCAGAGGGCTCAATCCACACACCCACGTGCTGACTCACAAGAGGCCTCACGCCCACCAAGTTCCTCGAGAACGAGGGGACGTGGAAGCCAGTCAGAGACCCAGAGGGAACAGCAGGGCACGGAAGAGTAGTAGTGTAGCGAGCAGTGACTGGTCCCGAGGTGGGATCAGCCAGCGCCACAGAGACTGGCGCAGGAAGTGGAGTAAGTGTCGTGTGGTCGCGGAAGAAGCAGTGCGAAGCCCCAGAGTCCAAAGTGAAAGACATCGAAGCGTCCTCCGAAGTAGCGCCTGGACTAGTGTCTACACAAGTGCCTACACTAGCAACAGGCAACTCAGCAAGACTAGCACCTAAGCTAACAACACTCGAGTAAACAGAGTCAGAAGCACTAGAGTCAACAACAGCATACATAGCATGAGGAGTTCCTAAGATATCAAGCAACTGAGAAGCAGACATGCCCCAAAGAGCGGAGCCGTACGTCTGAACAAGAGGAAACCAGTCAGGGGCAGGGCCGCCAACGCCGAAGGCCAAGCGAACCGTGTCAGTGAGCTGAGCAAAGCACTCACGAGGAGGGTGGGTGCGGCCACAAGGCTGGCCTCGGCGAGCACCTGTCAGAACCTGATAGGTGCACGAAGGGTGAACAACACCTCGCTGGGGCTGACGCTGTACGGGCCCCGAAACCTGCTGCTGCGGGGGCTGCTGCAAGGGGAGGGGCTGCTGCTGCTGCACCTGCTGCTGCCACTGGGCGAGGTACCACGCCGCTGCTCCACCCACCGCGGCCGGCAGACCAGGAGGAGGCTGACGAGGCCGGGTGTCGCCTCCACCAGCTGCAATAGGGGAGTCACTGGCCGCTGCACGAGACGCCTCTCCAGGCCCTGCGCTCCCGCCACCACCGGTCGGCACGCCACCCCCACCACCTCCGCCGCCAACCCCGCCACCGCCGCCACCGCCTGCACCCTGACCGCCCCTCCTGCCACCCCTACCCCGAGACCGCGACGAAGTCGTAACAGGAGCTGCGGTCACGTCAGTAGTGGCAGTGGCTAGTGAGGCAGTGAAAGTGGGCAGCTGAGGGACAGTGCACCCGTGAAACAGTGGAGGGGGCACAGCACCAGAGGCGGAGGCTACGGAGCGGAGGTTGCTCTCGACGTCCTTGAGCGCAGACTCAAGGACCTCGATAGTGAGCTCACTAGGGTGCTTCAGAAGAATCGTGTCACGAACCGAGGCAAGGCGGTCAGGGAGGCTAGTGGCAATGAAGTAGATAGTAATCGCCATGGGAGGGGGAAGCAGTGCAAGCTGTGCGTCAGTGCAAGCAGCGCGGTAGCTAGAATCGAGCGAGCGGAGGTGAGCAATCAAGTCAGTAGAGCGCTCAAACGAGGCGAGGTCAGGGAACAAGAACGGTAGGAAGAGGCGGCCAAGAGAGACAGTGGTGGGAGTAGCGTAGCGGGCCTTGATCGCAGTCAGGAACTCACTAGCAGTGCAAACCTGAGTGAAGTGGGCCTCCTCAGACTCAGGGAGGAGGCTGCTAAGAGCGATGCAGGCCGCAGCGTCACGCGACTTCCACGCCGTCAGGTCAGCACGCTGGCGGGTAAAGCGGTCTCTGGCGGCGTCGTCAGGGGCAGGGCCTAAAGGCGTAGGGTCGTCGGGCGCAGGAGGGTCACCAGTAGCGTGCGCCCAAAGGGACTCACCCGCCTGAACCTGACTCTCCCGCCTGAACCTGACTCTCTAAGAGGCGACGCGCACGTAGGAGCCAGACCGGAAACTCGAGCGGTCTACCGTCAGCGTCGAAGCGAAGAACCCTAGGGGTCGCAATAGTGTAAGCAGAGGCAACACGGGCGGTGGGTGGCACTGGTAGGGACGGTAGGCGGCTAGGGCAAGTCCGTGACGGGCGCAAAACGCGGGCGCAACGGGGCTAGGGGCGGTCCCGCGGCGGACTGAACGAGTAGGCGCAGCGGTGCGAAGGAGGGCCTACGGCGGCTGTAAGGGAGGGCCCGCGGCGGGCCTAACTAGCAGGCGCGGCGGCTGTAAAGGAGGGCCCGCGGCGGCTGTAAGGGAGGGCCCGCGGCGGCTGTAAGGGAGGGCCCGCGGCGGGCCTAACTAGCAGGCGCAGCGACGGGACGAGCGGGCCCACGGCCGGGCCTAACGAGCAGGCGCGGCGGCGGGCGGTACGAGCAGGCGCGGCGACGAAATGCGGGGCGCCGTGGCGACGAAACGCGGTGCGCCGCGGCGACGAAATGCGGGGCGCCGCGGCGACGAAACGCGGGGCGCCGCGGCAACGAAATACGGGGCGCCGCGGCGACGACGAGCGGGCGTTTAGGGCAGCGGGGGGAGGACGCGACGCGACGGGCAGCGGGGGAGGGCGTGACGGGACGGGACGCCAGGGAGAGCACGACGTGACGGGCAGGGGGGGGGGGGGGGAAGGCGCTACGCTACGCGGAAAGCGGGTCGGCGGAGCGAGCGCTAACGAACGAGCGAGACTGGATCGGGCCGGCGCTAACGAACGAGCGAGACTGGATCGGGCCGGCGCTAACGAACGAGTGAGATTGGATCGGGCCGGCGCTAGGCTCGGGCAAAACGGGTACGACTAGTACGAGAGAGCGAGACAGGCTCGGGCGGAACGAACGAGGACGAGAGATGCGGGATCCCACAGGATCCTAACCTAGGTGATACCATGTCAAGAATAGAAGTGTTGGTTCATTGATGTGGGTTGGGGTACATATAACAAACCCTAACATCTGTACCCCCTAAGACAAACCTCACTACAGGCTACAACATTTGACACCCCCATCAAAGAGATAGACATGTCGGACACCTAACCGAGCGAGACCCACCAAGCAAGTGATGCGCGTAGGCTGGACCATTTGAGCAAGCACATCCGGAATAAACTACAGCCAGCAAACTAAGGACATCAAAACCTGGCCACGAAAAAGAATCACCTGGCAGAAGCCTACATGATCATTGAGACCCAAATGCATGTCCAGTCTAGGAGACAGCCACACTCAGACAGCCGGATAAATAACGCCCGCCCAGACAAGACAATTGTGCCATGCAGAACCAACCAACCAACCAAACCAACAGACCAATTTCAGTATAGTTCTGGGGGTCAGTGTGACTATGGTGCACATTTTGCCATTTACTGCTGCACTGGTGGCAATGCTAACATCTCAGGGCGCGTGTGGTCTTACAAATTTGTGAGTTTATGTTTTTAGGTTGAATGTAGCATTTGAACAAAACTCGACTTTCCTTGCAGCGAAGTTCAAATCTTGGGTCTCCAACACAGACGAGTCACAATCACACACCCAAGGTCGAACACAGAGATTCGACCTTTTAGGGAAGGCGGCGAGCCGCCCGTAGGGGGTGTAGGTTACCTGGTACAGCGCGACACGTCAACGTAATGCGTAACGAAACTCCGTGACCTTCGCAAAGCAGTCGTGATTTTCGGGTGGCCTTCGTACGTGCTGAAAACTGTTGGAAACAATCAGTCTTAAGCGCCTCTGTCGTGTCGAAACACCAAGGCACAAGCGAAGCAAAGCATATCGAGGCACCAGCGAGTCAACCCTCGGAGGTTGAAGTAACCGCTGGAGGTTACGCGAAAGTCAAAGGTCAGCGACGTTTGACCTGACAAATACAGCGCGACAGCAAGGACACACAACTGACTCGTTACAGAGCAGTTGCCCGAGTCGTCACTGTATCGAACCGCAACAGCAACAGTAAAGTAGTTACAACCGCGTTTCTTCGTATTCCTTGTACTCTTATATAATCTTGTATCTCTTTGCTTTAATCAATCAACTTTGCCCTCACATACTAGCGCAAGGTGGTTCAAGTACTTCTCATTTAAGCTTCCGCTGATTACAACAAATCCTGCCCAGAGTTCACTCCTGCAAAGATCCTAAGGCCTTTTTTCTCAGCCCAACATGGTATGAGAGCTATCAGGGGGAATTCAACTTCTATTCTGACATCATCAACAAGCATGGCTACACAAAAGGAAAGGAGCAACTCCAACGGCTCCCAGGGCACTACACCCACTCCACCTCCCGCCTCTGGCCTACAGACAGAGGAGGGCACGACAACAAAACCAAGGGCGACGTCCACCGAGACTCCTGTGAATCAACCTGCAGATTTCGACCAGAGCATGATGGAGAAATTCTTCTCCTTCATGTCCTTCTACGAGCAACACCAGCAATCGGCACCTGCGCAGTCACACAACAGCAACAACAACGGAGCAACACCCATGAGTCTGGACGGCTCATCATATGCACGAGGAAATCAACAGCAACAGCCTACCTTTGCTCCGTACGAGCGCGGGTCCATCAGCTTCATGCCTCACCCGCAGCCCTCACCTGGACAAGAAAAGTCACTGGACGCACTACAAGTTCAGTCGCAGTTCGCACATGTTCTGAAGATGCAGACGTCAAGAACTTTCGATGGAAAAGACTTATTTACCTGGTCGTTTGAATTCGAGCTGATGATGGAAGGCGCGCAGATACTTGGCTTCTTCGACGGGTCCCTGCCATACCCAACAAACGGCACACAGTACGAGAAACAGCAGTACACCTATCAGTCAATGATGGCGTACACGATTCTACTGAGGAACATCACCCCGACTCAACAACAGAACATACGATCTTACCGGGGTTACGGCAACTCCGCGGAGCTCGCATATAACCACTTGAAGAGCCTGTATCAAGCAACAGACAGCGTAAACCAAAGTCGGTTAATGGCGCAACTGACAACGGTTGAAATGAAACCAGGCGAGAAAGGATTGGCGTATATCAGCCGATGTCGCGAGTTGCGTGACAAGCTTCTTCGATGCGGAGGATCGATTTCTGAAGACGCCTTCGTGACAGTTATCATCGGCGGTCTCGGTCTTCAATGGCGCGCCACAAAGGCTATACTCCGAGCCCACGGAAGAATCTCCGAAGCAGCGCTCTGCGCCGAAATTCACGCCGAGCAGCAAGACATGGACCTGCAAGAAGAACGACACAAGAAGAAGACATCAGCACCGGAATTCGCGTTCCACACTCAGCGACGCTACAACAACAACAACAACCGGCAGCAACAGCCAAAGCCCGTACCTCCGTTCTGTCACATCTGCAAGACGTCAGGACACCCGCGTACGCACTGCCCGAATCGTCAACAGTTAACAACTCCACAGCGGCAACTTCGACCTTCAAGCAGCCAAGTCGCCTCAACACAAGCGAACCCCACAGCTCATGTTCAAACAACACCAACGGGACAACCTGCACAAGGAGCAAGGAACATCGTTAGCTGCATGGCAAGACTGTCGGATTCCTGCATCACTGGATTGCCACCGCACTACTCACCAGAAGAACGACTTGACGAAAGGACTCCGCGCCGTGAGACGCTGGAGCCGAATCCAACATACGCAGCTATCGCCCAGAGTGAGCCATCCGGGAAAGACACCTGGTTCTTGGACAGTTGCTGCGGACAACATATGTGCTCCTCGGGTCGCTTCGTTCAACGCGAACACCAACTTCAACGCGAAGTCGTCATCACCGTCGCTAACAATCAGAACCTGCGCACACGACGACAAGGCGTGGTTCAACTTCAGTCAAGGGAAACCAACGTTATACTACAGATGTCAAAGGTCTTAATCGCGGAGGGACTCGGCTACAACTTACTGAGCGTCAGTCAGTTGATGACGAAAGGAATCCACCTCGAAGCAGACAGCACAACACAGGAGTTCAAGCTGTACCAAGGGAAGGGTGGCCTCTACATCGGCAAGGCAGTACTAAAGAACAACGTGTTCGTCCTCGACTTCGTTCCAGACCTCGGCACCGCTGACAGCGACGGAATCGTCACCTTCACCTCCTGGACGCACCCACCAGATCTCGATCCAGACTTCAGCCCCGGAGGCTTCTGGTATTCACACACCATTCCTGAAGCAGAACGAACAAGAGCGTTAGCGACGATTCAACATTCGGCAGCAGCAGAGATAACATCGGCAGCAGCAGAGACAACAACGGCAGCAGCAACACCAGCAGCAGCAGAGACAACATTGTCAGAACTTATATTTGTAACTGCCTGTAGCTGTAGTTAGTGTAGTTATTATAACCTTAGTTTGGTGGTGCACCTTCTTTGTTTCCTATGCTATATGTTCCTTGAAACCTATAGTGCAACCCCATCCTTCCCAACTTTCTCGACATCTCACCCTAGGCACAAACTACTCGACATCCTAGTTGGGCCTAGGCTCCTAAGCCTAGGCCCTAGTTAAACTTGATCTCCTTCCTACGATTCTGTCATGGTATCAGGACGTAAAACGCTCTGATAGCATGACAGAATCCCAACCACTAGACCATTGGGATAAAAGGGCTTGTTAAGTAGCGGGTCAGTGCGCCCATAACCCCCCAGGCCAACACGCCTGTAACCCTTCCCTATGATCAATCGGGGATCACCAGTGGACCTCTGACACCCCCCCGCACTGGGATGCCCGAAGTGCACACACCGGGATTCGAACCCGAGACCTTCGCTCTGATACCATGTCAGAATCCCAACCACTAGACCATTGGGATAAAAGGGCTTGTTAAGTAGCGGGTCAGTGCGCCCATAACCCCCCAGGCAAACGCGCCTGTAACCCCCCCTAGGATCGATCGGGGATCTCACAGTGCAGCTCTACTGACACCCCCCCACACTGGGAGGCCCAGGACTATGCACATGTAGGCCGTTGCCACTGTGCTCAGTCCTGGGCCTCCCAGTGTGGGGGGGTGTCAGTAGAGCTGCACTGTGAGATCCCCGATCGATCCTAGGGGGGGTTACAGGCGCGTTTGCCTGGGGGGTTATGGGCGCACTGACCCGCTACTTAACAAGCCCTTTTATCCCAATGGTCTAGTGGTTGGGATTCTGACATGGTATCAGAGCGAAGGTCTCGGGTTCGAATCCCGGTGTGTGCACTTCGGGCATCCCAGTGCGGGGGGGGTGTCAGAGGTCCACTGGTGATCCCCGATTGATCATAGGGAAGGGTTACAGGCGTGTTGGCCTGGGGGGTTATGGGCGCACTGACCCGCTACTTAACAAGCCCTTTTATCCCAATGGTCTAGTGGTTGGGATTCTGTCATGCTATCAGAGCGTTTTACGTCCTGGCCTGTGGGCCCGCCAATATGCTTCCGCTGCTATTTTTCTCGGTCGCGCGCCTAGGGCGCGTGGCGATTTTCTCTTGTCCCGCCCCTGGTTGGCGAGTGACTCCTTCTCTGCCCGTCGCGCGCCCCGTGGCACGCGACGGTGCCCTAAACCTGCCCGTCGTGCGCCCCGTGGCACGCGACGGTGCCCTGCTCGTCGTGCGCCCCGAGGCACACGACCGGGCCCTAAACTTAAACTTGCCCGTCGTGCGCCCCGTGGCACGCGACGGGCCCTCTCCGCACCTGCTCTCCCTGCAGCCGCCCCTGACCTACCTGCGCCGACACAATGTAGCCGCTCTGCGGCTTTCTTCCCGCCCACCCCCTCCTCCTTTGTTTCCCTGCAGCCGTGGGGAGGAGGGTATGGGGGTGGCGGGTGTTGGAGCTTTGGGTCGTTTCCTTCCCTTCCCCTCCTCCTCCTTTCGTTCCCACTGCTGCAGCTGCCGCTGGGGGGGAGGGTGTGAGGGTGTGGGGGAGAAGGGGGAGTGGCACCGGGGTGGCGGGTGTGAGGCAACCAGCAGCCGTCCCTCCACCTCTCCTCTCTTCCCCCCCTTCTCTGCTGCTCCTGCAGCAGTGTGGGGGAGGGGAAGGAGGAGGGTGAGGAGATGGAGTGGGTGACCAGCTAGTGTCAGCCCGCCTGCAGTTCCTGCTGTTGCTTGTTTATTATTTTGCATGTGTACACCTGCAGGTTGTATTCTGCACAAACTCCTCCTGCAGGCAGTTATGGGGGAGTGTCAGAACTTATATTTGTAACTGCCTGTAGCTGTAGTTAGTGTAGTTATTATAAGCTTAGTTTGGTGGTGCACCTTCTTTGTTTCCTATGCTATATGTTCCTTGAAACCTATAGTGCAACCCCATCCTTCCCAACTTTCTCGACATCTCACCCTAGGCACAAACTACTCGACATCCTAGTTGGGCCTAGGCTCCTAAGCCTAGGCCCTAGTTAAACTTGATCTCCTTCCTACGATTCTGTCAAACATCGGCACCAATCTCGACGCATGAGAGGAACTTGCTTCACCTGTCCAGAAGCTGACTTACCGCATCAGCCCTTCGTCTCTCACCACAACCCGAGCGCACCCGCTTACTCACCACTTGAGAAAGTATACAGCGACATCCTGTATAATCGCGAACCTGGACAAGAAGCATACAACTACACCATCACGTTCATCGACGCCGCCACGCGCTATGTCTGGCATCTCAACCTTATAAGCCGCGACATGGCCTTCCAAGCTTTCGTCGCATGGCTTCCAGTAGCAGAACGAGAATCAGGCGTAAAACTAAAGAGCTTCCAGTCAGATGGAGCAGGAGAATACACGTCCCAGCAGTTCAAAGACTACCTGGCGGAACGAGGAATCAAGCGGCTCATCTCTCTACCTTACGCCCATCAACAGCAGGGTGTAGCAGAACGAATGAACAGGACCCTTCAAAACACCATGCGCAAGCTGCTACGTGGCATGCGGCTACCCAACCACCAGTGGCCCGAAGCAATGGACCACGCCGTCATGCTGCACAACTTGCTCTCGTCATCATCGCTCCCGAACAACGCATCACCGCATCTGCTGTGGACAGGAAAACAGGGCAGCACCAAAATGTTACGAAATTTCGGCTGCATGGTACAGTACCGACCTCCATCTGCACGCGCCGGCCGTTTCTCACAACAAGCACAGTGGGGACTACACCTGGGCATCGAAAAGCACTACAACGCGTGGAAGATTTTTGACGTCCACTCAAAGGAAACAGTGGCAGCACGTGACGTCATTTTCTACGAACGACTCACTCTTTCGTCGTACCTGTACAACTTGGAGACCTCACGAGATGTCACAGGTGGATTTCGCGGGGACCGAGCCTTCGCTTCGGCTGAAGACGAAGCTGACCTGGACGAGCAAAACGTGGAAGGAGCCTCGGAGGAAGCCGGACCTCTCTCCTACTGCTCGGTTGATGTTCCGATGGACGACGAAAATCCACGCGACAGCATCAACGCCGAAGTGTACTATCACTTCGCTGACAATGGTTACGTTACACCTGCACAAGTCAACACCGACGAAGCAGAACGCGTAGGACCAAATTTCAACCCAACACCAGAAGCGGGAGATGAAGCAGTTTATCCCGAGGACATAACACTTCCCCGCTACACACAGAGTGGACTTCAAATCCTTGGTCTCGTCACCGCGGTTCACGGCGCAACCATTCCTAAGGAGCCTGCTACAGTTCAGCAGGCTCTGGGGGGGGAGCATAAGGAAAAATGGCGCGAAGCCATGGACAAGGAGCTAAAAGCACTAGAGGAACGCAACACGTGGAAAGTAGTTCCTATTGGCGTGGCACGGAACAAGACAGTACTCACCGGGAAGTGGGTCTTCCGTGTAAAGACAAAGGCTGACGGCACCATCGACAAGCTTAAAGCTCGCTGGGTCGTACGCGGCTTCGACCAAGAACACGGGCGCGACTTCACCGAAACCTTCGCTCCGGTCAGTCGACATACCTCGCTCCGAATCATCCTCGCGATCGCCGCCATGAAGAAGAAGAAGCTGCGACAAATCGACGTTGCAAACGCATTCCTCTACGCACCTGTTGATGCAGAAATTTTCGTCGAGCTACCGCACGGCTCCCACGGAGAACCTAACCAAGTCTGCCAACTACTCAAGTCACTCTACGGCATCAAGCAGGCTCCACGACTATGGCAACAGTACCTACACGCTCGCCTCATTCGCATCGGCTTCAAGCAATTACCTCACGATCAGGGGATGTACCGACTCACGAAAGGCGCAGACTACATCCTGCTAATCGTCTACGTAGACGATCTTCTCTACATCGGCTCAACCGACAGCGTCACCACCTGGTTTGAAGGGGAGCTGCAGCAGGATCTCACACTGGCAGTCTCATCTACCGTCACACAGTACCTCGGGCTCAACATCCGGGAAGAGGAAGACGCTATCTACCTCAGCGCCGCGAAAACGCCGACACCATCGCCAAGCGCTTCGCACTTACACCAACCGCCATCTCTACACCGTACCGCTACACGTCAGGAAACAACAAGGAAGGCTCCGTTCTACTTAAGCCCGCCGGCATACGCGACTAACAGAGAAAGCTGGGCTGCCTTCTCTTCGCAGCTGTTACCTGCCGTCCAGACCTATCGTACTCTGCAAGCCAACTCGCAACCTACCTCAAGAGGCCCGAAGCGGAACATTTGGCGGAACTCGACCGCGCTCTTCACTACCTCGTTAGCACCCCAACGATCGGCCTAAACTACCACAAGAAAGCAACCACACCGACTAAGTTAATCGGCTACGTCGACGCCGACCACGCTGGCGACTCCGACAACAGGCGTTCACGCACCGGCTACATCTACCGTCTCGAGCCTATCGGTCCTATCTCCTGGCAGTCGAGCAAGCAGGAATTAATCGCCCTCTCGTCAGCTGAAGCAGAATATATTGCACTCTGTTCAGCCACCAAGGAAGGACTTTACCTTCGCGAACTGCTGGAAGAAGCGAAGCTAGCTCAGTTACCCAGCTTCACTCTGTTTTGCGACAACCAGTCGGCAATTCGCATTGCCAACAAGAACGGCTTCGCGAACAGGACGAAACACATCGCTCTGCGATACTTCTTCGTGAAGGACGAGATCGAGAAGGGGAGACTCGAGCTGTCATACTGCCCCACGACCGAGATGGCAGCTGACTACTTGACCAAGAAGCTCGGGAAGCAGAAGTTTGAGTACTGCATGCTGCTGACTGGACAGAGCCACGTCGCCAGCAGCGACACTCCAGAAGCGAAGGGGAGTGTTGGAAACAATCAGTCTTAAGCGCCTCTGTCGTGTCGAAACACCAAGGCACAAGCGAAGCAAAGCATATCGAGGCACCAGCGAGTCAACCCTCGGAGGTTGAAGTAACCGCTGGAGGTTACGCGAAAGTCAAAGGTCAGCGACCTTTGACCTGACAAATACAGCGCGACAGCAAGGACACACAACTGACTCGTTACAGAGCAGTTGCCCGAGTCGTCACTGTATCGAACCGCAACAGCAACAGTAAAGTAGTTACGGTACAACCGCGTTTCTTCGTATTCCTTGTACTCTTATATAATCTTGTATCTCTTTGCTTTAATCAATCAACTTTGCCCTCACATACTAGTGCAAGGTGGTTCAAGTACTTCTCATTTAAGCTTCCGCTGATTACAACAAATCCTGCCCAGAGTTCACTCCTGCAAAGATCCTAAGGCCTTTTTTCTCAGCCCAACAAAAACAACACACACTCGCCTCACGTGCACCCGCACGTTCACCCGTGTGATTCGAGTTGAGTTCACATTTGACACTCGCACTTATGTGCCCCCAAAATTCTCATGCTTTCGCCAAAGCTTCTTGACGACATTGGCGAAGCTAGTAACCACTCAAAGTTCGACATTTTTGCCGAATTTGAAAATAGATCACACACACCCTCAGAGCTTTGGTTGTTACAAAGGCTTTAATGTAGTATCAAAATTTCTATGCTGATATATGGGGACCTGGTTGTAACGATCTTTTACAACCTTGAGAAACAAGTGTTTGCAAATTTATTGCTAGCACAAGAATAGGAAGTTTGTGCTTACTAAATACATTCCTTCCCTAGTCACACAAAAAGATGCTTTCAGGGATGGTAAGAAACATTTTGCATGGACCCACCATCTGTGCAACACAGGGGTTGCAACGTTCTTAAGCCAATGTGGTGTAGTACAACAAGAGCAACACATCAGGCCTTCTCTGCAATTCTGCTGAGATGCTCAAGCACAAGCGATGTGCCCTCGGCAAAGGACACATCCTCATAGACGAGGCCGTGCTTCTCGCAGAGCTCCTTCACTGCCTTGCACGTCTTGCCCAGGTGGTGCCGGGGCATGGTGGGGAACAGGTGGTGCTCCAGCTGCCTGTTCAGCCCGCCTGTGAACCAGTCGTTGAAGAGGCCGCCGTTCACATCACGGGTGGTCACAATCTGAAGGGGGGTTGAGAGAGGGTAATGGTGGTTGAAGTTGAGAGACCACCATTTGGTGATGGAAGCTACACGATTTTTATTTCCAGCGAGAGTGCTCCCAACCCTGCTTCCGCCAGGTTCCTCATCTAACATCCCTAAATAACGAATCTACGCCAGCACAGCCTGACGCACCTGAGCGGTGTAGAAGTCTTTGCCCTCGTTGTAGATCTCCATGGCGTTGTGGCTCTGCACGAACACCACGGCCAGGAACAGCCCGCCGCAGATCTGCCCCGTCAGCATCCACATGAGGCCCTTCCAGAACGGCAGGCAGCCGAACCCGAACCCCAGCACCCACGCGTAGTGCAGCACCATGAACAGCCGCTCCCAGAAGCGCTCCTTAGGCGCCACCTCGTCCGAGAAGCAGTAAGTCAGGCTCGCGTACGACCTGCAGGGCGGGACGTAGGGGGACATTGTGAGGATGCTACGCGTCAAGCTAGTCCCGTAGGCCAAGCCCATTTACAGAAGTGAAGGGAGACATTGTGGCGTGCGGTTCTGCGAGGTAATGCGTGGTGAAGGTTCGCGTACCAGGCGAAGCGGGCGAAGGAGAGGATGGGGAAGAAGAGCGGGCTCTGGTAGCGCAGCATCGAGCGAATGGTCTTGCTCTTGACGGTCGCGAGAATGTCCTCGCTCCACGCCAGGTACGGCAGAGTATCGATATCCGGGTCGATTGGGCGGTACTCCTTGTCGCACTCGTTGGGCACGGCGTGGTGCGTGTTGTGCTTGTTCTTCCACCAGTTGGTGCTGAAGCCCATGGCCAGGTTACCGTGGATGTACCCGCCGATGAACGTGTTCATGAACCGCGATTGGAACACCTGCACGCGACACGAATCTACGTCAGCCGCTGCAGTCGTTCACCGTAAAAAGTATCGGTAATAAAGGGCTGGACGCGTGCTGCATGCGTGTGTCAAAGCTCGTGGTTCCATGTCGACTAATTCATTTCATGAGCAGCGAAGACAACCAGATTCAATGAGAAGGGCTGGGTGTGGCGCTGACCTGGTGGTGAAGGAAGTCGTGCGAGAGCCAGCCGACTTGTTGCCAGTAGAGGCCGAGAAGCATGCCGGAGAAGAGCACCCAGAGCGGGTCGGAGGTCCACATGATGATGGCGATGCTGGCGGCGACAATGGCGTCGGTGGACAGCACCTTGAACAGGTAGTACGCCAGATTGCTCTTGAAGTACCCCTTCGCCTCGAACGACGACCGCAGATCGCGGAAGTCCTTCAGCAGATCGCCGGTCGGCTCGACCTCGCTGTCCTGTAGCGGACGAAGCGGCAAGCAATCGAGAAGCCTTAGTGATTAGATTTGTGCCGTATGGCTCCCTAATCGTAATAAGCCTGAGGGGAAAAGGCTAGACATGTACTATACTATCCTTCACTGTGCAGATTTTGCAGAACGGGTAGGATTTTTGGTTTCACGTGTTATAAGGAGAGTACGAAGCCACTAGCGCAACTGACGTTCACTTTGGTGGTTATTGCTGGACGACTATTATCGCTTCTATCGCAATCAAATCAGGGCGTACCTTGAGCTCGCCGATTTGCAGCGTGGCGAGGAACGACTTGGTGGACTGCTTGTGGAAGGCGGCGAAGACGTCCGTGGCGTTGCGACCCGCCAGCGAGTAGATCACCCGCCCGCCTGGATGCCGGTCGGCGAAGTCGCTCACATCGTACACCTGCACGATCGACCGACAAGGGATAACTAATGTCCAGATCAGACAGAATAATGAATGAATTGAAACCAAGACAGAACCCGGACAAGCAGAATCGGAACTAGTATAGATTAAGACAGTTGCGGATTCGAGTCGGACCTTGTCTTGGACGACCACCCAAGCGTCCCCTGGGCGGTTGTGCTTGGACACCTCGTCCATGGTGAACTGCTTCGCCGCATTGCCGTTGGATCCGGCGACGGATCGCTTCGTGAGCCCGCCTGCATTACTGGCGACGGTCTCCACGGCTGCGACGCGAGCCTTGGTGACCTCGCCCTCGCAACCACCACGACCCTGGACAGACACAAGGCAGCACGTCGCCACGTCAGCTTAATGACAGATTTCACACACCTAAACACGCTACACGGGACGATATAGTCTGCACCGATAAGTCACGCACCATGCTGATTCGCTGTGATCTCTGCACCTAGTAGAGTACCACGGGCAGAGTCCAGCAAGAGCTTTTCCACTTCAGAGCCACCGAAGGAGCTATGCACAGTCCGGAATGGAGGTGAGACAGAGAATGGAGGTTGAAGTAGAGGAGGCGAGGAGAGATGGGTGGTGGGGAGGGTAGCCCGGCAGTGGCAGCAGAATGGTGACCCAATCTCGTGCATCAGTGGATCACTTGGGGGCGAGGAACATCCTGACGAACAGTTTTGGTGGTATCTGGAAATGTAACCACATTCACGACATTCGCAAGAGATATGTTGTGGCCATTTTCCTGTTCGGCAACACAATGGTCGCCTTTCGCGAGGCATTCACGATCTCAGCGATCGGGAGGGGGACATGGAGGGGGCACCACGACCGAGGGGGTCACGTGGAGGTTGTTCTCGGGGCGTGCGACAGCAGCTCCTGTTTGGCGGAATCCACGCCTACGACGAAAGTGAATTCGCGACCCTGGGAGGCTCGGATGCTGGGATGGAAATGATCGGGCTGCAAAGCTCGATGAAATCGAAGAGAAGTAGCTGCGAACGGTTCAGATTTGAACATGAGCCTCTCGCAAATCAGAGGAAGACAAGTTGTACAGATCGAGGTCTGGAAAGTGGCGGGAGGGCAACAGCTACGATTCGCGCAGCTATGGTAGCACTCCAGCATAGCACATGTTCATGTCCTTCTACAGCAAAAGTGATCACTCCCCGGAAACCCCAATTGCCCCACCCGCCATCACCCTCACCTGCGTACCGATCGAATCCGGCTCGGCGGAAGTGGACACCGCCAAAGTTGTTCCCTTCGCAGCCTTGATTTGCGGTAAACAAGCCAATGAACGGAGCGCATTCTGCAACCAGCGCGACGCGAATCTTTCTCTATTGTTGCGCTAGAGATTCTATTGGAGGACACAACGAAATAATTCATTGATGGGCCACATGACGTGGGCCACTGAGGCTTGACCACAGTGTGAGGTGGCGCAAGGGTGTCCGTGCATCTTGCAGCGCTGGAAAATATCCTCGCCATCTGGTCTTTCCGTTCTGCCCAGCGATTTTGTTGACTTCCTTTTGGTAATTTCTTAGGGAATTTGCACACCCACCTGAATTTCATCCTAACAACAGTAATTTCTGGCCCTCCCAATATTGCTGGAGAAGCAAGTTGTTGGGAAACAATATCATTATTGAAGAAGACCACAAATACATATGGTCTCTATGCAAGATCAGCAATCAGAACTTCTACCTCTTCCCTAGCAGCAAGGTCCTTCACTTTGACCACCCCCCGTTCCCACTCTGATGAACCCAGAATGATCATCCTTGACGCATTGACTCTCTCTGCCTGCTTGAACGCCCTGACAGAAGTGAAGGACAGTGGAAAAAAAAAAACGTTTCTGAAAGGATTGAGCAATAGGCAAATGAAAGAAGGTGCCTGAACAGAGAGCTGCTTGATTGGCATATGTGGAGGGCCCCTCTCAATATCTCTTACCATTTCAGCCGCTTGTTCTCAAGCACCAGGTCCACCCGCCTGCCCTTCTGGCGTAGGCGAGCTGCCACAGATGCAGCAGCGCCGTTGAGCGATTCGTCGAGAGGAACAACGATGTCATCGACTGTCTGTTGGAGCGATGGCATAAGACCTCTTTGTTTCAAAAGCTGTGGAGGGGAAAGGAAAGAGATGGCAGAGGGAAGAGATGGGTGAAAAAAAGAAGGTGAGCAGAAATTGAATATAGATCATGGTGGGCATGAGAAGCAGAGGTGCACATATGGCAGAGATAAACAACCACAAACGTCAAACACAGTCTCATAGACCTTGTCTTTTATTTAAAGTGCCTGCTGCACCGTACCATAGTCTCCTTCACCAATGCAGCCACAGCCTGCCTCACCTCGACAATGACGGCGTCCCCAAAGCCAAAGCCGCAGGCGGGTGTGTCGGAGGCAGCCCCAAAGGTGGAGAGTTGAGTCGACTCAAAGATGCAACGTGCCTCACCTCGACAATGACGGCATCTCCAAAGCCAAAGCCGCAGGCAGGTGTGTCCGCGGCAGCCCCAAAGGAGGAGAGCAGGCGGTCGTACCGCCCCCCTCCACAGATGGCCCTCAGCTCCCCCGCCCTGTCAAACGCCTGCCCGTGCTCGCACAGGCGGATGGTGAAAAGGAGGGTGGGGGGAGGGAAGGAGGAAGTGGTGGGGGGGGGGAGGGTTGGCAAGATGGGGGTCTGGCAGCACGAGAACATATTACTACCAGAGTCTACATGAACGTATGGCACGTGATTGATCAAACAAAAGGAGATGCTGGTTGATGAACAATGGTGTGAGATTAAACGGCCCTCAAAGTCGGTGCCTCAAACACGTAGTGAGGGATTCAAAATACCTCAAAGACAGTGCCAGTGTAGTAAGCGAGGCCGCGCACAACAGAGGCGTCAAACTCCAGCCACTCCGCAAAGCCGTGTGCCTCGGCCAGGGAGAAGAGGCGCTCCAAGTCCGCCACTGCTGCACTGCCGCCCTCCTGGCCCCCACTCGCTGCCATGTGCTCTGCACAGCACGGGACAGCCGAATGGCAGGTAATTGCAGTGCATTCGCGGAAGGTATGAAAGAGATGGGTATGAGCAGAGGGGAGGGGGAGACGAGGAAGGGGAGGCAAATGGGAGGGAGGGGGGAGAGGGAGGCCTGGAGTGACAGTGGAGGCGATGAAACAAAACGAGCCTGATACTACTTCCACAGGGCACAGGCACAGCTGATCCGTAAGAGCTGGCACTGACACACTCTCAGAGTTAATATGTTAATGCACCTCTGAGCTGCTGCAGCGATGAGATGTTCATGGTGGCCAGGATGGCCCGTGCTGCCGCCTCCTCCACCCCCAGCTCCGCCAGCTCCCTCCCCACCTCCCCCTCCCCTATCTTGTCCCTCTGCCGCACACACATGGGAGGACGGGTGACAGGGTGGACAATGCAGGCAGAGAGGTCAGGTGCAGGCAGAGTCAAATGGGAAGTATGGTGGATGGTGAAAGAGAGTATGCCGCCTCGTCCACCCCCAGCTCCGCCAGCTCCCTCCCCACCGCCCCCTCCCCTATCTTGTCCCTCTGGTCGCACACACACACACGCGCACACGGGAGGAGGGGTGACAGGGTGGTTGAATGCAGGCAGGGAGGTGAGGAGTGGGTAGAGTCTCAAAAGGGAGGTGTGGTGGACGGTGAAAGGGAGTCTGCTGCCGCACAGCAAAGGGAGTAGTGGGATGGGAGTATACAGATGTGTGGAAGGAATATAGTCTGCACTGACCTTGTCCACCACCACACAGACTGCCGCGAACTTGTCAGCGGGCACACCACTGCCCTCCACCACCTCTTGCAGCACCTGCCAGGAGCGAGGAGTGGAAGCAAGCAAAGGGTGGGAGTAGTGTGGCACACAGGTGAGCCCTCCGCATCTAAGACAAAAAGACACGTGTAATGAGTGAAAAGAGAGGGTGACAAGCGGAGGCCAAGCACAGTGCCGATCTACTAGGGTGCAGGGCCCACACTGCTCAAGGGGGGATGCACTGCTCAGAAAGGTGTGCTCTGCCTTGCATGGTGAAGGAAAAGGGTGCAGAGCAGTACCTTGCGGTTGGAGACACGGATGCCGACGTCCTTGGAGGAGAGCCCCACGCGTGTGAAGAACGCCACCACCGCTGCCAGCAGCTCCGCCTCCGCCTGCTCGCACCCAGGGGTGTGGGCGGGAGTAGAGGTGTGGGAGGGAAGGAGAGGGGTATTCCAGTGAGAATCTCAACAGACCCATGCGTGTGAAGAACGCCACCACCGCTGCCAGCAACTCCGCCTCCGCCTGCTCGCACCCAGGGGGGAGGGGGAGTGGGAGAGGTACGGAGTGCGGAACAGAAGGTATTTCATTGAGAATCTCAACAGCCCCACGCGCGTTAAGAACGCCACCACTGCTGCCAGCAGCTCCGCCTCCGCCTGGTTGAGGGGGGAGGGTGAGAGGTGGGGTGTGAGGTAGGCGGTGGGAAGGGAGATGGGAAGAAGTTGGCATCTCGTCTGAGAATCCCAAAAGACCCACATGTGAAACGAACGCCACCACTGCTGCCAGCTGCTCCGCCTTCGCTTGCACGTGGAGAGTGCAGGGAGAGAGGGAGGAGGTGGGAGAGAGTGGAGGGAGAAGCAGATACTTGAGAGGGAGATGTAAGGGGGATAGGGGTGTCTGGGGTTGGGAGGGAGATTCGGATGAGGAAGGCAGGGAATAGGGGGAGGATGGTGAAAATAAGGGGAGGAGGAGGGCGGGAAATAAGGACAAGGGGGAGGAATTGGGAGGAGAGCAGAAGGTGAGGAAGGCTGGTAATAAAGGGAGAGAGAGGCAGGCAGGTGATGGGAAAGCGGGAGATGGCATGAGATGGGACATGAGAAGAAAAAATGGGATTTGAGGTGGGACTTGAGGTGGGTGGGACTTGAGGTGGGTGGGACTTGAGGTGGGTGGGACTTGAGGTGGGTGGGACTTGAGGTGGGTGGGACTTGGGTGGGACTCCAAGCTGGGACTGAAGCTCCAGTCCCGAAAGCTGGGACTGCAGCTCCAGTCCCGAAAGCTGGGTGTGCAACCATTTGGGGTTCAGGGATTTGGGGAGGGACTGACCTCCACTCCCGGCACTCCCAGAATGTCCATGTTCCACTGGTAGTGCTCCCTGCGCCTGCCACGTGTCATGCGCTCGTAGCGCCAGCACTGCCCAATCGCAAACCACTTCACCGGCAGCGCCAGCGACTTGCTGCTCCCAGGAACGGGCCGACGCGTGGGCACGTGGATGAGTGGGAGGAAAGGGGAGGAGGGATATGGTGGGGGGCAGGGTATGGAGTAAGAGAGACCTTGGCAGGGGTGGGGTGGAGTGGAGAGACAAGGAATGGTGGGGAAGTGGGAAGTGAGGCACTAGAGAGAGACCAGACTGCTGCTGGTTCACCAAGCACACAGCATGACGGCGCCGTACCATACTCTCTTGCCACCTGCACTTTGAACCCTAGAGGCGCCTGGCGATGCTCTATAGAACGTCCTCCCCTGCCTGATGTTGCCCCCTCAGGCGTTCCCCCCTGCCTGACGATATTCCCTAGGGCGCTCCCCCCTGCCTGACGGTATTCCCTAGGGCGCTCCCCCCTGCCTGACGGTATTCCCTAGGCCGCTCCCCCCTGCCTGACGGTATTCCCTAGGGCGCTCCCCCCTGCCTGATGGTGCGCCGTTCCTTGGGTGCCCCCTGTGCCTGGGTGGCGGCATTCCCAAGGACAGCTCACCCTTTCTGCAGCACGAGGCGGGCGAGCGAGGGAGTGAGCTCGGGGCGCAGAGCCACGCGACGGCCACCCTTGTCCTCAAAGTTGTACAGCTGTGCTCATGCCATGCAGCATGCCATGCCACGCACATGGCGCCGGTGGAAGGGAAACACGGGTCACAGGGAGGTGGGGTGGGGTTACAGGGGGAGTGACGTTACAGGGGGCGTGGGGCCACAGGGGAGTGAGCTCAGGACGCAGAGCCACGCGGCGGCCGCCCTTGTCCTCGAAGTTGTACAGCTGTGGGCATTCACACGCAGCATGGCGCCAGTGGGAAGACAACATGGGTTCACATGGGGTTGGGGTCAGAGAGGGGGGGTTGCAGTTACAGGAAGAATGAGTTAATAGAAGGATCAGCCGGGTAACGAGGGAGGGCCTAGGCAGAGTACAGAACATGCGCTGCCTCGCCTCGCCTCTGCTTCCCCAATCCTACCCCGTTTCCTCCCCGCTCCTTCCCCGCTCCTCCTCTCTCCTTCCCCGCTCCTTCCTCTCTCATTCCCCGCTCCTCATTCCGCACTCCCTCGTGGGGCTGACCTGCTGGGTGATCTCCTCGCCCGCCTTGCGCACGAACAGCTCCTCCGACTCCAGCACGGGGTAGTCCACCTCCTCGAACCCAAACACCTGCGACACCTGTGCTCACGCAGTCACACACTGGGCGGGCTTTGAGTCGACTCACTCGGCACATCCTCCGACTCCAGCACGGGGTAGTCCACCTCCTCGAACCCAAACAGTTGTGACACCTGCATGCAGGGACACACTGGGCAGATATTGACCACTCGGCGGACCAGGGAGACCGTGTGGAATAAGGCTACTATTAGACGCGCACGAAGGGCTCCTCTGATTCCAGCACGGGGTAGTCCACCTCCTCGAACCCAAACAGCTCTGACACCTGCACGCAGAGAGACGGTGTGAGTGGGATTGCTTTTAGACGCTCAGGGATAGCAAATGCGACTCCAGCACGGGGTAGTCCACCTCCTCGAACCCAAACAGCTGTGATACCTGCACTGCAATCATGCAGGGAGACCGAGATACATGGGATTGCCTTAAGGCGTTCACGGAAGGCTATTACTACTCCAACACAGCTTTTGAAACGTCGGTTTTCAGGAATGCCAGGACCCACTCCTGCCAAGGTAGTGCCCCTCCCCAATGCGTAACACCCGAGCCTAACACTCGAGCTGCCGACCTGTCTGAAGTGCCCGAAGAGCCAGTTGCGCAATCGCATGTCGTCGGGGGGAAAGTCTCGAGTGCCACGTGGCGGGCTCACGTCGATCAATTCCGTCTTTCCTCCCGCCTTTCCCTGCGCCGGCGGGCCGGCCGAAGACGGTCCGCGCGAAGCGGCTTTCTTCTCCCCCTTCTCAGCCTTTTCCTCCGCAACTGCCGGCGCATTTGACGCCGAGGCGCGCACGGACAGGCTGGGAGGTGAAGCATGGCCGGGACAGAAAGTCACGGGTGAACCTTGGGATTGCCGATGCAAACTCCCTGGAAGGATCGCGTGAGTGCATGCTCGGCAGATGGCTGTCGAAATGCTGTGTAGGGACGAGAGGTTGCGTGACGGAGAAACTGAAGAATGGAGATGGGAGAGTGAGGACTGGCTATGATTATTGGCTTGGCGAACACAATGGACGATCGACGGCTGACGGCATCGCAGCACGCTCTGTGTGAGAGATGCCGTCGCCATTGCGACGAGCCGCTGCGACGCGATCCTGCGATGCTCCAAAGCGTTTGTACAGTGGGACAGCAGAGGCAGAAGGGTCCCTGCTGCACTACGTCGGGATTCCCGATGTAGAGTTGCGACAGTATGGCAATCTCCAAAAGAAATGGAGATGCGATGAAAAGCAGAAATGGCTGCGAGGAGTAGGAAGCGGATGGGGAAGGAAGGGAACTTGCTTGGTTTGTGGCTGGGAGGGATGCCACGAGGATCTCTACTCTCGATTCTCCCGAGGCGGGCGGAGGCGACAAGTAAGGATGGTAGAAATAAACTCTATAACGTGGTTTACGGGTGTACATTTCCAATATTTGACCCCTTACGGAACGCCGAAACTGTGCATACACATTGACAGAATCATTGATTTTATTCCACCTTCCAATGCCTTCAATCAAAATTGGTTGAGAATAGCACCCTAACTCGGGGGCACTCCTGTATCTAAACTGGATTTTTGGGTGACAATTCATGGAGCTAGCTAGGGCTGTTCTGGGGATGATAATGGTAAGCAGGCAAAGGCAGGTACATGGTATGGTACCATCATTTGACATGCAAGCAACTATCTGGTCCCACAAGCATGCTCATCTCACATTCGCAAACCAGCATACACACATCAATGGCCACACGGACATGTGAAGCAACCATCACTGCTTCACCTGAAGCTGGCAAATTTCACATGGGCCCACCACGTGTGCAACATAGGGGTTGCAAAGTTTTAAGTCCAATGTGGCATTCCACTGTCCACACCAAGAGCAACGCGTCAGGCCTTCTCTGCAATTTTGCTGAGATGCTCGAGCACTAGGGACGTGCCCTTGGCGAAGGACACCTTCTCATAGGCAAGCCCGTGCTTCTCGCAGAGCTCCTTCACTGCCTTGCACGTCTTGCCCAGGTGGTGCCGGGGCATGGTGGGGAACAGGTGGTGCTCCAGCTGCTTGTTCAGCCCGCCTGTGAACCAGTCATTGAACAGCCCGTCGCTCACATTACGCGTGGTCACAATCTGAAGGGTCGCAGAGAGGGGACAATGGTGGATGAAGTGGGAAGACCAACCATCACACAGTCAAGTTGGCATGCATTCACTTTATACCAAGCCTGACCACCACTCAATCATGGCACTGGCTGTAACTTTCAGGCAAGACTGCTCCCAGTGCTACTTGTTCTTTCACCTCTACCGGCTTCCTCATCACACATCCCAGGACAGCACATCACAGGACAGCACATCCATGGCAGTGCAACGCAACGCACCTGGGCGGTGTAGAAGTCTTTGCCCTCGTTGTAGATCTCCATGGCGTTGTGGCTCTGCACGAACACAAACGAAAGGAACAGCCCGCCGGAGATCTGCGCCGTCAGCAACCACGTGACGGCCGTCCAGAACGGCAGGCAGCCGAAGCCGAACCCCAGCACCCACGCGTAGTGCAGCACCATGAACAGCCGCTCATAGAAGCGCTCCTTCGCTGGCACCTGATCCGAGAAGCAGTAAGTCAGGCTCCCGTACGACCTGCATGGCAGGTATTGGGGAACATCACACGAGGATTCTGTTGCCAAGCTAGTCTCCGAGGCCAAGCTCACGTAAAGAGATACCGGCAGCCATGTGACGTGCGGTTCTGCGAGGTAATGCGTGGCAAAGGTCGCGCTTACCATGCGAAACGGGCGACGAAGAGGGTGGGTAAGAAGAGAAAGCTCTGGTAGCGCAGCAGCGAGCGCACGGTCTTGCTCTTGACGGTCGCGAGAATGTCCTCACTCCACGCCAGGTACGGCAGCGTGTCGATATCCGGGTCGATTGGGCGGTACTCCTTGTCGCACTCGTTGGGTATGGCGTGGTGTGTGGCGTGTTTGTTCTTCCACCAATTCATGCTGAAGCCCTGGGCCAGGTTGCCGTGAATGTACCCGCCGATGAACGTGTTCAGGGACCGCGATTGGAACACCTGCACGCGAGTGGAATGATCTTCGTCAACCGTGAAAGATTATCGGTAATACAGCGCTGCTGCGTAGGTGCGGAGCGCGCGGCGTGCGTCTCAGTTAGCGGTTTCAGGAGGACTCTCTGCTTCGATAACGAGCGGAGACAACAGCATCAGTGAGACGACAGACTCGCGTGCGCGTGGCGCTGACCTGGTGGTGAAGGAAGTCGTGCGAGAGCCAGCCGACTTGTTGAAAATAGAGGCCGAGAAGCACGCCGGAGACGAGCACCCAGCGCGGGTCGGAGGTCCACATGATGATGGCGATGCTGGCGGCGACAATGGCGAACGTGGACAGCACCTTGAACAGGTAGTACGCCGGGCTGCACTTAAAGTACCCCTTCGCCTCGAACGACGCCCTCAGATCGCGGAAGTCCTTGAGCAGATCGCCCGTCGGCTCGACCTCACTGTCCTGTAACGGACGAAGCGGCAAGAAGTCGGGAGGCCATCATGAGATTAGAAACGTGGTAGGCCGTGTGGGGAGAGGCTAGAAATGTACTAGACTATCTCTCTCCGGGCAGATTGCCAGACGCGGGCTGGGGCTTCGAGGCTAGAAAGGTACTACATTTTGCAACAAATGACGGAGCCACTGGCGCTACTTACGTTCACTTTGGCAAACATTGCTGGAAGACTAAGGTTCAACTGATACGTTGGTCGTATCTATCGCATCCAAACCCGAGCGTACCTTGAGATCGCCGATGTACAGCGTGGAGAGGAACGCCGAGGTGGACGGCTTGTGGAAGACGGCGAACACGTCCGTGGCGTTGCGACCCGCCAGCAAGTAGATCACGCGCCCGCCTGGATGCTGGTCGGCAAAGTCGCTCACATCGTATACCTGCACGATCCACCGACACAGGGTAAATGAAGTCCAACTCAGACAGAATGTTGGAAGGACATCAGGAACAAGACAGAACCGGTACGAGCAAAACTAGTATTAAGAAAGGAAGTTAAGGATTTCTGTCGGACCTTGTTTTGGACGACCACCCAGGCGTCCCCTGGGCGGTTGTGCTTGGACACATCGTCCATGGTGAATTGCTTCGCCGCATTGCCGTTGGATCCGGCGACGGATCGCTTCGTGAGCCCGCCGGCATTACTGGCGACGGTGTCGACAGCTGCAACACTAGCCTTGGTGACCTGGCCCTCGCAACCACCACGACCCTGAACAGACACAAGGCAGCACGCCATCACGTCAGCTCAATGGCAGAATGTGCACATATAAAAAGGCTGCGAGGAATGCGACTGTCTGAAGCGCTAAGACACGCACCATGTTGAATCGCTGTTAACAGCGAATAATTATCTCTGCACCTAGTTTCAGTACCACGTGCAGAGCACAGCGAGAAATTGCTCTTCACACAGATGGAAATACGCACAACAGCCTTGCGTTGAAATAAACATGGCATTTGACCCGGACGGGTCGGGTAAAGGCCGGGTCAGGTCAGGTGTAGTGAGTATCTCGACCGGGGTGGATGACAATGTAGGGTGATGAAGAAGAGGAGTCGAGAGGAGAGTTGGGTGGAGGAGAGGGGAGTGAGTGAGCAGCCCAAGCAGTGGCAGAGGGGTCATCATGAGTGAGTGTATCCCTCGAACCGCGGAACAACTTTTCGAACAGCTATGGTGGTCGTTTACATAGTAACCCTTTATACGAGCTTCGCCAAATCCACGCTGAGGTTATTGTGCGCTCGACAACACACATGGTCGCTGTTAGCGAGAGTTTCACCGATCGGGAGCGACACGCAATGGGGGGCGCCACGACCTAAGGGGGTCACGTGGAGGCTGTTCTCGGGGCGTGCGACAGCACGCCTAAGAAGAGCCACCCTAAGAAGTGGCACCCTCTGAATTCGCAAATCGCGACCCTGGTACGGAACACCTCGGCTCACCCTGGTGCAGCGGGTGTGGAGGCTTACCGAGGTCACCGGGTATGGAGGGCTACCAGGGTCACCAGGCTGTGGAGTGGAGGCTTACCGAGGTCAGCACAGGTGTGGAGGCTCACCAGGATCACCGAGGTCAAGGGGCGTGCCGGGGTGTTCAGGTCGAAAAGGAAGCCAAGGACGCTACAGTAACAATAAATTCTATAACTTGGTTCAAGGGTGTACATTTTCGAAATTCCATCCCTTACAGAACGCGGAACCGTGCATTGCATACATATTCACACAATCATTGATTTTCTTCCACCTTCCAATGCCTTGAATCAAGTTTTGGTTGACCATGGCACCCTAATTCGGAAGCACTCTTATCTGCACTGAATTCCTGGGTGACAATGCATGGAGGTATCTGGGTCTGGGGCTGTTCTGGAGACATGAAGGGCAGGTAGATATAGTGCCATCACTTCAGAATACTTGCATTTGACATGCAAGCAACCATATGATCCTTCAAGCATGCTCAGCTCACATTACCAGACCGGCATACAGACATCGATGCATGTAGGGACATGAGGCGCAACCATCACTGCTTAGCCTGAAGCTGGCACATGGAATGGATACAACAGATACCTTTACAGCCGCAAATATCCTTTGGGCCCTTATGCAACACACGGAGACAAACAAGAAAGTACACAATGCTACGTATACAACAGGACTGACTATTCACAACTAAATGAGAGTGACTTCATTTCACCACGATCCTCAACTGCTGTGGTTACGATTCTCGTTCACACAACCATAGCAATCTTAGGGCTGACGTCAGACGATGGCTGAGCGACAGCCACATTGTCCTCTGCTTCGGCGGGAACCACGGCAACTGTGTTGTCGTTATCAGCGGGAACAACGGCGACCGTGTTGTCGTTATCAGCGGGAACAACGGCGACCGTGTTGTCGTTATCAGCGGGAACAACGGCGACCGTGTTGTCGTTATCAGCGGGAACAACGGCGACCGTGTTGTCGTTATCAGCGGGAACAACGGCGACCGTGTTGTCGTTATCTGCGGGAACAACGGCGGCCGTGTTGTCGTTATCAGCGGGAACCACGGCGACCGTGTTGTCCTTATCAGCGGGAACAGCGGCGACCGTGTTGTCGTTATCAGCGGGAACAACGGCGACCGTGTTGTCGTTATCAGCGGGAATCACGGCGACCGTGTTGTCGTTATCAGCGGGAACAACGGCGACCGTGTTGTCGTTGTCAGCAGGAACCACGGCGACCGTGTTGTCGTTGTCAGCGGGAACCACGGCGACCGTGTTGTCGTTATCAGCGGGAACCACGGCGACCGTGTTGTCGTTATCAGCGGGAACCACGGCGACCGTGTTGTCGCTATCAGCGGGAACCACGGCAACGGTGTTGTCGCTATCAGCGGGAACCACGGCGACAGTATTATCGTTATCCTTGGCAACGATGGTAACGGAGTTATCGCTGTCTGCAGGAAGAGGACGGCTAGCGTGACAGAACGCGGCAGCCGCGAGGAGGGCGAGAAGTACGAAAGCCGCCTTGCTCGCCATGGCGTCTACTTGATGATCTGAAGAAAAAGCCGAGGTTCCGTTCTACAATCTGTCTAGATTGCTGATAGCGTCTGTATCGGATGCTTGGGGTGGATAGTGAAGCAAAGTGAAGAAATGTGAGGGTGGTGAGGCGAAGGAAGCAAGGCGGAAAGAGGAATTCGCTGGGAGGGGCATTTTGACTGCAGCTCTGTGGCAGGTGTTCACCTGGCTCCTGATCCGATACCTGCGATCCGTCCCCGCCATCTCCGGTTATACAGATTTCGCGAATAAGCTGGACACAAATAGCACCTGCTGAATTCATTCTACAGTGATGTTCCGCTAATGAGGATTCACAGCAAGAGCTTACCGTAAGATAAATAGCAACCAATAACCACTCAGACAGAGAAGCAACCATTGACAATGCGTCATTGTACTTAAAACAGGCGACTAGGAGAGTCGATGGAGACAACATGATCCTCTCCAGCGCCATCCTCTTCGTCACTATCATTCCCTACCCTTTCATGGGGCGCGGAAGGAATCGGTTGAAGTTCACGCGATGGGCCTCCCCTTGATTCTCTTCTTGATGGATTCCCTAGGAATGCCTCACCTTCTGCTGAATCTGGTTGCCGGTCGAGGGGAATACCACTGGACGAGGATGGGGCTGAGGAAGGAGGCCGACGTGGCGGCAGAAATGCACGGGGGACTTCAGGCTTTGCCACATCTCCAGCACCACCGTCCCTCGATACCCCGTCAGGCTTCACACCACCATCACCACCACCATCACTGCCTGGCGTTCGCGAATCAGCCGCTGCATAAAGCGAGGGCAGGATCGCAGACAGCGACGTGCTGTGCGCCCCGCTGCGTGCCAGCTGGCCCTGCGCTGCAAAGCTGACATGGCCGCTGCGCATCGATTGGACAATGTTGGGGTCACTGGTTTTGCGCGCGCTGGCACCTGATGACGTGGCGGCGCGATTGACCTGCTGTCCTACCTGGCGGCGGAAATCAGGCAGCAGGTGTGGCTGGGAGGCGGTGAAGAGGGCGGAGGTGGGGGAGGGGGCGGGGCTGACTCGTGCGGTGTGCAGGTTGTAGTGGCTGTGGTAGTGCGCGTGCGCGTGGCTGTAGTGCAGCTGTGCGTGGTGGTGCGGTGACGTGTCCGTAGTCCTGCGCGGTCTCAGGTTCAGCTGGGACAAGGGGGGGGAAAAGAGGGGCATGGTGTGAGAAGCGTGGGCAGATAAGTTGATCGAGCGCAAGCAGTAAATGCAAACCAAATGCAGATCAGTCACGACTGTCTATAACAAAAAATAAATAACCAACTAAAAAGTCTCCATAGAAGCGAGCAGTAACAACACGTGCGCACACGTGCTCTCTCCCCCCCAGATCTCTCACACGCACCTTGCTGCCGAACACACTGAGCTCCATGGCTCGCTCCGTAAGCGCCTAGTCCACCAGAGCACGGTCCCTCAGTGCTGAGGCGACTCAAAAAGAAGTGTCTGGCAGCACACTCTCTCTCCCCAGATCTCTCACACGCACCTTGCTGCCGAACACACTGAGCTCCATGGCTCGCTCCGTGAGCGCCTGGTCCACCACAGCACGGTCCCTCAGTGCCGCCGCCAGCTCACTGCCGCGCGGCATCGTCATCTCACTCGCCCCCTCCTCGCCCAGCCCCCCCATGCCCTCCTCGCCAGCATGCTCCCCCGCCCCCATGGCCGCCAGAAGTGCCTCGTTGAGGGTGCTCTCCTCCGCTCCCTCCGCTCCGAAGCGCAGCAGCCCATCGTGGTCGTGCGTGGCCTGCGGGCGGTGCACGTGGAACGACCTGATTGGCCGGGGAGTGAGAGGGCAGAAGGAGGTGAGGACGGTAGGAGAGGATGGTTGCATTGCAGATGATGGAATATGCGCACGCAGAGCGAGTCAAGAAGGACAGCAGGAAGGTGCGTGCGAGCAAGCGATGAGAAGATGATAGGTGCCAGTGATGTACATGTGTTCATGCATTGCGAGTGATCGTGCAAGATCCACACATGCATCCACTCTATGCCGCACGCACCTGGTGGGCGTGTTTTGGACGGACATGAGGTCGCGGGGCATGTGGATGACAAGCAGCTTGCAGAGGGAGAGGGCGGAGTAGCGCCCGTGCAGCATGGCAGCGCTGTCTCCATACACTGCCCGGTCAGGGGCTGCACACAGAGAGACAGCACATAGCGGGTCATGGACTCATGACACAACAGGAAACCCAGGATTCCCTGTTGCTTGCTGCATACTCAAACTTTCTGACCCATTCAGGGAATATGCAATGGCACAGGCAGCAGTTGTGGGAAAATCACCTGCGGCTGGCAGTGGCTGCGCTGTGAGCAACGCCGGAGCATCTATGGCCACCAACAAGCCATTCTCCACGCGCCCATCGCCCCCTCCTCCTCCACCCCCATGGTTCTCACTGCCACCGCCCAGCAGCCTATCGCTCTCGCCTACATCACCCCCTTGCACGCCATCTGCCTCTGAAACCTCGCCCCCTTTCCCCTGCCCAGCGCCTCCATTTGCAGAACCAGCAGCGGCATAATCAGCAGCAGCGGCAGCATCAGCAACGGCAGACGAGGCAGCAGCAGTATGCGTGGGATCCAGCAGAGGCTGGGATGCAGCGAGTGCAGAACCAGAGAAAGGAATGGCGGAGGCAGAGGCGGAGGCGTTGGCTAGAGAGAGGTCGACGGGACGCACGGAGCCAAGCAGCAGCACGGCCACTTGCGAGGGCAGCAGGTCCAGGGTGTCTCCTGGGCGGCATGTGAGGAGGTGCGCTGAGTCTGTGAGCAGCACTCGCAGCTCGTGCATGGAGAGTGCGCCAAACTCCTCTGGTTGCAGCACCCTCACTACTTCCAGACAGCTCTCCTGCATGGGGAGGAACACAGCACAGAAGACGCATGAGAGCACAGGGAGGACGGGGAGGGAAACAGGGAGAAATGGGAGAAGAACATGGAGAGTGTGAGGGAGGGGGGACAGGAGCAGACATACTGCAAGTTGAGAACAAATAGGAGGGAGAGAGCGAAAAAATAGATAAGCCCTTCCCGTTACCAATGCTCTCACCTTCCAAAGGAAGTCCTCAATGGTGTCGCTGCTACCCGCAGCATCCATGATCCACTGCCTGTCGATGAAGAAGCAGTGCAGCACGCTGTCTGCCACCACCGTGCTCATGTGCGCGCACCCCTTGAGCATCTCATACAGCCCCGCTTCTCACCTTCCAGAGAAAGTCCTCTATAGCGTCGCTGCTACCAGCGGCATCCATGATGCGCTGGCGGTCGATGAAGAAGCAGTGCAGCACGCTGTCTGCCACCACCGTGCTCATGTATGCGCACCCGCGCAGCGTCTCATACAGCCCCACGGAGCTGCCGTGTGCAAACAGCGGCGGGATGAACCGATGCCCATGCGCCTCTGCTTCCGCCTCTGCTCGCGCTGACGTCCACTGCCGTTGGTGGGTGGGGTGGGACGGGGGAGAGAGAATAAGATGTGCAGGAAGAAGGGTGTGAGAGAACCGAGAGTGGGGACATCTGAGTATCTGATACTGCGTCACATGAAGGATGGATGGACGGAGGGACGGACAGATGGGTGGGTGGGTAGGTGGGCAGGTGTGCGTACCTTGGCGGTGCCAGAGGCGATGAGCCAGACGCCTTGAGCCGCCTGCCCCTCGTGGAAGAGGGACGCCCCGGAGAGTTTGGTGGCCTCTTTGAGCGGCTGCAGCAGCGCGAGGCGGATGTCCGCCGGTAGCGCTCCGATCAGCGGCTGCCGTGCCAGCACCTCCCCCGCCGGCAGCATCGCCACAAACGGCGGGCTGCGCTGCAGCTTCTTCATGTCCGCCTGCACCGCCTTGTGCAGATGCATCACCTCGCGCTGGTCCAGCAGCCCTGCGTGCTCGAGATTCTCGACGTACCCGTGCAAGCCCTGCAGGATGGCGTGTGTGACCTGCTTGGTCTTGATGATTGTAAGGACTTCTGGGAAGTTGAGGCGCACGTCCTCCATGAACTTCTTGGCTGGTGTCTCCTCCTCCTCGCTCTCCAGTATCACCGCCTCGCATATCGGGCTGTCCTCTGATGGACGGAGGGGTGAGGAGAGGAGAGGGAGGGCGAGGGAAAGATGAGGAAGCAGCGCAGAAGTGATGGAGCAACAGCCATGCAAGCGGGTGATTTCACCCACAGATTCACAAATCCATTCACTGATCAACAACCCCACTCACTGAGGAAGTCCCGCAGCTGCTGCCGGGCGTGCCTTAAAGCGCGGATGTAAGCAGCAGACATGGAGGCGGCGAGCTCGAGGCGGTCCACCGTGACCCAGTTGAGGGCGCGCTGGGGCAGCAGTGATGGCGCAAGGGCCGTGCACACGGGTGATTCCACCCACTGACTGACGTACAATTTCACCCACCCGTTAATCAACCATCCCACTCACTGAGGAAGTCCCGCAGCTGCTGGCGGGCGTGGCGCAGGGCGCGGATGTAAGCGGCACTCATGGAGGCGGCGAGCTCCAGGCGGTCCACCGTCACCCAGTTGAGGGCGCGCTGCGGGAGCAGCCTGCGCAGGCGGCGGTGAATGAGGCGCAGGTAGCGTGGCATGCGCACGTGGGGCTCCAGGGCCTTCCAGAGCATCAGGCGCCGCTGCTGCGTGGTGAGGTCGACGGCCTCGGCCACGGCCTGCATGAGCAGCATGGCGGCCGTCTGGTTCACTCGCCCCTCCTCCAGCATGCTCCAGTACGCCGCCTGCACACCTGGGAAGAGTGACGGACAGTGGTGGTGGTGGGGCAGCATAGAGAAGGGAAGCGAGGAGTCTGTATTTGACGCGCCTCAAAAGGAGAGGAATTGAACGGGAGCAGGGTGGGAGAGGCCGCGGCAATGCTGGTGTACGTGACCCATGGGAGGCAGCCACGAAAGTGAGATCCAGTAGGCCATGTCTCAGGATGCAAAACCAAGAAACACAGCAGGGCTGCTAAATAAGCATGCAGGGGTGGTGAATGAGCATGCAGGCGCGCACCATTGAGGAACCGGAGGCGAGTGTCATGCAGCTGCTGCGCCCTCAGCTGCTCATGCGGCTGGCTGTGGTCATGCGGGTGGCTCTTCCTCACCCCCACCCCCGACCCTCCCCCCGAACCAGCCCCCGAGCCTCCGAATCGGCTCAGGAAGGCGCTGGCGGAGAGGGTCCCATGGGAGGCGGGCTGCTTGAGGCAGGTGAGGTACTCGTTGACTGTGGCCCACTCCGCTGGACCCAGCTCCTCGTCATCTCCTATCTCCTCAAAGGTCTTCACCGCGTACTCACACAGCTCCTGGCGCGTGAAGTTCACCACTCGCTTCTGTTGTGGGAGAGGCGGGGAGGGGCGGGGGTGCGAGCAGGGGGAGGTGGGGCGGGAGAAGAGGGGAAGGAAGTAGGCGATGGGGGATGGGAGAAGGACAGAAAGGAGGGTGACTGAGAGCAGGGCGGATAGAGGTTCAGGAAGAGGAGTAAAGAAATAAAACAGGGAGAGAGTGACGGCGGAGAAGGGAAGGGAGCGAGCAAGGAACCAGAGTAGATACATTGGAACACACAGGATGGCTGAGCGGAGAAGAAAACGAGCCGACAGGGAAGATGAGGAACCTAACGCGGTTAGATAGGTTGTGATGATAATTGAGGCGTGTAAGGAGGGGGAGAGGGAGCGGGTCACCTTGATGTCGGAGGTGGCGTTCATCTTGAGAGCGGCGAGCACGAACTGCGTGGTGGAGCCGTTCACTATGAGCGTCAGGAACACCACTCCACCCGTCAGGAACATGAACTGCCGCGTGGAAGCGGGCGGGCGGGTGGGCACAGAGAGGTGGCATGAGCAGAATCGCATGTACTGTGAACCCTAAATTTCAAACACCAATTTTGCAGGAGAAAAGAGGTGCGCTGCACATAGAAAAATGAGGACGGGGAATATGGCTGGCTGGTTAGCCGTGGGTGCAAATGAACCTTGAAGAACAGAGGCAAGTGGACGAAGAGTAGGAGAAGACTCACCCTGGCTTCTGTTTCTTTAGTGATGTTTTCTGTTACCGGCTCGTGCTGTCACATGGACGCAAGGAAGGAGGGGTTAAACATAACGGTTAGTTAATGGTGAGACTGACGCCCCATGGCAGAAGCAGGCCAAGGAATGAGGACGTTCCGCAAAGGGGCGAGGCATGAATATTGACAAGCAGAGGAAGAGACCGCGACGGTGCCCTGCATGCAGCCGACCGATAGGACGCAGCAGAGAAACACCACGCCCCCCATGTGCCCCACGCCCCCCGTGTGCCCCACGCCCCCCATGTGCCCCACGCCCCCCGTGTGCCCCACCCACGCCCCCCGTGTGCCCCACGCCCCCCATGTGCCCCACACCCCCCATGTGAGCTGTGACTTACGCTGACGAGCAGGGCGAGCGTGAGGGCGACGGCACCGCGCAGCCCCGACCAGACGAGGATGATGGCCTCCTTCCACGTGAGCCCGTAGCCGCTGCTGGCCAGCCCGGGGTACAGCACCCCCACCACCACCACTCGGGACAGCTGCACAAACACGTAGAGCAGAATCATGTAGCCCCAGTCCGCGCCTGGCAGGCAGAGGGGGTAAGGGGAGAGGGAAGGGGAGACTTTTGAGTCGACTCTAAAGTCACTCCCACCACCACCACGCGGGACAGCTGCACGAAGACGTAGAGCAGAATCATGTAGCCCCAGTCCGCGCCTGGAGCGTGCAGGGGGGAAGGGGAGAGGGAAGGGCAGGGCAGAGTATGCGAGGAGGAACATGATGGGAGAGGAGTATGGCAAGGGGAGTTGCAGTGGCGAGCAGAATCGAGTGGCTTCTAAAACAAGTTGAAGAGCTGACCACCAAGTCGCCATAGCCAGCAGCAGCAGCACGCAGAGTAGGGCAATATCAGCGTTAATAAGAGCGGTGGGCGGGGCGGAGTAGGGAGGAGGGCGGAGTAGGGAGGAGGGGGGCACCTTTGATGTAGTTGGCGTTGAGGAGGATGCTCTCCGATATCACCACTCCACTGCCACGTGGGGAGACGAAGAGATTGCATTGCAGCACATGAGATGTGATGTGGAACACCTTAGTCCCGGGTCAACAGCATGGGCTCGCACGGTGCCTACCCAAAATCTGATTGGAAGTCAGCAGCAGCATGAGGTCGCGTGATGGTGTGGAAAAGGCGTTACCTGAGCACAAAAATGAGCGTGTTGGCGATGTAGGACACCATCTCCCTGCATGCAAGGAAGCACAGAGTGGAAGGGCATGGACATGCATTAATGCATTTTTGGATGCAATTGAGAAACACAGTAGAGTACGTGCGTGGCATGAAATGGATAAGTGCCGAAGGGTTCTCACCAGAAGTGGTGCATGCTCTGCTCGCTCTCCCCTGTGAATGCTGTCTTGGCGAATATGGCAAACATGCTGCCATGGAGAGGGGGGACGAGGGAGGAGAGCAGAGGGAAGGAGAGAGTTGAGTGAGTTGTGTAAAGAGCCCCCAGGTCATACACAGAATATGAGTCAAAATCGTTGAACAAGCTACATTGCACTGGCATGTTCACGTGCATCTCACATGCCAAGCGTCATGCATCTCACATGCCAAGCGTCATGCATCTCACATGCCAAGCGTCATGCATCTCACATGTCAAGTGCCATGCATCTCACATGCCAAGTGCCATGCATCTCACATGCCAAGCGACATGCATCTCACATGCCAAGCCTCATGCATCTCACATGTCAAGCACCATGCATCTCACATGCCAAGTGCCATGCATCTCACATGCCAAGTGCCATGCATCTCACATGCCAAGCGCCATGCATCTCACATGCCAAGCGCCATGCATCTCACATGCCAAGAGTCATGTCTGACAGCACTCCCGATGTCTGGGCCACGTCATTAGCCTGCATGGAGGGAGGGATGTATGGAATGCAGCAACACACAGAGAGGTGGCCTCTCACGCGACTACAGCCTTATGAAGGTGGGATGGGTACATGAACTTGTGCACATGCATATTGTACTCAAGGTCCCGTGCTGCAAAAAAGAGCGCACAAGGTGTGAGGTGCATGAGATCACTCAGACTCTTTTGTCATCCCATGGCACACCACACCCGCGCACAATCTAGCATGGCGCATTGTGGCTGCATGGAATGGCATGGCATGGCATGGAATGGAATGCCCTTGACCCCATGTCACAGCATGCCCTTGACCCCATGACATGGCACAGCATGGCGTGCATGCGACGTGGTGCAGCATGCGCACATACCACGAAGAAGGCCATGTAGGAGGCGGTGAGGCTGATGGTGATCTCGATCACGTGATCGCTGAAGACGGTGCGCAGCCACAGCAGACTCACTATCCCGAACGCCATTCCCAGCCCCACCCTGTGCCACGTGCACAACAGACCAGAGCCATGGCAGCACAGCGAGGAGCAGGGGGGAAACGGGACAAACCGCACATAAGACCCGTGAGGACGGATGACAGAGGTAAACGAGATGTGTCACCAAACGCTGGCACGTGTGTGAGCACAGGCTGCCACGTGGCACTCACTCACCCGCCGAGCGTGACCTTGAAGAGGAAGCCGATGACATCCCCGATGCCGTAGCTGTAGCCTAGAGTGAGGCGCAGGAACAGCTGGAACACCACTATCGCCGTGCTGTGGCGCAGAGGCAGGGGCACAGATGCACAGGACAGGACAGGATGCGGGAGTTGATGCAGGATGATGAACGCGGGCGTGCATATCGTGTAAAAGCACGTCAACCGCGACCACAGCATTCTTCGTCCACCAACCCATCATTCACCCAAACCCCTCATCCCTCACCCTCACCCTCACCCCGGGCCCCTCACCCGTCGTTCATGAGAGCCTCCCCGTCAATGATGGTGCTGAGCTTCTTGGAAGCGCCCAGGTCGCGCAGCAGCGCCACCACGGCCACGGGATCTGTGGCGCTGAGCAGCCCGCCCAGCAGCATGGCCGTGCTCCAGTTCCACCCGTACGGCAGCACGTACTGCCATGCCACGCCACGCGATGCAGCATGTGGGTGGAGAATAACAAGGTCAGGGCGAGGATAGAGGAGCGCCCTCACCTCGGCATCACAGTGACTTAGGTCAGACGAATGTTAAAGGGTACATGACAATTTCGTCCCCCCCCTCATCTTTCGAGCTGTGTGCTTGCTTACCCGGCTGATGAGTCCGAGGAAGCCAGTGGAGATGGCCACGCCCGGCACTGCCAGCAGAAACATCTGCACCAGACACCGCTGCTCTTGTGGCGAAATGGGGAGCGTGGGGAACGTGGGTATCACAAAGGAAGATTCATGGGAGTGAGGATGCAAGGAAACCAGCAGGGAGTAGGGGTGTGCGGGAGACAGGGTAAAGCACTCATACAATGATTTCCTTGCTGAAGCAACGTGAGGTGCAAGCAAGGCACGGTTGACTGACCTTGACTTGGTGGAACTCGAAGGAAAAGGCGCTTTCGAATAGCAGCGCGGGCAGAAAGACATAGAGCACCAGTTCCGGATCAATGTTGGCCCCTGCAAGCACGCAGACACGCAGGGACGCGTGGCCACGGACACAGCACAAGTTTGTCTGACTGGAACCCTTCACGAGACAAGGAAGTGGGGAGTTTTGCGATATAACGTCAGGAAGATGTCAAACAGTAGGAAACCGAGGCGGCTTTGTAGAAAGGCGTGCGAATGCGATGGTCCGGGTTCATGAAGCGTACACATCCGAATGCTCTCCCCCAGCAATCCCAGGTTGACATAATACTCTGCAAAAGCACCACCACGTGCAGAAACACAGGTCAACAACGAGCCACACAGATGGAAGCAACTCCTCGTCATAAGCAGTCTGCGAAAGCTGATGATACGATTACACTAGACTCCGTAAAAGCAAAGGGCTCGATATTGCCGCGGTAACTAGAAAATGGCTTGTCACCGTGATCGTATGGAACGACTCCCTGGCCTACCTAGCGCGCCGAGCCCGACGCCGACGAGCAGCAGCGCGACGGTGTACGGGATGCGCGTGTTGCTCAGCACCTGCCGGCACAGCGCGCCGAGCGCCAGCGACACACCGATGAACACGAGCGCTACCTCGGGCCCCGCGGTATGCGCCGGCTCCTGCGGCTGGGTGTCGCTGCTAGTCGTCATGATCGCCTCTGAGCGCGCGGGGGGTAAGCCCCTGATGAAACGAAGAGCAAAGGAAGGAATGGATGCAGGCGGTGATTTGCTAGCTAGCAATGAGGGGGAGGCATGCCGGATGCCCTTCTGCTCTGCTCATCAATTCCCCTCGGTATTGCCCGCAGCTGTGCCTCCCCCGCTCGCCTCGCACAAAAGATTCTGACTGAACAAGATGCTTCCAAGGTTACAGCTCCCTGAAATATCACTTCAAGATATTGCGTACACTGTAGTGCTGTACACTTCTCCCAATCAGGGTTGTCTTCCTCAAAATGCTCTTCACCACCCAGCCAGCCCTACCACCAGACCAAACTACACCCTAAGGGGACAAGAAAAACAGCATCTGAATGGAAAACTGGAAGAAAAACAACACTACATTCTTGGCGTATGCTGTGATCGCGTATTCCACCATTTGAATTACTGAAAGGTCTGGTGGGTGGTTCTTGGTTGGCTAGTGGTACATGACTCTGGGTTGCTAGGTGTTGTCAGTTAATGGGTGCTTTCCAGGTTGATGGGCATTTCAGGTTGGTTACTTTCTGCTCATCCATGTATATTGGGTTGAACCCAGAAGCTGGGCAGACAAATTCCAATGCTTTCATTGCCAAGGAGCTACAGCTCATACACATTACATTACGCACACCTAGGATAAACCATGGCAAGTCTACAACACTGCATCTGCATCACCCAGACGCACCAAACCATCCTACGTGCTCGTACTGGTATTCGAGCCCTCGCTCTCGCCATCCTCTTTGCCCTCCTGTGCCTCACCGGTGCTGGGCCACAGGTCACCCCACCGCACCTTGCGTGCAAACCGGTACTCCACGCGCCCAGCCGCCTTGGAGAAGAGCAGCCGCTGCAGCTCACCCCGCCGCCCGCGCCCGTCCACCGAAGCACACACGTCCACTATCACGTGCTGCCCCCGCCGCCTCGGCTCGCGAATCACGCGGCTCCACTCGGAACTCAGATTCGCAAAGCGGTCGCCACGTGGCGGGTTGTCAGTGGCTAATGTGGGATCCACCGTATCATCATCCAAGTCAGAATCATCATCACCATAATCACTGCCACTGTCACCAACATCGCCTTCCATCTCCCCACCCTCTTCGCCTGCAGAGCTGACGGGAGTGTGTTTTGGTCGAACATCCGCCTCCTCATCCTCATCTTCATCCTCATCCTCATCCTCCTCTTCCTCCTCCGCCTCCTCCTCTGGTTGCACCCCTCCCTCACCTGCACCCTTCGCCCCTTGCCCTTCCCCTTGCAGCGGTGCGACCCCCTCTGCTGCCACTGGTCCCTCGTCCAGGGGGATGAGCCGCACTGTCGGCCCCCACTTGGCTGGAGGGGACAGAGCAGGGGCGCACCAAGGAGGGGTGGGGGAGAACACCGAGGAGGATGGAACAGGAATGGCAAGCAGCAGGCATGCGCAAGTTGACACGATCAAACCTGTGCTGTGGGATGGGCTTGATGGGTGGGGCATGGGCCTTGCTGTCCGCATGGCCACCACAGATCCTCACACGCACACAGTGAGGGCATACAGTTACCTCAAACGCTCCACAGCTCAACGGCTCAACCCCTCCCCTCACCTTGCTTCTTGGCCAGGCGCTTGGCCTCCTTCTCTGCCTCCTCCCTCGCCTGCCTCTCCTTCTCCTCCCGCCGGAACTCCGCTATCTGCTGCAATGGCGCCACCACCCTGCGGCTCTCAACCAGGGGAAAAGGGGAGGATGAGAATTGAGGCACGACACGCAAATGCCACCCCTTGAAGGCGTTGGAAGTGCCAGCGCCAAATCAAACGAGCTTGGCATCACGAGTCCCCTCAGTGACTCACCCAGGTCACAGTGCCTCGCCCCACCCACTCACTCGGGCCTTGCCTCGCCCCACCCACTCACTCGGGCCTTGCCTTGCCCCACCCACTCACTCGGGCCTTGCCTTGCCCCACCCACTCACTCGGGCCTTGCCTTGCCCCACCCACTCACTCGGGCCTTGCCTCGCCCCACCCACTCACTCGGGCCTTGCCTCGCCCCACCCACTCACTCGAGCCTTGCCTCGCCCCACACACTCACTCGGGCCTTGCCTCGCCCCACCCACTCACTCGGGCCTTGCCTTGCCCCACCCACTCACTCGGGCCTTGCCTCGCCCCACACACTCACTCGGGCCTTGCCTCGCCCCACCCACTCACTCGGGTCGAGGTCCCCTGCGCAGCACCACATAGGAGAACTTCTCCTCCTCCGTACTCCCGGTTATCTCCTGCCCCGCTGCCCTCTGCCGCGGGTGAAGGAGCGAGAGGGGCGGTGAGGCGAGGGAGAGCGAAAGGCATGATAGTGAAGGGTGTGCCCACATGACGCAAGGATTGATAGAGAATGCCGGGCGAGGGACAAGGGGGGAGTGAAGTAGCATGGCCAAGTGGATGGAAGTGTGCCCTTGCTACTCGTACAAGGGGCACGAGGAGCAGCGGAAGAGCAGAGCACATGGCAGCACGGCAGAGCGCCATACCTTGGCAATGCGCTGCACGGCAGAGCGCTGCAGCGTCTGGGAGAAGTGGCACCAGCTGCTCGTGCCGTACATGGGGCAGTGGCCGTCATGTGCACACTGGGGGGGAAGGCGGGGGTGGGGAGAGAGGAGGAGGGAGATTTGGCAGGCGGAAAAGTGCTTATCAAAGACAGGTGGCACCAGCTGCTCGTGCCGTACATGGGGCAGTGCCCGTCGTGTGCACACTGGGGGGCGAGGGCGGGAGGTGGGAGGCGAAGGTTGCGTTTTGAGAGTGCAAGAGATGGATGATGTGATTTGTGGCACGGAGGAGGTGGAAACAAGCAGAAGGAAGGGATGCTGCAGAGGCCATGTGGTGGAAGTGAGAGAGCAGCAGAGGACGTGAGACGGAAGTGGGAAGAGAGAAGAGCGAGGGGCTCGGGGGGGGAGAGGTGGCACTTACAGGGGCGAGCACGTGAGCACCGGGCGGCAGAAGGGGTTTGGAGGGGTGCGGGGCGTTCTTGCTGGGACCCCTATCAGCCAGTCGAGCTGCCTTCTGGTTCATGTGGGAGGGGCGAGGGGGCATGGGGTGAGCAGGCCGAGTGGAGGCAAGGCAAGGAGAGTGCAGGAGAGAGCACAGGAGGACGGAGAGAAGAAGCACACAGATGCACAAGAGGATCAGCTGGGTATGAAAGGCGAGACTGGCTCGAGGAAGGGAAGAGGGACCATAGGAGTCCAAAAGGGGTCCCTGGGAATCTCTGGGAGTCTCTGGGGGTCCGTGGGGGGTCGCTGCACCGCCCGCTCATACGCTGCACCGCACGCTCATGCGCTGCACCGCCTGCTCATACGCTGCCCCGCCACCCGCTCATACGCTGCACAGCACGCTCATACGCAGCACCGCACGCTCATGCGCTGCACCGCCCGCTCATGCGCTGCACCGCCCGCTCATGCGCTGCACCGCCCGCTCATACGCTGCACCTCACGCTCATACGCTGCACCGCACGCTCATGCGCTGCACCGCCCGCTCATGCGCTGCACCGCCCGCTCATGCGCTGCACCGCCCGCTCATACGCTGCACCGCACGCTCATACGCTGCACCGCCCGCTCATGCGCTGCACCGCCCGCACATACGCTGCACCGCCAGATCATACACTGCACCGCCCGCTCATACGCTGCACCACACGCTCATGCGCTGCACCGCCCGCTCATGCGCTGCACCGCCCGCTCATACGCTGCACCGCCCGCTCATACCGCTGCACCGCACGCTCATGCGCTGCACCGCCCGCTCATGCGCTGCACCGCACGCTCATACGCTGCCCCGCCCGCACATACGCTGCACCGCCCGCTCATGCGCTGCACCGCCCGCTCATACGCTGCCCCGCCCGCACATACGCTGCACCGCCCGCTCATACGCAGCACCGCACGCTCATACGCTGCACCGCACGCTCATGCGCTGCACAGCACGCTCATACGCTGCACCGCACGCTCATGCGCTGCACCGCATGCTCATACGCTGCACCCCACGCTCATACGCTGCACCGCCCGCTCATACGCTGCACCGCACGCTCATACGCTGCACCGCCCGCTCATACGCTGCACCGCACGCTCATACGCTGCACCGCACGCTCATACGCTGCACCGCACGCTCATACGCTGCACCGCACGCTCATACGCTGCACGGCCCCCTCATACGCTGCACCGCACGCTCATACATTGCACCGCCCGCTCATACGCTGCACCGCACGCTCATACGCTGCACCGCACGCTCATACGCTGCACCGCCAGCTCATACGCTGCACCGCACGCTCATACGCTGCACCGCCCGCTCATACGCTGCACCGCCCACTCATACGCTGCACCGCCCGCTCATACGCTGCACCGCACGCTCATACGCTGCACCGCACGCTCATACGCTGCACGGCCCCCTCATACGCTGCACCGCACGCTCATACGTTGCACCGCCCGCTCATACGCTGCACCGCACGCTCATACGCTGCACCGCACGCTCATGCGCTGCACAGCCCGCTCATACGCTGCCCCGCCCGCACATACGCTGCACCGCCCGCTCATGCGCTGCACCGCCCGCTCATACGCAGCACCGCACGCTCATACGCTGCACCGCACGCTCATGCGCTGCACCGCATGGTCATACGCTGCACCCCACGCTCATACGCTGCACCGCCCGCTCATGCGCTGCACCGCACGCTCATGCGCTGCACCGCCCGCTCATACGCTGCACCGCCCGCTCATACGCTGCACCGCCCGCTCATACGCTGCACCGCACGCCCATACGCTGCACCGCACACTCATACGCTGCACCGCACGCTCATACGCTGCACCGCACGCTCATACGCTGCACCGCACGCTCATACGCAGCACCGCACGCTCATACGCTGCACCGCACGCTCATACGCTGCACGGCCCCCTCATACGCTGCACCGCACGCTCATACATTGCACCGCCCGCTCATACGCTGCACCGCACGCTCATACGCTGCACCGCACGCTCATACGCTGCACCGCACGCTCATACGCTGCACCGCACGCTCATACGCTGCACCGCACGCTCATACGCTGCACCGCCCGCTCATACGCTGCACCGCCCGCTCATACGCTGCACCGCACGCCAATACGCTGCACCGCACGCTCATACGCTGCACCGCACGCTCATACGCTGCACCGCACGCTCATACGCTGCACCGCACGCTCATACGCTGCACGGCCCCCTCATACGCTGCACCGCACGCTCATACGTTGCACCGCCCGCTCATACGCTGCACCGCACGCTCATACGCTGCACCGCACGCTCATACGCTGCACCGCACGCTCATACGCTGCACCGCCCGCTCATACGCTGCACCGCCCGCTCATACGCTGCACCGCACACTCATACGCTGCACCGCACGCTCATACGCTGCACCGCACGCTCATACGCTGCACCGAACGCACATACGCTGCACCGCCCGCACATACGCTGCACCGCCCACACATACGCTGCACCGCCCCCTCATACGTTGCACCACACGCTCATACGCTGCACCGCCCGCTCATACCGCTGCACCGCCCGCCCATACGCTGCACCGCACGCTCATACGCGGCACCGCCAGCTCATACGCTGCACCGCCCGCTCATACCGCTGCACCGCCCGCTCATTCGCTGCACCGCCCGCTCATACGCTGCACCGCCCGCTCTTACGCTTCACCGCCCGCTCATACGCTGCACCGCACGCTCATACGCTGCACCGCCCGCTCATACGCTGCACCGCCCGCTCATACGCTGCCCCGCACGCTCATACGCTGCACTGCCCGCTCATACGCTGCACCGCCCGCTCATACGCTGCACCGCCGGCTCATACCGCTGCACCGCCCGCTCATACGCTGCACCGCACGCTCATACGCTACACCGCCAGCTCATACGCTGCACCGCCCGCTCATACCGCTGCACCGCCCGCTCATTCGCTGCACCGCCCACTCATACGCTGCACCGCCCGCTCTTACGCTTCCCCGCCCACTCATACGCTGCACCGCACGCTCATACGCTGCACCGCCCGCTCATACGCTGCACCGCCCGCTCATACGCTGCCCCGCACGCTCATACGCTGCACCGCCCGCTCATACGCTGCACCGCCCGCTCATACGCTGCACCGCACGCTCATACGCTGCACCGCCAGCTCATACACTGCACCGCACGCTCATACGCTGCACCGCCAGCTCATACGTTGCACCGCCCGCTCATACCGCTGCACCGCCCGCTCATTCGCTGCACCGCCCGCTCATACGCTGCACCGCCCGCTCTTACGCTTCACCGCCCGCTCATACGCTGCACCGCACGCTCATACGCTGCACCGCCCGCTCATACGCTGCACCGAACGCACATACGCTGCACCGCCCGCACATACGCTGCACCGCCCACACATACGCTGCACCGCCCCCTCATACGTTGCACCGCACGCTCATACGCTGCACCGCCCGCTCATACCGCTGCACCGCCCGCTCATACCGCTGCACCGCCCGCCCATACGCTGCACCGCACGCTCATACGCGGCACCGCCAGCTCATACGCTGCACCGCCCGCTCATACCGCTGCACCGCCCGCTCATTCGCTGCACCGCCCGCTCATACGCTGCACCGCCCGCTCTTACGCTTCACCGCCCGCTCATACGCTGCACCGCACGCTCATACGCTGCACCGCCCGCTCATACGCTGCACCGCCCGCTCATACGCTGCCCCGCACGCTCATACGCTGCACTGCCCGCTCATACGCTGCACCGCCCGCTCATACGCTGCACCGCCGGCTCATACCGCTGCACCGCCCGCTCATACGCTGCACCGCACGCTCATACGCTACACCGCCAGCTCATACGCTGCACCGCCCGCTCATACCGCTGCACCGCCCGCTCATTCGCTGCACCGCCCACTCATACGCTGCACCGCCCGCTCTTACGCTTCCCCGCCCACTCATACGCTGCACCGCACGCTCATACGCTGCACCGCCCGCTCATACGCTGCACCGCCCGCTCATACGCTGCCCCGCACGCTCATACGCTGCACCGCCCGCTCATACGCTGCACCGCCCGCTCATACGCTGCACCGCACGCTCATACGCTGCACCGCCAGCTCATACGCTGCACCGCACGCTCATACGCTGCACCGCCAGCTCATACGTTGCACCGCCCGCTCATACCGCTGCACCGCCCGCTCATTCGCTGCACCGCCCGCTCATACGCTGCACCGCCCGCTCTTACGCTTCACCGCCCGCTCATACGCTGCACCGCACGCTCATACGCTGCACCGCCCGCTCATACGCTGCACCGAACGCACATACGCTGCACCGCCCGCACATACGCTGCACCGCCCACACATACGCTGCACCGCCCCCTCATACGTTGCACCGCACGCTCATACGCTGCACCGCCCGCTCATACCGCTGCACCGCCCGCTCATACCGCTGCACCGCCCGCCCATACGCTGCACCGCACGCTCATACGCGGCACCGCCAGCTCATACGCTGCACCGCCCGCTCATACCGCTGCACCGCCCGCTCATTCGCTGCACCGCCCGCTCATACGCTGCACCGCCCGCTCTTACGCTTCACCGCCCGCTCATACGCTGCACCGCACGCTCATACGCTGCACCGCCCGCTCATACGCTGCACCGCCCGCTCATACGCTGCCCCGCACGCTCATACGCTGCACTGCCCGCTCATACGCTGCACGGCCCCCTCATACGCTGCACCGCACGCTCATACAATGCACCGCCCGCTCATACGCTGCACCGCACGCTCATACGCTGCACCGCACGCTCATACGCTGCACCGCACGCTCATACGCTGCACCGCACGCTCATACGCTGCACCGCCCGCTCATACGCTGCACCGCCCGCTCATACGCTGCACCGCCCGCTCATACGCTGCACCGCACGCCCATACGCTGCACCGCACGCTCATACGCTGCACCGCACGCTCATACGCTGCACCGCACGCTCATACGCTGCACGGCCCCCTCATACGCTGCACCGCACGCTCATACGTTGCACCGCCCGCTCATACGCTGCACCGCACGCTCATACGCTGCACCGCACGCTCATACGCTGCACCGCATGCTCATACGCTGCACCGCACGCTCATACGCTGCACCGCCCGCTCATACGCTGCACCGCCCGCTCATACGCTGCACCGCACACTCATACGCTGCACCGCACGCTCATACGCTGCACCGCACGCTCATACGCTGCACCGAACGCACATACGCTGCACCGCCCGCACATACGCTGCACCGCCCACACATACGCTGCACCGCCCCCTCATACGTTGCACCGCACGCTCATACGCTGCACCGCCCGCTCATACCGCTGCACCGCCCGCCCATACGCTGCACCGCACGCTCATACGCGGCACCGCCAGCTCATACGCTGCACCGCCCGCTCATACCGCTGCACCGCCCGCTCATTCGCTGCACCGCCCGCTCATACGCTGCACCGCCCGCTCTTACGCTTCACCGCCCGCTCATACGCTGCACCGCACGCTCATACGCTGCACCGCCCGCTCATACGCTGCACCGCCCGCTCATACGCTGCCCCGCACGCTCATACGCTGCACTGCCCGCTCATACGCTGCACCGCCCGCTCATACGCTGCACCGCCGGCTCATACCGCTGCACCGCCCGCTCATACGCTGCACCGCACGCTCATACGCTACACCGCCAGCTCATACGCTGTACCGCCCGCTCATACCGCTGCACCGCCCGCTCATTCGCTGCACCGCCCACTCATACGCTGCACCGCCCGCTCTTACGCTTCCCCGCCCACTCATACGCTGCACCGCACGCTCATACGCTGCACCGCCCGCTCATACGCTGCACCGCCCGCTCATACGCTGCCCCGCACGCTCATACGCTGCACCGCCCGCTCATACGCTGCACCGCCCGCTCATACGCTGCACCGCACGCTCATACGCTGCACCGCCAGCTCATACGCTGCACCGCACGCTCATACGCTGCACCGCCAGCTCATACGTTGCACCGCCCGCTCATACCGCTGCACCGCCCGCTCATTCGCTGCACCGCCCGCTCATACGCTGCACCGCCCGCTCTTACGCTTCACCGCCCGCTCATACGCTGCACCGCACGCTCATACGCTGCACCGCCCGCTCATACGCTGCACCGCCCGCTCATACGCTGCCCCGCACGCTCATACGCTGCACCGCCCGCTCATACGCTGCACCGCCCGCTCATACGCTGCACCGCCCGCTCATACGCTGCACCGCCCGCTCATACCGCTGCACCGCCCGCTCATACGCTGCACCGCACGCTCATACGCTACACCGCCAGCTCATACGCTGCACCGCCCGCTCATACCGCTGCACCGCCCGCTCATTCGCTGCACCGCCCGCTCATACGCTGCACCGCCCGCTCTTACGCTTCACCGCCCGCTCATACGCTGCACCGCACGCTCATAGGCTGCATCGCCCGCTCATACGCTGCACCGCCCGCTCATACGCTGCACCGCCCGCTCATACGCTGCACCGCACGCTCATACGCTGCACCGCCAGCTCATACGCTGCACCGCCAGCTCAACGCTACACCGCCAGCTCATACGCTGCACAGCCAGATAGAAAAGGGCGTCGTATGATACATGTGCTCACCGCTCTCTGTGTGTGCAGTACGTGTGCTCACCGCTCTCTGTGTGTGCAGTACGTGTGCTCACCGCTCTCTGTGTGTGCAGTACGTGTGATCACCGCTCTCTGTGTGTGCAGTACGTGTGCTCACCGCTCTCTGTGTGTGCAGTACGTGTGCTCACCGCTCTCTGTGTGTGCAGTACGTGTGCTCACTGCCCTCTGTGTGTGCAGTACGTGTGCTCACCGCTCTCTGTGTGTGCAGTACGTGTGCTCACCGCTCTCTGTGTGTGCAGTATGTGCGCCCTGGCCTTGACTATGGCCTCATAACCGCGTGGGTTGCCTGTCTCCACCAGCACCTGCGCTCCCACACACGCACGCATACGTGGGAGAAGTGACGAGATGAGAAGAGATGAGAGAAGGGAGGACGATGCGGTTTTGAGACGTCTCAAAACTCATAACCGCGTGGGTTGCCTGTTTCCACCAGCACCTGCGCTCCCACACACGCACAGGTGGGAGACGTGAAGCGAGGAGAAGGCATGAGAAGAGATGAGACAAAGTAGGGAGGACGATGTGGTCGGAGAGGCGGGCAGGAGCATGCATCTCATGCCATGGTACCACATCACCACATGCCATCACAACATCACATCACATACCATCACATACCATCACACACCATCACATGCCACCACCACATGCCATCACATGCCACCACATGCCATCACATGCCACCACATGCCACCACATGCCATCACATGCCACCACATGCCATCACATGCCATCACATGCCATCACATGCCATCACATGCCACCACGTCACCACATGCCATCACATGCCATCACATGCCACCACGTCACCACATGCCATGCCATACCATGACATGGCGGGCATGGCTCCAGAGGCGGTCCACAATGGCGCGCCTCTCATCCAATGATTCCACCTCGCCAAGTGCATACGCCTGCCACATGGGAGAAGTAGGGGAAGGGTGAGGGTGGGAGCGGTACGAGTAACATGCAGCTGGGAACTTGGGACTCGAAAGTGACGCCGCAGCCAGCCAGGCAGTGCCCGCACTGAGTTCACTTCGCCCACATATGCCTTCCTCATGGGAGACTGGGGTGAGGGTGGGTGGGGGGAGAGAGAAGGGGCAGCAGAACGATGGGAGAGATTTGCACTCGGGGGACGGTACTGCAATGAGGAAGACAGGTGCTTCGGAAAAAAAGAACCACACATCACATCTCGACTCCACACCGATCACAGCAATGGGTAGGGTACAGGGAGCAACCCAACGGATTCCCCACCCACACTCACCGCCACCACAACATCAAACACCCTGTCGGCGCCTCGTGCCTCCCTTGACAGGTGCTGCAGGCTGGTGTATCGCTCCACCTCCGGCAGCGCACGTGGGGGCTTGGGAGCCGCCGCTGCCACTGGTGGGGCGAGACAGGGCGAGGGGAGAATGGGAAGGCAAAGGTGCCCTTGAGAGGTGCTGCAGGGTGGTGTATCGCTCCACTGGGGGCAGCGCACGTGGGGGCCTGGGACCCGCTGCCGCCACTGGCAGGGGGAGACGGGAAGAGGAGGGGTGGGGAGGGTAGGGGTAGGGAGGAAGGGATGGGGAGGGGAAGGAGAGAAGGTTGGCGCAGGCAGCACACGCGGGGGCGTGGGACCCGCTTCTGACACTGAGGGGGAAGGCAGGGACAGGAGGGTTGGAGCAGGATGGGAAAGGGGGGGGATGTGGAGGGGAGGGGGCCCAAGGGGGACGGGAAAGGGTAGGAGAGAGGGGCGGGTTAGCAGGGCGCACGGCTGAGGGCCGACCTGTAGCGGTAGGGTGGTGAGGCAAGGCAGGTGTGTGGATGGGCAGTAAGGATGGAGCAAGGCAAGGCAGTGATGAGACATGCTGCAAGTGTCGCAGTCCCATCAACAATTTCACAATGTTTCCCCCCTACGCACCCCCTCACCTGCCCTCACCTGCCCACACCTGCGCTCACCTGCCCTGATGTGCTCCCCCATGGCCCACATGGCATCAGCGGGCTCCACTGCTGCCGCCCTCTGCACCGTGCTCCCCCACACCTCACTGGCCGCCCTGCACGCACACGGTGAGGGGTTGGAGAGTAGGGCAGGCAGGGCAACAGAGGAGAGACAGCCTAGCTGTGCTGCCTGCCCCACCTCAGTGGCTGACGCACAGGGAGGGCAGCACAGCAGCACATGCCGCACACACCACACAGACCCCCAAGGCGGGTGCAGCCAGCAATGGGTGTTTCTATCGGCAGCGCTGCAATGACTCCTGAGTGCGAGCACGTGGGAGGGCTGGCTTCCCACCACATCTCACCGCATCTCACCACATCACGGTGCCAGGCCCGGATCCAAAGTCCAGCAGGGAGGAGGGCGCGAGGGAGGGCAGCCGCCGCTTCACCTGCCGCCAGTGGGAGTGGCAGGGAGGGGCGGGAGGGGCGGGAGGGCAGGGAGGGAGGGGCAGAGGGACGAAGGATAGGATGAGGGTTGAATGGGGAAAGGAGGGAATACAGCACGGTGGAGTAAGCTCTGTGTGTGAGACACAGCGGGTTGGGTGGCGCACTTGGTGCGTCAGTCAGACACAGTAGGTGGGTGCGAGCACCCGATAAACCGCACCCCTTCTCCCCGGTCAGCACATCCCAAGCGTGTCCCGCCTCCCCACCTCAGTGAGAGCACGGAAGACGGCGGCATAGGTGGAGGGCATGCGCGCAGCCGCGTACGCCAGAGCCTCCGTCTCCCCATACTCCACCGCGCGCCTCCCCCCCTCCCCCCGCTCTCGCGCCCCCCCTTTCCCCCTCTCCGCCGCTTCCCCCGCGCCCCCTTCCCCGCCCTCCTCCGCGCCCTTCCCCCACGAGTTCTTCTCCCATCCGCGCAGGAGCCGCACCATCCGCGCGTCCGGAATGCGCCCCACGTCCATTTCGCGCATCAGCGGCGGCTCCCGCGTGTCGTCCGCCAGGCGCTCCGCAGACGGCTGCGGCCACCCGCTGAAGAACGCGTCGTAGGCGGACATCAGCCGGCGCACGTCGCGGTGCACGTGCGCGGAACTGGTTGCGCCTGGGGAGGCGGAAGCGTTGCAGGGAGACGGGAGAACAGGGGGCGGGGCTGGATTGACTGCGGAAGGCGTTGGGGGAAGGGAAGGCGGAAAGGAGGATGCTTTCTGGGAAGAGAGCAGCGGGAGACGCCGGATCGTGACGTCATGAAGCGAGAATGCGCGTCGCGACCTGGGCTGTAACTACCTTCCGCGATTATGGCTTTAATCGACTGCTGTAGCGAGTTCGGCAGGCAGACCTGTCCGATCTCCACCAAGCCTCGATTCCGAAGCACACGTTCGGGTTGCCGAGCCACGGCGAGCTGCTGCGCCTCCAGCAGCCCCGGCATCAGCATCGGCCCCTTCCGCTTCTTCCACGCCGCGCGCGTTGCGCGGAACGCGCCGCCCCACGCGGCCATTCCGCCGACCGCCCTCCCGAGTCTTGCTTCGGGGATCCTACAAACTGTCAAATCGCGTGTGTACTTTCTGCCAATTGGGTGCAAAAGGCGGCTGGAGCTCGATCTTGAAGCCTGGTCCGATTCAAGGATTTATTGCGATACTGGTGCCTCGATAATGCATTGCGTGCGTAACATTTCAGCAACTATTCAATAGAATCAAGAAAACATTTTCAACTACATAATATATATAGAGGACGAGAATTGGAGGAATTGACACAGCTTGTACGGAACAAAGCGTTATTTACATGATCCATAAGCCGCAAAGACAATGCCATTCACCCTAACATCCGTGCAGAATCAGGACTGGGCCGCCTTGGCTCGCAGCAAAGTTTCCACGACTCGGCTCATCTTGTCCCAGGCGATGGGCTTGCTGAGGAAGCCGTCCATCCCCGCCGCCTCTATCTCCGGCGCCAACACGTCCGCTGTCAACGCGTACACTGGAATGCGCGCCTCCCTTCCTGGCAGCTTCCTGATCTCACGTGTCGCTGTCAAGCCATCCTGGATGGTGGGGTGAGGGGGTACAAGGGAGAGGAGAGGGGAGGCTGGCAGACGAGTGATATGCCCAGCAATGGACATGTAGCATGCATGACACATTGGGCTAATGCATGTGGCGTGTGTGGAACCACTCACCATCATGTGATCCTATACGCCCATAGCTCACCATAATGGGCATCTGAATATCCATGAGAACAAGGTCGAATGGCTTTGCTTGCACTGCCTCCACTGCCAGCCGCCCGTTGAGCACCAGTGTCACCTGCCATGCCATGCCGTGCCATGCCATGCCATGCCATGCCATACCATACCATACCATACCATACCATACCATAGCATAGCATAGCATACCATACCATACCATACCATACCATACCATACCATACCATACCATACCATACCATACCATACCATGCCATACCATGCCATGCCGTGCCATGCCATGTCATGCCATGCCGTGCCATGCCATGCCATGCCGTGCCATGCCATGTCATGCCATGCCGTGCCATGCCATGCCATGCCATGCCGTGCCATGCCATGCCAGGGAGAGTGCCGTTGCAAAGTGGCAAAACAGTAACACCAGCAAATCAAATGATGCAAGCCGACCCTAGAAAGCTCTGCAATACTAAAGCCACATCGATTGGCCTCCCCTTAAAGGTCTCCGGTCTCCCGACAGTGATTCCCAGAAAACGCAAGCCATCCAGCAGCCCTCGTGCATAGCGCTGCACCCCTCAAGCTCATTTCGTGCCTGGCTCACCTCGTGCCCGTAGTGCTGCAGCATCTTGCGAATGAGCATCTGGTTCACCCTGTTGTCCTCCGCCACCAGCACCCGCAACTTGCCGCCGCCTCCCCCTTCTGCACCCGCCGCACCTCCTCCTGCTGCTGCAGCCGCACCTGCGCCACTCACTACTCCCCCAGACGCCCGTTTCCCCACCTCCACCCCCTTGCCTCCTTCTCCGCCTCCTGCCTATTCTCCCTCCCTGCCCTCTGCCTGCTCCTCTGCTTTCCCAGCCTTGCCACCCGAACCAACCACTCCACCAACCACCGCTCCTGCAGCAGCAGCAGAGCCTGCAGCAGCGGAGGCAGCAGCAGCAGCAGCAGGAGCAGCCTGCTTCTGCTGCTTGAGCTTGGCGTTTTTAGCGTGCAACAGCGAGCTTACGACGCGGCTCATCTTGTCCCAGGCGATGGGCTTGCTGAGGAAGCCGTCCATCCCCGCCGCCTCTATCTCCGGCACCAACACGTCCGCTGTCAATGCGTACACTGGGATGCGCGCCTCCTTTCCTGGCAGCTTCCTGATCTCGCGCGTCGCACTAAGCCCGTCCTGGGGAAGGCAGGTGGGAAGAGGAGCAGGGAGGCTTCAGAAAGACGGTGGAAGCAGAAAAAAGTGGAGAAATAGTGCGACGGACGGATGTCAAAAGTATAACGTGCTAAGTAGGTGGAGAAAGAGAAGTTCCAAGATCAAGCAGGGTACGCAGCAGCACGGCATGGCCCACTCACGAGCACGGGCATCTGCAGGTCCATGAGGACAAGGTCGAAAGATTCCTTCTGCACCGCGTCCACGGCCAGGCGTCCATTGCCCACCACCGTGACATCGTGCCCGTAGTGCTTCAGCAGGCGGCGAATCAGCAGCTGGTTCACCTTGTTGTCCTCCGCTACCAACACCCGTAGACTCTTGCACTCCTCCTCCTCCTCTTCCTCCTCCTCCTCGTCACCCTGCCCCTCCACCTCCCTTTTCACTTCCCGTTTCCCCTCTCTTCCACCCCCCTCGGCCCCCTCCACCTCCATTTTCGCTGATATCGCTTGCCTATCCTCCTCATCACCCTCCTTCCCCGCCTGCCCTCCGACCAGGCAAGGCGAGGGGGAGCGCCGGCCTGCCCCCAGGGGGGAGGCAGGGGGGCCGCCCTTGGCGGATGGGGGGAAGGGGGCGGACGCGGGGAGGAGAGGGATGAGGGCGAAGGCCTGGGTGCCTTTGGACGGCTGGGATTTGATCCAGAGGCGCCCGCCCATCAACGCCAGCAGCCCATGGCTGATGGCCAGCCCTAGGCCTGTGCCGCCCACTCCCCTGCACACACGGGGAGTGAGGGGGGAGAACAAGGAGGCAAAAAGGGAAAGGTGGGAGATTGCAGAGCAGATGCGGGGGGGGCACAAGGGGAGAGGGTCATGGACAACTGTGAGAAGCTCAAGCGCTGCCCCCAACCCATCTCCACACTCCACGCATTCCCCAGCCACGCTCCACCCTGGCCGCTTCCCCTTCCCTATTGGCCGACTCCCCCACTCACCCTCTCTGAGCGCCTGCCTGAGCCATGAAGAGCACCTGCTGCACCTCCTCCTCCGCCATGCCCTCCCCCTCGTCTGCCACACACACCTCGTACCACACCCGCTCCCTCTCCCCGACCCCCCGCCCCTTCCCCTCCCCTTCTCCTTCCTTCCCCTCCTCCTCTCCTTCCTTCCCCTGCTCCTCCCCCTCCTTAGCTTTCCCCCCTTGCTCCTCCTCCCCGTCCTGATCCTCTTCCTCCTCCATCTCCTCCCCCTCTCCACTCCTCTCCCCGTCCTCCTCTTCACTCCCCTCCCCCACCTCCTCCCCTCCATCCCCCTTTTCACCGCCCTCCTTCCCCCCAGTGCTGGCCCCAGTGTCCCCCCTCGCACTGCCGGAACACCCCCCATCACCCACAGCAGCCACCACCTCCCCTATAGTCACAACCGTCTCTGCTCCCCCGCTACTAACACCCCCACTACAAGCTCCCCGAGTAACATCTCCTTCCCCACGCCCCCTCCTGCTTGAATCACCCCCCTCGTGACCTTCACTCTCCTGCTTTCCCACCTCGTTCCCCTGAACCCAGGCAACGCTCCCCCCATCCTCCCCCTTGCCCCGTCTCCCCGCCTCCGCCACACCAGCAGACACATGCCTTCTGAGCGCGCGCTCCCTCTGCTGCACGCTCCTCCCCATCCGCCCCACCACCTCCGTCCTTGTTCCCCCCGCACTGCTCCTTCTCACCATCCCCCCTCCCCTCCGCACAATCACATCCCCCGACCCTCCCCTGAGCAGCCCCGCGCTCCCCACCCTCCCTCCCTCCCCCACCAAGTCTACCCCCTCACGCACGCCCGTGCCCATCAGCACAGACCCGTCCTGTACAACACCATCCGTTACAGTCACATCCTCAAAGCCATGCAGGCGCCCCACGGGCTGCTGCAGCGAGCGCAGCCACTGCTGGGCCTCTGAGCTCGCCCGCACACTCACCCTCCCCACGTCCTCCTCCCCCGCCGCCCGGCCCCCCTGCCACACCACGCGCAGCCGCGGGCTGGCTGGCGGGCGGAGAGAATGGGGGGACAGGGAGGTGGGGATGGGTGTGGGAGGGATTGCAGGGAAGCTGGGGGGGAGGTAAGTGGTGGGGGCAGGTGCTGCTGCTGAAGCAGCGGCGGCTGTAGCAGGAGTGGTGACTGTACCTGTGGCAGGTGCAGGGAGTATATCCCCACACAGCATCTCCACGTCAGCTGCCACGTCAGAGCCTGGTCTCTCATCCAGCACAACAACATCCGCCACGTCAGCAGACACGCTGCTGCCACCGGAGGGTCTGAGGGGACCAGAAACCGGCATGAAAGGTTCACCCAGCAGCATTGCCACGTCAGCAGCTGATTCAAGCACTCCTGCACCGTCCCTCTCTCCCACTCCTGCTCCCTCTCCCCCCATGCCTCCCCCCATGCCTCCCCTTCCCCCTCCCCCTGCACTCACCGCCCCCCCATCACACTCACCCATCCGCCCTCCTGCCCCACTCCCACTGCCCCAACTCCCACTCTGCACGCTCTGCCCCAAGCTCCCCCCTTTACTCAGGCTCGGCGCCGACCCTGCACCCATCCCCAAGCCTGCACCCATCCCCAAGCCTGCATCCATTGCCGAGCCTGCAGGCCCGTGCGTCCCCTGACCAGCTGGCAGCCGCCCTCCAGCCACACTGGCAGCAACATTTTCTAAGCCCAGCGGCCCACCTATAGCGCCCCCACAGGCAGCAGCAGCAGCAGCAGGCCCTCTTGGCAGGACACTGCCTGCTGCTGACGCCGACTCGAAGCTGGCCAGGTAGGGCGAGGGCATGGAAGCGAGGTGCGGGGGGAGGGAGGCGAGGTTCGGCGGGAGGGAGGGCGCGGAGTGCAGAGAAGGGCAGGGCGCGGGTTGCAGCATGCGGGTGAGGTCAGCGGAGCCGGACCCCCCAGAGGAGCCCTGCAGGCGGGTGACCCGTGTGCGGTGAGTCAGATCTGCTGACAGCCGCCTTGCCAGCAGCCGCGGCTGCTCCTGCCCTGCTGCTGCTGCCCCCGCGTGCCCGCTGCTGCTGCGCACGGGACTGGAGGGGAAGCCACCGGATGATGTGCCTTGATGCTGCGCTGAGGGCGCAGAGGAGAAGTTTCCTTCCTGGCCTGCAGACACGCTTCTGGGCACTCGCACTCCCTGCCTGCCTGCCCCCCCCCACCCTCCACTCGCTGCCTGCTTGCCCCGACCCTGCCTGGCGCCCTCGCTAGACCCCTCCCTGCTTTCCCCCCGCCCTCTCTTCCCCCTCCCCCACATCCGCCCGCGCTTGCTCTCCCCCCATCTCCCCCCGTCCGCCCCTTTCCCCTCTACCCCACTGGTGCTGCCAGGGGAGGTCAGCGTGCCTGCTGCCCCCGCTGTCTCCCCAGCCTCTACTGCCCCTGCTGCCCCTCCTGACCCTCCTACCCCTACTGCCTCTGCTGCCTCTGCAGTCTCTGGTGTGTCTGCAGCAGCAGTGCTATCATCTGCACGAACAGACAGCGACGCAGCAAGCGAGTGTGAGTGTGACTGTATCGAGTGACTGCCAGACTCCATTGGGCTCCTGCCTTCCCCCTCCTGCCCCAACTTCTGAGTCCCCTCCTGCCCCTCCCTCTCCTCCCCTTTCTCTCCCTCCTCTCCCTTCTGCCCCTCTTCCCCCGTCTCCGCTTCCACCTCCCCACTCTCTGTGCATTCCTGCTCCGCACTGTCACCATCAGCGCAACCAGAAGCAGAGGGGTCGGAAGCAGAGGGGTGGGGCACAATGCGCCAGGAGACGGTGATGGTGCCGCGCTTGGAGAACTTCACCGCGTTGCTCACCAGATTCGCCACCACCTGCCGTGCGTGTGCGTGGGCGGGGAGGGAGGGGGAAGGGGGCGGAGAGGGCGGAGCGGAGGGGAGGGAGTGGAAACAGTGAGGAGTTTGGAGCGGATGGGCTTGATGCCATGCAGAGGAGAGGTGAAATAAACAGAAAATTCTTGCAAAGATGCACGGACGCAGAATGGACGCGAGCATGCTATGCTGGCTGCAACAAATCATGTGCTTTGCTGTTGCCTTCATTTGCCTTGCTAGCAGCCTTCACCTGCCCGCCCCACCCACCTGCTTGACGCGCACGGGGTCACCACAGACGAAAAGAGCATCGGGGGGCGGTGGGTGGATGAGCAGGCGCATGCCCTTGTCCTGCACTGCCTGCTCGAACAGCACCACCACCTGCATGCATGGGCAAGGGGGAGAGGCGCGCAAGCAGGGGTGAGGTATGAGCGTCAGAGCACTAAGGGACTCAGGGCAACCAGACGCATGCCCTTGTCCTGCACTGCCTGCTCGAACAGCACCACCACCTGCATGCACTCAGCACAGCAGACAAAATCGCGGAAGCAAGAGGTGAGAGGAAAGGTAAGTTCCCATCGCCTCAGCACGGAATGGCCAGGCGCATGCCCCTATGCCCTTGTGGTGCACGGCCTGCTCACACAACACCAACGTGGCGCCACCTGCATGCACAGGTGCAGGCGAGAGAAGACAGGCGAGTTCCGAAGCACAGCACGTTGGGTTCATAGGAATAACCAGGCGCATGGGTCTTGATACAAATAATAAAGCAGAGCATTTTACACACACCACGGCATGGAGTGACTCGAGCATGCACCTGGTCCAGGAGGGCGGTGATGCTGAAGTCAATGGATTCGAGCAGCAGCCTGCCCGCCTCCATCTTGCAGAAGTCAAGGATGTTGTTCAGCACCGTCATCAGCCCGTCCGCTGACACTTGATTCACGTAATAAATCACATGGAGTGACTGGAGAACACACCTGGTCCAGGATGGCAGCAATGCTGAAGTCAATGGATTCGAGCAGCAGCCTGCCCGCCTCCATCTTGCAGAAGTCGAGGATGTTGTTCAGCACCGTCATCAACCCGTCCGCTGACGCCTGCATCAGCTTCAGCACACCGTGCTGCTCCTCACTCATCTCCGTCAGCCGCAGTAAGTCCAACATGCCCAGCACGCCTGAGGTGGTGGGGGGCGGTGAGGGAGGGTGGTGGGTGTTGAGACGTATCAAAGCTGTTCCTCACTCATCTCCGTCAGCCGCAGTAAGTCCAACATGCCCAGCACGCCTGCGACCGTGGGGGGGGGAGTGGGGAGGGGAGCGGGCAGTGGGGTCCAGCATGCCTAGGACGCCTGGAGTGGTGCAAAGGCGGGAGGGGGAGGCGGCGTCGTGGTGGTGGGAGGAGAAGAGCAAGCATGGCGTCACGGGGTGATGGGAAGGGAAGGAGAATGACAGCGACGATTCACCACACCCACACCCACACCCATATCCATCGACTCCCACCCGCCACTCCCACCCGTCCACACCATGCTGCACATCACACTTCCCCCCGCCCACCAGTCATGGGCGTCCTGAGCTCGTGGCTCATGGTGGCGAGGAACTGCGACTTGGCGCGGTTGGCGGCAGCAATGGCCTGGCGGGCGCGGCGGTCGGCAGTGACGTCTTCAAAGAGCCACAGGCGGCCGTGTGCCGAGGTGGTGTGCGCTGCCACGGGGTACGAGTGCACTCGCAGCACCATGGGTGGGTCCCGCAGCTCCCACTCCTCCTCTATCTCCGCCTCTACCGCCCCCGCTACCATGCTGAACCACCTGTGCGGGGGAAGGAGTGCGGGAGTGGAGAGGCGGGGAGGGGAGGGGGTTGAACGGAAACGGGTGGGTAACTGAGGGGCTGGTTGGATCAATCGACTCGCAGCGCAAGGGGAAAACACCAGATGGATTGCGAGACAACGTTATCCAGTCTGAAAGGAAAGAATGAAAGGGGGATGCTGTAGGGTGTGCGGTGCCGGCACTCGCCTGTGCAGGTCAGGGCGGTTACCGCTCCTCTCAGCCAGCTGGCGCATGGCAGTTGCGACCTTCACTGGGTCCACCTCCCCGAAGCACGGCAGATCCAGCAGATCCGCCGCTGCTGGGTTCACCACCACCTGGTGGGGGATGGGAGGGGGAAGAGAAAGAGAGATGGCGGCGGGAGGGTGGCAGGGAGGAGGATGGAGGGGATAAGGGACGCACGCGCACGAGCATAAGCATCTCCATGCACGCAGAATGGGCACACATGCACGCACTCACCTGTGCGAGCTCGTCGTCAACGAACACAACAGCCTGTGGCATGCGCTTCAGAATGGCATCAAACTGCTGCCCCAGGCGCGCGGACTGGCGGGCAGAGCACAGGCATGCACGGGCGTGCACAGAGAGGGGGCACACACCCACTCACCTGAGCCAGCTCATCGTCAACAAAAACCACAGCTTGAGGCATGCGCTTGAGGATGGCGTCAAACTGCTGCCCCAGGCGCGCTGACTGGCGGGCGGAGATGCGGTTGGCCATGAGCAGCGGCATCGTGTGTGCTGCACGTGCCATCACCTCCTCCACCGTTGCCGGCACCTTGGCCGGGTCGCTCCACAGTGCGTACAGCACGCCGCGGTAGCTGCTTGTGGGGGGAGAAGGGAGGGGGGGGGAGGGTGCGGTTGGCCATGAGCAGCGGCATTGTGTGCGCCGCGCGTGCCATCACCTCCTCCACTGTTGCTGGCACCTTGGCAGGGTCGCTCAATAACGCGTACAGCACGCCACGGTAGCTGCTTGGGGGGAGGGGGGGAAAGGGGAGGGGGGGGGGAAAAGGGGCAGAGATGCGGTTAGCCATGAGCAGCGGCATCGTGTGCGCCGCCCGCCCCATCACCTCCTCCACTGTTGGGGGGGGGCGAGGAGAAGGGGCCAGGAGGGAGGGAGGGGAAGGGAAGTGGAAGACGGCGTGGGGTGGGGGAAGCAGTGCGGCGGGGGCAGGTGAGAGCGGGAAGCGGGTCGTGCTTCGGAGGGCGAGCGAGCATGGAAGCAGGAGTGCAGGGCAGCGCACAGTGAGTGAGGGTACAACGGCCAGCAAGGGAGGTTCCCGACCCAATGAACCTTTGTGAGACGGGCCAATGCGACGCACCCACGTGTGCAGCCCAGCGGTAGTTAGTCACCCATGCACGCACCTGTGCAGGCGCACGAATCGGCCCATGAAGCGGCGGGGGCGGCAGCCCAGCACATCCTCTATGACCGCTGGCAGATGCAACCCCGCCGTACTCACCACCTGAAGGGGAGAGGTTGGTAATGGGCGCACGGGAGAGGGATGCGTGGGGGAATGGGCACATGAGGGGGATTGGTGGGACATGGGGACAGAGGGGGCTATGGGGGAGAGAATGGACGCAGGGGGTGCGGCATGAGAAGCATGATTACCTTGTGTCGCTTGCACGCCTTCATCATTACCTTGTGTCGCTTGCACGCCTTCATCATTACCTTGTGTCGCTTGCACGCCTTCATCATTACCTTGTGTCGCTTGCACGCTTTCATCATGCGCCTACAGAAGGGAACCATCTCCGGCACAACCCCCTTGGGCGTCGATAGGATCGACTCCGCCACCCGCACCACCTCCATTTCCTCCGCCCTCCCCCGCGCGCTCCCCCTCCCGCTCCCCCTCCCCCCTCCCGTTCCGCCTCCCTCGTCTCGGCTGTCACATCTCCCTGCGCCCTCTTGCCCACCTCTTCCCCTGCCAAGAAAGCCCGCTCCGCTGCGCCTCCCCATGCCCTCCCGGCTGCAGAACCCTCCGCTTTCCCCGTACCCGCTAACATCCCCTCCGCTACTGGCGCATGCGCCAAACTCTCCGGACCTGTCCGCGCTGGCTTCCGCGCCAAGGGAATGCGCGCCGAAGGAGGGCGCAACGGGGGAGAAAGCAGCGCCGGGGAAGAGAGGCGGAGGGGCGGGGGGAGCGCCTGCAGCAGCGGCGGCTTCGTCCGCCGCCTGCGCCATATCCGCGACGGTGGGGCCTGGCGGAGGCAATAGCACCGCCATGACGACCACGTCAGCTTCTAGTGACGTGGCAATGACCTGGAGGACGGTCTGCGGGAGATGGACTGACGCGCTTCCGGGACTCCCGGACGGAGAATCGACTCCTAAAAGTTGCCGAACCGGCCTGCGCGACACGCCGTCTCCGTCCAGCATGCCCGCGTCAGCGTCGTCCACGTCATCGTCCTCGCGCGTGACGAGGCTGAGAAAGTCCCCCTCCGCGGGACGAGGCTCCTCGTCGCCTTCCGCCGGCAGGTTGACGTGGCTCCAGCCGGCCAGAGGTCCTGGCACGCCGAGCGTGGCCTCGAGATTCGCGCCGATGTCGCCGGCTAAGATGCCGGCTCCGTACGACAGCAGCGACGCCATGAGCGACGTTGGACACGAGTGAATAAGATAGTCGCAGGCAAGGTAACGATGCGAAGCTCTCGCGAGCTCGCAATATTTGAATGAGGATGGCCGTCAACTATAGCGAGACATGACAGAGTATCTCCGAACTGAACCTCGACTACCCATCCTACAATCGCATCGCATAGCCAAGCACATGCTTTCTCCCAGAAGCATTATGACGACCCTGCAGCACGAAGGATGAAAATTTCTACACGCTAGAGTTCGTCTAATTGAATAAAAAACATTAAGTTACATAAATGTTATTTCATATTTGGGTGGCTCATGTTCAACTACAATTATCAGAACAGTTTCGTCTTAATTCGTGCGCAAATAGAAGTTCAGAACCTATGGTTACGGCTGTTTTTGCTGAAAAATGCTTAGAAATGCGGAAAAAAACAAAACAAAACAAAACAAAACAAAACAAAAAAAACAAGGTAAAGAAAAAAACAGTGAAATACCTGAATGTTATGGCATATTCGGGTGGCTCATTTTCAAACACCCTTATCAGAGAAATTTTGGGTTGGTGCTCAGTGAAAAAAATCGGCACCTTGTCAAAATGATATAATGTTTATATTGTGTAGGTTGTAGTGGGGTAAAGGGGTACAACCCAATTAGGGTTAGTAATTGTACTCAGTTCTATCTCAATTCAATCATTCTCGTTCAGTATTCTGACATGGTTTCAGAGCAGGTCCTGTTCCAGGACCGTTTTTTTTTTAGGGCCCACCGAATAGTTCCCTGCCCGTAGCGCGTTACACTGCTCGTAGCGCCCTACCCTGCCCGTCGCGCTGCCCCACCAGTCCCGCTGCCCTGCTGGCCGCGCGCCGCCCTGCTAACTGCCGCGCCGCCCTGCCCTGCCCGACGCGCCGCCCTGCTTGCCGCGCGCTGCCCGTCGCGCCGCCCTGCTGGCCGCGCGCTGCCCTGCCCTGTCCGCACGCCGCCCTGCTGGCCGCGCGCTGCCTTCCCCTGCCCGTCGCGCCGCCTTGCTGGCCGCGCGCTGCCCTGCCCTGCCCGTCGCGCCGCCCTGCTGGCCGCGCGCTGCCCTGCCCTGCCCGCGCGCCGCCCTGCTTGCCGCCGCGCCGCCCTGCCCTGCCCGCGCGCCGCCCTGCTGGCCGCCGCGCTGCCCTGCCCTGCCTACACGCCGCCCTGCCCTGGCCGCGCGCCGCCCTTCCCTGGCTGTGCGCCGCCCCGCCCTGCCCTGCGCGCTTCCCTAGTGCCCGTGCGCCGCCCTGCCCGTCGCGCCGTCCTGCAGCCTGCGCGCTGCCCTGCTGATCGCGCGCCAACCTTCTCTGCCCGCTATGGCTTCTTTCAGTGTTCTCACCTTCGATCCTGAGGGCCGTCCGATCCAGTTTGAGACCTGGCTAGACGACTTACAGCTGTACCTACAGAGCGAGTCTAGGGACGGCGTCTCCTTGTTTGACCACACGTCTGGGACCTCTCTCGCTCCTCCCGAGACAGCTGACGGTGCGACTCGCTCACAGTGGCTTACCCGTGATGCTACTGCTCGCCTCGCCGTTCGCAACCACCTGCCGTTAGCCGGACGCGCGCACTTTGGCCAGCACAAGACTGCTAAAGCACTGTTCGATGCTGTAGTCGCTCGTTACTCCTCCCCTGCCACTGCTGCTCTCGGCCGACTTATCCTGCCCTACCTTTTTCCCGAGCTGTCAGCCTTTCCCACAGTCGACGACCTCATCACCCACCTTCGCACTAGCGACACTCGCTACCGCGCCGCGCTTAAAACCGAGTTTCTAGACAAGACCCCCCCCCCCCCCCCCCCCCCCCCATGTACATCACTCTCTACTTCATCGTCACCCGCCTCCTTGACTCTCTTCGCGCAGTCAGGGACCTCTTTCTCGCCCTGGACCCCACGGACCTCACTGTCGACCTGCTCGAGAAGCACCTCCTTGCAGCTGAGACTAGCATAGTCGGTGTAGGTGCTGCTCGTGGCACTCCTCGCACTCCCTTCTTTGAGGGGTGTTCCCCCTCCCCCCTTGCCCCCTCTTTCGCCTCTGCTGCTGCTGTTGACTTCCTTCGTGCTGAGGAGGTCGGGGCTGCGTCTGCTTCTAGTGGGAGGCGCCGCAGTGGCAAGGGCAAGGGAGGCAAGAGTGGTGGGGGTGGCAGCGGTGGAGGCGGTGGTGGAGGCGGTGGAGGCGGTGGAGGCGGTGGAGGTGGCGGTGGTGGTGGTGGGAGTGGTGGTGGGAGTGGAGGCGTCGGTGGCGTCGGTGGTGGTAGCGGTGGGAGTGGTGGTGGCGGTGGTGGCGGCAGTGGGAGTGGTGGCGGCGGCATTGGTGGCGGCAGCAGTGGTGGCGGTCGGGGTGGAGCCATTCAGAGGGGAGGTTCTGGCGGTGGCCAGCGGCAGCAGCAGCAGCGTCCGCGCGAGACTTCCACGCCCCAGCAGCTTTGTGAGTGGTTTGCTCAGCGTGGGGCGTCTGGGGGTAGTGTTCGCTGCCAGTACGTCATTCGCATAGGTGACCGCGCTGGTCAGACATGCGGGAAGGTTGGTCACACACAGTATCGCTGCTTCTCCAGTCTTGACGACATCTGGCGCGCAGAGTTTGGCAACGAGGCTGAGCTCCCCCACTCGCTAGAGCTGCTTAGGAACGATGTGGATGTATTTGCGCTTGACTATGACGCTATCCTTGCTGGCATGTATGCTTTGACTGTTAGTGCTGAGGGTGACTGTTACCTGTGTGTGCCGCCCGACCCAGGTATAGAGGCTGCTGCTCTAGGTGCTAGTGAGTCTTCTCTCCCTGGTACTGCGCCTGCTGAGGTCTTGCACACCTTCACGCTTGACGCAGGTGCTTCCCGCTGCTTCTTTCACGACAGTACCACAGTCACACAACTCCCTGGACCTGTTGCAGTCTCTCTAGCTGACCCCTCAGAAGGGCCGGTTCTTGCAGGTTCCTCCACTGTTCTCCCGTGTCCGGCGGTTCCGTCTGGCTCACTGTCAAGTCTTCACCTCCCCTCGTTCTCTACGAACTTTGTGAGTACCGCTGCCCTCCAGGATGCGATGGTCAATACCACCACTCCTGGGGGTCAGCGTGTGTCGATCTGCACGTGTGCACGGACGGGCCGTCACCTGGCCACGTTCACCCGTCGGCCTGGGTCGAGCCTGTACACACTGACTACTGAGCCTACTCAGGTGGCTGCGTCTGGTCAGGCGTCCGCGTCAGGTCAGGTAGCCGCCCCCTGTTCGTGTTGTCTCCTCTCGCACCAGACTCTCCTCTGGCACCACCGCCTTGGTCACACCTCCCTGCCACGCCTCCGTGGCATGCACTCCCGTCTCCTTGTCTCTGGTCTTCCCAGGTCTCTGCCTCCCCTCCCGCCCTCGCCTGCCCCGCCCTGCCTTCCTTGCGTCGAGGGGCGGCAGCGCGCCGCTCCTCACTCCTCCTCGTTTCCCCCGACGATTGCTCCCCTGTAGACTCTCCACATGGACGTGTGGGGCCCAACCCGCGTTAGTGGACAGGGCCGCGAACGCTACTTTCTGCATGTTGTAGACGACTACACGCGTTACACCACGGTCTTCCCCTTGCGCAGCAAAGGGGGAGCTCCCTGATGTCTTGATCCCTTGGATCCGCGCTGTCCGTCTTTAGCTCCGCGAGCAGTTCAGCCAGGACCTTCCTGTCCTGCGTCTGCACTCTGACAGAGGTGGTGAGTTCTCCTCCAACCTCCTGTGGGACTTTTGTCGTGGGGAGGGCATCCTCCAGTCGTTCACGCTTCCGGCCTCCCCGCAGCAAAATGGGATTGCTGAGCGCCGCACTGGCTTAGTCATGGAGGTGGCTCGTACCTCCATGATCAATGCGGCTGCTCCCCATTTTCTGTGGCCGTTTGCGGTCCGGTACGCTGCGCATCAGCTCAACCTCTGGCCCCGTGTCTCCTTACTGGAGACCTCGCCTACACTGCGTTGGATGGGGAAGGTTGGCGATGCGCCGGTGTTCCGGGTCTGGGGCTGTCGTGCCTTTCTCCGCGATACCTCCGCGGACAAGCTCTCCTCCCGCGCCATTCCCTGTGTCTTCCTTGGCTTTCCCCCTGACGCGCCTGGCTGGCAGTTTTACCACCCCACCTCGCGCCGTGTCCTGCCCTCTCAGGACGTCACGTTTGACGAGTCGGTTCCCTTTTACCGTCTCTTCCCCTACCGCACTGCCCCTCTCCCCCCCCCGCCGCTCTTCCTCGCTCCAGGTCCCCCTCCGGTAGACCCCCTCCCCCCTCAGGGTCCTGCTCCTTCACGTGTGTCTCAGGTAGACCCACTCCCCTTGGCTGAGCCTGTCGAGGTCACTGTCGACTCTGGTGCTGCTTGGGGTGGTGCTGCTAGGGGTGCTGCGCCTGGGGGTGCTGAGCCTGCGGGTGCGGAGCCTGGAGGTGCTGAGCCCAAGCGTGCGGAGCCTGGGGTTGCTGGGCTTGAGAGTGCGGAGCCTGGGGGTCCTGAGTCTGAAGGTGCTGAGCCTGAAGGTGCGGAGCCTGGGGGTGCTGAGTTTGAGGGTGCGGAGCCTGGGGGAGCTGAGCCTAAGGGTGCGGAGCGTGGGGGTGCTGAGCCAGAGGGTACTGAGTCTGGGGGTGCTGAGCCTAGGGGTACTGCGTTTCCTGGAGGTCCTACAGGTGCCTCGCCATGGCAGTCTCGCCGGCGGGAGCCTCTCTCACCGCGGCAGCTGCGCGAGCGGTTTGCTCGGCGCACCCGCCTTCGGAGTGGCGCTGCTGGAGCTGGAGGCCCTGCCGCTGGAGGCACTGGAGGTGGAGGCGCTATAGCTATTAGTCATGGAGGTGCAGGAGGTACTGCTGGTGCTGGAGGCGCTGTGATGGAGCTGCTGGTCCTGGAGGTGCTCGTACTGGAGGTACTGGAGCTGCCGGAGCTGGTGGTGCTACTGGTGCTGGAGGTACTAGAGGTGCTAGAGCTGGAGGCGCTCGAGCTGGAGGCACTGGAGCTGGAGACGCTGGAGCTGGGGGCACTGGAGCTGGCGGTATTGGTGATGGAGGCACTGTGAAGCGGCGACCGTTTTTCGTTCCACCACTGCCGTCGTCTCTGCCGCCACCTGGCTCAGTGCTTCACCAGGTTCTTAGTCTCCCGTCTTCCACTGGCCTTACTCCTCCCTTACTGTGTCCACCGCCTGACCAGTCGCAGCCACAGTTACAGCCAGACTCCCCAATGCCTGCTCCTTCTCCTTACACTGAGCAGACAGACTCTCTTACAGAGCAGCGTGAGCCTGCGTCTCGTCCTGCCTCGCCTGTTTGCGCTGTTCGCACTGGTCGCCGTGTTCCTCGTCCGCGTCTTTCCTGTCCCCTGCACTCACACTATGGCGCTTCGTCCTTCCTCTGTTCCACTGCGAGTTCCCCTGCCGTCTCCTCCGGCGTCCTCTCTTCCTGACGTTCCGGACCCTGAGTCTGACTTGGTTCGTGCTGCCACCCCTACTGTCACACGTGTCCTAGCCACTGTTGTCACTGACCCTTCGTTTGAGTCCACTGCTGCGTCTGCCTTAGTTGCTGAGCTTGTTGACTTTGCTGCTGTGTGTCGTCTCGACTACGCCACTAGTCTTGTTGCTGAGTCTGAGTCTGACTGTCCTCCGTCCGTCGAGGGTGAGTGTGCTCTTGGCACGGACGTCCTTGAGGACAGGTAGGAGGACTTGAGTGTCTTGCAGCTGTTGTACATCATCTCGTGGCCATGCTGCTTGCACCTGAGGGAGACCCGGATGCACTGGACATCCCGACCCCTCGCTCTTACGCAGAGGCGATTACGGGTCCCTACTCCTCTCAGTGGCAGACAGCCATGGACGCAGAGATGGCATCTTGGAATTCCAAAGGCACTTACGTCGACGCAGCTCCCCCTCCTGGGGCGAACATAGTCGATGGCATGTGGATTTTCAGGGTGCAGCGCCGCCGGGTTCTCCGCCTGTCTTCAAGGCTCGTTACGTTGCACGAGGCTTTAGTCACCGACAGGGAGTTGACTTCTTCCATACCTTCTCCCCTACCCCAAAGATGACCACTCTTCGGGTGCTGCTGCACGTTGCCGCTCAGCGTGACTACGAGCTTCACTCTCTTGACTTCAGCACAGCTTTCTTACAGGGCAACCTGCACGAGGAGATCTGGCTGCACCGTCCTCGTGGCTTCACTGGGTCGTTTCCTGAGGGTACCCAGTGGAGCCTCAGACGACCAGTCTACGGTGTCCGCCAGGCGCCTCATGAGTGGCACGACACACTGAGGACGACAATTGCGGCCCTTGGGTTTGCTCCTTCGACTGCTGACCCGTCGCTGTTTCTGCGCACCGACACTTCGCTGCCGCCGTTCTACATCCTCGTGTACGTCGACGACTTGGTTTTTGCCACTGATGACACTAAGGCACTGGCCCTTGTGAAGTCGGAGCTGCAGAAGAGACACACGTGCACTGATCTGGGTGAACTGCGCAGCTATCTTGGCTTGCAGATCACCCGGGACAGAGCACGGCGCACCATCACCCTGACTCAGTCACACATGGTGCACCAGGTCCTTCAGCGCTTCGGCTTCCGGTTCTCCTCGCCACAGTCCACTCCTCTGCCTACCGGTCACTCGCTCTCAGCTCCACCTTTGGACGAGTCCGTAGAGCCGAGTGGCCCGTATCCAGAGCTTGTGGGCTGCCTCATGTACCTGATGACCTGCACTCGACCTGACCTTGCCTACCCTCTTAGCATCCTGGCACGCTACGTTGCGGCCAGGAGACACCGACCAGAGCACTGGGAGGCCGCTAAGAGGGTGTTGCGCTACTTGTGCAGTACATCGGGCATGGGGCTCGTGCTTGGAGGACGAGGTCCAGTTGTCCTCACTGGACATGCAGACGCGTCTTGGGTTGACGACCTGGCTACGCAGCGGTCGTCACAGGGTTACACTTTCAGCCTTGGCTCTGGCTCTGTTTCTTGGCGGTCTACCCGTTCGTCTTCTGTTCTCAATTCCAGTTGTGAGGCTGAGATCTACGCAGGGGCCATGGCTGCACAAGAGTTACGCTGGCTCACCTACCTGCTGACCGACTTAGGAGAGCGGCCTCGTTCTCCTCTAGTTCTGTACGTGGACAACCAGGCCATGATTGTCTTGTCTCAGGAGCACTGACTGGAGCACAGGACGAAGCACATCGCTCTGCGTTACTTCCTTGCTCGAGAGTTGCAGCAGCGTGGTCAGCTTCGTCTTGCTTACGTGGCCACTCGGGCCAACACTGCTGATATATTCACCAAGGCACTTCAGCCTGGTGATCATTAGCGTTTCTGTACTGCTTTAGGTCTTGTGCTTGCTTTGTCTCACTTGCTCACTGCGTGACTTTGCTTGTACTGTGATCTATACATATATATACCTTGTATGCTTACACTTGCTAGGTTATGATCACTGTACTGTTTGTTCTCTTTTATATAACTCTGCATGTGAACTGGCCTTGTGGCCATTTGCTTGTGCTCGGAATGTGTGGTGACTTCGTGATCCACCCTGAGCTTTCTTTGCTTTTCTTGACTGGTCTTGGGACCACTTGTTCTCCCCACTTTGCCTATGGGGGTGTGTCAAAATGTTATAATGCTTATATTGTGTAGGATGTAGTGGGGTACAACCCAATTAGGGTTAGTACTTGTACTCAGTTCTATCTCAATTCAATCATTCTCGTTCAGTATTCTCACACACCTATGATTACGGCTGTGTTTCCAGAGAAATGCTTAGAATGCACATAAATCCTTATAGGCGTAAGAAAAAAACATGAAAATACGTGAATGTTTTTTCATATTCGAGTGGCTCATGTTCAAATACACATATCAGAGCAATTTTGGATTGGTTCGTGGGCAAAGAAAAGTTCGACACCTATGATTACGACTGATTTTTCTGACAAATGCTTAGAACGCGGATGAATACCCATAGGCGTAGGAAAAATCATTCAACAACCTGAATGCTTTTGCATATTTGAGTAGCTCATGTTCAAATACACGTATAAGAGCAATTTTGGTTTGGTTCGTGCGCAAAGAAAAGTTTGGCTCCTATGATTACGGCTGTTTTTGCCAACATATGCTTAGAATGCGCATAAATTCTCATAGGCGTAGGAAAAAACATTCAACAACGTGAATGTTTTCACATACCGTACTAGGGTGGCTCATATTCAAGCCGGACACAGGAGGACAGTGGAGAAGTGAGAGAGGACTGGACCCCCAGTGGGGTCAGCCAGGGAAACTGCAACCGGCCGGCCAAGCGGCGTGAGTGTGGTGCGGTCTCGAAAGAAGGAGCGAGAAGCCCCTGAGTCAAGCGTGAAGGTGAGGGAGGCCGAAGCCGACGCAGTACCTGAGAGCGCAGCCTCACCAGTACCTGAGAGTGCAGACGCACTGGCACCTAGAGCAGCAGCCTCAGAAGTACCTAGCGTAGCAGTACCAATGCCCGGGTCGGGCGGGAAACACCGGTAACAGTCACCCTCCTCACTAATAGTCACAGCATACATGGCAGCAAGGATAGCATCAAAGTCAAGATCAAAGATAGCTACGCCAGCCCTAGACAGCTCTCCCCAACGGGGAATCTCACTGGCCTCGGGGAACTGCTGACGCCAAGCGTCCGTCAGGCGGCCAAAGCAGCGCTGAGTGGGGTGCGCACCCCCACACTGCTCACCCGCGCGGTCACCGGAACGAAGGACGTAGGTGCACGGACCAAAACCCCCACCCCGCTGACGCTGCGTGTACCACTCACGGAGCTGCTGGGGCGGGGGGATGTCCCGCGAACGCTGCTGCTGCTGCTGCTGCTGACGCTGGCCACCACTAGGGCCGCTACGCTGCGGGGCACCACCCCGACCAGCTCCACCCCCTCCGCCACCGCTGCCTCCACCTCCACCACCACCGCTGCCTCCGCTCCCACCGATGCCGCCACCACCGCCTTCTCCTCCGCTGCTGCCACCGCCACCACCGCCCCCGCCACCACTCCAACCGTCACCCCCACTCCCTCCTCCGCCTCCACCGCCTCCTCTACCGCCCCCGCCAGCTCCACCCGCGCCCTTGCCCCCCTTGCCCCTGCCAGGGCGGCGTCTCCCGCTAGGGGCAGACGCCGCGCAGACCGACTCAAGACCAAGCAGGTCGGCAGCAGCAGCAGAGGCAACAGAGGGCAGCAGGGGGGAAGGAGAGCACCCCTCAAAGATGGGGGTGCGAGGGTCACCACGAGAGGCTCCTACAGCGACGATGCTCTTCTCCGCCGCCAGGAGGGACTTCTCGAGGAGGTCGACAGTGAGAGTGGTGGGACAGACCGAGAGGTAGTGGTCCCTGACTACGCGAAGGGAGTCAGGGAGGCGTGTGACTATGTAATAGAGAGTGATGTACATGGGGGGGGGGTTCTTGGCGCAGAACTCAGCAGGAAGGGCGGCGCGGTAGCGAGTGTCACTAGTGCGGAGGTGCGTAATGAGGTCAGCGACAGTGGGAAAGGCAGTAAGGTCAGGAAAGAGGTACGGTAGCATGAGGCGGCTCAGGGCAGCAGTGGCAGGGGAAGAGTAGCGCGCAACTACAGCGTCGTACAAGGTCTGAGCACTCTTGTACTGACTAAAGTGCGCGCGCTCAGTGGTAGGCAGGTGGCGACGCACAGCAAGACGTGCAGCAGCATCGCGGGTGGCCCACTGAGAGCGAACAGTGGGGTCAGCATCAGTAGCAGGGGCAGGAGAGGCGCCAGAGGTGAGGTCAAAGAGGGAAAGACCGTCCGCCCTATCGCACTGTAAGAACAGCTGCAGGTCGTCGACCCAGACCTCAAAGTCAATGGCTCGACCCTCAGCGTCAAAAGCGAGGACACTAGGGGTAGCCATGACGACGACAGACGAGCAGTGCAAGCAGTAGGGGAAGGGCACGCAGTGACAGTGGGGCTGTGCTCACCGGACAGGGCAGGTCGGGCGGCTCGGCAGTAGGGCGGCTCGGCTGCTCAGCTGCTCGGCGGCAGGGCGGCTCGGCTGCTGGGCGGCTCGGCTGTTGGGCGGCTCGGCGGCAGTGCGGCTCGGCTCCCGGGCGGCTCGGCGGCAGGGCGGCTCGGCGGCAGGGCGGCTCGGCTCCCGGGCGGCTCGGCGGCAGGGCGGCTCGGCTCCCGGCGGTTCTGCTGCTAGGCGGCTCCCGCAGGTAGGGCGGCGGTAGGGCCGCAGGTAGGGCGGCGGGCGGGCCGTAGGTAGGGCGGCGGGGGGGGGCCGTAGGTAGGGCAGCGGGCTTGCCGCAGGTAGGGTGGCGGGCGGGCCGCAGGCAGGGCGGCGGTAGGGCCGCAAGTAGGGCGGCGGGCGGGCCGCAGTTAGGGCGGCGGGCGGGCCGCAGGTAGGGCGGCTGGCGGGCCGCAGGTAGGGCAGCGGGCGGGCCGCGACGTGAGGGCGGCGGGGCCGCTGTAGTGGGGCGGCGGGGCCGCTTAGCAGAGGGCGGCGGGGCCGCGTGAGCAGGGCGGCGGGGCCGCGTGAGCAGGGCGGCGGGGCCGCGAAGCAGAGGGCGGGCGGGCCGTGACGTGAGGGCGGCTGGGCCGCTGTAGCAGGGCGGCGGGGCCGCTTAGCAGAGGGCGGCGGGGCCGCGTGAGCAGGGCGGCGGGGCCGCGAAGCAGAGGGCGGCTGGGCCGCGCGAGAAGGGCGGCGGGGCCGCGAAGGAAGGGCGGCGGGGCCGCGTTAGTAGGGCGGCGAGGCCGCGAAGGAAGGGCGGCAGGGCCGCTTGAGCAGAGTGGCGGGGCCGCGAAGGGAGGGCGGCGGGGCCGCGAGGGGCGACACGGAGGGTCGCTAAAAAAAAGGAAAACGCGCCTCGGGGCGCGCTTCGGTGGGCCCTAGAAGCAGTCCCTAGGAGGGGACCTGCTCTGATTCCATGTGAAATAAGAACGAGGATGTTTGAACTATGAATGAAGTGAGTACATATGGGAAACCCTAATTGGGTTGTACCCCTTATGGGATACCCCACTATAGCCTACACAACAGCATAAGCTATATAATGTTCTGACAGTTCCGAGCGTTTTTCTTCCATTCGGTCACGCGGCTGTGTGCATTTGGACCTATTAACAAGCCAGCAAGAGCGTGGGAGGGTGATGAGCATGATCGGTCATTGGTACTGGCGAATGAACCATGCCTGCTGCATTTTTTGCACATGAGTAGGCAGCCCTGAAGAAAGGTAGTGGAGAAGTCGAGGGAGTGCACTGAAAGAAGTCCACTCCCCCACGCTGACTGAAGCCCCTAGCCACGTAGCACGCCTTGAAGACATGCGGTGATCCAGGCGGCCGCTTCACCTTGAAGATCCACATGCCGTCGACTACGTTCGCCCTGGGAGGGGGAAATGTGTCGACGTAAGTGCCTGTGGATCTCCAAGACGCCATCTCTGAGTCCATGGCCACTTTCCACTGAGAGGCCCACTCCCCTGACACTGCCTCACGGTACGTGCGAGGAGTCGGTATCTCAAGGGCGTCGGGGTCTCCCTCAGGGGAAAGCAGCATGGCACAGAGAGAGGGAGAAGCGGCTGCCAAGAACTCCAGCTCAAACTGTATGTCCTCTAGGACGTCACAGCTAAGGGCAAACTCACCCCCGGTGGACAAAGGACGGGCAGGCGGAGCAGCCACTACACGAGTGGCGAAGTCAAGGCGGCGGGTGGCAGCAAAGTCAGCGACAGCGGCAGTACGAGCCGAGACAGACGACGGAGAGGTACGAGGGTCGGTGACAAGAGAGGCAAGAACACGCGGGACAATAGGACGAGCAGCATGGTAGTAGTCAGAGATATGAGTAGAGGAGACAGGAAGAGAGGACTCAGGAAGAGATGGGAGAACAGACGTAGGTGGAGAACGACGACGACTGGAACAAAGGAGGGCAGTGCGGAGGTCGTCAAAGGGAGACGAGCGACGAGCACGCGGGGGACAGGGACGGAAGCAGGAGTGCGGGACAACGGGAGGGCACCTTGTCTGGTCTGTACCTCCCCTCGTTCTCGACGAACTTGGTGAGTGGTGCTGACCTCCAGGATGCGGGGGTTCACCAGTTTACTCCTGCGAGTCAGCGGGTGACCCACTGCTCGGACGCCCGCACAGGCCGACACCTGGCCACGTTCTCGCGTCGGCCGGGGTCGAGTCTCTACACACTGACCACTGCGTCTCCTCCTGTCCCTGCGTCTGGCCAGGTAGCTGCGTCGGGTCAGGTGTTTGCTGCTGCGTCCAGGTCTGGTCCTGAGTCTGCCCCCTGCTCGTGTCGCCGCTTGTCTCACGAGACTCTCCTGTGGCACCACCGTCTTGGCCACCCCTCCTTGCTTCGTCTTCGGGGCATGGCTTCCCGTGTCCTTGTCTCTGGTCTTCCCCGGTCTCTCCCTCCCCTTCCTTCGGGACCCGGACCTTCTTGTGTCCCCTGTGTCGAGGGGCGGCTCCGGGCTGCCCCTCACTCCTCCCAGTTCCCCCCGACAGAGGCTCCACTGCAGACGCTTCACATGGACGTGTGGGGCCCCGCCCGCGTCCGTGGGCTGGGTCACGAGCGCTACTTCCTGCTGGTGGTTGACGACTACTCGCGTTACACCACAGTCTTCCCCTTGCGCAGCAAGGGTGATGTCACTGAGGTGTTGATCGACTGGATCCGCGCAGCTCGTCTCCAGCTCAGGAGGAGCTTCGGCTCGGACTTTCCGGTTCTGCGTCTGCACTCTGACCGAGGTGGAGAGTTCTCCTCTGGCCTTCTGCGAGCCTACTGTCGTGCACGAGGCATCCGCCAGACCTTTACGCTTCCGGACTCTCCACAGCAAAATGGGATTGCTGAGCGCCGCATTGGCATGGTCATGGACGTCGCTCGTACGTCCATGATGCATGCGGCTGCCCCCCATTTTCTGTGGCCGTTTGCGGTTCGGTACGCGGCGCATCAGATCAACCTTCACCCCAGGGTCTCCCGGCCGGAGACCTCCCCAGCTCTGCTGTGGACGGGGAAGGTCGGCGATGCGTCTGCGTTCCGTGTCTGGGGATCTCGGGCGTTTGTCCGCGACTTGTCTGCGGACAAGCTGTCCCCTCGTGCTGCTCCCTGTGTCTTCCTCGGCTTCCCCCCTGACGCTCCAGGGTGGCAGTTCTACCACCCCTCCTCTCGGCGTGTTCTGTCCTCCCAGGACGTCACGTTCGACGAGTCAGTCCCCTTCTACCGCCTCTTCCCCTACCGCACTCCTTCCCTCCCCCCGCCACCGCACTTCCTTGTGCCAGGTCCCCCCCCGGTAGACCCCCTTCCCCCTCAGGGTCCTGCCCCTTCAGGTGTGTCCCAGGTAGACGCAGTCGAGCCGGTCGAGGTTGCTGGTGACTCTGGTCCTGCTGCGGGTGCTGAGCCTGAGGGTGCTGAGTCTGGGGGTGCTGAGCCTGGGGGTACTGCGACTGGGGGTGCTGAGCCTGGGGGTGCGGAGTCTGGGAGTGCTGAGCCTGGGGGTGCTGCGACTGGGGGTGCTGAGCCTGGGGGTGCGGAGTCTTGGGGTGCTGAGCCAGGGGGTGCTGCGTCTGGAGCTGCTGAGCCTGGAGCTGCTGAGCCTGCGGCCACTGGACCTCCCCTTGTGCCGTCTGGCGGTGCGGGACCTGGCGTTTCTCCGGTTGCTTCGCCTCGGCGGGAGCCCCTCTCTCCACAGGAGCTGCGCGAGTGGTTTGCCAGGCGCTGGAGGCGTGCTGCTGGGGCTGGAGGTTCTTCGGCTGCTGAGGGTGCTGGTGCCGCGGGTCCCGGAGGTGCTGGAGCTGGAGCTGCTGAGGGTGTTGGAGCTGAGGCTACTGCTGACGGTCCTGCTGGGGGTGCTACTGGTGCTGCTGGAGGTCCTGGAGCTGGAGGTGCTACTGGCGCTGGTGCTCCCGCTGGGGGTACTGGTGCTGTCCCTGCTGTGTCTGGAGTCGCCGCGCGGCCTAGGCCGTACTTCGTTCCGCTCCTTCAGCAGGTTCTTGGTCTCCCGCCTTCTACTGGTCCTCCTCCTCCCTTAGAGTGTCCACAGCCTGTCCTGTCACAGTTACAGTTACAGCCGGCCTCCCCACTGCCCGCTCCTTCTCCCTACACTGGTCCTACTGGAGGTCTTGCTGAGCATCGTGAGCCTGCGTCTCGCCCTGCGTCGCCTGTCCGTGCTGCTCGCACTAGTGGTCGTGGTTCGCGTCAGCGTCCTCCTCCTGTCCCTGGCACGCACCGGATGTCTCTGCGTCCGTCCACTGCTCCTCTGCGTGCCCCTTTGCCTTCTCCTCCTGAGTCCTCTCTTCCTGCTCTTCCTGACCCGGAGTCGGACTCTCTTCGTGCTGCCAGTCCTGCTGTCACACGTCTCCTTGCTACTGTCGTCACTGACCCCTCTTTTGAGTCCACTGCTGCGTCTGCGCTTGTTGCTGAGCTTGTCGACTTTGCTGCTCGCTGTCGTCTAGACTACGCTGCCGGTCTTGTTGCTGAGTCTGCGTCTGTCTGTCCTCCGTCCGTCGGGGGTGAGTGTGCTCTTGGCACGGACGTCCTTGAGGACAGGCAGGAGGAGTTCCGGTGTCTGGCTGCTGCTTCACCTCATCTCGCGTCCGTACTACTTGCCCCTGAGGGAGACCCGGATGCACTAGACATCCCGACTCCGCGCTCTTACGCGGAGGCCGTAGAGGGTCCCTACTCCTCTCAGTGGCAGGCAGCTATGGATGCAGAGATGGCGTCCTGGAAGTCCACAGGCACCTACGTTGACGCGGTTCCCCCTCCTGGGGCGAACATCGTCAGTGGCATGTGGATCTTCAGGGTGAAGCGGCCGCCGGGCTCTCCACCTGTCTTCAAGGCGCGGTACGTCGCTCGTGGCTTCAGTCAGCGGCAGGGAGTTGACTACTTTCAGACCTTCTCTCCCACCCCGAAGATGACCACTCTTCGGGTGCTGCTGCACATAGCCGCTCAGCGCGACTACGAGCTCCACTCTCTTGACTTCAGTACTGCTTTCTTGCAGGGTAGCCTGCACGAGGAGATCTGGCTGCGCCGTCCACCTGGCTTCACTGGGACTTTCCCTCCTGGCACCCAGTGGAGCCTCCGACGGCCAGTCTACGGTCTCCGCCAGGCACCGCGTGAGTGGCACGACACACTGAGGACTACGCTTGCGGCTCTTGGGTTTGCTCCCTCTACTGCTGACCCGTCGTTGTTTCTGCGCACCGACACTTCTCTGCCGCCGTTCTACGTCCTCGTGTACGTCGACGACTTGGTCTTTGCCACAGCTGACACGGCTGGACTAGCCTACGTGAAGTCCGAGCTGCAGAAGAGACACACGTGCACAGACCTGGGTGAACTGCGCAGCTACCTTGGCTTGCAGATCACTCGGGACAGAGCACACCGCACCATTACCTTGACTCAGTCACACATGGTACAGCAGGTCCTTCAGCGCTTCGGCTTCACGTACTCCTCGCCTCAGGCCACTCCTCTGTCTACTCGCCACTCGCTCTCAGCTCTGCCTTCGGATGAGTCCGTAGAGTCGAGTGGCCCGTACCCAGAGCTTGTTGGCTGCCTCATGTACCTGATGACCTGCACACGACCTGACCTTGCATACCCTCTTAGCATTCTTGCACGCTATGTTGCTCCTGGGAGACACCGACCAGAGCACATGGCTGCAGCGAAGAGGGTGTTGCGCTACTTGTGCAGTACGTCGGGCATGGGGCTAGTGCTTGGAGGGCGGAGTCCAGTGGTCCTCACTGGGCACGCGGACGCTTCTTGGGCTGACGACCAGGCTACGCAGCGGTCGTCGCAGGGTTACACCTTCAGTCTTGGTTCCGGCTCTGTCTCGTGGCGGGCTACTCGCTCGTCCTCTGTTCTCGGCTCCAGTTGTGAGGCTGAGATCTACGCCGGGGCCATGGCTGCACAGGAGCTTCGCTGGCTCACCTACCTGCTGACTGACCTTGGAGAGCCGCCTCGTTCTCCTCCAGTGCTGTACGTAGACAACAAGGCCATGCTGGCCTTGTGTCGAGAGCAGCGCTTGGAGCACAGAACGAAGCACATTGCTCTCCGTTACTTTCTTGCTCGTGAGCTGCAGCAGCGTGGTCAGTTGCGACTTGCTTACGTGGCCTCTGCGGCCAACACTGCTGATGTGTTCACCAAGGCACTTGCGCCTTGTGACCATCAGCGCTTCTGCACCCAGCTGGGTCTTGTACCTGTCTTGCCTCACTTGCTCTCTTCTTGACCTTGCTTGTACTGTTACATATATATACCTGCTCTTGCTTGTCTAGCTCTATATATATATGTGTACTCCTGCATGTGAACTGGCCTTGTGGCCTTGTCGTTGTGCTCGGACTGTGTGGTGACTTTGTGATCCACCCTGAGCTTGCTCTGCTTTGCTTGACTGGTCTTGTGACCCCTTGTTCTCCCCCACTTTGCCTATGGGGGTGTGTCAGAACATTATATAGCTTATGCTGTTGTGTAGGCTATAGTGGGGTATCCCATAAGGGGTACAACCCAATTAGGGTTTCCCATATGTACTCACTTCATTCATAGTTCAAACATCCTCGTTCTTATTTCACAGGAACGAGCGTTTTCATCCCCAAAACGCGGAAGGATCCGGACATGTGCAAAAAATGCAGCAGGCATGGTTCATTCGGCAGTACCAATGACCGATCATGCTCTTCACCCTCCCACGCTCTTGCTGGCTTGTTAATAGGTCCAAACGCACACAGGCGCGTGACCGAACGGAAGAAAATCGCTCGGAACGAGCGTTTTCATCCCCACAACGCGGAAGGATCCAGACGTGTGCAAGAAATGCAGCAGGCATGGTTCATTCGCCAGCACCAATGACCAATCATGCTCGTCACCCTCCCACGCTCTTGCTGGCTTGGTAATAGGTCCAAACGCGCGCAGGCGCGTGACCGAACGGAAGAAAAACGCTCGAACGAGCGTTTTCATCCCCACAACGCGGAAGGATCCGCGCATGTGCAGAAAATGCAGCAGGCATGGTTCATTCGCCAGCACCAATGACCGATCATGCTCGTCACCCTCCCACGCTCTTGCTGGCTGGGTAATAGGTCCAAACGCACGCAGCCGCGTGGCCGAACGGAAGAAAAACGCTCGGAACGAGCGTTTTCATCACGAAAACGCGAAAGGATCCGCGCATGTGCAGAAAGTGCAGCATGCATGGTTCATTCGCCAGCACCAATGACCGATCATGCTCGTCACCCTCTCACGCTCTTGGTGACTCGGTAGTAGGTCCAAACGCACGCAGGCGCGTGGCCGAACGGAAGAAAAACGCCCGGAACGAGCGTTTTCATCACGAAAACGCGGAAGGATCCGCGCATGTGCAGAAAGTGCAGCATGCATGGTTCATTCGCCAGCACCAATGACCGATCATGCTCGTCACCCTCTCACGCTCTTGGTGACTCGGTAGTAGGTCCAAACGCACGCAGGCGCGTGGCCGAACGGAAGAAAAACGCCCGGAACGAGCGTTTTCATCCCCAAAACGCGGAAGGATCCGCGCATGTGCAGAAAGTGCAGCATGCATGGTTCATTCGCCAGCACCAATGACCCATCATGCTCGTCACCCTCTCACGCTCTTGGTGACTCGGTAGTAGGTCCAAACGCACGCAGCCGCGCGGCCGAACGGAAGAAAAACGCCCGGAACGAGCGTTTTCATCCCCAAAACGCGGAAGGATCCGCGCATGTGCAGAAAGTGCAGAATGCATGGTTCATTCGCCAGCACCAATGACCCATCATGCTCGTCACCCTCCCACGCTCTTGCTGACTCGGTAGTAGGTCCAAACGCACGCAGCCGCGCGGCCGAACGGAAGAAAAACGCTCGGAACGAGCGTTTTCATCCCCAAAACGCGGAAGGATCCGCGCATGTGCAGAAAGTGCAGAATGCATGGTTCATTCGCCAGCACCAATGACCGATCATGCTCGTCACCCTCCCACGCTCTTGCTGCCTCGGTAGTAGGTCCAAACGCACGCAGCCGCGTGACCGAACGGAAGAAAAACGCTCGGAACGAGCGTTTTCATCCCCAAAACGCGGAAGGATCCGCGCATGTGCAGAAAGTGCAGCAGGCATGGTTCATTCGCCAGCACCAATGACCGATCATGCTCGTCACCCTCCCACGCTCTTGCTGGCTCGGTAATAGGTCCAAACGCACGCAGCCGCGTGACCGAACGGAAAAAAAACGCTCGGAATGAGTGTTTCCATACCCAAAACGCGGAAGGATCTGCGCATGTGCAGAAAGTGCAGCAGGCATGGTTCATTCGCCAGCACCAATGACCCATCATGCTCGTCACCCTCCCACGCTCTTGCTGACTCGGTCATAGGTCCAAACGCACGCAGCCGCGTGGCCGAACGGAAGAAAAACGCTCGGAACGAGCGTTTTCATCCCCAAAACGCGGAAGGATCTGCGCATGTGCAAAAAGTGCAGCATGCATGGTTCATTCGCCAGCACCAATGACCCATCATGCTCGTCACCCTCCCATGCTCTTGCTGACTCGGTGATAGGTCCAAACGCACGCAGCCGCGTGGCCGAACGGAAGAAAAACGCTCCGAACGAGCCTTTTCATCCCCAAAACGCGGAAGGATCCGCGCATGTGCAGAAAGTGCAGCGGCATGGTTCATTCGCCAGCACCAATGACCGATCATGCTCGTCACCCTCCCACGCTCTTGCTGGCTCGGTAATAGGTCCAAACGCACGCAGCCGCCTGACCGATCGGAAGAAAAACGCTCGGAACGAGCGTTTTCATCCCCAAAACGCGGAAGGATTTGCACATGTGCAAAAAATGCAGCGGGCATGGTTCAATCGCCAGTACCAATGACCGATCATGCTCGTCACCCTCCCACGCTCTTGATGGCTTGGTAATCGGTGCAAACGCTCGCAGCCGCGTGACCGAACGGAAGAAAATCGCTCGAAACGAGCGTTTTCATCCCCACAACGCGGAAGGATCCGGACGTGTGCAAGAAATGCAGCAGGCATGGTTCATTCGCCAGCACCAATGACCGATCATGCTCGTCACCCTCCCACGCTCTTGCTGACTCGGTAATAGGTCCAAACGCTCGCAGCCGCGTGGCCGAACGGAAGAAAAACGCTCGGAACGAGCGTTTTCATCCCCAAAACGCGGAAGGATCCGCGCATGTGCAGAAAGTGCAGAATGCATGGTTCATTCGCCAGCACCGATGACCGATCATGCTCGTCACCCTCCCACGCTCTTGCTGACTCGGTAGTAGGTCCAAACGCACGCAGCCGCGTGACCGAACGGAAGAAAAACGCTCGGAACGAGCGTTTTCAGCCCCAAAACGCGGAAGGATCCGCGCATGTGCAGAAAGTGCAGCATGCATGGTTCATTCGCCAGCACCAATGACCGATCATGCTCGTCACCCTCCCACGCTCTTGCTGACTCGGTAGTAGGTCCAAACGCACGCAGCCGCATGACCGAACGGAAGAAAAACGCTCGGAACGAGCGTTTTCATCCCCACAACGCGCAAGGATCCGCGCATGTGCACAAAATGCAGCAGGCATGGTTCATTCGCCAGCACCAATGACCGATCATGCTCGTCACCCTCCCACGCTCTTGCTGGCTCGGTAATAGGTCCAAACGCACCCAGCCGCGTGACCGAACGGAAGAAAAACGCTCGAAACGAGCGTTTTCATACCCAAAACGCGAAAGGATCCGCACATGTGCAGAAAGTGCAGCAGGCATGGTTCATTCGCCAGCACCAATGACCGATCATGCTCGTCACCCTCCCACGCTCTTGCTGACTCGGTAATAGGTCCAAACGCACGCAGCCGCGTGGCCGAACGGAAGAAAAACGCTCGGAACGAGCGCTTTCATCCCCAAAACGCGGAAGGATCCGCGCATGTGCAAAAAGTGCAGCATGCATGGTTCATTCGCCAGCACCAATGACCGATCATGCTCGTCACCCTCCCATGCTCTTGCTGACTCGGTAATAGGTCCAAACGCACGCAGCCGCGTGACCGAACGGAAGAAAAACGCTCGGAACGAGCCTTTTCATCCCCAAAACGCGGAAGGATCCGCGCATGTGCAGAAAGTGCAGCGGCATGGTTCCTTCGCCAGCACCAATGACCGATCATGCTCGTCACCCTCCCACGCTCTTGCTCGCTCGGTAATAGGTCCAAACGCACGCAGCCGCGTGACCGAACGGAAGAAAAAGCTCGGAACCAGCGTTTTCATCCCCAAAACGCGAAAGGATCCGCGCATGTGCAGAAAGTGCAGCGGCATGGTTCATTCGCCTGCACCAATGATCGATCATGCTCGTCACCCTCCCACGCTCTTGCTGGCTCGGTAATAGGTCCAAACGCACGCAGCCGCCTGACCGATCGGAAGAAAAACGCTCGGAACGAGCGTTTTCATCCCCAAAACGCGGAAGGATTTGCACATGTGCAAAAAATGCAGCGGGCATGGTTCATTCGCCAGTACCAATGACCGATCATGCTCGTCACCCTCCCACGCTCTTGCTGGCTTGGTAATAGGTCCAAATGCACACAGCCACCTGACCGATCGGAAGAAAAACGCTCGGAACGAGCGTTTTCATCCCCAAAACGCGGAAGGATTTGCACATGTGCAAAAAATGCAGCAGGCATGGTTCATTCGCCAGTACCAATGACCGATCATGCTCGTCACCCTCCCACGCTCTTGCTGGCTTGGTAATAGGTCCAAATGCACACAGCCACCAGACTGAACGGAAGAACAACACGCGGAACGAGCGTTTTCATCCCCAAAACGCGGAAGGATTTGCACATGTGCAAAAAATGCTGCGGGCATGGTTCATTCGCCAGTACCAATGACCGATCATGCTCGTCACCCTCCCACGCTCTTGCTGGCTTGGTAATAGGTCCAAATGCACACAGCCGCCTGACTGAACGGAAGAACAATGCGCGGAACGAGCGTTTTCATCCCCAAACGCGGAAGGATCCGCGCATGTGCAGAAAGTGCAGCGGCATGGTTCATTCGCCGACACAAATGACCGATCATGCTCGTCACCCTCGCACGCTCTTGCTGGCTCTGTAATAGGTCCAAACGCACGCAGCCGCCTGACCGATCGGAAGAAAAACGCTCGGAACGAGCGTTTTCATCCCCAAAACGCGGAAGGATTTGCACATGTGCAAAAAATGCAGCGGGCATGGTTCATTCGCCAGTACCAATGACCGATCATGCTCGTCACCCTCCCACGCTCTTGCTGGCTTGGTAATAGGTCCAAATGCACACAGCCGCCTGACTGAATGGAAGAACAACGCGCGGAACGAGCGTTTTCATCCCCAAAACGCGGAAGGATCCGCACATGTGCAAAAAATGCAGCAGGCATGGTTCATTCGCAAGTACCAATGACCGATCATGCTCGTCACCCTCCCACGCTCTTGCTGGCTTGGTAATAGGTCCAAACACACACAGCCACGTGATTCAACAGAAGAAAATCGCTCGGAACGAGCGTTTTCATCCCCAAAACGCGGAATGATATGCACATGTGCAGAAAATGCAGCAGGCATCGTTCATTCGCGAGTTTCAATGACCAATCATGATCGCCACCCTCCCACGCTCTTGGTGGCTTGGTAATAGGTCCAAACGCACACAGCCACGTGACCCAACGGAAGATAAACGCTCGGAACGAACGGAAATGTTAGAGCCCCTATAATCTCGGGTGTTTTGCAGGAAGGATGGGGAATGTGCATTTAGTGTACACATCCGATATAAGGCTGAAAAATCAGTGTTAAGTATGAAATTAAGGCTGAAAAATCAGTGCCACTAAAATCAAAAGTCTGGAAAATCATTGTAGGTACAGAGAATTTGGCTGAAAACCAGGAATTTCAGGGTAAAAACCCTGATATCTGAGGGTCTGTCGCCAGCTTGCTACATCTAACCACGCCTCGCCTGCAGGTCGGTTGGTGTTGGTCCTCCCTCTGATGCAGCCAGTAGTACTGAATTTGTAAATAGATTCTCATTACATGTATGCTTGCTCAGTTTCAAGGTGTCAGCCACAGTTGGTCAGAAGAAACTGCCATCACATTATTGTACCTGTTTGAACAAAATGCCAGCTGCAATTACGTTTTAATTATTTATCAATAATATATATCCTTCAAAAGGTCACTAAATATGGAAGAGATACCACCACCCTGTTGTGGTGCCTGGAGATACCGTCACGTACATATCTGCCTACGGTATCAATATGGATTGGAAGAGATACCACCACCCTGTTGTGCTGCCTTTTTTCCCACAAACATGGCATACTGTACTACTCTCCCATGATTGCCTGCCTTGCGACCAAACATGCTCGATTCTCTTGACAGACAACAAGTGCAATATTGTGCTGCTGAATGAAATCAACAAGAGTTGCAGTCTCAACGCAAAGCAGTGCGTTGCAGTAAGGTAGCAGTCCGTCAACCTTGTGAACAAGGCCAACTCAGCTGCCACCGTGCTGGTTGGTGGCAGCTACCTAGAAGGGCTGGTTGCGGCACTCTCTCAGGATGACAGGCACGCTCGATGTGGGCACCTGGTAGGCACGCAGGCAGGCACATGGGGCGGTGGCGCATGGGGCGGTGGCACATGGGGCGGTGGCACATGGGGAGGTGGCACATTGGGAGGTGGCACATTGGGAGGTGGCACATTGGGAGGTGGCACATTGGGAGGTGGCATGCACGGGGGAGACAAGCTGCAATGGTGGATGAAGATGGATGGGATGAAGGGTGCCTTGGATGGATGGATGCGGCACGCGCATGTGACATGGGGCATGGGGCATGGGGCATGAGACATGGGGCATGTGACATGTGGCGTGCTGCATGTGCATCTCACCACGCCAATCTCGGTGACAATGCCCGTGATGTAGTCTGCTGGGGTGAGGTCAAACCTGCTCATGCCCACACCCGTGCACCGATGCACACACACAGGCACACATGCAGGGAGGCGCACACATGCAAGCAGGCACACATGCAAGCAGGCACACATGCAAGCAGGCACACATGCAAGCAGGCACATGCAAGTAGACACACGCAAGTAGACACATGCAAGTAGACACATGCAATATCACATACGTATGCACAGCCGCAAGAGCTCATTAGACAAGACGAGGAGCACGGATATAAGTACTGAGAATGTGCAAGAGGGAAAAGGCAGGATACATTGGAGGGGGCAAGGCGCAGGAAAATGGAATTGGTAATCACAAATTGTACGAGCATGTGAGTATGAGGGAGTTGATGCCGAGGACGTGAGGGACAGGGAGTGTGGCAAGAGCACGTGGGTGAGAGGCAGTGTGACCGAGGGGCAGCGTGAGGGAGGGGCAGTGCGAGGGAGGGGCAGTGTGAGGGTACTGGATGTTGAGGGGGCGCAAGTTGGGTGTGCTCTGCCAGTGCTGCAACGGTGCCGCCTCCGCCGCCTCTGATGCTTCTGGTGCGTCCGATGGGAGCGGTGAGATTGGTGAGAGCGGTGAGACGCCCGTGCTGATGAGCACTTGTGGATCGCCTGTGGGGAAGCAGAGGGAGGCCAACAAGTGATGAGGGAAGGCGGTGAGTGGGAGATGGGGTGAGGAGTAGATGATGCAATGTGCAGCAGAGGACTTTGAGTCACAACAAGTCAACGTGAGTCAACGCAAGTCAACGTGAGTCAACGCAAGTCAACAGGGTCAACGCACCGATCTCGTTGTGGGTGATGGAGTCGAGTTGCACGCGCTCGTGGAACTTGCTGGACTCGCAGCACACCAGCACCGGCACGCGCTGTGCATGCGCCATCATCGCCACCGCTGCCGTCCCCACCCGCGCATACGCTGCCCCGTTCGCCAGTACTGCTGCCGCCCCCAGGAACACACGTGTCACGTCCTGATTGGGTGGCGGGCAGAGGTTGGGATGAGTGAGAAGAGGGGGAGAGGAGGAAGAGGGATGGGCGAGTGGAGTGGAAAATGAACACCACTTCGTCACACATGCTGAGCGGAGAAAGATTAGACTCACACTTATATCAACATCCTCTCTGCCCTCCTGCCGCTGCCTCACCTTCATGATGTACGATGCGGCGTTGAGCCTTAGATACAGACAAGAGATGCCGCCCGTGAGCAGGCGGCGCACCATCTCCTTGCCCTCCAGGTGCGGCCGTGAGTCCACCACTATGGCTCTGAACCTGTGCCCCGCTCGCGCTGCCGACAGCAGCACCTGGGGGGACGGGGAGAGGAAGGAGGAGAGGAGAGGAAGACATTGGGACATAAAGGAGAGAGCAAGACGAGAGGGAAGAAGGAAGTCAGCCAATGAAAAACCAACACCATTCCTCACCGCTCCTAACCACCCTTCACAGCTCCTCACCTCCAGAACAAGTTCGGACCACCCAAAGGTGAGAATGACATCGCCCTCCCGGAGTATCTTCCCCGCAGCGTGCCGCACCACCTCCTGCCCCGCAAACACCAGCTTCTCCGCCACCACTGCCGCCCGGCGCCCGCGCCACAGGACACAAGAACCAACCATCAACACTCACCTCCAGCACGAGTTCAGACCACCCAAAGGTGAGAATCACATCGCCCTCCCTACGAATCTTCCCCGCGGCATGGCGCACCACCTCCTGCCCGGCGAACACCAGCTTCTCCGCCACAAATCGGTCGATCTCCGCCACCACCGCCGCGCGCGCCGCGCCCTCCTGCACACCCGGGTCCGCGCCCATGCGCGTGAGGCACTGCTTCAGCGCTCGCACCGCGTTGCCCATGCCGACGGAGAGCGGCCGGCACGCGATGAGGAAGGCGACGTGCGCGTTGAGGCGCGCTGTGAGGTCGCGGATGGGGGGGCGGTTGTCCGGGACGCGGTGGTCGAGGAAGAGGCGGCGCAGCGCGTGCAGCATGGCCAGGCACCGCTCGTTGCCGCCCTGCAGGCGCTGCTCCTGCTGTAGGAACCGCATCCCCACCTGCCGTAGGGGGGGAAGCGAGGTGTGGGAGGGAGGGGGTGTTAGGTGCAGGAAGGTGAGGTGAGGATGGAGAGGCAAGGGGGGAAAGTGAGAGGTTAGAGGAGAAGGGGTGGGGGCAAGTGCAGGAGGCATATGACCCCTTGCCCAGGAGGTTAGAGGAGGCATATGACCCCTTGCCCAGGGATGCAAACCGTAGACGGCAAGAGACACACCCGCCGAGGCGCAGGAGGCATCCCACCCCACCCCACTCCACCTCACGCCACTCCACCCCACCCCACCTCGTAGACGGCGGGGTGCACAGAGAGGGGGGAGTCCTCCTCGTCCAGCAGGGGGCAGAGGTGCACGAGGCATCCCACCCCACCCCACCACACCCCACCCCACCACACCCCATCACACTCCACACGCGCGCACCTCATAGACAGCAGGGTGCACGGAGAGTGGGGAGTCCTCCTCGTCCAGCAGCCGCGCCTCCACGAGAGCAATCTGTGCCGCCCGGTCAAACTGCGGCAGGTGCCGGAACAGATCCACGCGCAGCGACGAATCCACTGCTGCCACGTCAGCCATCAGCTGCTGCCACCCCCCACGGAGCGAGCTCGACTTGTGCTGCCCGTCCTCCCCTCCCCGCCCTCCCCCTCCCTTTCCCCCACCGCCTCCTCCGCCCTTCTGTGCGCCAGCCACGCTCCCACTGCTGCTGCGCCCACCCCCATCCGCGTCCCCTCCCCCCGTCCCGGCAGCAGACACTGCAGCGGATTCCCCGCTTGCCCTCCTCCCTCCGCCCTGCTGCCCGCCCTCCTTCCCCTTCCCACCCTTGCCCCCTCCTCCACCTGCCCCTCCTGCGCCCTTTCCACCTGCACAGTCGTAAAGGGAGGCAGAGGGAAGCGAGGGATTGGCGACAGGTCATGGCATTGCATAGCATGGGATGGCATGGGATGGGGGGCATGGCAGGATGGGCACAGGCATGGTACGGCATGGCATGGTGTGCATGAGCACACACGTGGTGCGACCCTTCGTCAGAAGCAGCAGCAGCAGCAGCGGCCTTGGCAGCGGGCCCTATATCTGCACTCTGCACCCAACGAGCCATACTCACCTTTACCACCGCCGCCGCCAGCACCACCAGCAGCAGCAGCGGCCTTGGCAGCGCGCTGGGCCTCCTGCACGGCGCGCCTCTCCGCCTTTGACGTCACCTTCTTGCCCCCCGCCATCACCGCTGCCCAGGGGGGAGACAGAGGGGGAGGGGAAGGGGGGAAGAATGAGATGGGGGGAAAGAGGTTGTGGAGAAGGCTCAATGCGCTGACTGAGGAGAAAGAAGAAGCAGAAACTCAATGCGCTGACTGCTCCTTCTCCCCTCGTCCCACACCCCCCTCCCCAACTTGTTACCACGATGCCATGCTGTTATGATGCCACAATGCCACCTCACCCGCCCCACAGCCATGCCATGCCATGCTAGCATGCTAATCCATCCGCGCCCCCCTCAATGCCCCCCCTCTTGCCAGCCTGGTGGCAACACGCACTGGGTAGGGACGCGGGCACCACAGCGGAGGCGGCTTTGGCGGCGCCCCGCACGCCAAGGCTCCCCGCACTCCGCGGACTCCCCCCCGCGCTGCTGCTGCTGTCCGCCGGCGACCTCCCCGCGCCCGCTGCCCCTCCCGCCGCCCCCGCTGCTCCGCCCGCCCCTCCACCCCCGGGGGCCGCCCCCCGCCCCGGCGCGCCCGCCTGCTTTTCCCGGCTCGGTTTTGCGCCATCCGCCGCTTCCTGCTGCGCCGCCGCCGCACCCGCGCGGGCGACAGTGGCGGAGGAAACAGATAGGATTGGTCCACTGACGTCAGACACGGACCCGAACACCGCGCCGGACGGGGCCGCTGACGTGGCGGACGATGATAGGTAGGAATCGTCCGGCGGGAGACTTTCGGAGCACTCGCTGCCTTCCGCGATGGGCGAGGGGCGTTGATACGACGGCAGCGGCACGTTGATCGGCAGCGACGGAATCGGCGGGACCGACGGCACGAAAGGCGGCGACGGCGACGCGGACGCGAGGAACGGCAGCGGCGGCAGCCCGTCGCCGTCGGCGGCGGCTGCGGAGGGGTCTCGCGCGGGCTGCGCGCCTGACTGGCCAGCGGGGGGTGCGGCAGAGGGCGCGAAGAAGCCGACCTGGCGCACGATGGGGTCGTTGTGTGCCGCGCGCCCCGTGTGATCCATCGCTCGCTGCGCCTCGCTGCCTCTCCGACTGGCAGGCTTTGCTCACTGTCCTATGCGCTTTGTCGCTGCCTCTGCGCCTCGCTGCCTCGGCGGCTCACTCGCTCGCTAACTACCTCGCCGCCTCTCACTCGCTCGCAGCGTCTCGCTACACTGGCTGGCTGCCCGCCGTGCGCTCGCGCTGCGTGCCGCGAATGCTCGCTGGCGCGTCTGCGATAACGCGACTATAAGGACCGGCGATTGAGGAGGCTATGAGGGAATGATCGCGATGCGAATGGCGGAACCAATGTCGTGGCTGAAGAGCGGTCGGGCGAGGGCGTAGGGATTTATCGTGGGACAGCTCTGGGCAAGCTGCGATCATTCAACCTCGATAGTGGGTTCACCGACCTTGTACCAAGTCACAGAATGGAGGTCGTTCGCATAAGCTGGTTCAAGCAGGCAACTTTGTGCACGCAATTAACGAAGCCATTCGCTGCGACCATATTTTACCTGGAACTTGGTAATAACACTATTCTGACATTCTTGCATCCCACTAGCTATCATGGATGGACAAATGCTTTCACACCAACAACAAATTAATCTTCTAACAAAACAGAGCCATGGGGAACACCATGTTTCACCCCATGGCAGGCTGACACAGCCTACTGACAAATCCTCAAAACTGTAGCTATTTCTGTATTTTGTGGATGGTGCGTTGCCACGTGCCGGTGCTGGGCACGAAGCGCAGCTCCCAGGTGGGCCAGTAGTGCAGGTCCTGCTTCAACGTCAGCACCCGCGGCTTGCCGTTCAGATGCACCACCTTCACCCTCACAAACGCCCCGTGCTCCAACTCCTGCCACGCGGAGAGAGGGAAGGGGAGGGGAAGAGGGGGATGTGTGTGTAAATATGAAGCTCCAGCCCCTGAGAGAACAAATACGGGGGAGGGGTTTGAGGGGTGAAGGAGAGAGGGAGAGCAGCAGAGGAAGGACAGGGGTGGCGATGGAAGAGGGAATTGGAAATGACAAAATGGTGGACGAGATGAGAGAGAGGAAGAGAGGAAGGGGAGGCAGAGCGGCAACTCTGTCATATTTCCCTGCAACTGTGAATATGGTCTCACCTGGCTGATGGCAACCAGTGCATCGAGGTCGGGCACAGGACGGCCGTTGATCTCCACGATCCAATGGAGAGCGTACAGCCCGTAGCGGTGCGCTGGGCTGCCGTGGCACCACCTGTGAGTGCGGGCAGTGGGTGGCATGGAGTAGGAAGGAGAGGAGGGCAATGGAGGTGAGGGAGGGATGGAGGAACACCCATGACCAACGTCATCAACTACATCACACAGTAGCAACCTCCTCTCTTAATATTCCCTCCAGTGCTCCACTTCTTGCCCCGCAAGCACCTCACACCTGGCAACATATGCACCATAGACCTGCGAGGGCAGGAAGCGAGTGGTGGTGACAAGGGGGTGGGGGTCCTGCACGACTCACGAAAACGTATGAAAAGGCACCGCACATCACGCACTCAACCCACCCACCTGGCAACATAAGCGCCGTGGCCCTGCGAGGGCAGGAAGCCAGTGACGCGGACAGCGGGGTGGGGGTCCTGCACGACTTCTGAAACGTCTCAAAAATCACCTCACACAACGCCCCCAACCCACCCACCTGGCAACATAAGCGCCGTGGCCCTGCGAGGGCAGGAAGCCAGTGGCGCGGACAGCGGGGTGGGGGTCCTGCACGACTTCTGAAACGTCTCAAAAATCACCTCACACAACGCCCCCAACCCACCCACCTGGCAACATAAGCGCCGTGGCCCTGCGAGGGCAGGAAGCCAGTGGCGCGGACAGCGGGGTGGGGGTCCTGCACGACTTCTGAAACGTCTCAAAAATCACCTCACACAACGCCCCCAACCCACCCACCTGGCAACATAAGCGCCGTGGCCCTGCGAGGGTAGGAAGCCGGTGGCTCTGACAGCAGGGTGCGGGTCCTGCACGAGGCACCCCGCCCAGTTCACCACTCGCGTCGTGCCGAATCCGTGCCGCACGTCCGTGCCCGCCTGCACCCGCTGCTCCCTGCCCTGCCGCAGTATCGTCAGACTCAATGACGCCCGGCCCGCTTCCCCTGCTGCTGCTGCCTCCCCTGCTGCTGCGGCCTTCCCTAAATTCTCCTTTCCACCTGCACTTCCTGGTGCCTCTACTGCAGCCTCCGCTGTACCATTTGTTGCAGTCATCTCTCCTCCTGCTGCCGCCGAACCGGTAGGCTCCCTGCTCCCTGTCTCACTCACATGCCCATTCCCAGCGCCCTCTCTCCCGCCACTCCCCCCATCCCCCGCCACCAGCCCTGCATCCAGCTCACAGCAGGCCGCTTCCACATCAGCGAAGCACGTGACGGGGCGGCCATTGACAGCGAGCAGCATATCGCCCTGCTGCAGCACGCCAGCCACAGCAGACCCCGCCAGGGTGCCCTTCACTCGCAGCACCTGCCGCCGCACGGGGTCGGCACTCGCCAGCACGTGCACCCAGTGCTCTGAGAGGCCGAAGCTCCTGGCCTTGGAGAGCAGCATGGGGGCGAGCTCTGCTTCTAGCACTCGCATGCGCGGCATGGCCCACAGCCGCCCGTTCATCAGCAGGCTGTTGTCTGCCCCCGCCTCCTGCTGCTGCTGCTGCTGCTGCTGCTCACCGGCCTTGTCTCCCTCCTCCGCCACCTCTGCCTTGCTTGTCCCCTCGCCTGCTTCTCCTGCCAGGCCGTTGCTTTTGACGTGAGGTGCGGTGGGGAGAGCGGGAGTGGGAGAGGGAGTGGTGGGTGGGAGCGTGCGGAGGGGCTTGGAGGGGGAGGCGTGGATGATCTGGTGGAGGGCGGAGGAGATGAAGGAGATGGGCAGCCCGCGCACAAACTGCAGATCGTCCGTTCCGCCATCGCCGTACTTCAGCTGGAAGAGGGGAAGAGGGGGGAACGGTTTGGGAGGAGAGGAGGTGGTTCAGGACAGGGATTGGTCCTTTGAACGCTTACAGTGGAGTATGGCGGTGGGAAAGACAGCTTTCATCTGAACAACAGATGGCAGAGGTTCAGAAGGAGGAAGGAGGAGAGAAGGGGCGACGTCGAGCTCAGAGACTGATAATGGAAGGGAGCCTGGGGACGCTCGGGGCAAAGAGGGAGAGCATAAGGGAGGAGAGAAGCAATGCATCAAGCGAGAGGAGGGAGAGGAGGAGGGAGTAGAGAAGGGAGGAGCGGGGCAAGGAAGCAGCGTACGAAGGTGGAGAAGGAGCCCCAGAGGGCTCTCACAGCGCCCGAGTCATCCGCCAGCACGCCCGAGAAGGACTGCCCGAAGTCTGTGAGACACAGAGGGCAAAGTGCACAGAGTGCACAGGGTGGTCGGGATGGGGTTAGCAATGCACCTGCAGGGTGGAGAGTGCTTACTTCTGGAGTAATCGCTGTGGGCACCGTAGGCCAAGTTGTGGCAGCATGAGCGCATGTAAAAGGAGCGGTGGGGAGCATCCAGCCCTGTGCACTCACCCGTGTCGATTTCCACAACGTCCATGTTGATGGAACGGTACCGCGGGCAGTCAGCGGCGCCCACAGTGAGCGTGGCAGCATGAGTGCATGCAACAGGCGTGTAAAAGCGCCTCTCAAACCCTGTCCGCCTCACCCCACCGCACTGCACTCACCGGTGTCGATTTCCACAACATCCATGTTTATGGAACGGTACCGCGGGCAGTCAGCGGCGCCCACAGTGAGCGTGGCGGTGGGATTCGTGACCACCGATTGCCGGGACGTCACCGCCTGGCTGCGGCTGAGCCCCACCAGGTGCACTCGGTCGCCCCGCTGCAGCGCAGGGGAGGGCTTGAGCAGCACCCCAGCCCCTCCCCACCCACCCACCCACCCCACCGCACCGCACCGCACTGCACTCACCCGTGTCGATTTCCACGACGTCCATATTAATAGAGCGGTACCGCGGGCAGTCAGCAGCGCCCACGGTGAGCGTGGCGGTGGGATTCGTGACCACGGACTGCCGGGACGTGACGGCCTGGCTGCGGCTGAGCCCCACCAGGTGCACTCGGTCGCCCCGGCGTAAGGCAGGGGAGGGCTTGAGCGTGGCGGGCTTCACTGCCGCCGCTGCTGCTGCTCCGAGGGCTGACGGGTCGTACGCCACAAAGGCAAAGTTGTGCACCGGGTGCAGGAACACCACCTGGGAGGGGAGGGGGAAAGGGGTGGGCGGTGGAAAGTTGGGTGTGGTGGGTTAGGGAGGAGGAGGGAGGGCGATGCGTGCAGCACATGTGAGAGGGGTCATAGGCAAAGGCAAAGTTGTGCACCGGGCGGGGGAGGGGGAGGAGAGGGAATAGAGGTGGGTTTAGTGTTGGTTTGCGTGTGGTGGTTCAGGGAGAGGGAGAGAGGGAGGGTGTGTAGCACAGGTGGAGATAGACGGTGACAGCGGATTAGATGGACAGGAGGAGGGAGAGAGAAGAGGAGAGTGGGAGGGAGGGCACGAGGGGCTGACCTCCCCAGGGACCTCAACAGGGTAGGCGGAGAAGGAGAGCATGATGTCAGAGACGGAGACGGGGGGATGGATGGATGCTGCTTGATGGGTGAGATAGAGGGCAGTGGAGAGACAAGGACCGTTCAGTGACAAGGACTGTTCGAGCAACATGGAGAAAGGGAGGGTAGGCACCAAGCGCTCACCTCCCCGGGGACCTCAACAGGGTAGGCGGAGAAGGAGAGCATGATGTCAGAGACAGAAACAGCGACGGTGTTGCGGTCCACCACGATGAGCCCCAGCTGTGGCGTGTGGTGCACCACGAGCGCCGTGCCAAAAAAGTGCTGCGCGTGCACCCCGTCCACCATCACTGACGATGGCACGTGCACCTGGGACGGAGGAAATGGAGGGAGGGGATAAATAGCATGAACAAAAGTGACATAATATGTGTGCATACCGCCCCACCATCACTGATGATGGGGGGGGGGGAGGGATGTGGGTGGGAGGGAGGGAAAGGGATGGGAAGCGGCGGAAATGGGGGATGGGAAGGTGAGGGAAAGTGAGGCAGAGGCTGACAGCAGAGGCAGGACGCAATAAGAGGGGAAAAGGATGTGGCAAGGCGAAAGTGCTGCATACACCCACCTCCATCATGACAAACGCGGGCTCCAGTGCACTCTCAACCAATGAGCTCGTGCCAGCTGGCTTGGCTGCTGACTCTGCTCCATCCGCAGCAGCAGCAGCGGGCTCGCCCCCATCAGCTACTACTGCAGTCTCCTCTGCCTTGCGCTTCTTGCTTCCTTCCCCTTCGCCCTCCTCCTCTCCTCTCGCCCTCTTCTCCCCCCTCTGCTGCTCCTCTCCGTTCGCACCTCCCGTTTTCGACCCTTCCTCCTCCTTCTTGCCTTCACCATCACCATCGGCAGCAGCACCATCAGCAGCCGCAGCACCATCAGCAGCAGCACCACCAGTATCGGCAACAGCAGCGCCAGCAGCAGGAGGAGGGGGGAGCGCGGAGGCGATGCGCCAGAGCCCAGTGGAGTCATCCCTACAGTACATCTGGGGCGGCGCATACCACGCATGCCGGTCCACCAGCAGCAGCACCGACTTGGGTCGGTGCCGCTCCCCATGCGTCACATACTCTATCGGCACTCTCGCCCCCGCCTCCAACCCCGCAAACACGCGTATAAACGCCTCCAAGTCCGGCACGTCCTGGTCTGCAAGCTTCTGGATGATGGCGAAGCGGGGGACGCCGGCGCGGGAAAGCATGTAGCCCGGCTCGGAGACGTAGACGAGGCCGCAGGGGAAGCGGAAGTTGCGCGCCTGCTGGTAGGAGAGCGCGTGGAGGACGCCCCCTGAGAGCTCGAGGAAGCGGTCGGGCGTGACGGCGTGCAGGTCGTGCACTGTGAGGGCGAGGGAGAGGGGCGCGCCGCCGCGCTCCACGTCGAGCGTCACGGTGCCGCCCACAGCGTCGTCTAGAATGGCTTCCAGCGCTAGGAACTGCGTGAGCACCTGCGAGGAGGTGGGGAGTGGGGGGTGGAGGGGAGGTCAGGAGGTGTGGAGAGGAGAACGTGGTGAGGTGATGGAGGGGGACATGGGGATGATGGGGGACGAGAAGGACTTCAGTTGAGAGGAATAGTGAGAGAGGATGCCCCGCCAAGAGAACGAAGCAAGTTAAAGGGGGAAGGAAGAGATGAGAGGAAGCGAGGCTCGCTGCTCACCTTGCCATCGACTCGCACGAGGATGTCCCCGGGCTCCAGTCTGCATCCCAGTCTACCACAAACAACCCGTCCCGGCCACACGCTCCACCTGCACCTCTCTATCCCCCCGCTGCCACCACCCACACACCTTGCCGTTGACGCGCACGAGGATGTCTCCGGGCTCCAGGCTGCCTTCAGCAGGGCCGCCCGGCACGAGCGAGTCCACCACCAGCAGCCCCGTCTCCGCCGCCCCAGCCTCGCGCCTCACCTCCGCCTCCGTCTCTCGCCTCAGCCCCAGCCGCCGCGTCTCGTCAAACCCCTTGTGAATCAACGTCACCTGGTGAAGTGGTGGGAAAAGGGGAGGGAGGGGAGGGGAGGGCAGGAGGGTAGAGGGCGCAGGGGAGAGGGGAAAGGGCGCAGGGGAGAGGGGAGAGGGCGCAGGGGAGAGGGGAAAGGGAGTCGGAGGTGGAGCGAGGGGCCACGCTTGGGGAGGAGCAGGAAGTGCTACATTCAATCAAGTGTAACAAGTGTTCCAGTGCTGGTACGACCTCTCTGAACAAGCCCCAAACACAACGCAGCAGCAAGACCCGCTCTCTCCCCTCCCTTCTCCATGTCCGTGGCCCCTGAACCATCCTTCCCCCCCTGCTGCGCGCCCACCCACCTGCAGGGTGCCGCGGGTGACGACGGGCGGGCTCCACGTGTGCACGACGAACCCGCCGCCCTCCTTCTCCGCGAAGCACGCCTGGATGGCGCCCAGCGCGCGCACCACGCGGTCCAGCGGAAGGAAGAACGCGCTCGCGCTCGACGACTTGCTGCCCGCGTTCAGCGCCACGGCGCACCCGCGCGAGTCGATCACGGGCGACCCGCTCGACCCGCCCTTGGTCCCCGACGCGGCTTGCAAGTAAAACGTATTAAAGTCATTATATCCGTCCTTTTTGTACACGGGCGCGTCGCGATCCAACCGCGCGATGGTCCCGGCGAGAATCGACACCTTCTCGCCGCTGTCGTTGCCCACGACGCGGATCTCGAGCCCCACGGCGGCGGCCTCGGGCGCGAGCGGGATGTCTTGATACTCGAGGAACTGCACGGCGGCGGGGTCGAAGTGAAAGAACCCGAAGTCGTGCACGGGGTCGCGGTAGATCGGATGCACGGGCACCTCCTCGCGGTTCAGAAACATCGCCTCCGCCACCACCGGGCCTGGCGGACGCGCGCGCGCGGGGACAAGGGGGGACGAGCAAGGGGACGGGTGTGGGGAAGGGCGCGGGGACGGGCGCGGAAAGACGGAACGGGCCGTTTCGAAGACGGACGCGCGGATCCCAAGGGAGTGGGCATGCGGGAGTGAGGGAACGATGCGGGTGGTGAGGCAAGAGATGGCATTGAATTCGGGAGCGGGAGCGCAAGATGCAAGAGAGAGGGAGAGGCGCGCGGACCGGGTTTGACGACATGGCGGTTGGTGAGGATGATGCCGCGGCGGCGGTCGACGATGAAGCCGGTGGCGTAGCTGGAGTTGGCGGACTCCGTGTCGAACGCGCGCACCACCGTCACGCGCAGCACCACCACCGCCGGCACCACCCGCGCCAACGCGCGCCGCCAGTCGTCCGACGACGCTGCGGGAAGGAGCAGGGATGGTAGGCGTGGGAGTAAGGGGGTTGGTTGGCAAATGAGGCACCGTGTAATGAATCTGGCGGAGAATTCGGTGGTTGAAAGGACTAATTAACTAGCGATGATGTGGGAAACTGCCGTGATCAGGCCAGCTGAACCTAATCCCGCGGACACGCTAACAGACGGGTCGAATCGATGAAGAAATGCGCTAAAAGATATCGTGCTAACGGAGAGATTATGATTACGCGAGATGGCGCTAGCAGTTAGATCGTGCAAACGGAGAAAGCGCGCCGAATTCGCGAATATCAAGAGAGTACCTGAATGTCCTTCCACCACGGGGTCGATCTCCATCCGGACCGTGCTACGCTGCTAGCCGGTTAAACGATGAATGGGTCTCTATCGCACGTCCTGCGAGCATGTGCAGAATAACGAAACAGGCCTTAATGCCTAACGGTGGTCGCAGGTGCTGTCGCGAGGAGACGGCGATCACCAGAAGTCGTTCCGAAAATAGATAATCGCTTCTTGACTCGTGAAGCGAAGTTGATGCAGAAGTCCAGGCAAGGCATGGAGTGAAGTGGAATCTAGGTGGGCATTGGGCATTGTGGCGAGAATAGAGGTGGAGTGCAGAATCGAAGCTCCCAAGGTGCCATTCATGTGGATGGTCACCAACAAAGAGGACCTCGATAAAACAGTTCAGTCAAGAGACAGTGTGAATGATATACGGTATTTTCTGTAGTCCTTTTCTTGTTATAGTGATAAGGTTACAGTACAGTATTTCGTCAGAATGCTTTTGCAAGCTGAGCTTGCCACCTTGCCACCTTGCTTTGTTACAATAGGCTTTCGCTTCTCTCCGTTCTCCATGTCGGCTGGGCTCCTCCCTTCAACCATCAGCGTGTGCGCGGTTGTTAGATCTTCGCATGCCTGCCTATTGCCCTTCCCATACTATTGTCGATTTGTCTGGGCGAGCGGGCGCTGTTTCTCCGGTTGAGTGTGGCTGACTCCTGGATCGGACATGCATTTTGAGTATTTATGCTTCTGCTGATTGATCAAATTTTCTTGGTCAAGTTCAGATGTCCTTTTCTTGCTGGCTGTAGCTTATCCTGGATTGGATGTGCTTGCTCAACTGGTCCAGCCTACGCACATCCCTTGTCTGGTGGATCTCTCTGGATAGGTGTGTGACATCTGTCGCTTCGTTTGGGGTGTACGTACCTGTATTTGACTAGGCAAGCCTGCTTCCTTTGTTGGTGCGCGTACCTTACCGTACCTCACCGTACCTCAGCGTACTTCATTATACCTTGCAGTACCTTACAGTACCCTACGATACCTCAGCATCCGTTATCATAATTTACAAGGCCTAGCACTAATTAAGTACCTACCTCGCTACTGCTACTGCTGCTATTGCCGACGCCCTTGCCTCTAGATAACATGCGAGGAGAGGAAAGGGACGCAGGGAGGATGGGACGTTAGTGGCGAGGACGGTTGACAATTGCATGAAAGCAGCCTGACACTGATGACCTGAGGAAGATGACTTCTTTTTATAGCAGAGAAGGAGCCGGCATAAGTACAAGAACTGGAATAGAATGAAAAGGCCAAGGTGAATGGGGCTCACCACGTGAGAGCATGAACCCCCAACAGAGACTCTCCCTGTGCATGTCCACGCCAGGTGACGACTGAGCTGATTCGCTCCTCCCATGCCAGTGCAGGCACTGCCAGGCACGGATGGGGGAGACGGTCGAGGGAAGGGGATGGGAAGGGAGAAAGGTGGGAAATTGGAGGTGCACCGCAGGTCATTACAGCACGCAGAGTAAACACGCGGAGGGAGAGATCAAAAGCACAAGGGAAGGGATGAGTTATGAAAAAACTCAAACCATATTTGACGTGCTTCCAGCCCAAACCATACCTGAGGCGGAAGGCAGAGGGGCCAATTGAGAAGCTCAGAGCACGCAGGCAGCACAGGAGGCAGAGGGGCTGCTGGCCGGTGGGGCAGCTCAAAGCAGGAGGCACACACGGAGGTTGTCTAAAGAGGGTGTGGTATTGGCTGTGCGGCTGGGCTTGACCTGGAGCTTGAACCTGGAGCATGGCTGTTGCTGTGCCCTTGGGTCTCAGAGCAGGAGGCACCGGCACCACAGCAGCGAACACAGCACAGACACGAGCACAGAGGAGAGTGCGTCAGAGGCAGCAGAAGAAACGGACTTAAAAGAAACAGAAATCAGGTCCAAGACTTGCCGCGCGGCGACCTAGACTCTTCTTTCCCCCCAATAGACCTTCGCAACGCCTTACCGTACTGCCAGGCCGAGCCACGTGGTGAGGACCCTCACTCACACACCATCTCCTCGATGAGAAGCACCACCCCTTGGCAAGAATGTTGCTGTGTGCTTGGGTCTCAGTGCAGGAGGCACCCGCACCACAGCAGCGAACACAGCACAGAAACGAGCACAGAGGAGAGTGTGTTAGAAGCAGCAGGGAAAACAGACTCATAACTAACAAAATTCGATTCTGAGACTTGCCGCACGGCGACCTAGACTCTTCTGCCCCCCCCATAGACCTGCCCAGCCACTTACCTACTGACAGGGCGAGCCATGCTGCGAGCCATGTGCTGATTATCCTCTCCCGCACAGCACCCTCTCTTGTATCCGTCCCTGCTTCCCCCTTCCATCCTTCCCTTCTTTCCTCCTCCCTTTCTTCCCTCCGTCCCTCCCTTTCTGCCTCCTCCCCTCCTCCCCTCCTGCCCTCTAGTGCTACTGCATGCACGTTGATGCTGTTACTACCGCCATGCCTGTTGCGTGATGGGGGGGAGAAAGGGAGAGAAGGGAAGCAAAGGGGAGTACGTTGAGAAGAGCACGTTCTCGGATGCATAAGCAAGCCAAGCCCAAGAGAATTGGCAGAAGTAAAAAGTCCAGGGAATAATAACGGAGAATAAACCCCACATACTCCCCTTGCAACCACAGAGGACAGAAATGGAAGTTGCAGGAGGGGAGAAGGGGAAGTGATGGGGATCGAATGGAACTCACCTGCTGCAGCTAAAATCAACCTCTCTCTTGCACTTCCCATTGTTGCTTCTGCTTGCGTTGCTGCTTCGCTCCTCGCCAGGTGACGGCTGTTTGCATCGCTCCTCCCACGCCAGTGCAGGCAGCTGCATGGATGGGGGAGAGGGACAAGGGAAAAGGGGTGAACGAGACCAAAGGAAAAGGTGGGGGAACAGCGTAGGTCATGACCGCAAGCAGAGTGATTGATATGGCTTAATGAAATGAACAAGCAAGGGAGGGAGAGATCTGGCATAAGGGAGGGGACATGAATTTGATCTGATCTGAACCCAAACAACAGTTGAGGGGTTACCTGAGGGCGCACCTGAGAGGGTACCTGAAACTTGAGGGGTCACCTGAGGGGTACCTGGACTGTTACCTGAGGGGGCACCTAAGGGGGTATTCATGTGTGTGTGCGCATGCACGCATCCGTGTGTGCATGCATGAGCGCACGTGTGCGTGTGTGCTCATGGGAATGCACATGCCCGAGTGCATGTATGCAAGGAAGAAGATACGCTCACCCATGCGAGTGTCTGTACTCCCCTTTGAGTGACGCTTAGCACCCATGCTAGTGCCGATTCCCCCTCCGCCATCCTCCTTCCGCCCTTCTCCCGACCTCCCTCCGCCCTTCTCCCGTCCTGCCGTCGCTCGGGAGGTGTTGAACCTCGCAGCAGCGAAGCACACACAAGACAGGAGCAAGCACACAGGAGGGTGCGTCTGAAGCATCAGAGGAGGCGGACTGAGACTTGCCGCACGGCGACCTAGACTCATCTGCCCCCCCAATCGACAAGCCCAACGACTTACCGTACTGCCGCACAGCGCACATCACCATCCCTTGGTAAGAATGTTGCTGTGTCCTTGGGCCTCAGTGCAGTGCAGTGCAGGAGGCACCGGCAGCAGCGAACACAGCACAGAAACGAGCAGAGAGGAGAGTGCGTCAGGAGCAGCAGCGGAAACAGACTTGAATGAAACAAAATATCGATTCTTTGACTTGCCGCACGGCGACGTACCGTACTGCCGTGGCGCCCTCGCACAGTACCCCTTTGAGAAGCACCACCCCTTGGCGAGAATGTTGCTGCGTCCTTGGGGCTCGGTGCAGGAGGCACACACCGGCACCACAGCAGCGAACACAGCACAGAGACGAACACAGAAGAGAGTGCGTCAGGAGCAGCAGCGAAAACTGACTCAAAAGAAACAGAAACTGATTCTAAGACTTGCCGCATGGCGACCTAGACTCTTCTGCCCCCCAATAGACCAGCCCAGTGCCTTACCGTACTGCCATGGCGAGAGCCATGTGGTTAGGATGCTACCTCGCACAGCAGCACCATCCCTTGGCATGACTGCTGCTGTGCCCTTGGGCCTCAGTGCAGGAGGCACCGGCACCACAGCAGCGAACACAGCACAGAACCGAGCGCAGAGGAGAGAAACGAGCATCAGAAGCAGCAGCGGAAACATACTTTAAAGGAACAGAAGTCGACTTTAAGACTTGCCGCACGGCGACCTACTAGACTCTTCTGCCCCCCCAATAGAGCCATCCAGCCAACTGACCATACTGCCGTGGCGAGCCATGTGGTGAGCATCCTCACTCGCACAGCACCTCCTCTCCGAGAAGCACCACCTCACCATCTCGTGGCATGACAGCTGCTGTGCCCTTGGGGCCTCAGTGCAGGAGGCACCGGCACGGCACCACAGCAGAGAACACAGCACAGACACGAGCACAGAGGAGAGTGCGTTAGAAACAGCAAAGGAAGCGGACTAAGGGACAGAATTCAGTTCTAAGACTTGCCGCGCGGCGACCTAAACTCTTCTGCCCCCCCAGAAGATTCGCCCAACGACTTACCTTTACTGCCATGGTGAGAAATGGGGTGAGGATGCTCACTCGCACAGCACCTTCTCTGCAAGAATGCATCACCCCTTGACAAGAATGTCGCTGTGTCCTTGGGCCACAGTGCAGGAGGCACACACCGACACCACAGAAGCGGACACAGTACAAAAACGACCAGAGAGGAGAGTGTGTGAGAAGCAGCAGAGGAAACGTACTCAAAAGAAACAGAAATCAGTTCTAAGACTTGCCGCGTGGCGACCTAGACTTTTCTGCCCCCCCAGTAGACCCGCCCAACGACTTACATTTACTGCCATGCTCCGAGGAAAGGGGTGAGGATCCCCACTCGCACAGCACCTCCTCACCATCCCTTGGCAAGAATGCTGCTGTGTCCTTGGGTTTCAGTGCAGGAGGCACCCGCACCACAGCAATGAACACAGCGCAGGCACGAGCACAGGGGAGAGTGCGTTAGAAAAAAAAAAAAAAAAAAAACGGACATATAACTAATGAAATTCGATTCTAAGACTTGCCTCACGACGACTCAGACTCTTCTGTCCAAAGACTTACCTTACTGCCATGGTGAGCCATGCTCTGAGCAATTTGGTGAAGATATGGTGAGCCATGCGGTGAGGATGTTCTCTCGCATCACATCTTTGTGAGAAGCACCTCCCCTTGGCATGCTGCTGTTGCACCACCCCCTGGGTCTCAGAGCAGCAGGCACCGGCACCACAACAGTGAACACAGCACAGAAACGAGCACAGAGGAGAGTGCGTGAGAAGCAGCAGAGAAAAAAGACTCAAAAGAAACAATAACTGGTTCTAAGACTTGCCGCACGGCGACCCAGACAGCTCTTTTTATTCCCCCGACTGATGTGGTCAACAGCTTACCGTACTGTACAGTAACACAGCTCCTCCCCCCCCTCTCCCCCCTCCCATCTTCTCCCTGGAAAAGCTGCTGCTGCTGCTGCTGCTGCTGCTCGGAAGTCATTCGCCTGACCCTTATTAGCTCCTCTCCTGGCCCATCCCACACACACACACTCGAACCAGAGCAGCCAGCACAGCAGAAAAACAAGCACGCGCGTCAGAAGCAAGAAAGAAAAAAGACACGAAAGAAATAGAAGCTGCTTCTAAGACACTTGCCGCACGGCGACCTAGACACTTCTGCCACCCTAACAAACCCACCCAACCACTTACCACACAGCCATGGTGAGCGAAATTCTCTTTCAGGTCAGGGGCGGATCCCTACTCGCACAGCACCTCCCTAGGACGCACCGCCCATGGTCAATGCCTCTCAAATACGGAGGCATCCTTCGGGACCGAAACCACAGCTGAAAACACAGCACAGAAACGAGCACTGTGAGGAGAGTGCATCAGGAGCAGCAGCGGAAACTGACTTGAACGATACAGAAATCGATTCTAAGACTTGCCGCATGGCGACCTAGACTGCTCCCCCCCAATTCGACTCGGCAAATTCACTCACCGTGCTGCCATTGCCATGGTGAGGCAGAGTCCGAGACGCATCAGCAGTCGATTGGTTACTGGCATAGCCCCTCTCCGCCACGCCTTGGCTGGACTGTTGACGCGTCCTTGGGCCTCTCAGTCACGAAACCCCCTCAACAACAGCAGCGAACACAAGACAGGAACAAGCACACAAGAGAGAGTATCAGAAGCATGAGAGGAAACAGACTTGAAGAAAGCAAAATCTGATTCTAAGACTTGCCGCACGGCGACCTAGACAGCTTTGCTCCCCCCGGATAGACTCGACCAATTCACTCACCGTGCTGCCACGGCGAGGCAGACTCCGAGACGCCTCTCCGCCACGCCTTGGCCGGACTGTTGACGCGTCCTTGGGCCTCTCAGTCAAGGAGTCCCCTCAACAACACCAGCAAACACAGCACAGGAACAAGCACACAAGAGAGTGTATCAGAAGCATGAGAGGAAACGGATTTACAGAAACCAGGAACTGATTCTAAGACTTGCCGCACGGCGACCTAGACTGCGCCCGCCCGATCGACTTGGCCAATTCACTCACCCTGCTGCCATGGTGAGGCAGATTCCGGAACGCCTCAGCAATGGGATGGTTACTGGAAGAGCCCCTCTCCGCCACGCCACGCGACGCGACGCACCACCACGCCTTGTCAGGACTGTTGACGCCTCCGTGGGCCTCTCAGTCAAGAACCACAACAGCGAACACAGCACAGGAACAAGCACAGAAGAGAGTGTATCAGAATCAGGATAGGAACCGGACTCAAAGAAACCAAAATCTGATTTAAGACTTGCCGCACGGCGACCTAGACAGCTAAGCTCCCCCCCCGGATAGACTTGCCCAATTCACTCACCGCGCTGCCATAGTGAGGCAGGTTCCGAAACGCCTCAGCAGTCGATTGGTTGCTGGCAGAGCCCCTCCCTGGGGTATATGCGATGCACCGCCACGCCTTGGCCGGACTGTCGACGCGTCCGCGGGCCTCTCAGTCAAGAAGGGCCCCTAACCACAGCAGCGAACACAGCACAGGAACAAGCACACAAGAGAGTGTATCAGAATCAGGAGAAGAAACGGACTCGAAGGAAGCAAAATTTGATTCTAAGACTTGCCGCGTGGCGACCTAGACTGTTTCTACGTCCCCCCACTTGCCCTCCGTACGTACGCACCTTTACATGGCGCGATTATGACTGTCTCTCGCGCTGCTGATTCGGCCGCTCTTGCTCCTGCTGCTCCTGCTGCTCCTTCTGGCGCTGCGACTGCACCTCCCGTGCTCCATCCCTCCTCCCTCCCTCCACACACACAGAGCGCACACGACACAGCAGGGGAGTGCGGAGATGCGTCAGAGCAGCACGGAAACAAGGAAGACGGGTAACAGAAATGAACGACGACGCAAGACACCTACGCGACGACTCCTACGTCCTACGCGACCCCCCCACTTGTCCTGCGCGCACACGCACCGTCGCATGTCGCTCTGCTATCGTCAGCGTGCTTCAAATCCGCGTGCAGTCAAACACAATTGCACTGTTGCTGCCGATTACCACCCAGCTTCAACCCGCAGTTGACACCCGTTGCTGCTGCTGGGCTAAATCCGCGTCGCCGCTCTCTCACACGCTGCTGCTCTCAGGTCGATCGTTCACCCCTCTGCTGCCACTGTCTAGCCACCTTCGATTCCTTGCACGCGTTGCTCTGCGTTCCACCATGCTGAATCCTTCGCCGTCATTTCTCGAAGCAAACCCCGCGTACGGCAACGAAAGTCGGCGAAATCAGTGAAACGTAGTGAACAGAAACGTACGGGAGCGGCTGTGCTGAAGACAGCCACACTCCGCGAACACCAGAAGCTGTGCGAAAGGAAAAGACACTCCGCGAACGGCAGCAGCTGTGCGAAAGGCATCGATACTCCGCGAACGGCAGCAGCTGTGCGAAAGGAAGCGACACTCCGCGAACGGCAGCAGCTGTGCTGAAGGCAGCCACACTCTGCGAACGGCGGCAGCTGTGCGAAAGGAAGCGACACTCCGCGAACGGCAGCAGCTGTGCGAAAGGCAGCGACACTCCGCGAGCGGCAGCAGCTGTGCGAAAAGCAGCGACACTTCCCGAGCGGCAGCAGCTGTGCAAAAGGCAGCGATACTCCGCGAGCGGCAACAGCTGTGCGAAAAACAGCGACACTCCGCGAGCGGCAGCAGCTGTGTGAAAGGCAGCGACACTCCGCGAACGGCACTAGCTGTGCGAAAGGTAGCGATACTCGGCGAACGGCAGTAGCTGTGCGTAAGTCAGCGATATTCAGCGAACGGCAGTTGCTGTGCAAAATGCAGTGACACTCCGCGAACGGCAGCAGCTGTGCGTAAGGCAGCGACACTCCGCGACGGCAGCAGCAGCCGTGTGAAAGGCAGCTACACTCCGCGAACGGCAGTAGCTCTGCGAAAGCCAGTGATACTCGGCGAACGGCAGTAGCTGTGCGAAAGGCAGCGATACTTGGTGAACGGCACCGATAGTCGGCAAGAGTCAGCAGAATCCGGCAAATGACAGAGAAACTTGGCGCACGCCGGGAGCAAACTTGGCGAAAGGCAGAGAAACACCGCGAACGGCGGCAACGAACTCGGCTAACTTCAGCGACACTCGGCGGAGGGCAGTCAAACTCGGCAAACGACAGCGAAAGCCGGAGACAGGCAAAATTGGAGAAATGGGATGGCTGGATGAAAGGTCGCGTGTAAGCACGGCGTGTATAGAGACGGTATTGCGCGTCGCATTAGCACGGCCTCGAAGAAAAGGTCCAGCAAAGTGACCAGCTAAGCCACTTTGTTCATGTCGTTATTCCGTCAGGTGATATAAGGCCACATGTTGAAAGTTGCAAATTCGTCGTACGTCACTGAAATGCTTTCTGGAAGTCGCTACTCCAATCTGCAACTTAGAACCGGTTATCAAGGTGGCTAATCCATCCTGCGCCTTTGGACCGCGTACTAAGGTCGATAACCTATCATGCATCGCTAATCCCTCCTGCATTTTAGAGCCACGTAGTACGATTGCTATCTTTTCCTCCGCTAGAACGCATTCTGCAACCGTATCATGGATCAAGATCGAACCGGAACAGACGAGTCGCGACGCAAGCTAATATCGAGACGAGACTGTTTTATCGAAAAATTAGCGTACTAACGTCGCTCCAGGCGGATTAATCTCTAACAGCTAAAGAGTCCTAACTATTGAAAGCTGGGCCGACAATGGGAACCTGTGAGTTTGGAAAGAGGAGGAAGAGTTGTTTCAGCTGGGAAGGGAGTTGTGTTTGAAACAGACAAGGTATTCGGGGAGGAGGACTTGGTGTCAGAATCGGCGGCTCTGACAAACTTGGATGAGAATTGGCGGCGGAATCGAGGCGCGAAGTGTTGGAACCTTTATAGCCCAGAATTATTACAATGAATGAGAACAGTCGTTCTAAAAACACATGATAATAATAGAGTCTACTCACACATGCATGTGTGATTGTTGTCTACCTATGTAACTGTCAATAAAATTCAGCTGTAAATGCAAATGTAATAACTCACGTTTTTTTTTTATTCAGAGAAACGATAAACATATATTTGACTGCTCTCAAGTACTTACAAGACATGAGAGTCATGACTGCTCTGGCTCCGAGCAAAATTGACATTGGTTCACCAGCACAAGCACACCATTTCTCAGAGTATGTAAAATGTTGTTAAAGAATTTATTAGCAAAATAGTAACATGGCAGAGTGAGATTCATCATGTGGATTGCAGGAACTAGTGAGCATTCTACAATGCACCATGCCTGGCACACCACATAGCCAGGCCACCATAAGACGATCCCTAGGCCACATGATAAAACACACCACTGCCGTAACACAACTAAGCAAACAGAACTAATAATTAAAGCTAGCGCAAGATTTGTCTTGATGAGTTGCTTCAGACCGGACAGACGAAAAGGAGCGGCGAAAATATACGAATTTGCGCTTGCAGACGACGCGCTCTAATTGGCCCACACGCCGAAGAGATCCGCATCACCTGTAGCAGCAATCTGCGTAGCGTCGAACGCATCGAAGTCGTCAAGCATGTCGCGGAAGATGTTATCCGTGTTCTCGATCGGCTCCAGGTCCTGCAGCAGCGCGTTCAGGCACTCCGCGTCCTCCTCGCTGCTCGTCTCGCTCTCCGTCGCCTCCAGCTTGATTCCGCCCATCGCAGGCGACGGTTCCAGCTCCGGAATAAATTCTGGCGATGCAGGTGCAGCGGGGGAAACGGGGGACAACGGGGAAGCGGGAGACGGGAGCGGGAGCGACAGGCCGGCGGTGTGGATGGCCTGGCCTTGCAGGGATTTCTCGAGCGCATCGGCGATTTCTGACGTGTCGAACATCTTCGCGGCCTCGCGGCTCGCCTTCAGCAGAGTCTCGGCGGTAGCAGGCGGCAGCGGAACCAGCTGGAAGCTGCCGGGGAAGTTCAGCGACGCCTTGGACCCGCGGAGCAGGCGCGCGGCGACGTCGTAAGCGCGGGCGGCGTCCTCAGGGGAATCGAATGAGCCGAGCCAAATGCGCGTACGCTTGCGGGGCTCGCGGATTTCCGACACCCACTTTCCCCACTTGCGCTGGCGCACGCCCTTGTAACGCGGACCCTGGTCGCGCGCCGCGTTGCACACGACAACTTCAGAGTCGGAATCCTTGTCTTCCTCCTCCGACGACCACGTGGCAGCGTCCAGAGAAGTCGGCTCCTGCTTGGCGCGCTTTCCGCGGACAGACTTGGCGGAGTCGCCACCACGGGAGCGCTTACCCGCGAAGACCTTCTCGAGAATAGGCAGCGAAGGATGGGAGCCCTCGGAAGATGCGGGGGATGGCGCGAAGGATGTTGCCGCGGATGGTGCCGGAGAGGGTGCGTCGTGCGCGATGAGCGGATGCGGCGCGGGGAGCGGGGCTGAAACGGGAGCATGGGAGAGAGCGTTGAGAGCGGGGACGGCGAAGGAGAGAGAGGACTGAAGCTGGTGGAGGGTGTCGACTTGCTGGCGCTGCTGCTGCTGCTGCTGCTGCTGCTGCTGCTGCTGCATGGCGCGCTGGTTCTGGCTGACGGCGTCGACGAGGCGCACGAGCCCCATTATCGCATTCTGCGCCGCAAGAAGCGCATTGCCGAGTGCTGCCTCGCCGTCAACAGGGGGGTCGACGAGGGGAGAGACGGGGGAGAGAGAGAACGACTGCTGCTGCTGATACTGCTGTTGATACTGGAACTCCATTTTTCAGAAGGTGAAGGAATCGAGAAGCAGGGACGAGATAGTGAAGTAGAACCGAGGAGCTTGAGAGAAAGAGTTGAGGAGAGCTGCTGAGTCGCAGAGAGTGGAAGAGGGAGCTGCGTCAGGGGTTTCTGAAAGGAGGCTGGAAAGATAAATTCCAAGAAGGCTTAAGAGAGAGTTTTTAGAAGAGAGGTACAGGAAGTCTGGAAGCACAGAGAAGGGGGTGTAAGAGGGTCGTTAGGGAAGTAAGGAGGCAAGTCGTAGCCTACTTACTCCGCTAAAAGGACATCTCCTGCCTGGCGGCGGAGAGATGTCAGTTTAGCAGAGAAGAGGAACGAAACGCGAACTGGACTAAGGGAACAAAACCGCAGAGCGGCGCAGGATCGCACTATCAGAACGCTTTTAGAGAGCAGTTGAAAGCTTTGGTAAGTGAGCACTGAAAACTGAAATGAGAAGTGATGCTGATATAATTGTTCAGCAAGAGGAGGGGCCGATGGGGGCGAGGAACAATCGTTTGCTGGAGGAGGAAGTGGTTGGAGGGGATGGGCGGAACGGGAGAGGAGATGCGCGCAACTTGAGGGGATGTGCGGATCGGCATTCGCGACAGGACTCGGGAGGGAGCAACCCCCCGGAATGAAAGAGATGGCGGGAAAGTGGAAGGGTGGATGGATGCAGAGGGCGGGGCGGGAGGGAGGGGAGGGAGGTGAACGGGGGAAGTGATTGGGGGAAGAGAAGCTACGAGGAAGGGAAGCTCGACTGAAACCCCGATGCTTTTGGCACCAAGAATTTCGCCGATGATTGCGGACAGGGGGACCACTTGCTGAGGTTCTGCGCGCCCAGCTTTTCCAGAAGGCTCAACAAGATGCGGTCGATGTTGAACTGGCATCACGGGGGAAGACGCCCGTGCAGATTCTGTAGAAACAGGAGAGGGGGGGAACGTGCGCTGCGCTTGGGACCACGAGATTGCGCCCCCCGCCATCTCCGGTTTAGAATGGCGCTCCGCGAAGGAAATTCAGCAGCGCGGCTGAAGCGGGTCATTCTGACGTGAGCCCGCGACGCGAGTCTGCAATGTGGGCTGCTTGGAGCAAAGCGTCACGTGAGTGATGCAAGCAGGCCACCTCACCAACAAAACAAACCAGAATCGAGGGATTGGTGCAGGAAAACTGCACGTCAGCAGTACATGTCGACACTTAAAGCCGTGGCCCAACTATCAACTTCAACTTCAAAGTATTATAGCTTGGAAGAGGTTGACCCAGGCAGTTCAGAGCCGAGAAGTTTGTCCTCTACTGGTTTTCCAGTTTTTTCGTCCAATAGAATTCAAGTTACTCACATGCCATTTTTGTCCCCCTACTGTTCCTAAGAAGTTGCACCCCGCCTTTAACGGAACACAGGGTGTGAAGGCAAGCCTGCGGGCATCCATAACTAACAAGTCAGAGAACTTCTAAATAACGGACAAACTGTAACTGAGGGGAACATTCCCACAGATCCCCAAGCCCACTGGCCCAGATGAATCCAAAAGGCGCAAGTTGGATTTACAATCTATCCAGCTGTGTGAGTGACGGCGGGCAGGTAGAAAAAATACTTCGATTGAGAGACACCCGCTTGATGCACATAGCTTCAAGCACAATATGATGAAATTGTTAAGCCAATGAAACGCTTATAACATTAGATGCACACATGGCAGCAGCCAATCAGCTTGAATCAAGGAATAAAATGCATGACATTGTTTGAGAGCATTGCTTCGTATCATTTCGAATCACTGAATATGGAGTCTACAACTGTAACAGCCGCCGCCCTAGCTGCAATATCACCTGACACTGCGTGCTCCTCAAAGTACCTCATCAGCCCTTGAAGCTTGCCTCCCGACCTAAATCTGGACAAGGGAGCCAAAACAAACAGTGTGGGCGATGTTCGCATGCAGACGTAGTCAGGAAAATACCGTAAGGATACACTAAAACATATTCAAATCAACACATAAATAAGGGAAAATCCACGACTCACTTGTACAGTATTTCCGCCTCCACGGTGCTCCACAGCAGTCCCCTGTTCTGAGCTTCCCTCAGCTGCTTCAGCTCGCCGGACGAGCGCATGGCTTCCTGGAACTTTCCTATCTTCTTCCACAAGTCCTCTATGCCCAGCCCTGTGCGCGTGCTGCACGCCACTACCTGCAGGGCCAAGGTGATCGCCATGTATGGGAGTGAGAGGGAGTAGAGGAGCAAGCTCAAGCATGTAACATAGTGGGGTGAAAAGAGGTCAAGAGGGGGGTAGAGGAGCAAGCCGAAGCATGGGAGAACAGCATGCATGGGAGGCGCATGCATGGGTGGTGCATGCATGGGTGGTGCATGCATGGGTGGTGCATGCATGGGTGGTGCATGGATGGGTGGTGCATGCATGGGTGGGTGGTGCATGCATGGGTGGGTGGTGCATGCATGGGTGGGTGGTGCATGCATGGGTGGGTGGTGCATGCATGCAAGAGCTGAGACATCCCAAAACTGCATCTCACAGGAGTCATCCATAAGTCATAGCGTGGGTGCACGAAGTGCAGTGCGTTGCTGTACTCGAGAGAAGTGAGACGGCACCGACTTGGTCCGTCTAAGGACTTGGTCTCTCCAACCAAGGACTGGGTCTCACCGGGGTCATCCAGAAGTCATAGCGCGGGTGCACGAAGTGCAGTGCGCTGCTGTACTCGCCCACCGCTGCCAGCGCTGCCCCCTCCATGGCACCGTCCGCCTTGTTCACCACCACTAGGTCCGCTATCTCCACCACTCCTGCTCACATGATTAGGACGGGAACAGAGAGGATGGGAGGGGCGGGCACAGTTGTGTGTGCCAGCACTGCCAGCACTGCCAGCGCCGCCCCCTCCATGGCACCGTCCGCCTTGTTCACCACCACCAGGTCCGCTATCTCCACCACTCGAGCACATGAGTAGGAGGAGCGAGTACCAGGAGAGAAGGGAACGGGGAAGATGGGAGGGGCGGGCACAGTTGATGCGCAGTTGTGTGTGCCAGTGCTGCCAGTGCTGTCCCCTCCATGGCACCGTCCGCCTTGTTCACCACCACCAGGTCTGCTATCTCCACCACTCCTGCCCGAGGGCAATGAGGAGAGGAGAGGAAGGGAGGAAGGGGGAGAGAGTGCAAAGGCACAGCTGATGGCAGTTGTTGGGAGAGGGTCTGGAACGAGCCCCTCCATGGCGCCGTTTGCCTTGTTCACCACCCCCTCCACCACTACTGCACAGTGAAAGGGAATGAATGAACTGCACTGCACCGCGCTGCACCGCACTGCACAGCACTTTCCCCACCTTTTTCTATGCCCTGTTCCTCGTCGCCCCCAGTGGGTGGCACCAGCAGCACCATGTCAACGACATGCGCCTCCGCTCCATCCCCACGCCCCCCCCCTCTCACTGCACTGCACCGCACCGCACTGTACTACACACCTTTCTTGATGCCCTGCAGCTCGTCGCCCCCAGCGGGCGGCAGCAGCAGCAGCACCATGTCTGTTATCTGCGCCACTGCCACGTCCGCCTGCCCGCCCCCCACCGTCTCCACCAGTAGCACGTCACACCCACTCGCCTGCGCACATATTGCGGGGGGACGGGAAAAAGGGGGAGGAGAGGGGTGTGTGGGTGCAGAGTGCAAGGAGGCACAGCAGAGCGCAACAGCCTGCCTGCCCCCCACCGTCTCCACCAGCAGCACCCACTCGCCTGCACATGAGAAGAGTGGAGGAGTGTGTAGAAGGGGGGGGCGTGGGTGCATGGATGGAGGGGCACGGCAGAGCGGTATCAGCAGCACTCTGGTCTGGAGTGTTGCTGATCAGCAGCACCACACCACACCACATTGGATCCCCCCACACCATCTCCACACCACGACATCGCACCCACGAGCCTGGACATAGGGAGGAGGGGAAGAGCTCAGCTCACAACACACACACTCTCCACCTCGCACCCACTGCCTGAATACCCACCCCGTTTTCGCTCCCTCTCCCCCACTCCCGCCCCCTCCCTTTTCCACTCAACCTCCCCCTTCCCCTTCCCCTCTCCCCCCCCCTCCCGCTTCCCATCCCCCCACCTCGCAGAGCAGGGCGGCGTCAGCAGTGTTGCGCGCGAGCCCCCCCACCTCCCCGCGGGAGGGCGTGGGGCGGATGAACGCGGAGGGGTGCGCGGAGAGGCGCTCCATGCGCGTCTTGTCGCCCAGGATGGACCCCCCGCTGCTGTGCGATGACGGGTCGATCGCCAACACTGCTACTCGCCTGTCGTCCTCAACCGCGTGCATGCCCAGGCCTGGGGAATTGGGGGTAGGGAAGAGGGGGAGTTGGGAGGGGAGGGGAGTGGAGAGAGAGAGGCGCTCCATGCGGGTCTTGTCGCCCAGAATGGACCCCCCGCTGCTGTGGGATGACGGGTCGATGGCTAGCACGGCCACTCGCCTGTCGTCCTCAACCGCGTGCATGCCCAGGCCTGGGGGAAGGCGAGGGGAAGGGAGAGGGGGAGTGATCATCCCCTGCTGGTGCGCGGAGAGGCGCTCCATGCGCGTCCTGTCGCCCAGGATGGAGCCTCCGCTTCTGTGTGACGATGGGTCGATGGCCAATACCGCCACGTGGCTGCTGTCCTCAACCGCGTGCATGGCCCAGGCCTGGGAGAATCGGGGATATGGGGAGACGGCAGAGGGGAGAGAGGATTCTCGCTCAGCGTGGAGAGGTCTAAACAACGCCTTCTCTCCACGCTGGATGACTTTTGAGTCGACTGGAGAGTCTACTCCTCTCCTCCTATACCTCTCCCCTCTCTCTCTGCCGCGTCCGATCCTATACCCCTCATCCCCCAAGGACGCACGTTCGATCAGCGACGATTTCCCCGCGCCGGGCGGCCCCGTGATTCCGATCTTGAAGATTCCATCCCTAGCCTTCCCCGCGCCGTGCGCGATCTCCGCCTGCGCCTTCCGCGCGCGCACCGCCTCCAGCACGTGCTGCAGCAGCGCCGCGGCCTGCGGGCGGTGCGACTCGCGGACCGACTCGCAGAGCGTGATCGTGCGGCTCAGCGCGTGCAGATTGCCGTCCAGCACGTCCTGTGCGAGCCGCGCGAATCGCGGCTCAAGCGGCGGGAGATGGAGCTTCTGATTGGTGGCGAAGGAGCGGGAAAACGCAGGGGGCGGAGCGGGAGATGCGGGGGATGCGGGAGAGTGGGCGTTGGTGAGAGCGGAGTGAATAGCGGCGGGATTGGCGCAGGGTGTGGACCGCCCTCCGAGTCTGGCGGCGCGGAGGGCGCTGGATGAGCATCGAGAAGCGGCGGTACGCCACATGGCTGCGCGCAGGACACGCGAGATTTGTCGTCGCTGCACCTCTCGCGTGTGTATCGGAGCTCAGAGCAACTAGTGAGAAATTTATGGCTGATGGGTGTGCTTTATTTACAAAGTTCAGCCGAATTCGTTTTGGTCAACGTGTGGATGGGAGAGATCGAGGCCAAGTGTAACGAATTTCGAGGTACGAGATGAATCGATGCTTATTGGTTGCAGGTGCGTGTCCCTCGGTTGGATCTTTCCAGCTAGATGGCTGAAAGAGCTGCCACGTGCACTGCCGCTTCCTCGATACCTGGACACCAAGATCTCTCCGTTATTGAGTTCAAAATGCTGTTCTCTGTGGGGAGAAATTTGGATGGCATGACACTTATCAACTGCTTTCGAAATATACAAAAACAAAGCGTTATCAAGTTTGGCCACGGAGAACACTGCAGCTAATTCCGGCAGCTTTCGCAGCTCTTTGTGCTACCCTCTCATAGTCCCGGCGCCTGAGGTCCTCCTTTTGAAATATGGCTTCGGACAGAACAACAGCAACGGCCCCGGCTTCCAGATACCCTTCGATCATGTCTGCAAGTGAACATGCACATGATCAGACAAGGAAGAAATTGCATGTATTTTCTTTGGGAGACAATGTGGACGTATCCACAACTTGAAGTAACAGTTGAGCAATAGCATTAGCATCGACTCACCCATCTGAATGCCATGTGCCGGCACTATCCCGATGGATGGCACTGCTCGGTGCATGGCCCTCACCAGTGCCTGCCCTCCTGCATAGGGCGCTGGGAAGAGCTGATGGGGGAGCAAGGATGGGTGAGGAAGAGAGAGAGGATGGGTGACGAGAGGGAGGATGGTCAGGAGAGAGGATGGGTGAGGAGAGGGAGGAGAGGGTGGGGTGCAATAGCAGTGGGAATGAGAGGTGTCAAAGGATAGTGGCGCTGCTACAGTGGACATGTCACCACTAGATGCATGCTATGCAATTGACTGGAAATTGATGGATGTCACATTGCTGCATGGCATGTGCATGTGCATGGCATGGCACATGGCACAGCATGCGCCCACCTTGACCAGGGGAGCTCCAAGGCGAGAGGCTGAGAGGATCTGAAGGCAGCAGCAGGGCAGCAGAGCACGTGGGAGAGGGGAGAGGCGAGGAGGAGAGCACAGTGAAAGTGTGAGTGGGACTGGGAAAGGACAGCATGAGCAAAGGCAGGCATAGTGCAATATACATACGCAGTGGGGTGAGCGCATGTGCCTCAGTGGGCGGCATACCTCAGTGGGAGTCATGGCACCAGGAATGAAGACCATTGGGCCTGCTGCGTGTGATGCCACTAGATCCTGCCAGGCATGATGTGGAGTGAGGGACATGCGCAATGCAGCATGAGATGAACACATGGGATGAGACATGTGAACACAACGGACAGAAATCCATGGGGCAATAAGTGACGCACATACCACATCAGTGGCACTTGCACATGGCACCATAAGACAGATATACTGCATGGCGTCATGCACTATGCACGTGCCATGTGCACGTACCGCATCAGTGGCAGGGCTCATGAGGAAGCGAGCACCAGCATGTTGAGCTGCCATGGCGTCATGCAGGGAGAGCACCGTGCCTGCCTGCAGTCATTAGGGGGACATGGTGGGTGGCGTGACATTGACTGACAGTGGGTTGAGAGTTATGGGGGTGGGGGCATGCAGCGTGGTGGGTGGGAGTCAGAGGGCGAACGCAGGGAAGGCAGTGGTGGTGGTGAGGAGAGGCGGACTATGCTGTGCTGTGTGCATTACACTCACTCACTCAAATCACTCCTTCACTCTCACTCACTCACTCATTCACTCACCCACTCACTCACTCACTCACCCCTATGGTGGCATGTGGGAACTCTATGACCAGTGATGCGATAACCTGCAGGGAGGGGGAAGGTGTGGGGCGGGTGTGCGAGGGGTGTGGAAAAGGGAGATGATGAAGTTGATAGATGCAGGCAGGGAGAAGAAGACGTGTTTGTGAATGCGAAAAGGATGTGAGATGATGATGCCATTGCGCCCCTACCACACACACCACACCACACTGCCCCACGCCGCAGTACAATGCACTGCATCGCACCACACCACACCGCACAGCACAGCAGGAACGCACCTGGAAGGCGTCAGGGGTGGTGCACGTGACCTCCAGCTGCCGGGAACGGGAGGGGAGGGGGAGGGGGTGTAAGGAAGGCGGGTGCATGGGGGGCCGGAACGACGATGGGGCATCACGTGAAGGGACCGTGCAGGGAGGTTGGGTCAGGGAAGTGAAGACGGAATGCTGGTGTGGGAAATGACAGATGGCTGGTGCTGGGGCAGGTTCGTTTACAGGGGACACCATGCATAATGTGGGGAGGCGGCGACTCACCACTTGGATCCCGGCCGAGAGCGCAGCACGGGAAGCAGAGAGCGCCACGTCAGCACTGCGTCAGCAACACGCGGGGACGGCATGACAGGGGCAGGAGAGAAGAGAACACACGGGACATGTGGATGGTGTGGTGTGGTGCTAGCGATGGGTGCTTGCACGCCATGGCGCCATGCTTCTTGTGATTCATCTCATCCCCCACCATGTTATGCCATTAACCATCCCTCACTCTACTCCCACACACCTTGTCCCATCCTACCGCTCCGCGCGCTCCGTCCCTCTCTCCCTCCTATCCTGGACCCACTCCCTCCCGTTCGTCGCGACTTGCCTCACCGCACCTGTCAGCGCGCACGCACGCCACGATCCCCGACGCCGCGATTGCCGCCACTGTCTGCTGCCGCCTATCAGCGTCTGACACGTGGCCGGTCGCGCCGTCGCTCCGCACGGCTGCCTCGGTGACGTCAGCAGTTGGTAGCAACTGGATGCCACTGGAGCGGCCGTTTACCACGTGGCACCGGACGGACGCGTGGTGCTGACTGCGTGCTGACGTGGCAACGCACGAAGACGGGCTGGTGGCGCTGGTGCTCTTCGCACCCGCGGAGATCGCGCGCGGCGGGAAGTGGGTACGCGGGGAGACGCATAGCGGTGAGGAAACCCGCGCGATCCGCGCGCAGGAGGCGGAGAATGCCGCGAATTCCATGCGACCGCGCTAGCTACGGAGGGGAGGCGAGGGGACGGTGCAGCGCGGAGAGACCGACGAATGGCGGGAGGAGAGAGGCTTGCAGTGGATTACGGGTGACCGTGCGACAGACTGGCGATGGCGGACACGGCGGCAGACAGGAGTAGCTGCGATGGTACGTTCGTGCGTTGAACAGCGTGCTGGGGATGTGTTTCATTTGAGGCTTGGAGAAAGGTATCCCACGGTCACCGGATACCGAACTTGGCGGCGGGGTGTTCCTTGTGAAACATCATCAATGGTTGGGATGACCGGAGAAAATATGTATAAAACAGGTACGGATACGAGGTATTGTAGGTCGTAAGGCATGATCGTATAAGAAGGATAGCTCTCCATCACCGTACTGAACCACGAAAATGTACAATTTTCGCATTCTTGCACAGTATCGTCGTCGTCACCATTCGCGAATCACCCAGCCAATCACATCGCCTCGCCAGAGCCGCCACCATGTACAGTACTTGCTGCTCCCCCGCGTCCCAGTAATTGTGGCGAGGAGAGGAGATGAGAGCAGCGCAGAGGAGTTGTGTTGATTTGTTGATCCCCCAAGCCCGCCCAAGAGCATTAGAGCATTAGAGCACTAGACCTCACCTGCCTGTTCCGCGCCTCTCCGTGCTTCTCGTCGCTCGCTCCTGTCGCACTGCCTTCGCGCACGGCGATCGCTCAGTGCTCTCGCACTCTGCTGTCGCAAACTGCTGTCGCGAACTGCTGTCGCGAACTGCGCCATGACCCCCGCAATCTCCCCCTCCCTCGCGCTCACGCGCTCCTCTCACCTCCGCGCCGCCATTTTTCTCCGCCCAAATCGCAGCGCATGGCGACCACTCATCCAAAGTAGTCCACTCGCGCCGCTATCCACGGCCCGTGATTCTTGGTCGTGGAAACAACCACTACGTGCGATGGCGACAGCGGGAGATGCGTCAGGCGGGCAAACGTTAGTGAGTGCCGGCCGGAGCGGCGCCACCGGCACCACCGCCGGTCCGGACGTGACGGAAACCGGCAAGTCTGCCGGCCGGGAGCGGACGGTGCGGCTGACGTCACGCGGGATCCTGTGGACGGACGACGAGGTGGAGCGCGTGCTGACGGACGCGCGGAAGCGCATCGGGCCGCGCCACGTGGACATGATGACGTGGCGGCGCGCGATTCACGCGTATCCTGAGCTGGCGTTCGAGGAGGAGCGGACGGCGGAGATGGTGGCGGGATTGCTGGCGGAGTGGGGGTATGACGTGGACAGAAGCCTTGGGAGTACCGGCGTGGTGGGGACGCTTACAGTGGGGGATGGGGGAAGCGCCGAGGGCGGAGAGGCGGAGGAGCTTCCGCCAGCCATTATGCTGAGGTGTGCTATAGCGAGGGTGAAATGTAGTGTAGGCGGTGTGAGGGGTATGGTGTGGGTGGCTGGTGGTAGGATGCTGTGAGTGGGCATGGGATAGGGAACGGAATGCAGTTCACTGCATGCGCGCTCATGTGTACTCATCCTTCCACAATCCACTCCCTTTTTTCCCCACTGCACGCCCTCCCCTTCTGCCCCAATCCGCCTCTTTTTTCCTCTCTCCCCCTGTGAGCACGAAGGGCGGACATGGACGCACTCCCCATGGAGGAGGGCAACGCCTTTGACTTAATCCCCTTCCTCCCGCTCCTCCTCCCCACCTCCTCCCCCAATGCCCTATCCCCCTCCCCCACATCCACTTCTTTTGTGTGTGCGCGCAGGGCGGACATGGATGCGCTCCCCATGGAGGAGGGCAACGCGTTTGAGCACCGCTCGCAGCGCCGCAGCACCATGCACGCATGCGGGCATGACGGTGAGAGAACGGTGCAGTGCGGTGTAGTGCAGTGAGAGAACAGTGCAGCACCATGCACGCATGCGGGCATGACGGTGAGAGAACGGTGCAGTGCGGTGTAGTGCAGTGAGAGAACAGTGCAGCACCATGCACGCATGCGGGCATGACGGTGAGAGAACGGTGCAGTGCGGTGTAGTGCAGTGAGAGAACAGTGCAGCATCATGCACGCATGCGGACATGACTGTGAGAACGGTGCAGTGCGGTGTAGTGCAGTGAGAAAACAGTGCAGCACCATGCACGCATGCGGACATGACTGTGAGAACGGTGCAGTGCGGTGTAGTGCAGTGAGAGAACAGTGCAGCACCATGCACGCATGCGGACATGACTGTGAGAACGGTGCAGTGCGGTGTAGTGCAGTGAGAAAGCAGTGCAGCACCATGCACGCATGCGGATGTCGGTGAGAACCATGGTCAGGTCACCATGAGCCGGTCACCATGAGCCGGTCACCATGAGCCGGTCACGATGATATGAGCCGGTCACGATGATATGAGCCGGTCACTATGATATGAGCCGGTCACTATGATATCAGCCGGTCACTATGAGCTGGTCACTATGATATGAGCCGGTCACTATGAGCCGCTCACTATGAGCCGCTCACTATGGGCCGCTCACTATGGGCCGCTCACTACGGGCCGCTCACTATGGGCCGCTCACTACGGGCCGCTCACTATGCGCCGCTCACACACGATGCGCCGCTCACGATGGGCTGCTCACACACGATGGGCCGCTCACCATGGGCCGCTCACGATGGGCCGCTCACTATGGGCCGCTCACTATGGGCCGCTCACTATGGGCCGCTCACTATGGGCCGCTCACGATGGGCCGCTCACTATGGGCCGCTCACTATGGGCCGCTCACTATGCGCCGCTCACTATGCGCCGCTCACTATGGGCCGCTCACGATGGGCCGCTCACTATGGGCCGCTCACTATGGGCCGCTCACTATGGGCCGCTCACTATGGGCCGCTCACTATGGGCCGCTCACTATGGGCCGCTCACGATGGGCCGCTCACGATGGGCCGCTCACTATGGGCCGCTCACTATGGGCCGCTCACTATGCGCCGCTCACTATGCGCCGCTCACTATGGGCCGCTCACTATGGGCCGCTCACTATGCGCCGCTCACTATGCGCCGCTCACTATGCGCCGCTCACCATGAGCCGCTCACCATGGGCCGCTCACGATGGGCCGCTCACGATGGGCCGCTCACGATGGGCCGCTCACGATGGGCCGCTCACTATGGGCCGCTCACTATGGGCCGCTCACTATGGGCCGCTCACACACGATGGGCCGCTCACCATGGGCCGCTCACGATGGGCCGCTCACTATGGGCTGCTCACTATGGGCCGCTCACTATGCGCCGCTCACTATGCGCCGCTCACTATGGGCCGCTCACTATGGGCCGCTCACTATGGGCCGCTCACGATGGGCCGCTCACGATGGGCCGCTCACGATGGGCCGCTCACTATGGGCCGCTCACTATGGGCCGCTCACTATGCGCCGCTCACTATGCGCCGCTCACTATGGGCCGCTCACTATGGGCCGCTCACTATGCGCCGCTCACTATGCGCCGCTCACTATGCGCCGCTCACCATGAGCCGCTCACCATGGGCCGCTCACGATGGGCCGCTCACGATGGGCCGCTCACGATGGGCCGCTCACGATGGGCCGCTCACTATGGGCCGCTCACTATGGGCCGCTCACTATGGGCCGCTCACACACGATGGGCCGCTCACCATGGGCCGCTCACGATGGGCCGCTCACTATGGGCCGCTCACTATGGGCCGCTCACTATGCGCCGCTCACTATGCGCCGCTCACCATGAGCCGCTCACCATGGGCCGCTCACGATGGGCCGCTCACGATGGGCCGCTCACGATGGGCCGCTCACGATGGGCCGCTCACTATGGGCCGCTCACTATGGGCCGCTCACTATGGGCCGCTCACACACGATGGGCCGCTCACCATGGGCCGCTCACGATGGGCCGCTCACTATGGGCCGCTCACTATGGGCCGCTCACTATGCGCCGCTCACTATGCGCCGCTCACTATGGGCCGCTCACGATGGGCCGCTCACTATGGGCCGCTCACTATGGGCCGCTCACTATGGGCCGCTCACTATGGGCCGCTCACTATGGGCCGCTCACTATGGGCCGCTCACGATGGGCCGCTCACGATGGGCCGCTCACGATGGGCCGCTCACTATGGGCCGCTCACTATGGGCCGCTCACTATGCGCCGCTCACTATGCGCCGCTCACTATGGGCCGCTCACTATGGGCCGCTCACTATGCGCCGCTCACTATGCGCCGCTCACTATGCGCCGCTCACCATGAGCCGCTCACCATGGGCCGCCCACGATGGGCCGCTCACGATGGGCCGCTCACGATGGGCCGCTCACGATGGGCCGCTCACTATGGGCCGCTCACTATGGGCCGCTCAGTATGAGCCGGGCACCGCCGAGGAGGGTACGCCACTGCCAAATCTTGTTCGCTCCTGCTACCCCTCCCCCCTCATTCCCCCAGGCCACACGGCCATGCTGTTGGGAGCAGCAAGGTACTTAGTCGAGCACCGCCCCTTCCATGGTAAAATCCATTATCCACGTGGTGTTGCAACCGGCCGAGGAGGGCACGCCCACACACTACGCTCATTCGCTCGTCCCCTTCTCCCACCTCTCCCACCTCCGCCCCCCACGCCCCAGGCCACACGGCGATGCTTCTAGGAGCAGCGCGCTATCTAGCAGAGCACCGCCCCTTCAGAGGACGAATCCACGTAATGTTCCAACCCGCGGAGGAGGGCACGCCCACACACACGCACCTTCATGCCAACTGACAAACAACTGCTGGTTTGTGCCCGCCCCTACTACCCCCCTCCCTCAGGCCACACGGCCATGCTGCTGGGGGCAGCGAGATATCTAGCCGAGCACCGCCCGTTCCGTGGTAAAATCCACGTGGTGTTTCAGCCGGCGGAGGAGGGCACTCCCACGCACAACCCGTACGGGCGGGAGGGCGGGGGCGCACTCGCCATGCTGGAGGATGGGCTGCTGGAGAAGTACCCCGTGCGGGCCGCCTTCGGCATGCACAACTGGTTAGTGGATGAGCGCTGCTGGTAACGGGATAGTAACGGATTGCACAGCTGTTAACGGCCGAGGAGGAGGGCACGCCCACGCACAACCAGTACGGGTGGGAGGGCGGGGGCGCGCTGGCCATGCTGGAAGATGGGCTGCTCGAGAAATACACTGTTCGAGCTGCATTCGGCATGCACAAGTGGTAATCACAGCTCTTCACGGGATGGGTGCTGGTTATGGGATAGTAATGACATGCACAACTGGTAATCACAGGTGTTAACGGGATGCACAACTGGTAACGGTGGAGGAGGGCACGCCCACTCACAACCCGTACGGGCGCGAGGGCGGGGGGGCGCTCGCCATGCTTGAGGATGGGCTGGCGCGAGGGCGGGGGCGGGGGGGCGAGAAATACCCCGTGCGGGCCGCCTTCGGCATGCACAACTGGTAATGTGGCAGGCTTGCATTGTGGGGATGCGTGCTGCAGCCTGCTGGTAATGGCATGTGTAGCGTGCTGCCGACGGGAGTGGATAGCTTTCACCTCCACGTGCAGGGAACGCCTGGCATAGCACTGATTGTCGACGCACCTAGGATTTTGCACCGAACGCTCACCCATCCCAACCCCTTGCCATCTCTCCCTCACAGGCCAGGGTTACCAGTGGGGCGGTTCGCAATCCATTCAGGGCCGGTGATGGCAGGAGTGGACATATTTCACATCACGGTGGGGGGCACGGGCTGCCATGCCGCCATGCTGCTGGTTGCATTCCCTGAAAACCTCCCCCCCATCTCCACCCCTTGTCACCTCTTCATCTCTCCCCTGCAGGCCAGGGCTACCAGTGGGGCGGTTTGCGGTCCATTCAGGGCCAGTGATGGCGGGGGAGGGTACCTTTCACATCACGGTGGGGGGCATGGGCTGCCATGCCGCCATGCCACACCACACCCTGCGAGAGCACCGACCTCCCCCATCCCAACCCCCCTTGCCATCCCTCGCTCCCAACCATCCAGGCCAGGGTTACCAGTGGGACGATTTGCCGTGCATTCAGGACCGGTGATGGCAGGAGTAGAGAACTTCCACATCACGGTGGGGGGCACGGGTTGCCATGCTGCCATGCCTCATCTAGGAGGGGGCAGTGACCCCGTGCTCGCTGCTGCTAACCTCGTCACCAACCTGCAGGTGCGTTCAAGTGGGCGGGCGTGTGTGTGTGTGCTTATGCGCGTGAGGAGAGGGGACTCTCAAGGTATGTGGCCTAAGAAGTCACCTGGGAGGGGGCAGTGACCCCGTGCTCGCTGCTACTGCCCTCGTCACCAACCTGCAGGTGCGTGTGTTGGGGCTCCTGAGAAGCTCATTGCAGTGCGGAAGACAGTGGGGTCATGCCAGGTGTGCCTGCAGCCCTTTTGAATTTTGAGGCGCCTCAAAAGACAGTGGGGTCATGGCAGGTGTGCCTGCAGCCCTTTCGTGTACCAAGTGCGGTTCTCCCTCCCTTCCCACAATCCCCCACACTCCCTGCCTCTCTTGCGTGCCCTCCCATGCAGGCGTTGGTGAGTCGGGTGGTGGAGCCACACGACAGTGCCGTGGTGAGCGTGACGCAGATACACGCAGGGGACGCCTTCAACGTCATTCCTCCCTCCGTCAGTGCCTCTGCCGCCCCTCCCTCACCCACGCCGCCCATGCTCATGCATGCATACGCCTTTATACCATGCGCGCTTTGCTCCTCTCATGCGGATCACCTGTCGCCGCCATGCATGCGTCCTCACCGCTCTCGTGTCCATTCACTGACTAATGTGGCCTGCTCTGATATGAAAGAAGCCTTCACTGGTGTGAAGGCCGATGTCGCTTATGCCGCTCCCTCTCCCCCCTCCTCTCTCTTCACCCCCTCCTCCTCTGTGCGCTCTCCTCTCTCCCTTCTCTCCCCTCCTCTCCCTTCCTCTCCCTTCCTCTCCCCTCCTCTCCCCTCCTCTCCCCACCTCTCCCCTCCTATTCCCTCCTCTTCCCTCCCCTCCCTTGGCGGCATGGCAGGCGGAGGTGAAGGGCACGCTGAGGACGTACCGGGGGGAGACGAGGGAGGCGATGATGCGAGGGATAGAGCGCATGGCACATGGGGTCACTGCTGCTCATGGTGAGAGGGGGGGGTCACTGCTGTCAACTGTGAGAGGAGGGAAGAGATGGGGGAAGAAAGAGGAGATTCCTCAAACCGTACTGGTTCCTTCTTCCTCCCTCCCTGCCACACCCTGGCTACCTCACCGCAAACCCGCAAACCTGTCCCTGCGCTCCCACTCGCCCTATCTATTTCCTCTCTCCCCTCGTGCGCTCCCCGCTGTTACTTCCCACCCTTTCTCCCCCCCTCCAGGCTGCACGGCCACTGTGCGGTTCTGCGATCACTTCCCCGCCACCGTCACCCAGGGAGGCACGGGAAGCGGCAGGGACAGCGTCAACGCTTCCTCGCCACGCTCACACACTCCCCACCTTTCCTTCGTCCCTCCCCTTCTCTTCCCCCAGGCTGCACGGCCACGGTGCGGTTCTGCGATCACTTCCCCGCCACCGTCAACACGCCCAGGGAGGCACAGGAGGCGGCAGCAGCTGCACGGGCAGTGGTGGGGGCAGCACTGGTGGATCTGGACTCGCGCGCTCCCTCCATGGGTGCTGAGGACTTTGGATACATTCTGGAAAGAGTGCCTGGTGAGAAGAGGGTGGGGGTTCAAGAGATAGAGGGCAGGAGGGACCAGGGACACGGTTGTGATATGCAGCTCTGGTGCACCTGGACTCGCGTGCGCCCTCCATGGGTGCTGAGGACTTTGGATACATTCTGGAGCGAGTGGCGGGTGAGGAGAGTGGGGGGGGGTTGAAAAGGTAGAGGGCAGGAGGGATCAGGGACACGGTTGTGATATGCAGCGCCGGTGGATCTGGACTCGCGCGCTCCCTGGCCGCCCTCCATGGGGGCCGAGGACTTTGGATACATTCTGGAACGCGTTCCAGGTGAGGGGAGGGAGAGGGGAAGGGTTGGGGGGGCAGGTAGCATGGATGGGGCACACAAGTGAGAGGCCAGGCCTGTGCAGTGGTGGGAACAACACTGGTGGATCTGGACTCGCGCGCTCCCTCCATGGGGGCCGAGGACTTTGGATACATTCTGGAGAGAGTGCGGGGTGAGGGAAAAGGAGGGGGGAGAGGTAGGGGGAAAGGTGGGAGCGGTAAGAGAGGGCAGGCCTGTGAGATGCGTCACTGGTGAATCTGGACTCGCGCGCGCCCTCCATGGGCGCTGAGGACTGTGGATACATTGGGGAGACAAATCTGTTCTTGCTCGTACTGACTCTGGTCCTCGGTTACTGGTGTTGGTAACCCCTGTGCAATATGCACTATCCGAATGTGCCCTCTCTTTCTCTCTTTCCTTCCTGTTTCGTGTCAGGCTGTTACCTCTGGATTGGCAACGGCCCCACGGAAGGAGGCTGCATGCTGCACAACCCCTTGTGAGTGGCCACGGGTGGGGCCTTGTGTGTCGTGGGAAATTGAATGTGTGACTCGCTGGGAGCAATGTAGGCTGTTTGCTGGTAAAATCTCCACGCTAAATGAGGGAGTCTGTTATGTTCAGTTTTGCTGTGTTCTTGAACGTGCCTTTTTGGTTCTTGTACCAGCATTGCCGTACCGTATTCAAGCCCTTGCCATTCCTGTGGTGTGGTTCCGCCGTGCAGGTACGATTTCAACGATGACATTCTTGCACTCGGGGCGAGCTACTGGGTACAGCTGGTTGTCAACGCCCTGCCGCCCAGAAAATGATTCTAGAGATAAAATTGGATTATGCCCAGCCGGTGGCAATTCGCTTAGTGTAATAAATAGTGTTATCGTCATTATAGCTGTGAGGAGTACTTGTGTGTTGTGGTTTCTAAGCGCGGGCCACTCAGAAACGCGTACACCGGGACTAATAAACAGTAGCCAGTTTGAACCGATTCGCATTCAGTCTCACCCAACCAAACCGGCTACTCAGTGCGTGCGATAGCGAGTGCGCTAGGTGTATGCTCCAACCAGACACAAACCTACGAGTCGTAACCTCGTCTCCGCGCAGAGAATCTACGTGACGTGACCTTCCCACGTTCGCGGGCCGCCATGGCCTCTCAGTTAGCCTGGCGGGCGGCTGCCACGTCAGCTCGTCGGGGCTTGAGAGAAGGCCAGCGTATCGTGGCTTCGATGACGTCATCGTCCCATGTTCCTGCTGTGAGCGACGTCACTACGGGATCTCCACGTACCTCGAGAGTATCTGGACCGTCCGATCACATCGATCTGTCCCCGTTACAAACCGTCGATCAAACCCTTCAATCCCCACCGCCATCAATCACGCTGACGTCATCCGTTCCGCTCCGCCTTCCCCTTACCAGTTCCATCTCCGCGCGCATCCCTTGCGCTGATGCGATCGCTGGGGGCTTCATTGCGCTCAGGTCGCAGCCACGTGGCGCTGGTGAGGGCAATGATTGGTTACGTAGAACCTCCCTCCCCACCCCGAGCTCCTTCCCCGCTCTCTGCCCCTCCCCGCTCTAAGCCCCTTCCCCCCTCTCAGTTCACTACGCACATTGTCGCACCCGCTCGTTCCCGCCCCTCTCCCCACGTCTCCTTCCCTCTTCGCGCCTCTCATCTCATTCTACCATGCCTTTCCCTCTCCGCCTCCCCCCATCGCCCCCGTTGCAGCGCCATTCCACTCCGCCGCGCTCCCAGTTGCAGCAGCAGCCGCCGCGGAGCAAAATGCGGGCGGCGGTGGCGGGGGAACGGGGGGAGGCGGAGCGGAAGGGGGAGGCGGAGGGGAGGGGCGGAAGGAGGAGGACGGGGAGTGGCGGCAGTGGATCCAGCAGGCGCTATCCAGTGAGTGCTGCTGACACGTGTCAACGTTTCAGAGACTGAACACGTGGCAGCGTCCCACTCACTGAACACGTGGCAGCGTCTCACACACTGAACACGTGGCAGCTTCTCACTCAAGCTCTAGTGGGTAGGCCACCAATGCCACGCACACCTGGCGAAGCGAACTGCTTCGTTGCTGAACCCTTGTCCTGCCACGTGGCACTCACCTTCGCTGTGTGTTGCATGCATGCTGCACGTGTGTGTGTGTGTGTGTGTGTGTGTGTGTGTGTGTGTGTGTGTGTGTGTGTGTGTGTGTGTGTGTGTGTGTGTGTGTGTGTGTGTGTGTGTGTGTGTGTGTGTGCCTGGTCGCTTGGCAGAGGACGGGGAGGGGGGAGGCAAGGAGGGGCGTGAGCAGCAGGCACGCGCAGCAGTAGGTGGGTGGTCCATCGCACAGCACCTCCCCTCTGCCTCTGGTTGTGTCGTCCATTTCGCTTTGCCCATGCGCTCTTCCCCTTGTCGTCACGTCTCTCCGTGGATGAAGAAGTGTTTTGAGACGTCTCAAAGCACCTCCCCTCTGCCTCTGCTTGTTTTCTTCTATTTCGCTTTTCCCATGCGCTCTTCCCCTTGCCGTCACGTCTCTCCACCCTTCCTCACTTCCCTCCCCTTTCCCTCCCTTCCCTCTCTCTCTCTCTCTTATGCCTACATCACGCCCCCCACACCACACCTTTTCCTGCATCTCTCCATGTCTTCCCCCCCGTCCCCGTCCCTCCGTGCAGCCAAGCTAAGCAGTCAGTCAAGCTTTTCCTCCCTGTCTCTTCCCCCCCCCCCCATCCCCGTCCCTCCGTGCAGCCAAGCTGCAATCAGCCGCGGCCCAGTCCCCCTCTTCCTCCCCTCCCCTCCGCCCTCCCCCCCAACGCTTCTCCGCTCGCTCTTCCGCTCCCCCTTCCTTCTCCTCCTCCCCCCCTTCATTCTCTTCCCAAGATTTCGATGAGTTAGAAGCGTTGATAGGGCCCGATGAGGAGGAAGAGGAGGAGGAGAGGAACGGAGGGAGGAGAGGAGGGGAAGAGAGCAGGGGAGGGATGAGAGTGGGAGGGGAGAGAGGGGAGAGAGGGGAGGGAGGGAGAGGGGAGGTGAAGGAGGAAGTGGAAGGGAGTTATGGGAGAGGGGGGCGCGCAGGGGGATACGGTGGGCGGAGTGGAGGGGGGAGGAGCTGGGGAGAGGGGGAGGAGTGGGGGGGACGGGCAGGAGGAGGCGGGGAAGGGGCAAGGGGGAGGTATGGGGGAGGGGGGGATGGGGGAGGGGGTGCCGGAGGGGTGGGCAGCTGGGGGGGCGGGGGTGGGGGGATGGGCGGGGGGATGGGCGGGGGCCCATGGCAGGGGGTGGCGGAGGTGGAGGCGGAGATGGTGCTATCAGACAGGGCGATGAGAGCAGTGAGAGAGGTGGACCTGGAGGAGAGCGAGGAGAAGTTCCAATTCCGCCCTGATCGCACCTACTACCCTGGACAGACCTACTCCGCTGAGGTGAGTGCATGGGGGGAATGGGGGGCGGGGGCATGGTAGGTAGAGGCGGAGATGGTGCTATCAGACAGGGCCATGAGAGCCGTGAGAGAGGTGGACCTGGAGGAGGGCGAGGCAACCTTCCAATTCCGCCCTGACCGCACCTACTACCCTGGACAGACCTACTCCGCTGAGGTGAGAGAGGGGGACAGGGGACCTTAGTATGCAGAGTGCGGGCGGTGAGGGAGGTCCACCGGGAGGAGGGCGAGGCGACCTTCCAGTTCCGCCCCGACCGCACCTACTACCCGGGGCAGACCTACTCCGCTGAGGTACGCAGGGCAGACGTACTGTGCGGGGGTAAGGCCGAGCCCAGGTAGATTCTCGCAGGTTGGACCTGTTGTTGGCTCAAAACGGAGAGCTTCCAGTTTCGGCCTGATCGCACCAACTACTTTGGACAGACGTACTCTGCTGAGGTGAGCGCAGTGCGCCTGTGAGTGTAGAGTGCAGGAAGCATGTGCTGTGTGTTTCTCTCTTGTGGGTGGCAGGAGCTGGACATCTCTCCGCCCCTTCCTGAGGGCATGGGGGGCATGCAGTGCTTATGAGTGTATTAAGCTTGGCATGTGCCACATGGTCTCTCTCTGCTCTCTCTCTCTCTCTCTGCTCTTTCTCGCTTGTGGGTAGCAGGAGCTGGAAATCTCCCAGCCCCTTCCTGAGGGCATGGGGGGCATGCATTGCTTATGAGTGTATTAAGCTTGGCATGTGCCACATGGTCTCTCTCTGCTCTCTCTCTCTCTCTCTGCTCTTTCTCGCTTGTGGGTAGCAGGAGCTGGACATCTCCCAGCCCCTCCGTGAGGGCACGGGGGGCATGCATTGCTTATGAGTGTATTAAGCTTGGCATGTGCCACATGGTCTCTCTCTGCTCTCTCTCTCTCTCTGCTCTTTCTCGCTTGTGGGTAGCAGGAGCTGGACATCTCTCCGCCCCTTCCTGAGGGCATGGGGGGCATGCATTGCTTATGAGTGTATTAAGCTTGGCATGTGCCACATGGTCTCTCTCTGCTCTTTCTCTCTCTCTGCTCTTTCTCGCTTGTGGGTGGCAGGAGCTGGAAATCTCCCAGCCCCTCCGTGAGGGGGTTTTTTAGTCGACTCAAAAACCGAATCTCCCAGCCGCTCCGTGAGGGCACGGGGGGCATGCAGTGCTTATGAGTGTATTAAGCTTGGCATGTGGCTCATGGCCCCTCTTCCCCCCCCTTCTCTCTCTCTCTCTGCTCTCTCTCTCTGCTCTTTCTCTCTCTTCTGGCTGGCAGGAGTTGGACATATCCCAGCCCCTCCCTGACGGCCCGGGGGAAACGAGGCGCAAGCTGCCCACTCCCACCACCAAGGAGGCCCTACGCGCTGCTGACTTCCGCGTGAGATGGGGGGCACAGGGGGAAGTGGCTGAGGGGCACAGGGGGCAGTGGGTGAGGGCCACAGGGGAGGGTGAGGAGGTGGGGGCACAGAGGGGGAGTGAGCGAGCGGGGCTGGGGGAGGGGGAATGGGCAAGGGGGGGGACAGAGAACTGGGAACGAGCATGGATGGGAGGACAAGAAGATGGGACTCTGGGCAGCAGATAGGGGCATGGAGGAATGCGTAAGTCAGCACACAGGGTCAGTAGGGGTGCTACATGTTTCTGCTTGCCCTTCCAAGAGGCTCCCTCCAAATCGTTTCTGCATGTCTTTGCACTCTCTGCGCCTCCCCATCCTCCCCTCAGAACGTGCGCTTCCTCTCACAATTCCTCTCTGATAAGCTGCCTGCAAATCGTTTCTCTTTGCCTTTACATTCTCTGCGCCTCGCTTTCCTCTCTTCAGAACGTGCGCTTCCTCTCACAATTCCTCTCTGAAACCGGCAAGATCAAACCCAGAAACAAGGTGAGCCCACTCTCGCCCTCCTCATGTAAGCTTCCACATTGCACTACTGTCTGTACTGCCTGCTTGTCTCCCTCACTCTCACTCTGTGTAGACTCTTTCCCTCTGTATTAATGCTTCGCCTCGTCAGCTCCCCATCCCATGCCATGACTCCATCCTTCCCTCTCCCCGGACCTTGTGCCGTACCAACCCTGCAGACTCGGTTATCTGCCAAGGCGCAGCGCCGCGTGGCTCGGGAGATCCGAACCGCGCGGGTGTTTGGGCTCATGCCGTTCACGCAGGCAGGCCGGCCACCGTTTAGGTTCGGCAAGGACCCGAACCTGGAGTCAGGGGAGCCGGAGCAGGAGGAGCTTGAGCTGGCAGGTGCTGTGGAGGATGTGAAGGAGCTCAAGGCCATGGCCGGGAGATAGCTGGCTTGCTAGCCTAGTTGGAGGCTAGAGCAGCAAATAGGATTTTACACCAGGCACATTGGCTTATGGTTGTGATCTACTAGTATTGGGTCTTCGTAACACCTTCCATTTTGCCGAGGTCAAATATCAACAGCATGTAGCCTTTTCAACTAAGCTACCTTTCATGCTACCAAGTGCTTCCTACAATTGACTACATACAGAGAACAGAGAGGGGAAGATACATACCGTATGTTATTCTAACCAACTACCCAACTGACTACCCTAGACATCCTTGTGCGCGCCCATCCCAACGACATCAGTATCTGAGGTTGACACCTGAATGTTGCCCGTTGAGCCGCATCTTAGACATCTCATAAGCCGCTGCATCCGCTGCACTGCTCCCATAGCTCCCACCTTCACTTGCCCCCCCTTGCACCACATTCGGCGGCAGGCCACTCAATGGCAGATGCTGCTCCTGCCCTGGCATCGCAGGCACCGCCCTGGAAGGCCATCGCATGCCTGCACTAGCGCCTGCTTCCTGCACGGAGGCAGCAGCGCCTGCTTCAAGTACAGAGGCATCGAAGGTGGCAAAGGTGCCGCCACGCGCTACGTGCTCTCGCACGCGGAGGATGCCCATTTGGAGGTACTCCCTCATTGTCTCACTGATGCTGGCCAGCCGCGCAAACACGTCAATCTGTGATGTGGGAGGGCGCATGAGGGGGGGCCGCATGAGGGGGGAGCGCATGAGACGGGGAGTGCACGCGGAGGATGCCCATTTGGAGGTACTCCCTCATTGTCTCGCTGATGCTGGCCAACCGCGCAAACACGTCAATCTGTGATGTGGGAGGGTGCATGAGGGGGGGTGCATGAGGGGGGAGGGAGTACACAAGGGGGAGTGCACGATGGGGAGCGTATGCGGGGGGAGCCGAGGGAATGAGGGGGACAGGAGTTGATTGGAGCATACAGTAGGGCATCCGCATTGTGGGCATCAGCAAGCACTACATGTAAGGATGTGAGCTTACCCCAGGGTGAGACTGCATGTAGTAGTGAAGCTCAAAAAGGCTGACTGCCCCTTGCTTGCGATCCACTATCTTGCGCACTATGCTCTGGAGCTCGTCCTGATCGCATGCAGGGGAGACAAGGGGGGAGTAGGAGAGAGGGGTTGAGCAGGGGGAAAGGAGGACGGATTGAGTCCAGCAAGCAGACACAGGGCTCAAAGGGTCCAGCACAAAGAGAACTCTCACAGCATGTACAGCCCATGAACTCGCATAACTTAGAACAGTTACAACAGCCCAAAGGCTCACCTGGTCAGGCAGCGAGGATTCATCAGGAACTGCTGCAGCATCAGCAGCATCAGCAGCGGAGGAGCGTTCGAGGACCTGCTGGAGCACGAGGTCGACCTGCTGCAGGATGAAGGGCTGCGGTGTCTCATCTATGGGGATCAGCGACAGATGCCCCTTGATAGCGGGGCCCCTGGCTGCCACCGCCTCTGCCAGGATCTTGCGGAACATGGATAGGGTGCGCTCATCCGTGGTCACTCTGGTGGGGAGATTAAAGGGAGCGGGGCCATGGGGGAAAGGATTCTTGAGCGGATGCCACCGCCTCTGCTAGGATCTTTCGGAACATGGAGAGTGTGCGCTCATCCGTGGTCACTCTGGTGGGAGAGGAGGGGGAGCAGGGCCACGGGGGAGAGGATTCTTGAGCGGAGACTCAAAAAGTGGCTGCCACCGCCTCCGCTAGGATCTTGCGGAACATGGACAGGGTGCGCTCGTCCGTGGTCACTCTGGTGGGAGGATGAGGGGGACAGAGGAAGCCGGGGGCAGAGAGGGGGATATGGCAGCAAGAAGTCCACGAAAACGCCACGCACGAAAAGCAGATTTGCTGAGAGTTTAGGGCCTAATATCCTAAACGTCAAGTGGGTCTCGCACCCATGGGTGCAGGGCCTCCTTGCATCATGGGTGCATCATGCGGCTCCTTGCACGGCTAGCTCACCTCCTGCGGAGCTCGGCGTGGGAGAAGTCGCTAAAGTACTGGTGGATGCCAAACAGCAGGCGGTCAAAGTCCATGTCCGCCACATACCCACTGAAGTTCTGCATGGGGGGGGGGGGGGGAAGTGAGGGCGGCATGGAGTCAGGAGTGTATTCGTAATTCAAAAGGTGAGTGGGAGTGAAATTTCGAGAGGAGAGATGGAGATGATAGGGTTTAGTGAAGGTGAGGAAGACGGTGAGGGCGTCAGTGAAGGAAAACATGCAGGCAGCATGGCACCCAGCTGACCTTGCACATGCGCAGCAGGCACTTGACAACGAGTGCAGCGAGCGGTGTGCCATCGGGGCCCTTGACGTCAGCAGCAGTGGAGCCCTTGATGGTGTAGGTGGGGCGCAGGATGGTCATGAAGGAGAGGAAGAGTGGCGTGGAGGGCGCGGTGTCCAGGATCTTGAGCAGCAGGATGTTCACGGCACGGCACAGGTCGGCGGACGAGTCGTCGGGGTTTCGCTGCTTGACGCGCTCGTGCAGCATGAAGATGGTCATGTCTTCTAACAGCAGCCGTAGATCGTCGTCGGGAATCTGCATGCTCAACGACTTGGTCTCAAACAGCTGTGCGCGGTGGGGAGGGGGGTGGAGGGGTGGAGAGGGGTTAGAGGGCTCGTCCAGTGCTGCTTGACGCGCTCGTGCAGCATGAAGATGGTCATGTCCTCCAGCAGCAGCCGCAGGTCGTCGTCTGGTATCTGCATGCTCAACGACCTGGTCTCAAACAGCTGCATGCAGTGAGGGAAGGAGGGGTAGAATCGTATGGAGAGGGGGTTGAGTGGGCCTTGGGGATGGGCAAGGCAGAACGGCACATCGAATGCAGCTGCAGGAAGGGAGAATAGGAGACGTCAGCAGGTGTCAGACGAGGAAGATTAGGGAATCCAGGAGGAGGGTGCTTGGAGTAAGGAGTAGTTTGGTTTGGAAGAAGGAGTGCTCTGCATCAGCTGCAGGGCTTGTTACCTCAATGCACAGTTGAAGGGCAAGCAGGGTAGGCCAGGGTGGCAGGGTGGCAAGGGCAGGGCGTACCGTGAGCAGCGAGTTGAGGATGTACTTGTAGGTCTTGACCTGTGCGTTGGGAACAGAGCTGTGCTTACCTCAATGCACAGTTGAAAGGGCTAGCAGGGTGGGTGGGGAGTGGCAGGCGGGGGCAGGGGGCAGGGCGTACCGTGAGCAGGGAGTTGAGGATGTACTTGTACGTCTTCACCTGTGCATCCGGAACGGAGCGCACAAAGAACTGCACAAACTGCGTAGTGCAGGTGAGTGGGGCAGAGGGGCATGGGGCAAAAGGGGAAGGCCGATTTTTTTATGAGTAACAAAACCGTTTTCTGATGCTTCAAAAGGTGCACACATAAGCATGTTAAGGAAATTCTCTCAATAACAACTGCTACCAGAGCAACCAAGCACATGCATGACCGCCCTGCCTCCATTGCCATACCTGGAAGCGCAGCATCTTGATGTAGCGCGGCATGTGCTCGCGGAAGACAGCGAGCACGCGGGGGTCCTCCTCCGTGATCCCCCGCCGCATCTCATGGAACAGGTACTTGAGCCCCTCCACCACCCTCTCGGGCGCCGCCTCGCGATCAATGAACAGAATCGCCTCAAAGAACGACTCCGGCGCCGAGTGCCCTGAGTGGGACGAGTGCGCATAGGCGTGGCTGTCTGTGGCGCGGTGGCGGGTCATGGCGGCCATGTGGTTCGGAGCGGTTACCATGGGCTCTGTTGCTCTGTGGGGCATGCCTGGCGGCATGCCTGGAACCATGCCTCCCCCGTTCCCATATGAGGGCTGCTGGTAGTGCATGGGCGCTGCTGCTAGTGGCTGGGCAGCTTCCGCCATGTGCATCCTTGTGGCCCTGAGAGGGAAATAAGAAACCAGGAAAGAAGAAACAACATATACGTTTTCCACACCAGTGCAAAGAAGAGCAGCTAAGGTGGAAGAAACACTCTGGTTACTAAGGCAAGTGTAACAGGTGAGGCGGCCTTACAAGGGCAGGGCTCCGATGGGTACAGGCGCCTCCATGCCTACCGCCCCTCCCCCTGACATGCGCATGCCCCTCTGCTGCCCCGGCGCCCCTTCCCTGCGCTTCTCCATCTCTCGCGCCTGCTCATACGTACGCAATGGCAATGGGGGAAGTAGCAGGAACAGCGGGGGGGATATCAGTTGCACGAGGAGCACGCTCGTATGCAAGTCAAGGAAAATGAAGCAGAAAGCAGAATGCGAATGAAATCGTAGAGCTCAGCCGGAGTAGGGGCAGATGGAGTGGTGGAAGAGAGGAGGCACGGGCCCTGCAGAAGAGGGCACGGAAGGAAGGGAGGAGCGAGGGAAGAGGGAGGAGGAGGTACCTTCCACTTGAGCTTGTCTTCAATGAGGCCCCTCTGCGCATCGGTGAGTTTCCCCAGCAGGCGCCAGATGTCATCTCCCAGCACCACGTACACAGACGCAAGCATGCTCAGCGCTGCCTTGCGCAGCTCCGTGTCCCTCTCCGTGGTCAGCGCCGCCACCGTCACCAGCGGCACCCGCGAGCTGCCCATCGTCTGCACCCATGGCCGGCACACGGGCAAGCATGGGAACATTGGAGAATGTAAGCATGGGAGCACAGCCGAAAATAGAGGGAGTAAAACACAACTTGTCACGAGACTGAGTATAGTGGGAAAAAAAACAGATGCAGGAATAGCCATCGTGTGAGAGCAGATGAGAAGGACAGGCGGGAACAAGCTGCTCACCTCAATGCCATGTCTCTCCAGCATGGCGTCCATGTGCTCCACACACTCAATGCGAGTGCGGTTGTTCTTGGAGCGCAGCCCCTCCACCAGCGCTTGGAACACACGTGTGGCCGGGAAGACCAGCGGCAGCGACCGCATGAGCTCCCGCATCTTCTCCCTGATGTTGGCAATGTTGTGCCCCGACTGGTGGCGGTGGATGCGGTGGTAGTGGGGTAAGGGGGTGAAGAATGAGTGGAAGCAGCAGAGAGGAAAGCACAAGTGAAAATGCGTCTGGACGTTGAGAAGACGAGGGAAACGAAACCGAGAGCTGAGACCAAAACCCCTGACGAGGGCCACGAGCTCAGCATGTGCGTACCTTCTCGACGAGGCAGGGCAGGAGATGTTGGCCTCGTATTCAGTGAGGATGTATCCCTCTATCGTGAGCACTTGCACGAGGTCTGTGAGGAAGTCGAGGGACCGAAGCCCCTCCACATCCTATGTCGAGGGATGTAGCATGTACGCACCTTTTCAACGAGGCAGGGCAGGAGGATGTTGGCCTCGTATTCAGTGAGGATGTACCCCTCTATGGTGAGCACTTGCACGAGGTCCGTGAGGAAGTCAAGGGCGCGCAGCAGCGATGTGGTGTTGGCCTCCGCTATGCGCAGCACAAACCAGCGCAGGAGGAGGTCCAACACCTCCATGAACTCGTGTGGCTGCTGCTCCATGGCCTGGCGGTGTGGGAGAGGAGGCGAGGAAATGCATTTTTTAGTCAACACGACAACACAAACCAGCGCAGGAGGAGGTCCAACACCTCCATGAACTCGTGTGGCTGTTGCTCCATGGCCTGATCAGTGTGGGAAAGAGGGGGAGATGGAGAGAGGGAGTGCACTATTGAGTCGACTCAAAAGGCACGAACCAATCAACAGCAGATCCAACACCTCCATGAACTCGTGTGCTGCTGCTCCATCACCTGATCAGTGTGGGCGAGAGGGAGGGTAAATGTGGCTCGGAGGCAATGAGGGTACTGGCATGCAGCGGACACAACATAAGATTGGTCGGCATTGATGCCGGAAGAGTTTCAGCATAGCCAGAAGGAACAAGTGAGGGCACTGCACGACAGCTTCCTCCAATGACCATGTAATGACATCGATCCTACACATGAGCCCACCCATGGTTCAACGCAAGGGGCTGCGCACGAGCAGAAAAGAGCAACGTCCTCGCTACAAGGTCAAAAGAGGTAACGAGACGAAGGTAGGGCGAGAAAGAGGCGGAAAGGGAGAGTAGAGGGAGGTGTAAAGGGAGGGGAGGAGCGAGCATACCTTGTGGAAGATGTCGATGACAGCAACGTGCTGTTTGAAGTCCTTGCTGAACATGCGCTGCACCAGGTCCTCCCTGAATATCTTCGCCACGTCCGCCTGCACCACACACATGCACACGCACACACAGGGGTAAACCATGTGAAGCGTGTCACATACAGTGCCAGAAGAAGTGTGGTGGGTCTCATGGGCAGGGTATGGATATTACTGGGGGAGAGCATGATGGTCAAGCTTGCATGCCAAAGGGCCGAGTTACTCACTCTCTCTCTCTTTGCTTCCACCACCCACTCACCTCCAGCTCTTGCAGCTGCTCTGGTCGGGGGTCCTCGTACTTGACTTTGATGCCACGTGGCGACCGATCCCTCTCCTCCTGCACCAACAGCAACAGGAACGGCAAATAACATCCCTTCATCAGTTCCAGTTCTGCAGTTCACATCCCAATCACGCATAGGGCAGGTCTGGAGGTAAAGCGTACCTTGATGGACTCCCTGAGGTTGAAGAGCGGCTCATTTTGCAGCGCTGCCTCCTGCAGTGCTGCCTGCATCTGCCGTGCTCCCAGCTTCGATGCCGACGCTGGTGACCGCCCCACCTGCCCCACAGGCATTGAGGGGACGAGGGGCACAGTTACAAAGGCAGACACGAGTGAGTGGCTGAACGCCGGAAACCGTGACTTTGAAAGCCAGCATGCCACCAGCGAACAAGCGAGCACTGGACAGCAAACTATAGGCGTACCGGTGCAGGCAGGGCGGTCCGGCCCCCAGAACCAGGCGAGGGGGGCCTGGTGCCACGAGATGTGCCTTTGAGGGCCGGGCTGATGACAGGCGCCTCCTCCTCGTCCTCCTCCATGCCGTCCGCACTCCCTGCTGACACCCGGTGCTTCTCCGATATCAGCAACACCGGCGGCTGCGCTGCTGTTGGCAGATCGTGCTTTGCTGCCTTGCTCACCTGAGGCACGAGAATCGGCACCCCGACAAAATCGCACATGGCAAGCACAAAAGAGAAAATGATTACAGGAGGAACTTGCGCTGAAGAAAAGAGCATGATCAGGGGAGGAACATGAGCAGCATTTCAAACGAGAAGCTGCAACCAAGGCGTGGTGAGGTTGAGCAACCAGGTTGCACTCACAGCGTCGCAGCCACAGGCCTTGACGAGCTCCGTGGTGAGGGCTTCAGCTGCCTTGCGGATCTCCTGTGACTTGTCCTGCAGGCCAGCAGCACACGCACGCAGCAGTGTGATCGCACTGCCGGGGTCGCTCTTGGAGAGCACCTGCTGCCGCAGCATCCACTCGTACAGCTCCTTGCGCCCGTCCGCTGCTATCTTCACGTCCACCATCGCCGGCGCCACCACCGGGATCTGAGCACACAGCAGGTGTGGAAAGAACACAAAGAGGAATGAGGGATCAAGCAAGCTTAAGCAGCTCCTTGCGCCCATCCGCTGCTATCTTCACATCCACCATCGCCGGCGCCACCACCGGGATCTGAGCACACAGCAGGCGCAACCACAGAGAAAGAACCCATACGTTTTCAGTACCAACTTTTACAGTGGCCAAGAGGGAGGAGAGGTCAAGCTAGCTTAAGTGAAGTAGGGTGGTGGTGGTTGTGTCGCGTACCATTTTGTCGGGGCCCAGCGCTCCCAGCCAGGAGTCGAGGGCCTTGACGACTGCCTCCCTGGTCTGGCGCTTGGGGTCACTCAGGCACTTGAGCACGTCCGATATGATGCCCTGCGATTCTCAGAAGGAAGCACATAACGGAGGGAGAGACGGATCAGGTTCACAAGAAATACATCCCAGAAAAACCGGGGCTGAGCTTTGGAAACAGCAGAGGCAGGTGGAGAAGCAGGGTGGTGACCTGATGAGCAGAGGGTGGGGGAGGAGCGACTTACCCGGCTTTGCTTGTCGACCGGTGCGCCCATGGCGTCTGCGAGGTTGGCGATGGTGTTCATGGCGAGAATGATGAGGTTCTTGTTGCTGTCTGATAGCCGCGCCTTTAGTGCCCCAAACACCTCAACTGCACCACGTCCAGCACAGCAAAGGCGGGAGATTGAGGCAGGAGATGATTGATAGCAGGTGGGTATGCTTGATAGTGCATGCAGGAGATACGCCATAAAACGCTGAGCTGGTTGCGAAAGGTGGGAGCAGGGAGGTGGCTGGCTGGGTGGCTGCACTCACATGTGCCTTCGGGCAGGATGCGGCGATTGGCCTCCTCCACAATGCCATTGACTGCGTCCATCGACTCCTGCCGCACCTGAGAACACAGAGTTGGGAAGAGGAATAGCATTGAGGATACAGAGGTCAGACACAACCTAGTGGGCCAACTGCGAGACCACACAGCATCCCAGCAGTACTTAGAATCACAGAACCTATCTTCACCCCTCTGGGCCTCTGCCACCCCATCTTTGTGTCAGGTGAGACTGCAAGGGGTTTCCAAGGCAGCACACACTCACCTTCCAGTTGGAGTTGCCCAGGTTGGCGATGAGGGTGGCTGTCAGCTTCGCACTGATATCCTCTCTCAAGAAATCTCACCAGTGGCTTGGATACAGGCAGCACGCTCACCTTCCAGTTGGAGTTCCCCAGGTTGGCAATGAGGGTGGCCGTCAGCTTCGCACTGATGTCCTCTCGAGGCAGCCCCGCCCCTCCACCTCCGCCTCCTACCACCTCCCCCTCTGCTGCTGCTGCCTCACCACCTGCCCCGCTTGACGGGCGCTTCACTGTTCTCGTTGGCGCTGCTGATGGCTGTCACAGGCAAGCCAAGCAGTGACAGCACGAGGGGAATAAGGTTAGGGTATCACAACGAACCGGGGAGAGCAGAGCGCGGGAGTGGGAGGAGGGGAAAACGGGATGAAAAAGGGCCAGGTGAGATATAAGGTGGTGGTTTGGCAAGAGCAGGTGAGAGAAGAGCTGGGGGCAACAGGAGGCAGCAAAGGCGGAGGGTACCTCATGGGGATTCTTCTCGAACTCTGTTTCCACTGAAGTCATGAGGGCGGGCTTGAGGTCAGTCAGGAAGCCCTTCAGATCTGCAGGGGACGACCAGGCAGGGCGAACAGACACAATCAGTGAGCGGCAGCAGGCTAGCAGCTATGCAGCACAGGTATGTGCGCGGCAACAGGTATACTCTGTGTGGATCATGGATGACCACTGGTCATGCACGCCTTCCACTCCACGCTGCAACGAATTGCAGTGTGCGGCGCAGCTCACCTGGCCCCACGTATTTGTGCATGGCGCCCAGCAGCTTGGTGGCGGCACCTCGGCACGGCGCATTGCTGGAGCCCAGCCCCACGTTCTTCACAAACTCCAGCAGCTCCTGCCGCGCGAGATAGAGAGAGCACCACAGGGCAATCAAAATCGGATCAGATACAGCACACTCACATGCCAGGGCACAGAACATTACAAGGAAAAGACCAGGCAGCATACGCTGTGTGCCACCCTCTGCCACTGCTCAGTGGTACGCGTGCCAACGTAGCCACTGAAGGAATGAAGGACTCACCTTGAGGTTGAGCTGGGCAGTGCCGAATTCGTCGACAGCTGTGACCATCCATGTGATGCTCTCCGCCAGCACCTTGGGGTTCTTGTGCGCGCTCACTATGGGGATGCTCTGCAGGGGAAGCAGCACGCGATGCGTGAGCCACATGAATCGACTGTGCATAAAGATGTGCGCGCACAATATGGGGTGCGCCACGTGATTACAGTGAGCGCACGACGTTGTGTTGTGTGTGAAGATGTGCGCGTGAGTGACGGTTTGCAGAGGAAAAGTGTTCTTACTCTCGTGAAGATGAACTGAGGGCCGACGCATTCTGCGAGCGTGGTGAGGCACGCTGTGGATTGGATGCGCGTCTTGATGTCCCCCACCCTCTCGATAAGACCTGGAACAAGGTGCGCACACATGCATGCAGCAGAGTAAGACACAACACAAAGCCGCCTCTCCAAGCCTTTTACCATATGAGAAGGCCACGCAGCAGGGAGGCAATGCAGCTGAGAAACAGCAGTGGATCCTGGCATTCAGGGAAAGCTCCTTCCTGGAGGCCCGTACCTTCGATGCAGAGCACGACGCACTTCTTGGGGAACCGGTCCACCTTGTCAGCCAGGGCTGACACGCACTCCAGCATCTTCTGCAACACCTGTTGCCATCGCCACCACAGAGTAGAGCAGATCACCAGGGTCAGCGATTTGGGAGCTGACGAGCGTACCAGACGGCAGATAGTACAAGGATGGTGTAACACAAACAGCTGTTGGGAGGGTGGTAGTTACCTGGACGTTCTTGTCGGACCAGCCAGGGGTGGTGGAGATGAGGCGCACAAGGGTCTCAACGTTGGCCTGTGCGTCTGCCATGCTGGGAACCATCTCCTTGATGTTCGTCATCGCTGCCCACCCACACGTGCCCCACACACATAGGTTGGTATAGATCAGACATAGCCAACGCATGAGTAAAGAACGAACCGCATGGCCCAATGTACATTGTGACAGCCATAATCAGAAAGAGAAAACGGCAACACGGAGGCTAGCAGCCGAAAAGTTGTGTTGTGTGCGGCTGTGGATGTTAGCAGAGAGGTTGCGGCTCACCCTCGAGGCGCTCCTTCCAAGCGGAGCTCTTGAGGTTGTCCACCATCTCTGGCGGCAGCACTGCCTTGGCCCGCTCCTCCACTACCTCCGGACTCCATGGCTCCGGCTGCACCCAGAGGGAGAGAGGCGGGGAGAGATGTGCTTTAAGCAGGAGGGATTGCACAGGGGAACGGCAGGACGGAGTTGCTCACCATGCAAGGGTACATGTGATGCGATGGTGGCAAGGTTGTGCAAGTAGCATGCTGCGCAACACAACACACCTCGATTTCCTCCGGTGGTGCTGCTGCCTGGGCGGGCTTCTTAGCATCGCTGCCAGCCTTCTTGCCTCCAGCAGCCGAGCTGCCAGTCTCCACCTTGGCGCCTGTGGCGGACTGGAAAATGGAAGAGAGCACCGCACGTGTGAGCAGCATTGCGAGGCACAACGGGGTCAGGAGCAGCACGACAAGGCGCCACCCAAAGGAGGCACCACCTAGAGGACATTTACGCATGGCACTCTGCTCATGGCACAGGATGGCAAAGGACAGCAGCATACGGAACTGTGAGGCATAGGTATGCATGAAAAAATTCTCCCAGAAGGCATGAGACCTGCCGGTTGCTCCATACCGGGCGAGCTCCGGCTTTGCCGCTGAGCAGGCTGGCTGCAGACGCCTTGGCGGGAGGAGGCGCTCTGGACGCCGCCTGGCTGCCGCCAGAGGTCCTGCTGGCCGCAGCTGCACAAAGAATGGATGGGCGTGGACGGAGGGACACAGGCCAGTGGGTTGTGCATGCATGGGCACAGACAGGGGGTGGGGGTGGGTGGGAAACTGTGGCATGGATGGTAGCACAAGGAAAGAGAAAGCGCGTCACAGTGTGTGCGTTGAAGAGGAAGGAGGGAAACTTATGTTCATGTGGTGTGTGCGCACACACGAGCAGGGGGCATGGAATGGGGGGCCAGGGAGGTGCAGCAGGGAAGGCAGCTGACCTTGAGGTGGCGCGTCGACAGTGACGCCAGCACTGGCAATGACGTCAATGAGCTTCTTCTTGCGCACCTCATCCACCGACTCCAGGTGCCTCTCCAACGGCTTCATGCCCACGCACTGCACCCATAGGCAGCACGGCAGGGAAACATTTGTCAAGTCACGGCTTTATCAAAGACATGGATATGTCAGCACACTTACTGTCCAATTTGGCAAAACATATGCTACATAACACGGTGGAGATAGCTGGAAAGAGCACTGTACCTTGGCAACGTTCGCAAGGGCGTTGAAGCCAGCTTCTCGAACATCCACTGTCCCATCTTGCAGGCTCTGCACGTTTCAACCAGTGTCAGACGGGAAGGGAGGATTGGTTGGTGAGTGCACTTGCTTAAAGAAAGAGCCAGCTAAGGTTCATACAAGGTTGCATTGGGGGTGGAAGAGTGTTACGCGTGCCAAACGTACCTCGATGAGCATGGGGATGAGCTCCTTGTGCACCGCCATGACTTGCGGCCGCTTGCTGGCCTCGATGCACACAGCCACCCACCCCAGCACCTCCGAGCGGACCTGCGGCACCTTGTGCTTCGCGGCCGCGGCGATGTCTGCTCGTGAGGGCACATGGACATGCGAGGGTTATGGACGTGGGGGTGGACAGGGGAAAGGGTTTTTACCCATATAGTTGTGGATGCAGTCCGAGGGCACGGATACGGACACGGACATCAACATGGACAGTGCACTGCGTGTGGTGAGTCATCACGACATAAGGCCATACTGGATGCAACATCAGCCTAGAGTGGAAGAACCTTAGCTTACCCTCGAGTGCGTCCGTCAGTGCCAAGCACCCTGAGACGTAGAACGCCTTGAGCGTGTCTCGAATGGCCTGCACCACTGTCGGCTTCTTCTCCTTGTACCTCTCCTGAACAAGACACAAACGGTGCACAGGCGTGAGACAAGCAATAGGATTAATGCGGAGGGAAACGTCCCTGATCATCCAGGAGGAGCGTGAGAGCACCACGTACCAATAGGGCTGGCAGCATGAGTCGTGCTCCAGATGAGAAGTCCTTTCTTAAACCCTTAGCCAGGTTGCCGGCTGCCTGAATGGCCTCCGTGGCGACTGCAATGTTCACATCTGTGGTCAGCTGCACAACGGGAACAGGACGTACACAACACGAAAGTCCTACGTGTCAGCAAAGTAGTGGCAGGAAGAAGTCTTTACTGGCAGGAATCATGTGGTCGAAGTCAGCACAAACAATACCTTCTTCAAGCTTCGTTGGATGTCCTGAAAGTCTCCTGGTGCGATGCGTATGGTGCTGGCCAGCTTGGTCAGCTCTGCAATAGCATCGCGCCTCTCTGACCACTTGGTAGCTTTCTGCACAGGGAAAAGGTGAGCAAGCAACGCAAATTGCAAATAATCACAACGTAGGCATACCCAAGCATGCACGGGCCAGAAGTGAGACACAATGTCAGCTAGAATGGAGGAGGCCACTCACAATGCCATCGTAGAAGGTCGTTTTGGATAGCGGCGTCAAGATGTCCACGGGGTCCGCCAGGTCGTAATCGTCAATCACAGGCGGAGCTGCAGCCACACGCAGGACCACGCATTGAGATTATGAGCATACAGCTGTGGAGATTCTCCGAAAGCAGGCAATTATGTTCCAATCAACGGTTAAAGAGGGCGCAATCCCTTACCCTCAGGCTCTGCGGCCTTGGAGTCGTCTGCTGGGGCATCCAGCACCTCGGGCTCCTCTATCTCCATCATCTGCTCCGAACGGATCCTCCTCGTCGGAACAGCACGCCCTTCGACACGCTCGAATTCCGCCTCGAGCTCCGCTTTCTGCGTGGAGCAAGCAGAGCGGAAATGGTCATGATGAGCCGCTCACTAAGAACCGAAACGGCGATGATAATCGCAAGCCCTGATGTTTCCAGCGGTCACGCACCGTGGCGTCACGGAGCCCTTCGAACAGCAAGCGCTTGACGGTGTCCTTTCCCAGCCAGCGACAGAGCTCGACAGTGAGCCCCTTGGAGCATTGCCGCACCCCCTGGTCCGCGTGGTTGAACAAGCCGGGAAGCATCTTGAAGATGCGCTTCGGAGGAACCACGCCTGTGCCGAATTGGCTGCAAAACGAAGGATTTGAGAACCACGTCAGCCGATGTTTAACATTAAAAGGTACGGACGGCGATTCCGACACTGCTGTCGCGAGAAAAGCGGTTAGTCGCAAGCAGCTCACCTTAGCGCTTGGTACATGGCGTCAATGGCTGGCACTACGGCCTTCGCCACTTTGTGTTTCACCGCTTTCTCCATGCAGTCCTGCACGCGGTCACCAGGAACAGATTAGTTTGAATCGCATGGTGAAGCTGACCGTGAATTAACAGCAACAAAGACATTTCTGCTCACCAGGAAAACCTCGACGGCCTCGAGCTCGACCCAAAGAAGGAACGAGGACTGAGCTCTCTCGACTGTCTTAGGTCGACCCGTGAGGCACTTCGTAGCCGTAGCATCGCAGATTTCCTTGGCGAACCTAATCCATTAGAAAAGAAGTGCGTCAGGCGAGACTTAATTGGAGGCTTCACTACAAGCATTGTCGTAGATTCTCACCTCGCAACATCGGCATCTGCTGCCAACTGAAAGGCTATCAAAGCATCTAAAGCCTTTTCTTGTGCAGGCGCGTTCGCATCAGATACTGCTTTCTTCAACAAATGGCCTGGAACGTGACAGACAATGAATGAGACTTTCGTTCGGCAGCTTTACAGTCGAAATCGATACGTCAACGGATGCTAATACGAACCGAATTCTTTAAGCTTGGGGTCTTTCGGATCCTTAATCTTGTTGCAAGAATCTGCGATATCCAAATACACCTCGTTCCTAACCTTCCAGTTCTTATGCGCTATCCTATCTTCGAAAGGGAGCTTCTTCGCCTCCTGCAATACCTTCTCTTCTTCTGAAGCCATGGTTCGTCTAACGACAAAACGGTTCTACGCAAAAACACTACTCAACAGTACCGTAAGCGGCGATCACGAAGAAAATAGTAGCTGCTTTGAAATAGGCGTATCTAGCTAACAATCAGCTACTCTGACCAACAGCAGGATGTTCTCTAGGCCTAGGATGTGATGTGACACTGATGCAAACCTCGAGCTTGAATTCTGTTTTGTTGTTGTTCGCCTACGCTGGGAGCCTGTCTGACAGGTGGTGCAAGGCAAACCCATTCCTGGTGACCTGACCAGAGTTCTCACGCTGTGACCCGTCCGTCATGATCGAGGTGAGGTGCCAATAACGAGTGAAAGTGCTTCCCTCAGTTCGAGCGACTCGTGATTGGTGTGGTCTTTTCCTCGGTGACCTCCTCCCGCCACCCGAAGTCAGAAGGTTGGGTCGTGTGTCAGAGAGCGCTGCGTCATTGAAGGAACACAAAGTGTAACACAGCATCAAGTTTTATTTGTCACATAATTATGTCCCTTCAGTGTAAAAAACCAATGCATTTGCTCCCCTTATTTTGCATGAGTAACAATTGAGCGAAGCTACCACTGAAATTTACTATTATAGCCAATATGTTGACGTATCTCTATGTGAAATACACTATACCGTGTGATGTATGTGTTTGTGAAAGCGTAAGCATTTAAGTAAATTACTAGTCAACCTATGACCGGTCTGTACACCAACTTATGAAGTGCTAAATGAGCAATGCCAAATTAGCAAGACAAACTCGAAGCGGCAGCCCACTCCCGCCAAAATGTCTCACACAAAGCTCATGAAACCCGATGTGCACACAATTTCGCATGCATGAGGCCAGCGAAACAGCTTTTCTCCACTCTCGTGCAACTATTTCGCACACGAAATTCTGCTGGTTGCACGATGGTCAAACCAGCCCCATGTGGCGCCAGCGAAACGATTTGCACGTGATACACTTCGTCGGCCGCGTCGCTTGACTTTTGTGGACGTGCCAATTGTGATGCTTTTGGCGACGCTCATCGCAAAGCATACTCCTGCATAGTTGTGCAATGTGCACCACATTCCGCCGCTAGTCCTGCCTACTACTAAGCCTTGCGATTCGCAAATGAGCAGGCCATCACATACATTTGATATCTGTGCATGTCTGCAGCGGCGTGCTTTCATGCGCCTGTTCTAGTAGAGGGCTCAAGCTAGTTGCGAGCCTTGGTAGTAGCATTCTCGCGCCTCTCATCTCGTTTACAAGCTATTGAAATAATGGCTCCTTCGCTACGCTCCAGGTGGCCTCTTGCGGTTGTGTTGCTCGTCGCAATTGCGGGATTTCCTGCAGCAGTACTGGGATACGACACGTCGTTCGACCGATACTTTCAATTCGCGCCGTACTGCAAAGGGCAGTACTACTGCGAGCGCGCGGGCGATGGAACCGTCGCGATTTCCGCTCACTGGAACAAAGTCGGAGGTACGTTTGGTGATTTTACTCTCACCTTCAGGCGCATGTGCGATGCGCGTTCAGCGGTAGGATCCCCCGTTCCAGTCTGGTTTCCACAATGATATAATGTTCGCTGCTTTTCTTCTCATTTGTTCTTTTTTTTTTTTGCCGTGTCCTTGTTGTTGCTGTCTTTGCACACCAGCCTTTTCCTCGTACGGACAGTACCAGTACGGCATATTCAGCGTGAAGATGAAGATGCCAGCCGGCTACTCCGGCGGCATCATTCCGTGCTTCTACCTCATCTCGGGTAACAACCCGGGTTACAAGGACATCCACGACGAGATCGACTTCGAGATCCTGGGCGCAGAGAACCCGCGCGATATGATCATCCACACGAACCTCATCACGGGCGGCCAGACCAACCTGGAGCAGGTGCGTTGCGAGTTCCAAACGAGCAGACGAGTCCTGCTTGGCGACTTCATTTATCGAGATGACTGTTCTGTGCTGCACGCTCTTCCGCATCCTTCAGGAGAATGCGTTTACCATTCGTGCTCACAATGTCACCTTGACCCTATCGCCTCCATGGCCTCCTGCCCTGATTCTCCCTCTGCCCTTTTCCCCGCAGTTCCGCTTCCCGTTCGACCCGTCGGCGGACTTCCACACGTACACGATCATCTACTCGCCGCGCTTCATCGTGTGGGAAATCGACAACACACCCATCCGCGTCACCCTCAAGACCCCTGGCAGACCCTTCCCCTCCGCGCCCGTTCAAGTCAAGGTAAGTCCCCTCCCCGTGCAGCAAACTCTCTGTCTCAAACCAGCAGACTACCATTGCAGGCAGAATAGTACTCTCCCCGTCCACTTTCCTCCCCTTCCCCTCCGCCTCCACATGGCGAATCCGGGTCTAAACAGCTTTTCTTACGCTGCCTTCTAAACCCGTCCGCCCAAGCAGGCATCCATCTGGGACGCGTCGAGCTGGAGCCCGTTAAAGCCCGACTGGAACAAGGGCAAGGTGACGGCCCAGTTCAAAGACTTCGACTTGACCAGGACATGCGCCGTTCCGCCCACGGGCAAGCGCCCCGCGTGCGCGGATGAGACGAACAGGCAGAAGGCGCCATGGCTGTACAACCTGCCGCCCAAGCAGATTCAGAATTTCAAGAAGTTCAGGAGGAGTTATGTGAAGGCGTCGTATGGCTGGGAGGTGATTCAGTAAGGTTTGGGGAAGGAAATAACAGGGATTGCCGACTGATACCAGCGCACAGAGCAATCCGTAACCAAGCTCAATAGGTTTCCCTAGGACTTGGGTAATAAATCTGGGATGTGGTCCCATTGCTGACTCTTTGATAATAGAAGAGAAACATGGGAGTAGTGCGTAATGCTTTGGATGGACTGCCTAATGGTTATTGGCTGTCACGCTTCCAGCAAACACTTGCAAGAGAGCCAAGAGCAATCCATAACCAAGCTCAATAGGTTTCCCTAGGACTTGGGTAATTATCTGGGATGTGGTCCCATTGCTGACTCTTTGATAATAGAATGTTGCTATACTTGCTCTTCACATCGACATTGCAGAACACAAGAGAAACATGGGAGTAGTGCGTAATGCTTTGGATGGACTGCCTAATGGTTATTGGCTGTCACGCTTCCAGCAAACACTTGCAAGAGAGCCAAGAGAGCCTGCATCTACCTGTACCGGTACTTGTTCATGCCTTGCCATCCTTTCACAGTGCCCCCTAAATTGTACAGGCACAACGTACAGCATTGTCATCCAGGCAAGCATCCTGTAAAGCAGGGTGAATTTGCTACTGAGAAGCATTTGCACAACTACAATGGATTCCCAAACTTTAAATGGTATCCTGACTTCAAAACGCCACGCATGCACAGGAAATTTTTTTCAAGAGTTATGCTCAACGTCAGGAGGGGTGTGAGGGAGCGAGATCGTGAAGTGGGACTTTATTTACGAACCGTACAATCATGCTGAATGGTAACCACCGTCAGAACTGTCTCATAGGGGGGCCGCGCGAGGCCCCATCCAAACGGACAGAAACTCATTCTTCAGCGCGAGCTTCCTCTCCTCCCGGCACGGACACTGTTTGTTGGACCATTGCCATCTCATCCTTGGCCAGGTGGTCCCCTTTACTGTCCTGTTTCCTTGCCAGCATCCGTCTCCGCTTGACGTGCTCATATGTTCATGTGGAGGCCGAAAGGTGCCGGCTACGGTAACGTAGAAACCAGATGAAGTTCTATCGTGCTGAAACAACAGATCCCCCAGAAACCTACCTATGGTTTTTGTGAAGTATGTTGAAATCCCAAAGGGGACTTAGCGAAGGATCGCTCAGGGTTGATCGCAGAGTAGTGTTGCAGCGGAAGTTTGAATCTCAGGTCAGAGTGAATGTAAAATGACTGAGTTGATAATAGCATGCATACATCGAGTTTATATAAGAATACAGGGGAATACGAAAAGACCTAGACTAGCCATGTACTCTAAGGGGTACATTCCCTTATTACAACCGAATTCAAACCGTGCGGCGCGGGAACCCGTTTCAAACATGTTCCCGCTCTTTTTACTTCAAATGTTTCTACCAGCATCGGTCTTGGTCAGACGGTTGCTGCGTCGCTTCGACTCTTCTGACTCCTCGACTTCGTACTCGGTATAGTCGGCTCCTGCAGCATACAGGAATGCCTTCTCATAAAACTTCATATCGTAACACTCCCCTTCATTCCTGGACGCGGGTGGAGCTGACTCGCTTGACTACTCCGGTGAGGTCAGAGCAGTGCTTGTACTGCTGACGTGGCAGACGCTTGGTGAGGAAGTCTGCTGCCATCTCAATGGTCGGGCAGTAGGCGAGGTCAACTTTGCCTTGGTCGATTTCGTCCTTGACGAAGAAGTACCGAAGCGCGATGTGCTTCGTGCGATTCACGAAACCTGGCTTGTTCGCGATCCTGATGGCACTCTGGTTGTCGCAGTGAAGGCGAAAGGTAGGCGAAGTTGGAATTTTCGCCTCCTGTAGCAGCTCCTGTAGGTACAGGCCTTCGCGAACTGCTGCTGTCGCGGCGATGTATTCTGCTTCAGCCGATGACAGGGCAACCAGCTCTTGCTTCTGCGAGTTCCAGGAGATTGGCCCAGTTGGTTCCAAGCGAAAAACGAAGCCGGTTCGGGACCGTCGATTTGCAGGATCAGCTGCATGATCTGCGTCCACGTAGCCGTTGAGGTTGAAGGAGGTGGTCGTCAGCGTGGAGTAGGAGAGCCCAATGTCAGGAGTGGAAATGAAGTACTGCAGGGCGCGCTCCAGGTCCAGCTGGTTCTCAGCTACTGGCTTGCGAGAGTACTGCGCCAGTTGGCTGGCGATGTACGAAAGGTCGGGTCGGCAGGTGACAGAGGCGAATAGCAGGCACCCCAACTTCGCTGATACATTTGGAGTCCTGCGGGTGACAGAGGTTTGTTGTCCGGTTCGTAGTTGGCGCTGGGGTTGCGGTAGGGAGTTGAGAGTGGTGCCGAGGAGATGTTGAAGCGTTCTCCTAGCTGTTCCGCGTACTTGGAGGCTGACAGATGAATTGCTTCTGGCGCGTAAGTGATGTTTAACCCCAAAAACTGCTTCACTTCAAGGTTGATGGTAATGTCCACGCGCTGCGCCAGGTTCTCCTGAAACTGATCGAGGAGTTTGTTGCAGGTGCCCGTGTACAGTAGGTCGTCGACGTAGACTGTCAGGAGGATGTAATCGTCGCTGAAGTGAAGGCGATACATTCCCGGGTCGTGCAGGAGCTGTTTGAAACCGATTTCGAGGAGGATTTTGTGCAGATGCTGCTGCCAGAGGCGAGGCGCCTGCTTGATCCCGTAGAGGGACTTCTTCAGTTGACAGACCCTGTGATCACCTTCTCCGTAGGTGTGTGGCTGCTCCACAAAGATGGTGGCATCCACCAACGCGTACAAAAACGCGTTCTTCACGTCGATCTGTCGCAGTGGCAGGTGCTTCGCGGCGGCAATAGCGAGTAGAATCCGGACTGAGGTGTGGCGACTGACGGGAGCGAAGGTTTGATCGAAGTCGATGCCGTGGCGCTGATCGTACCCGCGTACGACCCAGCGTGCCTTGAAACGCTCGATAGTGCCGTCAGCGTTAGTCTTCAGGCGAAAGACCCACTTCCCGCTGAGCACCCTCCTCCCCTTCACTGCTGCACGATCGACTAGGACCCAGGTGTCACGTGATTCCAGCGCCTTGAGCTCCGCATCCATCGCAGCACGCCACTCCTTGGCGTGAGGGCCGGTTAGGGCCTGCCGAGGATTCTTTGGCTCCACGGCCCGTGCAAGAGTAGAGACGGATGTGTGTAGGCCGAGAAGTTGAAGGCCTGACACATTGGTGGTGTCTGTGTTGGTGGGGACTTCCACCACGTCGTCGTCTCCGCTCTCATAGCCGGGTGCTATGGTGCTTGGCTCTGCTTGGCGCCGTGATGGTCCTGGCGCGGGGTCATCATCGCTGTCATCGTCGTCGTCGTCGCGCGGGCGAGGTGGGATGCTGGGATGTTCGTCGGTGTCGTCGCGGTCCAGTACTGCTGCTGCTGCCTCGTCTTCTGGAGTCGCGAAGCTGCGACCGTGGTTGACGTAGCCGCGTGCTTCGTTGCGCCGCTCGTCCTCGATCCACTGCTTCAAGGTGAGCCGCTCGTAGAAGAGGATATCTCGCGCGGGAACAACTTCTTTGCTGTCCATGTCGAGGATGAGCCATCCCTTGTGCTCATTACTGAGACCCAAGTGAATACCCCAGCGCGCGCGATGAACGAACTTGCCGATTGTGGCCGAGGTCGGCCGGTATTGCACCATGCACCCCCAAACCCTCAGCATGGAGGGGTCTCCCCTTGAGCCGGTCCACTTCATGTGAGGGGACAGGTTATCCCTGTTGGCGGTGGTGGAGAGGAGGTTGTGCAGGCGCACCGCGTGGTTCATGGCGTAAGGCCAGAACTTCTTTGGCAGGCCGGACTGGTTCATGATGGCGCGGACTTTGGTCATGAGCGTGCGATTGACCCTCTCGGCGACGCCTTGCTGCTGGTGAGCATAGGGGAGAGAAATCTCATGCTTAATCCCCTTCTCGGTGAGGACGCTCTCCAGCTCATTGCTGCGAAATTCCTTTGCCCCATCACTCTGCCAGATCTTCAGTTTCCTCCCCGACTGTCGCTGCGCATGCGCGAGGAAGATGCGGAACACCTCCGGAGCTTTGGAGCGAGCGTCGACGTTGGCGATCCACACATGGCGCGAGTAGGCGTCAATGAAGGTGAGGGTATATTTTTCGCCGTTGATGCCGTCAAAGGTGAGCACTATGAAATCGCTGTATACTTTCTCCAATTTCTTGTAGCGGTTGGTGCTCGGCTTCAGTGAGGGGTAGGCGCTGTGGGAGAGAGCGGCTGTGGGGCAGACAGTGCAAGTGGTTGGATGGGGGGTGGTGTGCTGTAACTCCGTTCCGTCGGGGCGCAGCAGTGCTCCTGGCGGGAAAACTTTGGCGCGGAGGCAGTTGGCGAGTGTCTGGCGCGAGGGGTGGCCCATCCGCTGGTGCCAGAGATCATATTCGGCGCGGATGCCAGAGGTACGCTTGTAACGGGTGTGATGCTCTGCTTCTTCTTCCGCCGTGAGTTGCGGGATCTGGAGTGGGGGTTCTTCCTCTTCTCCTGGTTCTGCTTCGCTGGCCGGTTCCTCTGCTTCTGCTTCTGCCGTTGCCTCCCCTTCTGCAGGTGCCGTTGTGAGGTAGAGCGCGAGGAATTCACGGTCGGGGATGATGGTGAGCGGTCGTGGTGCCTTCAATGAAGCGAGCAAGCGGATCTGGGCGGGAGATTGGACCAAGTGAGTCCCGCGGAGGAGTTGGCGGTACGTTCCCCTCCTCAATCTCCGACCAACGATCGCGCCACCGATGGGGGGAGGAGGGAGGTGAGCGGGTGCGTGGGGGTCGACCGAGTGGAATGGCAACACGAGGGGATGCTTCTCCGCGCTCAGCTTGCATCTCGCGTTCCATCTCTTCTTCTTCTTCTTTGGTAATTGGACCGTCCACGTATTCGTTTCCTCCCCATCCGCCGGTGTTGCCCCATCCTTCCGTGTTGACCGTACCGCTGGCGCTGGCACCCCATGCTCCAGTGGCGGATCCCCAGGTTGCTCCATCGCCTTCTTCTGGTTCGTAATCTTCATCTCCCCATGCGCCACGTCGTGCTGTCTCCTCGTCCCATCCAGCCGCGACACGCTCCTCAAACAGTTTCTGTTTCTTTTCCGCCCGGGCCTTGTCTTCTTCTTCCTTGATGCTGAGCTCCTCTGGTGCGTCAGGATCTTTCCAAGCCGGGTCAATTTCGCGGCGGTAGACTTCGTGGGTGTATGGGCGCGCACGTCCTTCCTCGTCGAAGGTGGTGGTGTTGGCCTCCAGAACGAACTGGAGATTTTCCACATATGGCGGTGTCCGCTCCTCACGCGGAAGTCCGAGGTCGTCGTTTCCTTCGCCGAAGATGCGGTAAGACGACACCGCGAGTTCTTCTGTAGTCATGCCTGTTGGTTCTGCCTCGGCGCTCTCCGCTTCCTGAATTGCCGCTTGCTCTATTTCGACTTGCTCTGTTCGACTTGCCGTGGGTGTGTGGCATGTTGTGCACAGTCCGTTGATGTCTGGCTCGTGCAGATTGACCTCGCGGGGATGTGGACTGCGGCGAACCCACGGTCGACCGTCCGGGTGCTCCCATGATTCTTTGTTCGTGAAGGCGAACTCAAGAGGAACAAGATCCACGAGCTCGTCTGATGACGCTTGGCAGGGTGGTACGTCGAAGTCCAGGACATAGATCCCGTTGATCGAGCGGGCTCGTCCGAGATACTTGAACGATTCGGGAGGAGTATCTGGCGGAGCGTATGTGAGGATGAGATCGCGTGTGACAAGGTCCGTGGTGAGAATGACGCCGCAGTCGCGAAGTTGTCCAGCCGAGAGCAGATTGAAGCGGAGATTCGGAACGTAGAGCACGTCGTTGAATGAGATGTGAGTGTTGCTGTCTCGTGCTTGCAGAACGACAATGCCTTGTGAGTTGGCGCGCAGCTGCTCGTTGTTGGCAACGGTGACGTAGGTTGCGGGGGCGCGGCTCAGATTCGAGACGTAGCGCGTGGATCCCACCATGTGCTGTCCGCAGCAGCTGTCCAGGTACCACGTGTTGTAATTGTCGGTATTGCTCATGCGCAGAAGTATCGCTAATCCCGGAGTCACCAGGGTTGCCTTGTAGCGCCTGTGGAAGTGAGGGTCTTCGTCCTCCTTCCATCCCACCGGTACGTAGTGTTGATTGTCATGCGGCGGGCTTTCCCGCAAGGTGATTGGCAGGTTCCAATCCTGCTCGTCTTCGTCATACTGGTAATAGTAATTTTCAGTGAGGGGGTTATTCCATCCCTCTTCTGGTTCAAGGAGTCTTCCTTGAATCTCGTCTTCTTCGTCAGGTTCAGCAGTGCGACGTTGGCGCGTCGTCATATTCGCGATGATGTTTCTGGGAGCTCCTGATGGAGGTCCTTGATTTTGCTGATGTTGATGTTGCGCAGGAGGACGAGGTGTCTGTTGCTGAGGCTGAGAATGACGAGCATCTTGTCGGCCGACCCAGTTGTTCTGGTGAGTGGAATTCGGGTGGCGATAGTTGGATCGGGACTTGCATCGATCCGTTGAGTGACCGAAGACTTTGCATATTTTGCAATAATGGCGCCTTGGTTGTCTTCGCTCTTCACGGTTGTCTGCGTAGAAGGCGAGGCGCTCTCGGCGCGGCGCGGAGCTTGTTCTGCTCGAGTCCATGTCCTGCTGTTCGGACAGGAGTGCGGCGCATAGCGCGGCTTCTGAGATTGTTCCTCGCTGTCGGAGTAACGCCTTACAGGGCTTCCACTCTGGCCCGAGTCCTTGGAGGACTATATTGACGAAGATCTCTTCCGAGATCGTACTCCCATGCTTCGTGATCTGGTCACGGATGTTACGACAGCGGTTAATATAAGGATTCGCTTTCTCCCCGTGCCCCATTTTTATCTCCAGGAGTTGCTGCAGAAGCCTGCTGGCGGTGACCGAATCCTTCGGTTGATAAACTTCAACGAGATGCTTCCAAGCTTCCAAGGCTGGAGCGTCGCTCTCTTTGTAGGAGCGAATGTTGAGTTGTTCCGCAGGCATCATGTTGCGTAGCAGCACACTGTAGGCCATGAGGGACTCGCTGTAGTACTGAGCCCTGGCGACTTCGGTGTTTTCCACCGGTTTAGGATAGGAGCCGTCGAAGTAATGGTAGATCTGCGCCGTTTGTAGGAGGAGCTCAAGCTCAAAACTCCATGTGTAGAAGTCATTGCCGTCAAACGCGGCAGTAGTTTTGATTTTTGAAACGCTGAGGAAGCGTATTTGCGCAGAGTTGATGGCTTCATCACTTGGACGGGGGGCAGTTGTTGTTGATTTGTCTGTGTCGAGGGAGAAGGTATGCGCGGCGGTATCACGGCTTTTCTCAGCCGGTTGTCCAGGTTGAACTGGTTGGGAAGAGGTTCCCGCATCGCCTTTGCGCAGGTCTTGGAGTTCTTTCTCCATAGTTGAAAGTCGAGCGAAAAGTTGCTCGAGGGCGGCAGTGCCGATCGTGGTTGTCGCCTCATTTGTCGCAGCCGGATTGGATTGTCCTTCAGCCGTCAGATTTGCTTGGCCTCCGGATCCTCCGGCCATCTTGGTCTTGGAGCGTGTGCCGCTCGCCAGATCTTGGTTCGGCGAATTTCAAGGAAGTGATGATGCGAAGAATCCCTGAGTAGCTCTCATACCATGTTACAATCCCAAAGGGGACTTAGCGAAGGATTTCTCAGGGTTGATCGCAGAGTAGTGTTGCAGCGGAAGTTTGAATCTCAGGTCAGAGTGAATGTAAAATGACTGAGTTGATAATAGCATGCATACATCGAGTTTATATAAGAATACAGGGGAGTACGAAAAGACCTAGACTAGCCATGTACTCTAAGGGGTACATTCCCTTATTACTGTTGGGCTGAGAAAGCCCTTAGGATCTTTACAGGGATGAACTCTGGGTAGGATTGTAATAGCGGAAGCGTTTAGTGAAGAGATTGTGAACCACCTTGCGCTAGTATGTGAGGGAAAAGTCGATTGATTAAAGCAAAGGGATACAAGATTATATAAGAGTACAAGGAATACGAAGAGACACGGTTGTAACTACTTTACTGTTGCTGTTGCGGTTCGATACAGTGACGACTCGGGCAACTGCTCTGTAGCGAGTCAGTTGTGTGTCCTTGCTGTCGCGCTGTAAAAGGTCGCTGACCTTTGACTTTCCCGTAACCTCCAGCAACTGCTCAACCTCCGAGGGTTGACTCGCTTGTGTTTCGATATGCTATGCTTCGCTTCAGACTTGGTGTTTCGACACGACAGAGGCGTTTAGAACTAATTGTTTCCAACACTCCCCTTCGCTTCTGGAGTGTCGCTGCTGGTGACGTGGCTCTGTCCAGTCAGCAGCATGCAGTACTCGAACTTCTGCTTTCCGAGCTTCTTGGTCAGGTAGTCAGTGTGAATTAAGAAAACAGGAATGGAATGACTAAGTGAAAGTTGGGTACAAAAGGCAAACCCTAGGCAACTGTACCCCATATGTGCTACCCCACTATAGCCTACAGTAGCTATGTCATATAACTCTGACACACCCCCATAGGCAAAGTGGGGGAGAACAAGGGGTCACAAGACCAGTCAAGCAAAGCAAAGCAAGCTCAGGGTGGATCACAAAGTCACCACACATTCCGAGCACAAGTTCAAGGCCACAAGGCCAGTTCACATGCAGGATTACATATATATATAAGGCTAGACAAGCAAGAGCAGGAGTATATATATATGCAACAGTACAAACAAGGTCAAGAGGTGAGCAAGTGAGGCAAGGTAGGTACAAGACCCAGCTGAGTACAGAAGCGCTGATGATCACAAGGCGCAAGTGCCTTGGTGAAGATATCAGCAGTGTTGGCCTCAGAGGCCACGTACGCAAGTCGCAGCTGACCACGCTGCTGTAGCTCACGAGCAAGGAAGTAGCGAAGAGCAATGTGCTTCGTTCTGTGCTCCAGTCTCTGCTCTCGACACAAGGCCAGCATGGCCTTGTTGTCTACGTAGAGCACTGGAGGAGAACGAGGCGGCTCTCCGAGGTCAGTCAGCAGGTAGGTGAGCCAGCGAAGCTCCTGTGCAGCCATGGCCCCGGCGTAGATCTCAGCCTCACAACTGGAGCCGAGAACAGAAGACGAGCGAGTAGCCCGCCACGAAACAGAGCCGGAACCAAGGCTGAAGGTGTAACCCTGTGACGACCGCTGCGTAGCCTGGTCGTCAGCCCAAGAAGCGTCTGCGTGTCCAGTGAGGACCACTGGACTCTGCCCTCCAAGCACAAGCCCCATGCCCGACGTACTGCACAAGTAGCGCAACACCCTCTTCGCTGCAGCCATGTGCTCCGGTCTGTGTCTCCCAGGAGCAACATAGCGTGCAAGAATGCTAAGAGAGTATGCAAGGTCAGGTCATGTGCAGGTCATCAGGTACATGAGGCAGCCAACAAGCTCTGGGTACGGGCCACTCGACTCTACGGACTCATCCGAAGGCAGAGCTGAGAGCGAGTGGCGAGTAGGCAGAGGAGTGGCCTGAGGCGAGGAGTACGTGAAGCCGAAGCGCTGAAGGACCTGCTGCACCATGTGTGACTGAGTCAGGGTAATGGTGCGGCGTGCTCTGTCCCGGGTGATCTGCAAGCCAAGGTAGCTGCGCAGTTCACCCAGGTCTGTGCACGTGTGTCTCTTCTGCAGCTCGGACTTCACGTGGGCGAGTCCAGCAGTGTCAGCTGTGGCAAAGACCAAGTCGTCGACGTACACGAGGATGTAGAACGGCTGCAAAGAAGTGTCGGTGCGCAGAAACAGCGACGGGTCGGCAGTAGAGGGAGCAAACCCAAGAGCCGCAAGTGTAGTCCTCAGTGTGTCGTGCCACTCACGCGGTGCCTGGCGGAGACCGTAGACTGGCCGCCGGAGGCTCCACTGGGTGCCAGGAGGAAAAGACCCAGCGAAGCCAGGTGGGCGACGCAGCCAGATCTCCTCGTGCAGGCTGCCCTGCAAGAAAGCAGTGCTGAAGTCAAGAGAGTGCATCTCGTAGTCGCGGTGAGCAGCTATGTGCAGCAGTACCCGAAGAGTGGTCATCTTCGGGGTGGGAGAGAAGGTCTGAAAGTAGTCAACTCCCTGCCGCTGACTGAAGCCACGAGCCACGTAACGCGCCTTGAAGACAGGCGGAGAACCCGGCGGCCGCTTCACCCTGAAAATCCACATGCCACTGACGATGTTCGCCCCAGGCGGGGGAACCTCGTCAACGTAGGTGCCTGTGGACTTCCAGGAAGCCATCTCTGCGTCCATAGCTGCCTGCCACTGAGAGGAGTAGGGACCCTCTATCGCCTCCGCGTAAGAGCGCGGAGTCGGGATGTCAAGTGCATCCGGGTCTCCCTCAGGGGTAAGCAGTACGGACACGAGATGAGGTGAAGCAGCAGCCAAACACTGGAACTCCTCCTGCCTGTCCTCAAGGACGTCCGTGCCAAGGGCACACTCACCCCCGACGGACGGAGGACAGACAAACTCAGACTCAGCAACAAGACTAGCAGCGTAGTCTAGACGACAGCGAGCAGCAAAGTCGACGAGCTCAGTAACTAGGGCAGACGCAGCAGTGGACTCAAAGGAAGGGTCAGTGACAACAGTAGCAAGGAGACGCGTGACAGTAGGACTGGCAGCACGAAGAGAGTCCGACTCCGGGTCAGGAAGAGCAGGAAGAGAGGACTCAGGAGGAGAAGGCAAAGGGGCACGCAGAGGAGCAGTGGACGGACGCAGAGACATCCGGTGCGTGCCAGGGACAGGAGGAGGACGCTGACGCGAACCACGAGCACTAGTGCGAGCAGCACGGACAGGCGACGCAGGGCGAGACGCAGGCTCACGACGCTCAGCAAGACCTCCAGTAGGACCAGTGTAGGGAGAAGGAGCGGGCAGTGGGGAGGCCGGCTGTAACTGTAACTGTGACGGGACAGGCTGGGGACACGCTAAGGGAGGAGGAGGACCAGTAGAAGGCGGGAGACCAAGAACCTGCTGAAGGAGCGGAACGAAGTACGGCCGAGGCCGCGCGGCGACTCCAGACACAGCAGGGACAGCACCAGTACCCCCAGCGGCAGCACCAGCGCCAGCAGTACCTCCAGCTCCAGTACCTCCAGCAGCACCAGTAGCACCCCCAGCAGGACCGCCTCCAGGACCGACAGCAGTAGCCTCAGCGCCAACACCCTCAGCAGCTCCAGCTCCAGTCGTACCCGCAGGCCCAGCAGCTCCAGTACTCCCAGTACGAGCACCTCCGGGTCCCGCGGCACCAGCACCCTCAGCAGCCGAAGAACCTCCAGCTCCAGCAGCACGCCTCCAGCGCCGGGCAAACCACTCGCGCAGCTCCTGTGGAGAGAGTGGCTCCCGCCGAGACGAAGCACCCGGAGAACCTCCAGGCTCAGCACCGCCAGACGCCACACGAGCAGGCCCAGCTCCCTCAGGCTCCGCACCCCCAGGCTCAGCACCTCCAGGCGTAGCACCCCCAGGCGTAGCACTCCCAGGCTCAGCACCCCCAGGCTCAGCACCCCCAGTAGTAGCACCCCCAGGCTCAGCACCCTCAGGCTCAGCACCCCCAGTAGTAGCACCCACACGCTCAGCACCCCCAGAGTCAGCACCCCCAGGCTCAGCACCCTCAGCAGCACCAGAGTCACCAGTAACCTCGACAGGCTCGACTGCGTCTATCTGGGACACACCTGAAGGGGCAGGACCCTGAGGGGGGAGGGGGTCTACCGGGGGGGGACCTGGGACAAGGAAGAGCGGTGGCGGGGGGAGGGACGGAGTGCGGTAGGGGAAGAGGCGGTAGTAGGGGACCGACTCGTCAAACGTGACGTCCTGGGAGGACAGAACACGGCGAGAGGTGGGGTGGTAGAACTGCCACCCTGGCGCGTCAGGGGGGAAGCCAAGGAAGACGCAAGGAGCAGCACGAGGGGACAGCTTGTCCGCAGACAAGTCGCGAACAAACGCCCGAGATCCCCAGACACGGAACGCAGACGCATCGCCAACCTTCCCCGTCCACAGCAAAGTTGGGGAGGTCTCCGGCATGGAGACCCTGGGGTGAAGGTTGATCTGATGCGCCGCGTACCGAACCGCAAACGGCCACAGAAAATGGGGGGCAGCCGCATGCATCATGGACGTACGGGCGACGTCCATGACCATGCCAATGCGGCGCTCAGCAATCCCATTTTGCTGTGGAGAGTCCGGAAGCGTGAAGGTCTGGCGGATGCCTCGTGCACGACAGTAGGCTCGCAGAAGGCCAGAGGAGAACTCTCCACCTCTGTCAGAGTGCAGACGCTGAACAGGAAAGTCCGAGCCGAAGCTCTGCCTGAGCTGGAGACGAGCTGCGCGGATCCAGTCGATCAACACCTCAGTGACATCACCCTTGCTGCGCAAGGGGAAGACTGTGGTGTAACGCGAGTAGTCGTCAACCACCAGCAGGAAGTAGCGCTCGTGACCCTGTCCACGGACGCGGGCCGGGCCCCACACGTCCATGTGAAGCGTCTGCAGCGGGGCCTCTGTCGGAGGAAACTGGGAGGAGTGAGGGGCAGCCCGCTGCCGCCCCTCGACACAGGGGACGCAGGTAGGGCCAGGCCCCGGAGGAAGGGGAGGGAGGGACCGGGGAAGACCAGAGACAAGGACACGGGAGGCCATGCTTCGGAGACGAAGCAGGGAGGGGTGACCAAGGCGGTGGTGCCAGAGGAGAGTCTCGTGAGACAGGAGGCGACACGAACAGGGGGCAGACTCAGGACCAGACCTGGACGCTGCAGCAAACACCTGACCCGACGCAGCTACCTGACCAGACGCAGTGACTGGAGGAGACGCAGTGGTCAGGGTGTACAGGCTCGACCCCGGCCGACGGGTAAACGTGGCCAGGTGTCGGCCTGTCCGAGCGTCCGTGCAGTGGGTCACCCGCCGACTCGCAGGAGTGAACTGGTGAACCCCCGCATCCTGTAGGTCAGCACCACTCACCAAGTTCGTAGAGAACGAGGGAAGGTAAAGACCAGACAGGGTGCCAGAGGGGGCCGCCGGACACGGGAGGACAGTGGAGAAGTGAGCAAGGACAGGACCCCCAGAGGGGTCTGCCAGAGAGACTGCAACTGGCCGGCTAAGCGGCGTGAGTGTGGTGCGGTCTCGAAAGAAGGAGCGAGAAGCCCCCGAGTCAAGGGTGAAGGTGTGGGAGGCCGAAGCCGACGCAGAACCTGAGAGAGCAGACTCACCAGCACCTGAGGGAGCAGACGCACCTAGAGCAGCAGCCTCGCTAGCACCTAGAGCAGCAGCCTCACCAGTACCTAGAGCAGCAGTCTCAATGCCCGGGTCGGGCGGAAAACACCGGTAACAGTCACCCTCATCACTAATAGTCACAGTATACATGGCAGCAAGAATAGCATCAAAGTCAAGGTCAAAGACAGCCACACCCGCCCTAGACAGCTCACCCCAGCGGGGGATCTCAGTGGCCTCAGGGAACTGGTGACGCCAAGCGTCCGTCAGGCGGCCAAAGCAGCGCTGGGTGGAGTGCGCACCCCCGCACTGCTCACCCGCGCGGTCGCCGGTGCGGAGGACGTAGGTGCACGGACCAGTACCCCCACCCCTCTGGCGTGCAGTGTACCACTCACGGAGCTGCTGAGGGGAGGGGATGTCACGAGTGCGCTGCTGGTGCTGCTGCTGCTGCTGGCGCTGACCACCACCGGAGCCGACCCTCTGCGCAGCGCCACCCCGACCAGCTCCACCTCCTCCGCCGCCTCCTCCTCCACCGCCGCCACCTCCGCTCCCTCCGCCACTGCCGCTGCCGCCTCCGCCTCCACTGCCGCCACCGACACCTCCACCCCCGCCACCACCCCCACCGCCACCCCCACCTCCTCCACCGCCTCCACTGCCGCCTCCACCGCCCCCGCTAGCTCCTCCAGCGCCCCTGCCCCCCTTGCCCTTGCCAGGGCGGCGTCTCCCGCTAGGGGTAGACGCCGCACCGACCGACTCAAGCCCAACGAGGTCGGCCGCAGCAGCAGAGGCAACAGAGGGCAAAAGGGGGGAGGGGGAACACCCCTCAAAGATGGGGGTGCGAGGGTCACCACGAGAGGCTCCTACAGCTACTATGCTCTTCTCTGCTGCTAGGAGGGACTTCTCGAGGAGGTCAACGGTGAGAGTGGTGGGGCAAACTGAGAGGAAGTGGTCCCTGACTACGCGAAGGGAGTCAGGGAGCCGGGTGACTATGTAGTAGAGGGTGATGTACATGGGGGGGGGGTTCTTGGCGCAGAACTCAGCAGGAAGCGCAGTGCGGTAGCGAGTGTCACTAGTGCGTAGGTGCGTAATGAGGTCAGCGACTGTGGGAAAGGCAGCAAGGTCAGGGAAGAGGTACGGTAGCATGAGGCGACTCAGTGCAGCAGTGGCAGGGGAGGAGTAGCGTGCAACTACAGCGTCGTACAAGGTCTGAGCACTCTTGTACTGGCTAAAGTGCGCACGCTCAGAGGTAGGCAGGTGGCGACGCACAGCAAGACGTGCAGCAGCATCGCGCGTGGCCCACTGGGAGCGAACAGTTGCGTCAGCATCAGTGGCGGGGGCAGGAGAGGCACCAGAAGTGAGGTCAAAGAGGGAGAGGCCGTCTGCCCTATCGCACTGTAAGAAAAGCTGCAGGTCATCTATCCAGACGTCAAAGTCAATGGCCCGACCCTCAGCGTCAAAAGCGAGGACACTAGGGGTAGCCATGACAGCAGTAGACTAGCAGCGCAAACAGTGGGGTGAGGGCAGTGCTGTGAGAGAGGCGCTGCTCTTACCGGACAGGGCGGCTCGGGCGGCTCGGCTGCAAGGCGGCTCGGCGACTCGGCTGCTGGGCGGCTCGGCTGCTGGGCGGCTCGGCGGCTGGGCGGCTCAGCGGCTCGGCTGCTGGGCGGCTCGGCGGCTCTGCTGCTGGGCGGCTCGGCTGCTGGGCGGCTCGGCGGCTCGGCTGCTGGGCGGCTCGGTGGCTCAGCTGCTGGGCGGCTAGGCTGCTGGGCGGCTCGGCGGGGCCGCTGAGAGGGCGGCGTCCGGGGCCGCTGGGAGGAGGCGGCGGGGCCGCTGAGAGGAGGCGGCGTGGCCGGAAAGGTAGGTGGCGGGGCCGCGTCAGGGGCCGCGACAGGGGCCGCGGCAGGGCGCCGCCAGGGGCCGCGGCAGGGGCCGCGTCAGGGCCGCGTCAGGGCCGCGGCAGAGCCGCGTCAGGGCTGCGTCAGGGGCCGCTTCAGGGCCGCGGCAGGGGCCGCAGCAGGGCGCGTCAGGGCCGCGTCAGGGGCCGCGGCAGGGCCGCGTCAGGGCCGCGGCAGGGGCCGCGTCAGGGCGCCGCGTCAGGGGCCGCGTCAGGGCGCCGCCAGGGGCCGCGGCAGGGCCGCGTCAGGGCCGCGTCAGGGCCGCGGCAGAGCCGTGTCAGGGCCGCGTCAGGGCCGCGGCAGGGGCCGCGGCAGGCCGCGTCAGGGCGCCGCATCAGGGGCCGCGTCAGGGCGCCGCCAGGGGCCGCGGCAGGGCCGCGTCAGGGCGCCGCCAGGGGCCGCGTCAGGCCGCGTCAGGGCCGCGTCAGGGCGCCACCAGGGGGCGCGTCAGGGGCCGCGATAGGGCGCCGGCAGGGGCCTCGTCAGGGCGCCGCCAGGGGCCGCATAGGGGGCGCGTGGGAGGCGGCGTAGGGGCCGCGTAGGGGCAGCGTAGGGGCCGCTAAAAAAAAAAATTTTAGGGCAGGGCGCAATGTGCGTGGGCAGCTAAAAAAAAAAATCTTATGGTGGGCCCTTAGGAAGGAACGGTCCCATGTAGGAACCCGCTCTATACCATGTGAATTAAGAAAACAGGAATGGAATGACTAAGTGAAAGTTGGGTACAAAAGGCAAACCCTAGGCAACTGTACCCCATATGTGCTACCCCACTATAGCCTACAGTAGCTATGTCATATAACTCTGACAGTCAGCTGCCATCTCGGACGTGGGGCAGTATGACAGCTCGAGCCTCCCTTTCTCGATCTCGTCCTTCACGAAGAAATATCGCAGGGCGATGTGTTTCGTCCTGTTCGCGAAGCCGTTCTTGTTGGCAATGCGAATTGCCGACTGGTTGTCGCAGAACAGAGTGAAGCTGGGTAACTGAGCCAGCTTCGCTTCTTCCAGCAGTTCGCGAAGGTAAAGTCCTTCCTTGGTGGCTGAGCAGAGTGCAATATATTCTGCTTCAGCTAACGAGAGGGCGATTAATTCCTGCTTACTCGACTGCCAAGAGATAGGTCCGATAGGTTCGAGGCGGTAGATGTAGCCAGTGCGAGAACGCCTGTTGTCGGAATCGCCAGCGTGATCGGCGTCGACGTAGCCGATTAACTTAGGTGGCGTAGTTGCGTTCTTGTAGTAAGTTAGACCAATCGTCGGGGTACTAATGAGGTAATGAAGAGCGCGGTCGAGTTCTGCCAGATGTTCCGCTTCGGGCCTCTTGAGGTAGATGGCGAGTTGACTTGCAGAGTACGATAGATCTGGGCGGCAGGTGACAGCTGCGAAGAGAAGGCAGCCCAGCTTTCTCTGGTAGTCGCGTATGCCAGTGGGCTTGAGCAGAGCGGAGCCTTCTTTGTTGTTTCCTGTCGTGTAGCGGTATGGTGTGGAGATAGCAGTTGGTGTGAGTGCGAAGCGCTTGGCGATGGTGTCGGCGTATTTCGCGGCGCTGAGTTAGATGACGCCTTCCTCTTCCCGGATGTTGAGCCCGAGGTAGTGTGTAACGGTAGATGAGACTGTCAGTGTGAGATCCTGCTACAGCTCCCCTTCGAACCAGGTGGTGACGCTGTCGGTTGAGCCGATGTAGAGGAGATCGTCTACGTAGACGATTAGCAGGATGTAATCTGCGCCTTTCGTAAGTCGGTACATTCCCTGATCGTGTGGTAATTGCTTGAAGCCGATGCGAATGAGGCGGGCGTGCAGGTACTTCTGCCATAGCCGCGGGGCTTGCTTGATCCCATAGAGCGACTTTAGCAGTTGACAGACTTGGTTGGGCTCCCCGTTGGTACCGTGCGGTAGTTCCACGAAAATTTTTGCATCAACTGGTGCGTAGAGAAATGCGTTCGCGACATCGATTTGCCGTAGCTTCTTTTTCTTCATGGCGGCGATCGCGAGAAGGATTCGGAGCGAAGTGTGTCGGCTGACCGGAGCGAAAGTTTCGGTGAAGTCTCGCCCGTGTTCTTGGTCGAAGCCGCGCACGACCCAGCGTGCCTTGAATTTGTCAATGGTGCCGTCGGCCTTCGTCTTCACGCGGAAGACCCATTTCCCGGTGAGTACTGTTTTGTTACGTGCTACGCCAATAGGGACGACTTTCCAGGTGTTGCGTTCCTCCAGCGCCTTTAACTCCTTGTCCATGGCTTCGCGCCATTTTTCCTTATGTTCCCCCCCCAGAGCCTGTTGAACTGTCGCAGGCTCTTTAGGAATGGCGGCGCCGTGAACTGCGGTGACGAGACCAAGGATTTGGAGTCCACTCTGTGTGTAGCGGGGGAGTGAAGTGTCCTCGGGATAAACTGCTTCGTCTCCCGCTTCTGGATCAGGTGCGAAATTAGGTCCTACGCGTTCTGCTTCGTCGGTGTTGACTTGTGCAGGTGTAACGTAACCGTTGTCAGCGAAATGGTAGTAGGCGTCGGCGTTGATGCTTTCGCGTGGGTTTTCGTCGTCCATTGGCACGTCAACGGAGCAGTAGGGGAGGGGTCCGGCTTCTTCCGAGGCTCCTTCCACGTTCTGCTCGTCCAGGTCAGCTTCATCTTCTGTCGAAGCGAAGGCTCGGTCCCCACGAAATCCACCTGTGACATCTCGTGAGGTCTCCAAGTTGTACAGGTACGTTGAGAGGGTGAGTCTCTCGTAGAAAATGACATCACGTGCTGCTACTGTTTCCTTGGAGTGGACGTCAAAAATCTTCCACGCGTTGTAATTCTTTTCGATGCCCAGGTGTAGCCCCCACTGTGCGCGTTGTGAGAATCGGCCAGCGCGTGCAGCTGGGGGTCGGTACTGTACCATGCAGCCGAAATTCCGTAACATTTTTGTGCTGCCCAGTTTCCCTGTCCACAGCAGGTGCGGTGATGCGTTGTTCGGAAGTGATGATGACGAAAGCAAGTTGTGCAGCATCACAGCGTGGTCCATTGCCTCGGGCCACTGGTGGTTGGGTAGCCGCATGCCACGTAGCAGCTTGCGCATGGTGTTCTGAAGGGTCCTGTTCATTCTTTCTGCCACACCCTGCTGTTGATGGGCGTAGGGAAGGGAGATGAGCCGCTTGATTCCTCTCTCTGCCAGATACTGCTTGAACTTTTGTGAGGTGTATTCTCCTCCTCCGTCAGACTGAAAACTCTTTAGCTTAACTCCCGATTCCCGTTCTGCTACTGGGAGCCAGGCTATGAAAGCTTCGAGGGCCATGTCGCGGCTTGGAAGGTTTAGATGCCAGACATAACGGGTGGCGGCGTCGATGAACGTGATGGTATAGTTGTATGCCGCTTGTCCATGTTCGCGATTGTACAGGATGTCGCTGTACACCTTTTCAAGTGGTGCGTAAGCTGGTGCGCTCGGGTTGTGGTGAGAGATGAAGGGCTGATGCGGTAAGTCGGCTTCTGGGCAGGTGAAGCAGGTTCCTCTCATTCGTCGAAGTTCTCTGCCGTCGGGTAGAAGTAGTGAATCTTTGTCAAAAACGCCTGCTCTTATCGTATTGTTTATCGTCGTGTTGCTCGGATGTCCCAATCTTTTATGCCAGAGATCTTCGTCGGCGCGATGTCCGGGTGAGTGTCGGTATTCGTCGGTGTTGGAGTAGAAGCTGGCGGTGAAGTTAGCGCTTCGATGTACTTCTCGAGGTGTTGCATTCAGCTGTTGTGCAGGAGTTGGTGGGGTGTCGTCGTCGATTGGGGCTGGTGCAGTTGAAGGACCTGTGGTTGGTGCCGATGTTGTCTCTGCTGCTGCTGTTGTTGTCTCTGCTGCTGCCGATGTTGTCTCTGCTGCTGCCGATGTTGTCTCTGCTGCTGCCGTTGTTGTCTCTGCTGCTGCCGAATGTTGGATCGTCGCTAACGCTCTTGTTCGTTCTGTCTCAGGAATGGTGTGCGAATACCAGAATCCTCCGGGGCTGAAGTCTGGATCGAGATCTGGTGGGTGCGTCCAGGAGGTGAAAGTGACGATTCCGTCGCTGTCGGCGGTGCCTAGGTCTGGAACGAAGTCGAGGACGAACACGTTGTTCTTTAGTACGGCCTTGCCGATATAGAGGCCACCTTTCCCGTGGTACAGCTTGAACTCCTGTGTTGTGCTGTCTACTTCGAGGTGGATTCCTTTTGCCATCAATTGACTGACGCTCAGTAAGTTGTATCCGAGCCCTTCTGCTATTAAAACCTTGGACATCTGCAGTATGACGTTTGTTTCTCGTGACTGAAGTTGCACTACGCCTTGTCGTCGTGTGCGCAGGTTTTGATTGTTGGCGACGGTAATGACGACTTCGCGTTGAAGATGGTGTTCGCGTTGAACGAAGCGTCCCGAAGAACACATATGTTGCCCGCAGCAACTGTCCAGGAACCATGTGTCTTTCCCGGATGGTTCACTCTGGGCGATAGCTGCGTATGTCGGGTTCGGCTCCAGTGTCTCACGGCGCGGAGTCCTTTCGTCAAGTTGTTCTTCTGGTGAGTAGTGCGGTGGTGATTCAGTGGTGCAGGAATCCGACAGTTTTGCCATGCAGCTGACGGTGTTCCTTCCTCCTTGTGCATGTTGTCCCGTCGGTGTCGTTTGAGCTTGAGCGGTGGGGTTCGCTTGTATTGAAGTGACTTGGCTGCTTGAAGGTCGAAGCTGTCGCTGTGAAGGCGTTGACTGTTGTCGATTCGGGCAGTGCGTGCGCGGGTGCCCTGACGTCTTGCAGATGTGGCAGAACGGAGGTACGGGTTTCGGTTGTTGTTGTTTGTTGGTATTGTAGCGTCGCTGAGTATGGAATGCGAATTCCGGTGTTGATGTCTTCTTCTTGTGTCGTTCTTCTTGCAGGTCCATGTCTTGCTGCTCGGCGTGGATTTCGGCGCAGAGCGCTGCTTCGGAGATTCTTCCGTGGGCTCGGAGAATGGCCTTTGTTGCGCGCCATTGAGGACCGAGGCCGCCAATGATAACTGTCACGAAGGCGTCTTCAGAAATCGACCCTCCGCATCGAAGAAGCTTGTCACGCAGCTCGCGACATCGGCTAATATACCCCATTCCTTTCTCGCCTGGTTTCATTTCGACCGTTGTCAGTTGCGCCATTAACCGACTTTGATTTACGCTGTCTGTTGCTTGATACAGGCTCTTCAAGTGGTTGTACGCGAGCTCCGCAGAGTTGCCGTAACCCCGGTAAGACCGTATATTCTGCTGTTGGGACGGGGTGATGTTTCTCATTAGAATCGTGTACGCCATCATCGACTGATAAGTGTACTGCTGCTTCTCATACTGTGTGCCGTTCGTTGGGTATGGCAGGGACCCGTCGAAGAAGCCAAGTATCTGCGCGCCTTCCATCATTAACTCGAATTCAAACGACCAGGTGAAGAAATCCTTTCCATCGAAAGGTCTTGACGTCTGCATCTTTAGAACGTGCGCGAACTGCGACTGAACTTGTAATGCGTCCAGTGGCTTTTCTTGTCCAGGTGAAGGCTGCGGGTGTGGCATAAAACTGATGGACCCGCGCTCGTACGGAGCAAAGGTAGGCTGCTGTTGATTTCCTCGTGCGTATGATGAGCCGTCGAGACTCATGGGAGTTGCTCCTTTGTTGTTGTTGCTGTTGTTCGACTGCGCAGGTGCCGACTGTTGGTGTTGCTCGTAGAAGGACATGAAGGAGAAAAACTTCTCCATCATGCTCTGATCGAAGCCTGCAGGTTGATTTGCAGGAGTCTCGGTGGATGTTGCCCTGGGTCTTGTTGCCGTACCCTCCTCTGTCTGTAGACCAGAGGCAGGAGGTGGAGTAGGAGTAGTGCCTTGGGAGCCGTTGGAGGAGCTCTTTTCCTTTTGTGTAGCCATGCTTGTTGATGCTGTCGGTATTTTAATAGAAGTCGAATTCTCCCTGACTGCTCTCATACCATGTTGGGCTGAGAAAGCCCTTAGGATCTTTACAGGGATGAACTCTGGGTAGGATTGTAATAGCGGAAGCGTTTAGTGAAGAGATTGTGAACCACCTTGCGCTAGTATGTGAGGACAAAGTCGATTGATTAAAGCAAAGGGATACAAGATTATATAAGAGTACAAGGAATACGAAGAGACACGCTTTACTGTTGCTGTTGCGGTTCGATACAGTGACGACTCGGGCAACTGCTCTGTAGCGAGTCAGTTGTGTGTCCTTGCTGTCGCGCTGTAAAAGGTCGCTGACCTTTGACTTTCGCGTAACCTCCAGCAACTGCTCAACCTCCGAGGGTTGACTCGCTTGTGTTTCGATATGCTCTGCTTCGCTTCAGACTTGGTGTTTCGACACGACAGAGGCGTTTAGAACTAATTGTTTCCAACAATTACAACCGAATTCAAACCGTGCGGCGCGGGAACCCGTTTCAAACCTGTTCCCGCTCTTTTTACTTCGAATGTTTCTGCCAGCATCGGTCTTGGTCAGACGGTTGCTGCGTCGCTTCGACTCTTCTGACTCCTCGACTTCGTTCTCGGTAGAGTCGGCTCCTGCAGCATACAGGAATGCCTTCTCATAAAACTTCATATCGTAACAAAGTTCTATCGTGCTGAAACAACAGATCCCCCAGAAATCTACCTATGGTTTTTGTGAAGTATGTTGAAATTGTGGTGAAGGTGTTTTAAACTCGGATTTTGTGGCATTCTTACCGTATGTGGTTCGCTAAAGTAATGGTTGAGAAGCCATATATCGGACGGCCTATGGAATTTCAGCTTTAACCAGTTGGAGGTCGGAGAAGATTTTCCAGTATCGAGCCAGAATACACCCAATCTACAAGCAGACTGATCCTGACCTCAGGCACTTCACGTGACGGAAATTCAAAACAAGCCCTTCTGGTGGCTCGGACCTTGTGATTGATCCTTGCCACGTCACGAGCTGCTTCTGCATGAGATTTGTCACGAGCTTTCGGAGCTAGAGATTCCATCCACGATATCTCAGAAACAAATGTACATTCCGAACCGAACGCAACCGCTTTGAACAGAGCGAAAGGCTGGACCTCCCTTTTTCACTGCCAAATCTCGCTTCCTCCGACGATCCAGACCATTGATGTTTTCCCGGGACGCCATTTCGAATCTCCCTCCCCCGATTCTTGACATTGCTGACTCACCTAGCCCATCAATCAAATCGAGAATTCGCGCCCGCGCGCGCGACATTTTCCAAGTTCCCGCGCGCCCCTTCCGTGCCTCCTCTGCTTCGCTCCCTTCTTTTCCTCGTATTTCCCCCCATTCCCCCCATCCCCCTGCCCCCCCGCTTTCCCCCCGCCTCCTCCCATCCCACCCCCCCGATTGGCCACTGCAAGTCTCAGAGAGGGGAGGGGAGCAGATGCCGCTGCAATGCTCGTCGTTTCCTCCCGGCTGTGTGGCGAGGGGAGGAGGAGAGACTGCTGATATTGTGAGGAGCCCAATTCAGAAACAAATCCGCAGAAGCAGTAGATTCGAATCGCAAGATTAGTCCAGCATCGCCGCTGCTTGATTTATTTAGCCCTGCGATGCTGGGAGTGGGGATGGGATTGCTGTGATTCATTCTATCCATCAGCGTACGCACTGCTCTCTGATTTCGCACTGCTCTCGTCGATGTGCTGCAAAGCCGCCTAAAGGTAGATCGTCGTGGGACAGATTCACCGAAGGGAAAATCGGAGCAAGGCATTAGTTTTGAGCACGGAAATCAAACCCAGCAACATCTAGTAGGGGCCCACAAGGGAGCTTACAACATAAGAGCAGGCATGATTCCGCGGTCCGCCATGGTTCGATTGACAACTCTACTCCCTTCGCAATTTCGACAGTTGCATGACTGTTCAAGTCTACAAGAACGGCTTTTGTATTTGACACTTACGTCCGCACCGACGTTCCGCACTTTCACTATCTCATTGTGTCGTGGCGAAGTAAGCTTTTACTGTCTTTCCTTGCCTATTTCCAAAACAACGCCGTGGCCGTGGGCGTTCGTGGTCGTTATTAATCCCCACGTCGATCCTAGCTAGTCCATTTTAATCCAAGCCGATGAGTCCCAGACCTAGTCCCCAAGATCCGCCGCAACAGCGAACGGTCTTGACGTCTCCTGTCACATCCGCGTTTGCCGGCGGTTTGAACGCGGGCCCAGATGCACGCTTTAACGCCAATTCTTATAGTAGTGGTGCTGCGGCCGGTCCGTCTTGGAGCGCTCCCAGGCGCGCCGACAGGGTGGGAAAAGGCGCCAAAGGCGGGCCGGAGAATGCGCTGCACGGCTTCCGCGGAGTGCGGCAGCGCAGTTGGGGGAAATGGGTGGCGGAGATCCGCGCGCCGCGCAGCAAGAAGCGCGTCTGGCTGGGTTCGTTCGCGGACGCGCGGACCGCTGCGCTGACGTACGACCGCGCAGCGCGGAAGCTGTACGGTGTGCGCGCGCAGCTTAACTTCCTTGACGAGGGTGCAGTTTCCGCGCCCACCAGCAGCCATTCTTTCGGCTCAAGCTTGCGCGGCGCCGACGCCCGCAGCGGGTTAATCAGCAGCGGAAGCGGCAGCGGCGGGAGTGCGAGCGACAGCGAAGGCGGCGCTTTCGCAGGCGTGCTCACCGGCGGCGCCGGAGGCGGCGGGAGAACGAGCCGCTCCGTCGAAACGCCCGCGCATGTACCGCGCTGCGCGTCGAGCGACGACGCGACGCCTCCGTCGCTGGCGAGGTTCGCGTTACCCGGCGGCGCGCCGTTTCTAACGCGCGACTCCAACCCAGCGGAGAGCGCCGTTAGTGCCGCCATGACGCCGGGCTCCCGAACCGCGTCGCTCAACGTAGGATCTCTTGCCGCAGCGCGATGTGACTACATCGGTGGCCTGCCTCTGCCAAGCATGACGTTCCAAGATATCTTCAACCGCTCGTGTCCGCCGCTTTCCGCCCCCGCCGCCACGTCGACCTCCGTATCCGCGCTCGGCGCGCGCGCCCCTCCGGCGGAGAAGCGCGGCATGTGGCAGGGGGCGGTTGAGAAGCGGGGGATGTGGCAGGGGGCGGTTGAGAAGCAGGGCATGTGGCAGGGGCCGGTTGAGTCGTTCCGCGCGCCCGCGGCGAGCAGCGCGGGGCGCGTCGACCCGTCGGCGGAGAGCGGGAAAGCTGTTAGCAGCAGGGAACTGGCGCGCGGGATGCAGCAGCAGGCGGAGGAGTCGGTGGCGTGCTCTGGCTGGAGCCATGGCGGTGGCGTTGCTACGCACAGCATTGTGAATTGGAATCAAAAGAACCAGGATCGTGACTCGAGTCAGGGCTTTTTCGCTGTAGCGGGAAACGAGGGGGCGAACACGCATTTTCCCCCGTGCCCCGCTGTTTTGCCCGCCCAGCTGAGTCAGCAACCAGCACTGGCGGTGCATGGGGGGCTTGTTCCGTACGGCAGCAGTTTTGCAAGCCCTCCAGTCATGTCAGTGGTCAGCACTGACGCACCCGGGGGCATGCCAGAGTTTTATAGGTCGACTCAAAGAATTACTCAGCAACCGGCGCTGGCGGTGCGTGGGGGGCTTGTTCCGTACGGCAGCATTTTTTCGAGCCGCCCTGTCATGCCCGTGGGAGGTACAGAAGCATTCGGCATGTCAGTGCCGTGGGGGTGTGGCACTCCAGTCCCATGGGTGCAGGAGAGAACGATGGTGCAGCAGGGGGCGATGGCTCAAGAGGGGGTGATGGTGCAGGATGGGGCGATGGTGCAGGCGCTGAGGGAGAGCAGGGCGCAGCTGGTGCGGGAGCAGATGGGCGGCAGTGGTGGCGCTGTGACTGCTGAGAACGCTTGGAATGCTGGGAATGCTTGGACTGCTGGCAGTGCTGGTGCCGGGGTGCAGCAGGGGGCGATGGTGCAGGCGCTGAGGGAGAGCAGGGCGCAGCTGGTGCGCGAGCAGATGGACAGCATTGGTAGCGCTGTGTCTGCTGGGAACGTTTGGGCTGGTGAGACTGGTGGGACTGGTGGGACTGGTGGGACTGGTGGGATTGCTGGGACTGCTGCAGGGGTGTGGAGTTGCAGGGGCACGGATGGGGCAAATGCGGTGCAGGGTGGGGGAGCAGGTGTGGAGCATGGTGTGCTGGATGCAGCAGCCATCGAGCGCATGCTGCAGCTCTCAGAAGCCCTTCTCGGCCCAGCGGACCCCCCTCCTCATGGCCCTCACATCCCCCATGGACACAGGGACCCTCATCCGCATGGTGCCAATGCCCCTCGTGGCCCTGTGGTCACTCACGCCTCTGATGCCGCTGCATTGAAGGAAGCCAGTGCACTGCTGGCATACGGTGATTACCAGTGTCTGACCACCGGACTGCCTGATGCCATACCCAGCTGCGAGCCTTCTGCCGTGCCGCGCTCCCTGCATGTCTCTCTGCCTGGCTCTGTGCCACACGCTGCTGCTGCTGTTGCTGCTTGTGAGCCTGCGTGCGGGCTTGCTGACCTGGTACCACCTGTGTCCCCCTCACCCTTGTGCATGGGAGGGGAGCTGACAGTGCCTGGCAGCCATTGCATGCTGCCACCTGCAGTGTGCATGGCACCATGTGAGCCGGCATCGAGTGCTGTGAATGCTCTCACCATTGACGTTGCCCAGGATGACCAGCCGCCGTGCTTTGAGGAACTGCTGTCCCCCATGTCTAGGCTCTGGTAGTGTCTAGGCGCTGTCCCCCAGCGCCACCACTGCCGCCCATCTGCTCGCGCACCAGCTGCGCCCTGCGACATGGATGGAATGGTGTGACATGGATGGAATGGTGTGACATGGCATGGTGTGGCATGGAATGGTGTGACATGGCATGGTGTGGCATGTCAACATGCCATCTAGAGGACGGCTGCACTGGATGGAAATGGAGCTCGATGAGAAGAGGAACCGTGGAGGGATGTGGCAAGGCAGGCATGGCTGCCACCACATTGCATGATAAATCAATGTTGGCAATTCCTTGGATCTGATGTCAGGTTTTGCAGTTTGGCCTGGCTGGTCTGTTTGGGGACAAACAATATTCTACCGTAAGCTCCCGGATATAAGACCCCCCGGAATACAAGACCCCCGGGTCTGTAATACGGGGGTGGGTCTTTTATTTTGGCAGGTTTTCACTATACCCCCCCCTAGAGGTGTAAACGTGTGCACTAGTGTTTTTAAAGGCATTTTGATGCATTTTCATGTGTTTTTTTAGAATGATAAGGGTGTGAACACAGATTCAGGCCTACTAATCGAACACCGGGTTGACTGTTCATGAAAACAGTAGCAAGATGGGGAAAAAACAGCCAGATTTCAATGTTATGGGCACAGCCAGATTTCAATTAGGAGGTCACAACCAGATTTCATTGTAATGTACCTATATTGCGAATACTCACATCAGCGGACCCTAGACACCAGGGAGGAGGAGGAGAGGCGACACCAGAGAGGAGGAGGAGGAGGCGACACCAGGGAGGAGGAGGAGGAGGCGACACCAGAGAGGAGGAGGAGGCGACACCAGGGAGGAGGAGGAGAGGCGACACCAGAGAGGAGGAGGAGAGGCGACACCAGAGAGGAGGAGGAGGAGGCGACACCAGGGAGGAGGAGGAGGAGGCGACACCAGAGAGGAGGAGGAGGCGACACCAGGGAGGAGGAGGAGGCGACACCAGGGAGGAGGAGGAGAGGCGACACCAGAGAGGAGGAGGAGGAGGCGACACCAGGGAGGAGGAGGAGGAGGCGACACCGGAGAGGAGGAGGAGGAGGCGACACCAGAGAGGAGGAGGAGGAGGCGACACCAGAGAGGAGGAGGAGGAGGCGACACCAGGGAGGAGGAGGAGAGGCGACACCAGAGAGGAGGAGGAGGAGGCGACACCAGGGAGGAGGAGGAGAGGCGACACCAGAGAGGAGGAGGAGGAGGCGACACCAGGGAGGAGGAGGAGGAGGCGACACCAGAGAGGAGGAGGAGGAGGCGACACCAGAGAGGAGGAGGAGGAGGCGACACCAGAGAGGAGGAGGAGGAGGCGACACCAGGGAGGAGGAGGAGAGGCGACACCAGAGAGGAGGAGGAGGAGGCGACACCAGGGAGGAGGAGGAGAGGCGACACCAGAGAGGAGGAGGAGGAGGCGACACCCGAGAGGAGGAGGAGGAGGCGACACCAGAGAGGAGGAGGAGGCGACACCAGGGAGGAGGAGGAGAGGCGACACCAGAGAGGAGGAGGAGAAGGCGACACCAGAGAGGAGGAGGAGGCGACACCAGGGAGGAGGAGGAGGAGGCGACACCAGGGAGGAGGAGGAGAGGCGACACCAGAGAGGAGGAGGAGGCGACACCAGGGAGGAGGAGGAGGAGGCGACACCAGAGAGGAGGAGGAGGAGGCGACACCAGAGAGGAGGAGGAGGCGACACCAGGGAGGAGGAGGAGAGGCGACACCAGAGAGGAGGAGGAGGAGGCGACACCAGAGAGGAGGAGGAGGAGGCGACACCAGAGAGGAGGAGGAGGAGGCGACACCAGGGAGGAGGAGGAGGAGGCGACACCAGAGAGGAGGAGGAGGAGGCGACACCAGAGAGGAGGAGGAGGCGACACCAGAGAGGAGGAGGAGGAGGCGACACCAGGGAGGAGGAGGAGAGGCGACACCAGAGAGGAGGAGGAGGAGGCGACACCAGGGAGGAGGAGGAGAGGCGACACCAGAGAGGAGGAGGAGGAGGCGACACCCGAGAGGAGGAGGAGGAGGCGACACCAGAGAGGAGGAGAGGCGACACCAGAGAGGAGGAGGAGAAGGCGACACCAGAGAGGAGGAGGAGGCGACACCAGAGAGGAGGAGGAGGCGACACCAGGGAGGAGGAGGAGAGGCGACAACAGAGAGGAGGAGGAGGAGGCGACACCAGAGAGGAGGAGGAGGCGACACCAGGGAGGAGGAGGACGAGGCGACACCAGAGAGGAGGAGGAGAGGCGACACCAGAGAGGAGGAGGAGGCGACACCAGAGAGGAGGAGGAGGCGACACCAGGGAGGAGGAGGAGGAGGCGACACCAGGGAGGAGGAGGAGAGGCGACACCAGAGAGGAGGAGGAGGAGGAGGCGACACCAGAGAGGAGGAGGAGAAGGCGACACCAGAGAGGAGGAGAGGCGACACCAGAGAGGAGGAGGAGGAGGCGACACCAGGGAGGAGGAGGAGGAGGCGACACCAGAGAGGAGGAGGAGGCGACACCAGGGAGGAGGAGGAGGAGGCGACACCAGGGAGGAGGAGGAGGAGGCGACACCAGAGAGGAGGAGGAGGAGGCGACACCAGAGAGGAGGAGGAGGAGGCGACACCAGGGAGGAGGAGGAGGAGGCCACACCAGAGAGGAGGAGGAGGCGACACCAGGGAGGAGGAGGAGGAGGCGACACCAGAGAGGAGGAGGAGGAGGCGACACCAGGGAGGAGGAGGAGGAGGCGACACCAGAGAGGAGGAGGAGGCGACACCAGGGAGGAGGAGGAGGCGACACCAGGGAGGAGGAGGAGAGGCGACACCAGGGAGGAGGAGGAGAGGCGACACCAGAGAGGAGGAGGAGGAGGCGACACCAGGGAGGAGGAGGAGGAGGCGACACCAGGGAGGAGGAGGAGGAGGCGACACCAGAGAGGAGGAGGAGGAGGCGACACCAGGGAGGAGGAGGAGAGGCGACACCAGAGAGGAGGAGGAGGCGACACCAGGGAGGAAGTGGAGGAGGCGACACCAGAGAGGAGGAGGAGGAGGCGACACCAGGGAGGAGGAGGAGAGGCGACACCAGAGAGGAGGAGGAGGAGGCGACACCCGAGAGGAGGAGGAGGAGGCGACACCAGAGAGGAGGAGGAGGCGACACCAGGGAGGAGGAGGAGAGGCGACACCAGAGAGGAGGAGGAGAAGGCGACACCAGAGAGGAGGAGGAGGCGACACCAGGGAGGAGGAGGAGGAGGCGACACCAGGGAGGAGGAGGAGAGGCGACACCAGAGAGGAGGAGGAGGCGACACCAGGGAGGAGGAGGAGGAGGCGACACCAGAGAGGAGGAGGAGAGGCGACACCAGAGAGGAGGAGGAGGAGGCGACACCAGAGAGGAGGAGGAGAGGCGACACCAGAGAGGAGGAGGAGGAGGCGACACCAGAGAGGAGGAGGAGGAGGCGACACCAGAGAGGAGGAGGAGGAGGCGACACCAGGGAGGAGGAGGAGGAGGCGACACCAGAGAGGAGGAGGAGGCGACACCAGGAAGGAGGAGGAGAGGCGACACCAGAGAGGAGGAGGAGGAGGCGACACCAGAGAGGAGGAGGAGGAGGCGACACCAGAGAGGAGGAGGAGGAGGCGACACCAGGGAGGAGGAGGAGGAGGCGACACCAGAGAGGAGGAGGAGGAGGCGACACCAGAGAGGAGGAGGAGGAGGCGACACCAGAGAGGAGGAGGAGGAGGCGACACCAGGGAGGAGGAGGAGAGGCGACACCAGAGAGGAGGAGGAGGAGGCGACACCAGGGAGGAGGAGGAGAGGCGACACCAGAGAGGAGGAGGAGGAGGCGACACCCGAGAGGAGGAGGAGGAGGCGACACCAGAGAGGAGGAGAGGCGACACCAGAGAGGAGGAGGAGAAGGCGACACCAGAGAGGAGGAGGAGGAGGCGACACCAGAGAGGAGGAGGAGGCGACACCAGGGAGGAGGAGGAGAGGCGACACCAGAGAGGAGGAGGAGGAGGCGACACCAGAGAGGAGGAGGAGGCGACACCAGGGAGGAGGAGGACGAGGCGACACCAGAGAGGAGGAGGAGAGGCGACACCAGAGAGGAGGAGGAGGCGACACCAGAGAGGAGGAGGAGGCGACACCAGGGAGGAGGAGGAGGAGGCGACACCAGGGAGGAGGAGGAGAGGCGACACCAGAGAGGAGGAGGAGGAGGCGACACCAGAGAGGAGGAGGAGAAGGCGACACCAGAGAGGAGGAGAGGCGACACCAGAGAGGAGGAGGAGGAGGCGACACCAGGGAGGAGGAGGAGGAGGCGACACCAGAGAGGAGGAGGAGGCGACACCAGGGAGGAGGAGGAGGAGGCGACACCAGGGAGGAGGAGGAGGAGGCGACACCAGAGAGGAGGAGGAGGAGGCGACACCAGAGAGGAGGAGGAGGAGGCGACACCAGGGAGGAGGAGGAGGAGGCGACACCAGAGAGGAGGAGGAGGCGACACCAGGGAGGAGGAGGAGGAGGCGACACCAGAGAGGAGGAGGAGGAGGCGACACCAGGGAGGAGGAGGAGGAGGCGACACCAGAGAGGAGGAGGAGGCGACACCAGGGAGGAGGAGGAGGCGACACCAGGGAGGAGGAGGAGAGGCGACACCAGAGAGGAGGAGGAGGAGGCGACACCAGGGAGGAGGAGGAGGAGGCGACACCAGGGAGGAGGAGGAGGAGGCGACACCAGAGAGGAGGAGGAGGAGGCGACACCAGGGAGGAGGAGGAGAGGCGACACCAGAGAGGAGGAGGAGGCGACACCAGGGAGGAAGTGGAGGAGGCGACACCAGAGAGGAGGAGGAGGCGACACCAGGGAGGAGGAGGAGGAGGCGACACCAGAGAGGAGGAGGAGGCGACACCAGGGAGGAGGAGGAGGAGGCGACACCAGGGAGGAGGAGGAGAGGCGACACCAGAGAGGAGGAGGAGAGGCGACACCAGAGAGGAGGAGGAGGCGACACCAGAGAGGAGGAGGAGGAGGCGACACCAGGGAGGAGGAGGAGAGGCGACACCAGAGAGGAGGAGGAGGCGACACCAGAGAGGAGGAGGAGGAGGCGACACCAGAGAGGAGGAGGAGGAGGCGACACCAGGGAGGAGGAGGAGAGGCGACACCAGAGAGGAGGAGGAGGCGACACCAGGGAGGAGGAGGAGGAGGCGACACCAGGGAGGAGGAGGAGAGGCGACACCAGAGAGGAGGAGGAGGAGGCGACACCAGGGAGGAGGAGGAGGCGACACCAGGGAGGAGGAGGAGGAGGCGATACCAGGGAGGAGGAGGAGAAGGCGACACCAGGGAGGAGGAGGAGGAGGCGACACCAGGGAGGAGGAGGAGGCGACACCAGGGAGGAGGAGGAGAGGCGACATCAGGGAGGAGGAGGAGGAGGCGACACCAGGGAGGAGGAGGAGGAGGTACTTCGCTGTGGTGGGTTGGGTAGAGAGCAGCTGCTGTGTGGCTGTACGCGGCTGCTGGGGCAGTGTGTGATGGTCCGCCACCACCACTTGACACACTGAGCTGCTCGCCGCGTTTCTCCCCCGCGGTTTCGCCTCAACGCTTCAACGCGCTTTGAATGGATTCTGCACATCCAGACGCGGAATATAAGTAAGATAAACGATTTCGAAACCGAACGATGCGAGATTCACTAGACGCGTTTAATGTGAGCAGTCCGGCAAGAGCAGTCCGGCAAGAGCAACATACCTGATGCAGGGATCACGCGGTTGGACGCGAAGCGATTATCCACGCAGCAATCGCGGGTCTTGCCGTGCCATGTACAATCGCGGTCGTGCCGTGCCATGTCCAATCGCGATCTTGCCGTGCCATGTCCAATCGCGGTCTTGCCGTGCCATGTCCAATCGCGGTCTTGCCGTGCCATGTCCAATCGCGATCTTGCCGTGCCATGTCCAATCGCGATCTTGCCGTGCCATGTCATCGCGCAGCCTTGCCATGGACGAGCGACGGCTGCGCGATTCTGACGAGGCGCGTCGCGAGCTTCACACATAGATGCGGCAATCGATGGAGGTCGCGAGCTTTAACGTTCACACTTGAATGCAGGATTGTGCGTTCTCATGGCGGAAATCGCTGACGGACGGCCGAAATTTCTGCTGACCGCGGAAATCGTTGCTTCTGACAGCAAAATCTGACTGGAAGAAGCGTTTCCGACAACAATTTCCGCTGACGGCCGGCCGAATTGTTGACGTCGTCAAAACACGACGCTGTCGACGAGGACATCGCAGCTAGCGGAGAGACCCGATTCTGCTGATGGAGGCGACGTTTCTGCTAACTAACGAGATCGCTGCTGACGATGGAGCTCGTTTCTAGCGTCGACGCTCGTTCCTGAACGCTGCAATCGGCTCCAAAAACTACGTTGATGCCGTATGGACGTAGCGCAGAGTTGGCTGTAAAAACGCCGGGAAGTCTACTGTGAATGTTAGGAATGCTGTTCAGCATAATGCGAGGAGAACGGAGGTGGAGCGGTGAAAATGGAGTGAAGAGGAGAAGGGTGGAGGAGAAAGAGAATGGGAGGAAATGTGGTGTTGCCGTGGCTGCGTGGGTTGGGTTGAGATTGTGGGTATGGTTGAGTAATTTGATGGTTGAGCTCGGTTGAAACGTGTTGAAAGGGGTTTCCCGTTTTGTCAGTGTGTCGGTTCTGCAGGAGGGTTCAGTTCAGAACAGCCCAGATCCAATGAATCTCGAGGTTGTCTCTTGGCGGAGAAGGAATGCCCACCGACACGTTTGGCGGACGCGCTTTACCGTTGAAGCGCGCCAAATCCGCCGAAGAGGCGGAAAAGCTGTGAGTGTCGTGAGTGTCGCCAGCATGGTTGGGCTATGAAATTCGCGGGCTGGCGGAAGTGCTCCACCAAATTCGCTGACACATCTAAAAGATCCGCCAAATTGAGGGTGTCCGCGGAGCCCTTCCCCAGGTTCTGGTTGCCAAGCCAACGGATAGGCTGCGAAATGCGCAGTTTTGGGAAAATTGCGGGAACTTCGCGCCAACGCCTACGAGAGCATGCTGATCTGAGAATTGATCCAATGGACGGAGTGGCTTCGTCCCAATATGAGCAGAATCTTGCTGCCCTCACAGTACAATGTCACGCTCGCTGGCTTTTGCTGCTGATGGGGGTCATGTTTTCTCTCAGCAAAAGCGGTTCAGCATACGAAACCCAGCGGTTCAGCATACGAAACCCAGCGGTTCAGCATACGAAACCCAGCGGTTCAGCATACGAAACCCAGCGTTTCAGCATACGAAACCCAGTAGTATCGCGCTCACCTCCTCAAACCCACTGACACTGTCAGAAAGCACCAGGATTCTCAACCTCATGAGCGAAGTGACCACATCTTCGGACCTCATACGAAATGTTTCGCCTTGCCAAGATACCAATTCGCCCACTCCCATACCGTTTTCGCCACAGCCGCTAGTTTTTCCACCCCCTCACACCTTCCCTCCCAATGTGCGTTGGTGGTCCCGCCACCGCCACACCTCCTCACTCGTGTGATTCCTCACCTCACGCCATTCAGTTTACCGTCACGCAGCCGTGCTTCTCCCCTGACCACCTCCTTCCGTCAAGCTAGTTGCTTACCTCTAGCCATTTTTCGCCTCGTTCGCCTCGTCCGTCTTGCCCAGCGGTAGCAAAGCAGGGTCGCCGCTACTAAGATCCCTCATTCATTTTCTACTGCTCGCTTTTCGCTTTCCACCCGTCTCCGGCGACGCAAGCCCTGTTGCTTCTCCATTGTGCGGCCCACCAAGAACGGCGTTTATCTGTTCGATTCACGCGCTCTTGCAATCTCTGCCTACTCCAATCGCTCCTATTTCGGCAACGGCAAAACCAATCCTGCAGAGCCACCAATTTCCGAATCGCCGTTCTAAGCGTTCCCCAGCAATGCGTTCCTATCAACTCGGCGGACGCCAAGCAGTGAGCACCGACGCGGATTCGACACGGCGGCGCGCCTGATGTCGCCAATTCCGCGCTGGTGGTGAGTGACGGGGAGACGCTTTTCGGGGAGCGAGTAGGCGTCCGCCGCGTAGAGCAGCGGTCAGCAGTCCGTTTCGTGCCGCTTCGAGCCGGTTCTTTCCGAGCTGCCACTAAACTTTTCTCTCTTCTATTTCTCTCCCGCTCTCTCCCTCTCTCCCGCTCTCACGTCTCTCCCGTTCTCTCCCTCTCGGCCGAGCGACCCGCGGGGCGGAGACCGTCGCCGCTGCTCGCAACGCCGCTGCCTCGCCACCCGACGCGACGGTTGTGGCGGTCGCCGGCGATTCGCGAAGAGCTGTTCCAAGCTGACGGTTTCCGTCAACGCCGCGAACGGCGACCTGGACCGTCCGCGCGCAACGCGATGCGATGGAGTGAGCGAGAAACGCCGTGCGGGCGACGGCAGCGCGCGACGGAGCCGGCGATAGCCGGCGGTATGGCGATTCATCGAGTGTTGGTGAACAGACTAAGGCATCTAGCTATCCCCTCGCCGCGCTCCCCCCGGATACTCCCGACTCCGCCGCCTCGCATGCCGGCCAGCGCGACACTCCCCAAACCACCTCCCCCCATACCACGACTTCCGCCTCCCCTTGTATTTCCACCGTCGCCTCCGCCGTCGCCGCGGTCGGCAAGGCGGCCTCCGCCGCCACAAGCACCGCCGCCGCCGCCGCCGCAACAGCAGCGTCCCCGTCGCTGCCGCCGCTCGTCTCTGCCTCGTCCACCCCCTCCTCGTCCCTTGCGCCCACCCCTTCCGCTCCGCCCCCGCCTCTTCCCGTTCCGCACTCGCCTTCCGCTCTCGCATTACAGACCCACAGATCGCACCCTCAGATAACACCTCCCCAAATGCAACCTCCCTCCAACCCAGCTCCTCAGGAACAGATCCTGGCCAGTCTCCATCCCAGCAATCCGCGCCGTCTCCCAGGGACAACTCCGCAAGCAGCGGCGGCGGCGGCGGAAGCGGCGGCGGCGGAAGCGGCAGCGGCAAGGGCGCATGCACGTGGGCGGATATATTCCCGCTGCTGGCAAGCCCGCACCCGCTGATGCAGCAGCTGGCGGAATCCAGCCCGGGGAGCGGCGGAACGAAAAGGGAGAGGAGCCAGGAGCGGCTGCTGGTGGCCATATCGTCATTAGCGCGGTTGAAAGAGGTTCTGGAGGGGGAGAGAGCGCAGCAGCTGCACGGCCTGCGGGAAAGGCAGAGGGAGCAGAGGGAGCAGCGGCAGCTGCTGCTGTATGGACGGCCAGGGTCTGTCAGGAACCAGCAGGCACAGCAGCAGCAGACGATGACTCAGACGCAGCAGCAGCAGCAGACGCAGATGCAGATGCAGATGCAGACTCAGGCGCAGCAGCAACAGCGGCATGTGGATGAGCAGCAGGTGCAGCAAGCAGCAATGAGAGCAGGAGCGGGTTGAGGGTGGGGCAGAGCCGCTGCAAGCAGAGAATGCAGAGCGGAGCGCTGAGAGAGGGGGGAGCGGCGACGGGGAGACGAGGGAGCAAGACACAGCACATACGCACTCAGTTGCTGCGGCTGCTGCAGAGCAGACACAAACAGCAGTGGATGCATCACAAGCATCAGCATCCACAGCATCATCATCATCATCATTAGCAGCAGCAGCAGCATCAGCAGCAGGGAGTTCAGTCCAGCAGGCACACCGTCACCCAGGGACCCCCGTCCATTCACCCCGCGCACCAACTCCCCTCACGGCTTCAGCCCTCTCTCCCCCCACGCGCAGCCCCCCCCCTCCCCCTCCCCCTCCCCTTCCCCCTCGTCCCACACCCACACCCGCGGCCCCACCTCCCCCTCTCCGGCCGCTCCCTCCCCCCGCCGCCCCACAGCCAGCCCCAGTCGCCTCAGCCTGCGTTCCATTCCAAGTCCTCGGCTCGTGTGTAGCTTAGGCAGGAAGTCCGGGAGGTGGGGAGGAGACTCCCCTTCCCCTGATGCTGATGGTTAAGACTGCAGTGCGGCGCTGAGCATGCAAGGAGTGCTAGGGGAGTCCCGGTCTGTCTCGGTTGACGGGGGTGGGGAGGGGCGCAGGGAGAGAGGTAGGAGGGAGAAGTGGGGGCTGCAAGGGGCGGGAGGGGTTTCCGCGGACGGAGAGTTAGGGGTCTAGGGTTGGGGGAGGGAGGAGCCGGTTGTGTGAGGGGGGGAAGGGGTGTGGGGAGGGGGAAGGGAGGGAGGGAGAGAGGGGAAAGAGGGAAGAGGACCACGTTGGGAGATAGAGGAGTGCGGACCGCTGGAGGGGGGTGAGAAGGGAGAAGGCAGTGGGAGAACGGAGGGGCAGGGAGGAGAGAGAAGAGAAGGGGAGGGTCGTGGAGAGGGGGGCACAAAGGCATCAAATGGGGGAGAGCAGGTGGCAGGGCAAGGCGAGGAGGTGGCAGGGCAAGGCGAGGCCAAGGGGAGTGCGGAAGGAGAGTCAACAGGGCACGTGACAAAGGGCAATGGCATTGGGTGGGATGCAAAGGTGCTGGAGCGGGCAGGTGTAGTAGGGCGGGCAGGAGCAGGGGCAGCAGGGCGAACAAGGGCAGCAGGCCGAGCAGGGGCGGCAGGGAGGGGAGGAGGTAGAGGAGCAGCAGGGCGGGCAGGCACAGGAGCAGGGGCATGGGGAAGGAGTCGCAGTGTGTCCCCAGCAGCCTGTCGCAGCAGAGAGGACGAGAGGGAGTTTGAGCTCGCCTTCTCACACCTGCAGGTGTCCTGGACCAAGGGGTAGAGAGGCGATGCGAAGCCCCTGCTGTGTACCCACCCACCTACCTGCCGTTTACACACTTGAGTGAGGCTGGCTGGCTGACTTGAGTGAGGTGATAGAGAAGGAGGCTAGGCTAGGCTAACCCCATTGTGGTCACCTGCAACTGCAAGCAAGTGACCGGCAGGCAGGCCAGCCGTGGCATGTGCTGCTGCTGGCCTCTCTTGGTATTTGCGTTGGCACCTGTTGGTTGTGGTACGACTGATTTGCGTAAGTGTTGCTGCTGTTACAAGCAGTGCTGCTCCTAGTGAAAGATGTGTGTACAATTCACCAACACACACGCACACACCCAAGCGCAGACTGACAAGTGTGCAGTTGTTGCTCTCTATCCCTGCCCTCTCCTGCTCATGTCTCCGTCATTGCCCCTTACAACCAAACTCTCAAACAGTCTAACCACAAGCTACCCCTCACCGCCCCTGCGCCACACCCCCAGTGCACCGCTCGTGCCAAGCGCCACACCAATCTTCAAGTCAGAGGAGGTCTTGCTGCCCGTGCCCCGCGCAGCACAGTACAGGTGCATGGTGCCACCCCCCATGCACACCACATGCAATGCCACCACTACCAAGTTCTCCCATGCATGTACCCAATCCCCGTCCCCATCCCCATCCTCATCCCCATCCCCATCCCCGTCCCCATCCCCTTCCTTACCCCCATCTCCATCCCTGTCCCTTCCCCTTACCCCAACTGCACTCTGTCCCCCCTTCTCTCTCGTACCCACTTCACTCTCCTCTTCCCCAGCCTCCCTTTCCTCCCACGGCCCAAACACCGGCCCTCCTGGCTCACACCCTTCCCTCTCAGCCTCCCCACACGTAAACCTATCACGCGTCACCGCTGGGCCTATTTCGTCGCACCGAACCACCCCGAGTCGCCTCCGCACCAATCGCAACCATCACCGAGCCATCCTTTCCTGACCTCCCCGCCTAGCTATTTTTTCCCCTATTTAGGTCTCGTCATTTCAATTGTATCGTCATTCAGTAGTTCAACATTCCCGTTCAACGTTTGTAACAACTGCAAGTTGATAACAACTCTCAAGTTATCACGGACTACAGTAAGAAATATTAACAAAAACGCCTTTGTATCATTTCGCCACGTCCAACCGCTCTATTCTCCAGCACATCCACATTCAACAATCGAGTAATCCGGCCAGAAATCGGACGGCACGAAATTGTTTAGCAATCTGCAAAGCAACAGGCTTGGCCAGAATCCATTGAAGGTGGATTTGCCACGTCACAAGATTTCTTCGCCCACTCATTGGCCCTAGTCAGAACTCCAAGACTCAATTCGCAGAGCCATATCAGTAACCATGAGCGGATTCTTCGCCACAGGGGAGAGATAGTAACTTCGCTAGTCTGACAATTCGCCCAAAACTGATCTCGTCATCCTTCACAGTGACATGGGAAGCAAGATTCTGCTCATATTGGGGCGAAGCCACTCCGTCCATTGGATCAATTCTCGTAGGCGTTGGCGCGAAGTTCCCGCAATTTTCACAAAACTGCGCATTCCGCAGCCTATCCGTTGGCTTGGCAACCGGAACCTGGGGAAGGGCTCCGCGGACACCCTCAGATTTGGCGGATCCTTTTGAGATATGTCAGCGAATTTGGTGGAGCACTTCCGCCAGCCCGCAAATTTCATAGCCCAACCATGCTGGCGACACTCACGACACTCACAGCTTTTCCGCCTCTTCGGCGGATTTGGCGCGCTTCAACGGTAAAGCGCGTCCGCCAAACGTGTCGGTCGGTGGGCATTCCTTCTCCGCCAAGAGACAACCTCGAGATTCATTGGATCTGGGCTGTTCTGAACTGAACCCTCCTGCAGAACCGACACACTGACAAAACGGGAAACCCCTTTCAACACGTTTCAACCGAGCTCAACCATCAAATTACTCAACCATTCCCACAATCTCAACCCAACCCACGCAGCCACGGCAACACCACATTTCCTCCCATTCTCTTTCTCCTCCACCCTTCTCCTCTTCACTCCATTTTCACCGCTCCACCTCCGTTCTCCTCGCATATTATGCTGAACAGCATTCCTAACATTCACAGTAGACTTCCCGGCGTTTTTACAGCCAACTCTGCGCTACGTCCACACGGCATCAACGTAGTTTTTGGAGCCGATTGCAGCGTTCAGGAACGAGCGTCGACGCTAGAAACGAGCTCCATCGTCAGCAGCGATCTCGTTAGTTAGCAGAAACGTCGCCTCCATCAGCAGAATCGGGTCTCTCCGCTAGCTGCGATGTCCTCGTCGACAGCGTCGTGTTTTGACGACGTCAACAATTCGGCCGGCCGTCAGCGGAAATTGTTGTCGGAAACGCTTCTTCCAGTCAGATTATGCTGTCAGAAGCAACGATTTCCGCGGTCAGCAGAAATTTCGGCCGTCCGTCAGCGATTTCCGCCATGAGAACGCACAATCCTGCATTCAAGTGTGAACGTTAAAGCTCGCGACCTCCATCGATTGCCGCATCTAAGTGTGAAGCTCGCGACGCGCCTCGTCAGAATCGCGCAGCCGTCGCTCGTCCATGGCAAGGCTGCGCGATGACATGGCACGGCAAGATCGCGATTGGACATGGCACGGCAAGATCGCGATTGGACATGGCACGGCAAGATCGCGATTGGACATGGCACGGCAAGACCGCGATTGGACATGGCACGGCAAGACCGCGATTGGACATGGCACGGCAAGACCGCGATTGGACATGGCACGGCAAGACCGCGATTGGACATGGCACGGCACGACCGCGATTGGACATGGCACGGCAAGACCCGCGATTGCTGTGTGGATAATCGCTTCGCGTCCAACCGCGTGATCCCTGCATCAGGTATGTTGCTCTTGCCGGACTGCTCTTGCCGGACTGCTCACATTAAACGCGTCTAGTGAATCTCGCATCGTTCGGTTTCGAAATCGTTATCTTACTTCTATTCCGCGTCTGGATGTGCAGAGCCCATTCAAAGCGCGTTGAAGCGTTGAGGCGAAACCGCGGGGGAGAAACGCGGCGAGCAGCTCATTGTGTCAAGTGGTGGTGGCGGACCATCACACACTGCCCCAGCAGCCGCGTTCAGCCACACAGCAGCTGCTCTCTACCCAACCCACCACAGCGAAGTACCTCCTCCTCCTCCTCCTCTCTGGTGTCGCCTCCTCCTCCTCCTCCCTGGTGTCGCCTCCTCCTCCTCCTCCTCTCTGGTGTCGCCTCCTCCTCCTCCTCTCTGGTGTCGCCTCCTCCTCCTCCTCTCTGGTGTCGCCTCCTCTTCCTCCTCTCTGGTGTCGCCTCCTCCTCCTCCTCTCTGGTGTCGCCTCCTCCTCCTCCTCCTCTCTGGTGTCGCCTCCTCCTCCTCCTCTCTGGTGTCGCCTCCTCCTCCTCCTCTATGGTGTCGCCTCCTCCTCCTCTCTGGTGTCGCCTCCTCCTCCTCCTCTCTGGTGTCGCCTCCTCCTCCTCCTCTCTGGTGTCGCCTCCTCCTCCTCCTCTCTGGTGTCGCCTCCTCCTCCTCCTCTCTGGTGTCGCCTCCTCCTCCTCCTCTCTGGTGTCTCCTCCTCCTCCTCCTCGCTGGTGTCGCCTCCTCCTCCTCCTCTCTGGTGTCGCCTCCTCCTCCTCCTCTCTGGTGTCGCCTCCTCCTCCTCTCTGGTGTCGCCTCCTCCTCCTCCTCTCTGGTGTCGCCTCCTCCTCCTCCTCTCTGGTGTCGCCTCCTCCTCCTCCTCTCTGGTGTCGCCTCCTCCTCCTCCTCTCTGGTGTCGCCTCCTCCTCCTCCTCTCTGGTGTCGCCTCCTCCTCCTCCTCTCTGGTGTCGCCTCCTCCTCCTCCTCTCTGGTGTCGCCTCCTCCTCCTCCTCTCTGGTGTCGCCTCCTCCTCCTCCTCTCTGGTGTCGCCTCCTCCTCCTCCTCTCTGGTGTCGCCTCCTCCTCCTCCTCTCTGGTGTCGCCTCCTCCTCCTCCTCTCTGGTGTCGCCTCCTCGTCCTCCTCTCTGGTGTCGCCTCCTCGTCCTCCTCTCTGGTGTCGCCTCCTCCTCCTCTCTGGTGTCGCCTCCTCCTCCTCCTCCTCTCTGGTGTCGCCTCCTCCTCCTCCTCTCTGGTGTCGCCTCCTCCTCCTCCTCTCTGGTGTCGCCTCCTCCTCCTCCTCTCTGGTGTCGCCTCCTCCTCCTCCTCTCTGGTGTCGCCTCCTCTTCCTCCTCTCTGGTGTCGCCTCCTCCTCCTCCTCCTCCTCTCTGGTGGTGTCGCCTCCTCCTCCTCCTCTCTGGTGTCGCCTCCTCCTCCTCTCTGGTGTCGCCTCCTCCTCCTCCTCTCTGGTGTCGCCTCCTCCTCCTCCTCTCTGGTGTCGCCTCCTCCTCTCTGGTGTCGCCTCCTCCTCCTCCTCTCTGGTGTCGCCTCCTCCTCCTCCTCTCTGGTGTCGCCTCCTCCTCCTCCTCCTCTCTGGTGGTGTCGCCTCCTCCTCCTCCTCTCTGGTGTCGCCTCCTCCTCCTCCTCTCTGGTGTCTCCTCCTCCTCCTCCTCTCTGGTGTCGCCTCCTCCTCCTCCTCCTCTCTGGTGTCGCCTCCTCCTCCTCTCTGGTGGTGTCGCCTCCTCCTCCTCCTCCTCTCTGGTGGTGTCGCCTCCTCCTCCTCCTCTCTGGTGTCGCCTCCTCCTCCTCTCTGGTGTCGCCTCCTCCTCCTCCTCTCTGGTGTCGCCTCCTCCTCCTCCTCTCTGGTGTCGCCTCCTCCTCCTCCTCTCTGGTGGTGTCGCCTCCTCCTCCTCCTCCTCTCTGGTGGTGTCGCCTCCTCCCCCTCCTCTCTGGTGTCGTCTCCTCCTCCTCCTCCTCTCTGGTGGTGTCGCCTCCTCCTCCTCCTCCTCTCTGGTGGTGTCGCCTCCTCCTCCTCCTCTCTGGTGGTGTCGCCTCCTCCTCCTCTCTGGTGTCGCCTCCTCCTCCTCCTCTCTGGTGTCGCCTCCTCCTCCTCCTCTCTGGTGTCGCCTCCTGGCATGGTGTGGCATGGATGGAATGGTGTGACATGGCATGATGTGGCATGGAATGGTGTGACATGGCATGGTGTGGCATGGATGGAATGGTGTGGCATGTCAGCATGCCATCTACAGAACGGCTGCACTGGATGGAAATGGAGGTCGATGAGAAGAGGAACCGTGGAGGGATGTGGCAAGGCAGGCATGGCTGCCACCACATTGAATGATAAACCAATGCTGGCAATTCCTTGGATCTGATGTCAGGTTTTGCAATTTGCCCTGGCTGGTCTGTTTGGGGACAAACAATATTCCATGTGCTGTGTACATCCTGATTTCCAGCCAGCTACCAATCCAGTACTTTGTACAATTGCATATTTATATCATACTGGAAGTTTTACGATATGCAGTACGTTACCAATGCAGGCATGTTATTTCTTTCCCAATCCCATTCCTCACTAGCCATTCAGACACTGGGTGGAGCAAACATTCATAGAGCATCTGCCTGCAACTAATAGTATGAACCGTAATCACTGGCATAAGGTAATCACTAGCATGGGGTAATATGTACAGGACGTATCTCACAGCCTGCCACCCAACACACTACCAGAGCCGAGACATGGGGGACAGCAGTTCCTCAAAGCACGGCTGCTGCTCATCCCGGGCAACACTCAATTGCTGCTGCTGCAGCATGTGAGAGTATTGACAGCACTCGATGCCGGCTCACATGGTGCCATGCACACTGCAGGTGGCAGCATGCAATGGCTGCCAGGCACTGTCAGCTCCCCTCCCATGCACAAGGGTGAAGGGGACACAGGTGGTACCAGGTCAGCAAGCCTGCACGCAGGCTCACAAGCAGCAACAGCAGCAGCAGCGTGTGGCACAGAGCCAGGCAGAGAGACATGCAGGGAGCTAGGCACGGCGATAGGCTCGGAGCTGGGTATGGCATCAGGCAGTCCGGCGGTCAGACGCTGGTAATCACCGTATGCCAGCAGCGCACTGGCTTCCTCCAATGCAGCCGCATCAGAGGCGTGAGGGACCACACGGCCACGAGGGGCATTGGCACCATGCGGATGAGGGTCCCTGTGTCCATGGGGGATGTGAGGGCCATGAGGAGGGGGGTCCTCTGGGCCGAGCAGGTCTTCTGAGAGCTGCAGCATGCGCTCGATGGCTGCTGCATCCAACACACCATGCTCCATGCCTGCTCCCCCACCCTGCACTGCATCCGCCCCATTCGTGCCCCTGCCACTCCACACCCCTGCACCAGCATACCCAGCAGCCCCAGCAGTCACAGCGCTATCAGTCTCAGCACCACCAGTCTCAGCAGCCCAAGCGTTCCCAGCAGACACAGCGCTACCAATGCTGCCCATCTGCTCGCGCACCAGCTGCACCCTGCTCTCCCTCAGTGCCTGCACCATCGCCCCCTGCTGCTCCACTGTTCCCTCTGGCACCCCGGCACCAGCAATCTCAGCAGTGCCAGAAGCCCAAGCGCTCTCAGCAGTCACAGCGCCACCAATGCTGCCCATCTGCTCGCGCACCAGCTGCGCCCTGCTCTCCCTCAGCGTATGCACCATCGCTCCCTGCTGCATCGCTCTCTCTTGCACACCATGCTCCATGCCTGCTCCTCCTGCATGCACCGCATCTGCCCCATCCGTGCCCCTACCACTCCACAACCCGGCACCAGCATTCTCAGCCAGCCCTGCAGTGCCAGCAGACCAAGCGTTCCCAGTAGCCCCTGCACTACCACTACTGCCCATCTGCTCGCGCACCAGCTGCGCCCTGCTCTCCCTCAGCGCCTGCACCATCGCCTCCTTTTGAGCCATCGCCCCCTGCTGCGCCATCGCTCTCTCCTGCACCCATGGGACTGCTCCGCCACACCCCCACGGCACTGCCATGCCAGGTGCGTGCATGCCGCCCACCGACATGACTGGGGGGCTTGCAAAAATGCTGCCGTACGGAACAAGCCCCCCACGCACCGTCAGAGCTGGCTGCTGACTCAGCTGGGCGGGCAAAACAGCAGGGCACGGAGGCAAATGCATGTTCGCCGCCCCCTGGTTTCCCGCTACAGCAAAAACGCCCTGACTCGAGTCACGATCCTGGCTCTTCTGATTCCAATTCACAATGCTGTGATCAGCAATGCCGCCGCCATGACTCCAGCCAGAGCACGCCACAGATTCCTGCTCCTCCGCCTGCTGCTCCCCGCGCATCGCTTGCCTGCTCTCCGCCTGCCTGCTCTCCGCCGACGGGTCGACGCGCCCCGCGCTGCTCGCCGCGGGCGCGCGGAACGACTCAACCGGCCCCTGCCACATGCCGCGCTTCTCCGCTGACGGGGCGCGCGTGCCGAGCGCGGATACGGAGGTAGACGCCGCGGCGGGCGCGGTGAGCGGCGGACAAGAGCGGTTGAAGATTTCTTGGAAGGTCATGCTGGGCAGTGGCAGGGCATCGATGTAGTCACATCGCGCTGCAGCGAGAGTTTCTGCGTTGATCGACGCGGTTCGGGAGGCCGCCGCCATGGCTGCACTAACGGTGCTCTCCGCTGGGTTGGAGTCGCGCGTTAGAAACGGCGCGCCGCCGGTGAACGCGAACCTCGCCAGTGACGGAGGCGTCGCGTCGTCGCTCGACGCGCAGCGCGGTACATGCGCAGGCGTTTCGACGGAGCGGCTCGTTCTCTCTCCGCCTCCGGCGTCGCCGCTGATCACGCCTGCAAAAGCGCCACCTTCGCTGTCGCTCGCAGCACTCCCGCCGCTGCCGCTTCCGCTGCTGATCAAGCCGCTGCGGGCGTCGGCGGCGCGCAAGCTTGCGCCGTGAGGGGGGCTGCTGATGGGCGCAGAAACTGCTGCCTCGTCGAAGAAGTTGAGCTGCGCGCGCGGCCCGTACAACTTCCGCGCTGCGCGGTCGTACGTCAGCGCAGCAGTCCGCGCGTCCGCGAACGACCCTAGCCAGATGCGCTTCTTGCTGCGCGGCGCGCGGATCTCCGCCACCCACTTCCCCCAACTGCGCTGCCGCACTCCGCGAAAGCCGTGCAGCGCGTTCTCCGGCCCGCCTTTGGCGCCTTTCCCCACCCTGTCGGCGCGCCTCGGAGCGCACCAAGACGGACCGGCGGCAGCACCACTATTAGAAGGAGTGACATTGAAGAACGCATCGGAACTCGCGTTCAATCCGCCGGCGAAGAGTGACTGGAGACGTCTGGCCCGTTCGCGGTTGCGGCGGGTCTCCGTCAGGACTAGGTCTGGGACTCATCGGCTTGGATAATTCTAGGACGAGTTAGATGATGGGCGTGGGAATGAGGAACGACTTCGAACAGCCACAGCCAAGGCGTTGTTTTGGAAATACTGAAGGAAAGACAGGAAAAGCTAACTTCGCGACGACACGAGTAGAGAGTGGAAGTGCGGGACGTAGGTGCAGACTTAACTGTCAAATACAAGGGCCTTTCCCTTAGACTTGAGCAGTCGTGTAGCTGTCGATATCGCGAGGGGATTATAGTAGTAAATCGAACCATGGCGGACCGCGGAATCATGTCTGCTCTTATGCTCTGAGTTCCCATGTGGGCCCGGACTAAATGTCGCTGGGTCCGATTTCCGTGCTTCAAAACTGATGCCTTGCTCCGATTTTCCCTTGCGTGAATCTTGTTCCGCGACGATCTACCTTCAGCTGCAGCACATCCGCGAGAGAACAGTGCGTGGCGAGAGTGAAGTGCGTTCGGCTGATGGATGGATATTACTGCAATCCCCACTCCCAGCAGTGCTAGGCAAAATGAATCAAGCAGCAGCGCTGCTGAACTAATCTTGAGATTCGAATCTACTGGTTCTGCGGATTTGTTGCTGGGTTGCGCACCTCGCCATTTCTGCAGTCCCTCTTCTCCTCGCCTCACATTGGGGAGAAAACTACGAGCTTTTTGCAGCGGCATCTGATGCCGAGTGGGAGGGAGTCTAGCAGAAGCCAACGGGCGGGGTGGGGGGAGAGGAGGGGGGGGGGGGCTAGGTGGCAAGGCAAAAGAGGAAACGGGGGGAAGGTATGGGGGCTAGGTGGCGAAGCGGGACATAGGGGGAAGGAAGAGAGGGAGAGCGAAGCAGGGGAGGCACGGAAGGGACGCGCGGGAACTGGATAAATGCCGCGCGCGGGGGCGCGATTCTCGATTCGATTGACGTGCTGAGGTGAGTCAGCAATTTCAAGAATCGGGGGAGGGAGATTTGAATTGGCGTCCCGGGAGAACATCAATCATCTGGTCTTCGGGGGACAAAGCGAGATTTGGCACCAAAAAAGCGATGTAGTCCGTGATCTGTTCAACTCGGTTTAGTTCGGTTCATTCTTAAAGCTCTGCTCTAAGATATTACCGATGGAATCTCTAGCTCCGAAAGCTCGTGACGAATCTCAAGCAGAAGCAGCTCGTGACGTGGCAAGGATCAATCAGGAGGTTCGAGCCACGAGAAGGGGGCTTGTCTATCAATCTCCGTCACGTGAAGTGCCTGACATCAGGAGGATCAGTCTGCTTGTAGATCGGGTGTGGTTCTGGCTCGATACATTTCCGCACTGTGTATTGGAAAATCAACTCCGGCAAGCTCCAACTGGTTCATATGGCGTACAGAAATGGGGTTATCTTTGGTACCTTCGAGAGGTTCTATTGGTCGTCCGTTAATATGCCTCTCAAGAAGGAAATTTAGAGAATGTCACACTGTAAGATGGTGCTTTGAGATAGGAAACACCATACAAACATTTAATGGTGAAGCGTCTGGTATGACCTCGGGCGAGGTCATACCACATTCAATACGTTCATACCATATAGTGGTATTTTATTGCAGTATTGACATGTGAAGTACGGTAGTACATGTGCGTAGCTTTGCAGAAAATCTCAAAGGTATGCTTTGTTTTATGAATTGATCCACTCGATATCACCTTCGATATAACCCCGCGCACCGGCTTTGCCGCCAATTCTCGACAGAGTTGTCAGACTGTCCCTCGCACGCACCCAACCAACATTAGCTCATCGTCATGCCACGCTATATACCCTACTCCACCATACCCGTGTTCATTAGACTGGTCAACAGCTCCTCGCAGTCGCCATTCTGACCTAAAAGAAATGGTCTGATTTTACTCGACAATGCTTACACGACCGCAGATTTTAGTCACATCGACCCGTATCGCCCGCACTCACACATCGTCCATCGCGAATTCTCTAACCGCCACGCCCACCACGCATCTTGCGAGATCAGCGTACATGCCCGTAGCTCAACCATAAGATTTTCACAGGCACACCACTCGGTGGGAAAGTTTCCTGGAAGCCGCTTGAAGCTCCTGAAATCTGGAATCTGTTCAGCGAAACATCTTTCGAGGTTTCCCCGCATGTCGCTGTCACATCTCGTCCCGCTCCCCGCGCAGTCAGCGCCAGGCCCGTCCCCGCTACGGCTGGCATTGCGGTCAGTCCGCCGCGCGCATTGCGTCTATCCGCCGGCGTCGCCTTGCAAACGCCCGCCCCGAGCTCGGCTGGCGCGCAGCAGCGGGGAGACGCGGAGCGCCGGCGGGCGGCACGCGGAGAGACTGGGCGAAGCGACGCCATGCGCGCGTGGAACGAGTGTCAGGTGTGGGAAATGGTGCTGCGCGGTTATCGAATTCTCATCATCATTAGTCGTGGGGCGGGATTGGCTGATGAATGCTGATGAACGGTGCAGCATATGTCGTTTCCCTCCTTTTCCCTCCTTCCCCGCCGTTCCCGCCTTCCCCCGTCCACTCCCGCAGATGCCACGCGCAGCACGGCAGCACAGCGGCCATCTTCGGCCCGCCTGAGGGGACGATGTTGCGCGAGGGAGAGGATGGGGGTGACACGTGGTGGGACGCGCAGTGCCTCTTCCTCCCCGTGGTGCTGCCGCCCGCACACGCAGCAGTAGCAGTTAATGCAACAACAGATGCAGACGGTGATGCAGCAGCAACGGCAGCAGCAGCAGCACCAGCGGGAGCAGGAGCAGGAGCAGGAGCAGCAGAAGCAGCAGCAGGAGCAGGAGCAGGAGCAGCAGCAGCAGCAGCAGGAGCAGCAGGAGCAGGAGCAGGAGCAGAAGAAGCAGCAGCACCACAGGGACTCGACGAGCTAGCAGCAGGCGGATTGGAGAGGTACTGGCGCATGTACCATTATGGCCGCTCCAGTAACACATGGGGGGGGGAACCCAGTCCCTCCGCTCCCTCCGCTCCCTCCGCTCCCTCCGCTCCCTCCGCTCCCTCCGCTCCCTCCGCTCCCTCCGCTCCCTCCGCTCCCTCCGCTCCCTCCGCTCCCTCCGCTCCCTCCGCTCCCTCCGCTCCCTCCACTCCCTCCACTCCCTCCACTCCCTCCGCTCCCTCCGCTCCCTCCACTCCCTCCACTCCCTCCGCTCCCTCCGCCTCCCCCTCCTCCTCCTCGTCCTCCTCCTCCTCTCCCCTCCCTCCTCTCCCCGCGCTCTTCACCACAGGCAGCATAGGCTTAGCAATCAGCACTGACGGCATGACATGGACCAGAGGGAGAGGGCCGGAGGCACGCGGGGCGATTCTCACCCCACGCTCGCACGACCCGGCAGCGTTTGATTCCTTGCATGTGGGGTGCGGCGATGTGGTGTGGGTTGAGCCTGGGGATACAGGCAAGGGGGGCATGAAAAGGGGAGAGGAAGACAAGAGGCAAGACGGGGTAGAAGGTAGGATGGAAGGAGGGGTAGAGGGAGCGCGTGGGAAGGGCGAGGCGAGTGAGCGTGCACGGTGCCACCATGCGCATCGGCATTGCCACGTCCCCAGATGGGATGCACCTCCACCGCGTTGCAACTTCCGGTGCTGCTGCTGCTGCTAGTGGTGTGAGTGGCACTGGTGGTGCGCTGTTAGCAGTACGGGAGGGAGTGGTGGTGGATGTAGGCGCAGCAGGCGACCCGGATGCCTGCTGTTTGTAGCTACACGACCGTGTAACAGATGATCTGTTTGTAGCCTGGCCGCGTGTGCTCACTCCCTCCATGCTCGACCGTGCCACGCCTGCTGCTGCCTCCCACCCTGCTCAAGCAACTCTACCTCAGGTGAGTTGCTTCCATCCACACGCACCTCTGCCTCTGCGCACTTACTAACTCGCGCCCACTCCACTCTTCGCCTCATGTTGCCCTGCTGCTCTTTTCTTTCCTACTTGTATGTCCTCCAGGGACCTCTCTTTTGATTCCTCATAATGCCCTTCCCCACTCCCACACCATTCCATGCCCATCCTCACTCGTGCCCCCATACCCAAGCTCTATCCCTATGCCACCCTCGCCCTCAACCCCACCTCCACCCCACCCCACCCCACTCCACCCCTCAGCACCTCTGGCTCATGACCTACAGCGCCATGTCCTCCGCGTCCCCCTCCTGCATCCTCCTCGCCTCCTCCCCCAACGGCCTCTCCTGGACCCGCCACGGCCCCATCCTCTCCCCCGGCGCGCCCGGTGCATGGGACGCGGCAGGGGTGGGGCGGCGCCACGTGACTGTGCATGCGGGTGTGCTTGCCATGTGGTATGCGGGCGTGGGGGGGATGGGAGGCATGGCATTGGGCTAGCGGTGTCGCGTGATGGGTTCACGTGGGGGAAGGCTGAGAGGGAAGGGTGTGAGCCAGGAGGGCCGGTGTTTGGGCCGTGGGAGGAAAGGGAGGCTGGGGAAGAGGAGAGTGAAGTGGGTACGAGAGGGAGGGGGGGACAGAGTGCAGTTGGGGTAAGGGAAAGGGACAGGGATGGGTATGGGGGTAGGAATGGTGATGAGGATGGGGATGGGGATGGGGACGGGGATGGGGATGGGGATGGGGATGGGGATGGGGACGGGGATGGGGATGGGGACGGGGATGGGGATGGGGACGGGGACGGGGATGGGGATGGGGACGGGGACGGGGATGGAAATGGGGACGGGGACGGGGACGGGGATGGGGATGGGGATGGGGATGGGGATGGGGACGGGGATGGGGATGGGGATGGGGACGGGGACGGGGATGGGGATGGGGATGGGGATGGGGATGGGGATGGGGACGGGGAGGGGGATGGGGACGGGGACGGGGACGGGGACGGGGACGGGGACGGGGATGGGGATGGGGATGGGGACGGGGATGGAAATGGGGATGGGGATGGGGACGGGGATGGGGATGGGGATGGGGATGGGGATGGGGATGGGGACGGGGACGGGGACGGGGATGGGGATGGGGATGGGGATGGGGATGGGGACGGGGACGGGGACGGGGATGGGGATGGGGATGGGGATGGGGATGGGGATGGGGATGGGGATGGGGATGGGGATGGGGATGGGGAAAGGGATGGGGATGGGGATGGGGATGGGGATGGGGACGGGGATGGGGATGGGGATGGGGATGGGGATGGGGACGGGGATGGGGATGGGGATGGGGATGGGGACGGGGACGGGGACGGGGACGGGGATGGGGATGGGGATGGGGATGGGGATGGGGATGGGGACGGGGACGGGGACGGGGATGGGGATGGGGATGGGGATGGGGATGGGGATGGGGATGGGGATGGGGATGGGGACGGGGACGGGGATGGAAATGGGGATGGGGATGGGGACGGGGATGGGGATGGGGATGGGGATGGGGATGGGGACGGGGACGGGGATGGGGATGGGGACGGGGACGGGGACGGGGATGGGGATGGGGATAGGGACGGGGACGGGGACGGGGACGGGGACGGGGACGGGGACGGGGACGGGGACGGGGACGGGGACGGGGACGGGGACGGGGACGGGGAGGGGGAGGGGGAGGGGGAGGGGGAGGGGGAGGGGGACGGGGACGGGGACGGGGACGGGGAAGGGGAAGGGGACGGGGACGGGGACGGGGACGGGGACGGGGACGGGGACGGGGACGGGGACGGGGACGGGGACGGGGACGGGGATGGGGATGGGGATGGGGATGGGGACGGGGATGGGGATGGGGATGGGGACAGGGACGGGGACGGGGAGGGGGATGGGGACGGGGACGGGGACGGGGACGGGGACGGGGATGGGGATGGGGATGGGGATGGGGATGGGGACGGAAATGGGGATGGGGATGGGGACGGGGATGGGGATGGGGATGGGGATGGGGATGGGGATGGGGATGGGGACGGGGACGGGGATGGGGACGGGGACGGGGACGGGGAGGGGGATGGGGATGGGGACGGGGACGGGGACGGGGACGGGGACGGGGAGGGGGATGGGGATGGGGACGGGGATGGGGATGGGGATGGGGATGGGGAAAGGGATGGGGACGGGGACGGGGACGGGGAGGGGGACGGGGACGGGGACGGGGACGGGGACGGGGACGGGGACGGGGACGGGGACGGGGACGGGGACGGGGACGGGGACGGGGACGGGGACGGGGACGGGGACGGGGACGGGGACGGGGACGGGGACGGGGACGGGGAGGGGGAGGGGGACGGGGACGGGGACGGGACGGGGACGGGGACGGGGACGGGGACGGGGACGGGGACGGGGACGGGGACGGGGACGGGGAGGGGGACGGGGACGGGGACGGGGACGGGGACGGGGACGGGGACGGGGACGGGGACGGGGACGGGGACGGGGACGGGGACGGGGACGGGGACGGGGACGGGGACGGGGACGGGGACGGGGACGGGGACGGGGACGGGGACGGGGACGGGGACGGGGACGGGGACGGGGACGGGGACGGGGACGGGGACGGGGACGGGGACGGGGACGGGGACGGGGACGGGGACGGGGACGGGGACGGGGACGGGGACGGGGACGGGGACGGGGACGGGGACGGGGACGGGGACGGGGACGGGGACGGGGACGGGGACGGGGACGGGGACGGGGACGGGGAGGGGGACGGGGACGGGGACGGGGACGGGGACGGGGACGGGGACGGGGACGGGGACGGGGACGGGGACGGGGACGGGGACGGGGACGGGGACGGGGACGGGGACGGGGACGGGGACGGGGACGGGGACGGGGACGGGGACGGGGACGGGGACGGGGATGGGGATGGAAATGGGGACGGGGACGGGGACGGGGACGGGGACGGGGACGGGGACGGGGACGGGGACGGGGACGGGGACGGGGAGGGGGAGGGGGATGGGGATGGGGATGGGGATGGGGATGGGGATGGGGAAAGGGATGGGGATGGGGACGGGGACGGGGACGGGGACGGGGACGGGGACGGGGACGGGGACGGGGACGGGGACGGGGATGGGGAGGGGGACGGGGACGGGGACGGGGACGGGGACGGGGACGGGGATGGGGATGGGGATGGGGATGGGGACGGGGATGGGGATGAGGATGGGGATGGGGATGGGGATGAGGATGGGGATGGGGACGGGGATTGGGGGGCACGGGCAGCAAGACCTCCTCTGACTTGAAGATTGGTGTGGCGCTTGGCACGAGCGGTGCACTGGGGGTGTGGCGCAGGGGCGGTGAGGGGTAGCTTGTGGTTAGACTGTTGGAGAATTAGGTTGTAAGGGGCAATGACGGAGACATGAGCAGGAGAGGGCAGGGATCGAGAGAAGCAACCCCCAACTGCACACTTGTCAGTCTGCGCTTGGGTGTGTGCCTGTGTGTTGGTGAATTGTACACACATCTTTCCACCAAACTACCAGTACATGCACCAAGTCGTGGATTACCAGTACCGTATCAATTAGTATAATGGCAACCATCCATTTGGCACGGCATGGCATGGTCCATGGCACATGTCACAGCGAAGCACTAGAAGCAGCACTGCTTGTAACAGCAGCAACACGCACGCAAATCAGTCATACCACAACCAACAGGTGCCAACGCAAATAACAAGAGAGGCCAGCAGCAGCACATGACACGGCTGGCCTGCCTGCCGGTCACTTGCTTGCAGTTGCAGGTGACCACAATGGGGTTAGCCTAGCATAGCCTCCTTCTCTATCTTCTCGTTCCAGTCAGCCAGCCAGCGTCACTCAAGTGTGTAAACGGCAGGTAGGTGGGTCTTCGCATCGCCTCTCTACCCCTTGGTCCAGGACACCTGCAGGTGTGAGAAGGCGAGCTCAAACTCCCTCTCGTCCACTCGGCTGCGACGGGCTGCTGGGGACACACTGCGACTCCTTCCCCATGCCGTGCCATCTTCGCTCCGGCCACTCCTTCCCCATGCCGTGCCATCTTCGCTCCGGCCACTCCTTCCCCATGCCGTGCCATCTTCGCTCCGGCCTTCAGGTCCAGCCGTGTGAGCTGCTAGTCGTAATAGCCGTAGTTCACTCGCAGACCTGCACCAACCTTAATTTCTGGTCATGGTTTATTTGCTGTGACTTTTCTGGCAATCGATAAACGTGTAAATGTCAAAGGTTCTTAGGACGCATAGGAGGTCTTCTACGTCAGTTCCGATGGCTTTAATCAAACCGATGCGATATTAAGATGCTAATTCAGATGGCATTCTAGCTGAGACGGATAGCAGGACAGCATATCAGTAGAGACAGATATAAAGCTGTCAAGAGACGTCACTCCGCAAGAACAACGCTGCCGCTGCTTCGACCATCGTATCAACATTTCTGTGTTTCACCGTCAATGCAACATCACTGCCGTTTCGGCGTGTGCCTGTCTTTCGCTGTCTATGCAACGCCACTGCCGTTTCTTTTGCCCATGTGCCTTTGCCTGCTATGCCTGTGCCTGTGCCTGTGCCTGTGCTTGCTGTGCTTGTGCTGCTATGCCTGTGCCTACTGTGCCTGTCCCTGTGCCTCTGCTTGCTGTGCCTCTGCCTGCTGTGCCTGTGCCTCTGCCTGCTGTGTCTGTGCCTGTGCCTGCTGTGCTTGTGCCTCTGCCTGCTGTGCCTGTGCTTGTGCCTGCTGTGCTTGTGCATCTGCCTGCTCTGCCTGTGCATGAGGCTGTGTATGTCCCGGTGCCTGCTGAGGCTGACCCTGTGCCTGAATCTGTCCCTGTGTCTGAGGCAGTCGCTGTGCCTGAGGCAGTCGCTGTGGCTGTAGCTGTCGCTGCAGTGGTTGTCGGCGAGGAGGAGCTCTCCCTGTTGCATACATGACTTGCACCTCACGGTGCTGTAACATAACAGCACACATTATCACATGGTATGACAGAGAATGACCACGAAAAACACAAAGTTCAAATGAATGACCAACCATTGTACAAAAAATACTGCAAGAATAATGAGATGAAACCGAGAAATTACTCATCCAAATCATCCTAGGTGGATCAGTAACGACCTTCATTGCCTCCTCCAGCGTCCGATACTTGACAAAGCCATATCCTCTGAGATGAAACAATACAAATGACAAAAAAGCAAGCTAGTTTAATCAGGATATAAACCAACCTTCTAAAATAGCAAAAGAGTAGAAAAACACAAGCTAAAGAGAAGTACACAAGTGACCGAACCAACTACGACACACACACACATCCCTGTATGAAAACGACAAACAACATATGTACAACCACACCTACTCACGTTGCGCGTCCTCGCTCATTAATGATGTCACATTCTTCAATCTCCCCGTACTGCTGAAAAATGTCTTGAAATTGTTCCTTCGACAACTTAAAAGGAAGGCTCTGTACATAAACTCTACGCGTCGGCAGCTCGACTGAAGCAGGTTGTCTTCCTCGAGCAGGCTGCCCTCCTCGAGTAGACAGCGCGGCTAGAGCAGGCTGCGCGGCGGCTGGAGCAGGCTGCGCGACGGCTGGAACAAACTGCGCGGCGGCTGGAGCAGGCTCGGCAATTGGAGCAAGCTGCCCGGCAACTGAAGCAGGCTGCCCGGCAACTGCAGCTGGCTGTCCGGCAACAGGAGCAGGCTGCTCGGCAACTGGAGCAGGCTGCCCGGCAACAGGAGCAGGCTGCTCGGCAATTGGAGCAGGCTGCACGGCAACTGTGGCAGCATGCCCGGCAACCGGAATAGGCTGCCCGACAACTGGAGCAGGCTGCACGGCAACTGGAGCAGGGTGCCCGGCAACTGGAGCAAGCTCCTCGACAACTGGAGCAGGCTGCCCGGCAACAGGAGCAGGCTGCTCGGCAACTAGAGCAGGCTGCACGGCAACTGTGGCAGCATGCCCGGCAACCGGAATAGGCTGCCCGACAACTGGAGCAGGCTGCACGGCAACTGGAGCAGGCTGCCCGGCAACTGGAGCAGGGTGCCCGGCAACCGGAATAGGCTGCCCGACAACTGGAGCAGGCTGCACGGCAACTGGAGCAGGCTGCATGGCAACTGGAGCAGGCTGCCCGGCAACTGGAGCAAGGTGCCCGGCAACTGGAGCAGGGTGCCCGGCAACTGGAGCAAGCTCCTCGACAACTGGAGCAGGCTCCTCGACAACTGGAGCAAGCTCCCCGGCGGCTGGAGCAGACTGCGCGGCGGCTGGAGCGGTTTGGCCGTCATTCTCGTTGTCCGGCATCGACATGGGCTCCCAAATCGTAGGACGATAGAAATATGCGTCATGGTTCTGATTCGAGAGTAAACATAAAGATAGAGAAATGAAATCATCTACGAACAAGAATCAGAAGCCTAAAAAATAAAAGAAAAAAAAATTACAATAAGACGATAGAGATAATCAAATAATAACAACATAGCTCCACTTACTTGAATGACCATCTTTTCCTCACAACGAAGCGCCAAGCATGCAGAGCGTGTTGATTTGAAAATGATGATCCCAGTGGGTATGTGCCTACTCGGCGATTCAATAACGAAGCCGGCAAATTTCACCTCGCCAAACTTTTCAAACGCCTGCGAATCAACAAACGCAAACAAGTTCACACAACACTCAACTAAGAATAACGCCAGAAAAAATCAGAGTTAAGATTCATAGCACAAATCATTGTCAATCGATTGCACAACCAATTAAATAATATAAACTTTGACTTACTTTCTTCAACGTATCTGCTGAGATGTTAGGCACCCCTAACACATGGAACTTGCGGCTCGCCTCGTCAGCGTTGACGACGTTTTCCATTTCCTCAAGATAAAGCTTGTGCTCCATAACCCTGTGTCACGCACATGTGAAAGAAAGTTAGTGCATAATAAGAGTAAGCACTAGTGCATACCATCATAAAAACCATAACATCATCTATAATAGGTCCTGCTATGACCAACATAACCGAAAACAGAAAGGGGTGAATGTAACTTACCAAGGAAAGACCATAGAAATAAGATTCTCCTTCGAAATAGTTTTCATCTCGTCTTTTATCACATCCTTGTCGATATCACCCAATGACGACTCCTCAAGCCGCTTCCTCTTCTCTCCTTGATCCATGGCTCTCGAGCGATGTGCACGCGGAGATGCCTGCAGTAACACAAGAGAAAAACATGATGTTAAAAACAGGAAGGGGGCAGTTGTAGCAGGAGAGGCGGCCGCAGCAGGTGGGCGGGGAGGAGAGGCGGCCGCAGCAGGTGGGCGGGGAGGAGAGGCGGCCGCAGCAGGTGGGCGGGGAGGAGAGGCGGCCGCAGCAGGTGGGGGGGGAGGAGAGGCGGCCGCAGCAGGTGGGGGGGGAGGAGAGGCGGCCGCAGCAGGTGGGGGGGGAGGAGAGGCGGCCGCAGCAGGTGGGGGGGGAGGAGAGGCGGCCGCAGCAGGTGGGGGGGGAGGAGAGGCGGCCGCAGCAGGTGGGGGGGGAGGAGAGGCGGCCGCAGCAGGTGGGGGGGGAGGAGAGGCGGCCGCAGCAGGTGGGGGGGGAGGAGAGGCGGCCGCAGCAGGTGGGGGGGGAGGAGAGGCGGCCGCAGCAGGTGGGGGGGAGGAGAGGCGGCCGCAGCAGGTGGGGGGGGAGGAGAGGCGGCCGCAGCAGGTGGGGGGGGAGGAGAGGCGGCCGCAGCAGGTGGGGGGGGAGGAGAGGCGGCCGCAGCACGTGGGGGGGGAGGAGAGGCGGCCGCAGCAGGTGGGGGGGGAGGAGAGGCGGCCGCAGCAGGTGGGTGGGGAGGAGAGGCAGCCCCGCACGATGTTGCGCCGTGCCGAAAAAGTGCTGCGCGTGCACCCCGTCCATCATCACTGACGACGGCACGTGCACCTGGGTGAGGAGAGGGGGCGGGTGGGGAGGGAGGGGCAGGGAGGGGCAGGGAGGGGAGGATACTTGTGAGTCTATGTGAAGAAGTGCTGCGCGTGCACCCCGTCCACCCTCACTGACGACGGCACGTGCACCTGCAATGGGGAAGGGGGGTGAGGGGTGGAGACCGCGGAGGAGGGGGAGGGGTGGGGAAGGGAGGGGGAATATGTATGCAAGCTGACTCAAAGTAGTGCTGCGCGTGCACCCCGTCCACCATCACTGACGACGGCACGTGCACCTGCATTCGGGAAGGAACAAGGATGTGTGAGGGGGAAATGGGGTTGAGAGGGATGAAAAGGGTAAGTGAGAAGGTGGGGACGGGGGGTGGGAAAGAGGGAAATAGCATCACAGCAGAGGCTCACAGCACAGCCGGGAACCAGTAAGACGAAAAAAGAGATGGGGCAATGCATGACGCAGCACCACCCACCTCCATCACAGCAGAGGCTCACAGCAGAGGCGGGAACCAGTAAGACGAAAAAAGGGTTGGGGCAATGCAATGCATGGCGCAGCACCACCCACCTCCATCAAGTCGCTGAAGGTCTGAACCCTCCTTTCCATCTCCCTTCCCTGGTGTCTCGATTGCAGCCTCTGTTTCTCCATTCGCTGCAGTCATCTCTGCTCCTGCTGCTGCCGCCGCACGGGGTCAGCACGGGCCAGCACGTGCACCCACTGCTCTGAGAGGCCGAAGCTCCTGGCCTTGGACAGCAGCATGGGGGCGAGCTCGGCTTCTAGCACTCGCATGCGCGGCATGGCCCACAGCCGCCCGTTCATCAGCAGGCTGTTGTCTGCCCCCGCCTCCTCCTCCTGGTGCTGCTGCTGCTGCTGATGCTCACCGGCCTTGTCTCCCTCCTCCTGTGCCTCTGCGGCAAGAAAAGGGAGTTAAAGCGAGAGAGATTGGCAACCTTTTCGAGCTTGATCCACAAGTTATGGCAATAAATCATCCAGGTGAAGGGGTGCATTTCGAGATGGGCAGCCCGCGCACAAACTGCAGATCGTCCGTTCCGCCATCGCCGTACTTCAGCTGGAAGAGGGGAAGAGGGGGGCACGGTTTGGGAGGAGGGGAGGTGGTTCAGGACAGGGCTTGGACTTTTGAGAGCTTAAAAGGAGGATTCGTGGGGGCCAATGTCAGTTTACGTTTAAACACAGGACAATGGATGGGAAAGAGGTTTGGAAGGACTAGGAGAGAAAAGAAGACCTCAAGTTCAATTACTGATAATGGGAGGGAGAAAGAAGAACGTGAGGAAGCTCAAAGACGGAGAGCAAGAGGGAGAGGGAATGCGATGCACTAAAGGGGAGAAGAGTAAGGCGAGGAAAAAGGAGAGGAGAGAGTAGAAAAGGGAGGAGGGGGGCAGGCAGCGGCGTACGAAGGTGGAGAAGGAGCCCCAGAGGGCTCTCACGGCGCCCGAGTCGTCTGCCAACAAGCCCAAGAAGGACTGCCCGAAGTCTGTGAGGCACAGAGGGCAGTGTGCACGGGGTGGATGGGGTGGAGGGGATGGGGTTAGCACCGAGTCGTCTGCCAACACGCCCAAGAAGGACTGCCCGAAGTCTGTGAGACACAGAGGGCAGTGTGCACAGGGTGCACGGGGTGGAGGGGATGGGGTTAGCAATGCACCTGCAAGGTGGAGAGTGCTTACTTCTGGAATAATGGCTGTGGGCACTGTAGGCCAACTTCTGGCAGCATGAGGCCAGCACTGCCCACTGCAATAGGGGAGAGACGTTCAGTTGAGATGCAAGGGTGGAAGGAGGGGTGGAAGGAGGAGAAGAGAGAGAACTTGGTGCCACTAGCAGCAGGCTGTTGATCACCTCACCCCGTACACCTCCTCCATGAAGGGCGATGTGGCGTTGCGGTCGGACATGGGCGCTAGCACCGCCCACTGCGTTGATCTCATTTCAACAGCATTGAGGCCAGGATTGAACATCCTTGAAGCCCAAAGGCTGAAGAGCAGCAGATGGAGGAGGAGGAGGAAGCAGAGGTGGCGAGGATGAAGGAAAAAAACAAAGGAGGTGGCAAGAGGAGACAAGGAGGGAGAAACACACCTTGGGAGCTCGGCAGACGTCCATGAGTGTGTTGGAACGCTCTCTGATCCATGCCTCCACGTACACTCCGAATAGCTCCCTTGCATCTAGGCCCCCAGGCACCTTGCTGGCCTCGGTAATCAGGGGTGGGGCAGGGAGAAGGAGACGGAGAATGAGAAAGAGAGAGAGTGCTGATGCGTCTCTGATCCATGCCTCCACGTACACTCCGAACAGCTCCCTTGCGTCTAGGCCCCCAGGCACCTTGCTGCTCGAGATGACAAGGGGGAAGGACAGATGCACGCAGCAGTGATTGGGGGTGCTGATGCAAAGGGAAGGGAACAGCAATCATGCGGATGCCATTCCACTGCCAAACTGGTATTGAAGCAGCCACGATGCAACCACGAATTAAACCCGAATGCGTCATTTGAGGATTCTAAGAAAAAACATTCAGTCTAATAGACCACAGATCGATGCACCCACGTTGCCCCATCCAGCCCACCATAGGTCAACCCAAACAAACAAGCAAACAAGCATGATGTCCCACTCACTCACCCCACGATAATCGCATACCAACGCAACTACAATGCCTCACTCACTCGCCCCACGCCCCACAGCATGAGCCGATCCTCCACGTCAGCACCACAAATCAAAACCATGAAAAACCCAAGACCAATGCAGCCACAATGCTTCACTCACCCCACGCCCCACAGCATGAGCCTGTCCTCCACGTCAGCAGTGGCGTGCAGCAGGTTCTTGACATGTGGCAGCGGGTGCTGAGGTGGCACCGCCAGCAGGAACTAGTTGACTCGCCTCTGCAGCTCCACCATGTACACGCCAGCTGTCAGCTCGGGTAAATCCACAAAGCTGACGTGACGGGGGGTGGGGTCAATGGATGAAGAGGTTGGGTTGGGTTGGGTTGGGTTGAAGGGCAGCTCGAAGCCAGCAGGAGCTGGTTGACTCGCCTCTGCAGCTCCACCATGTACACTCCGGCTGTCAACTCGGGGAGATCGACGAAGCTAAGAGGGTGTGGGGGAAGATTTCAAAGGATGAAGAGGTTAGGGAGTCAATTCAATGTCAAGTCTGGTTGACTCGCCTCTGCACCTCCACCATGTACACGCCAGCTGTCGGCTCGGGTGGGTAGGTAGGCCCACGAAGCTGGGAGGTGGGGGGGAGAAGGGAAGAAGGGAAGGGAAGCGCCAGCTTGTTCAAGCACGCCGAGCCAGCCCTTTCTTTGCTCCACCATGTACACGCCAGCTGTCGGCTCGGGTGGGTAGGTAGGCCCACGAAGCTGGGAGGTGGGGGGGAGAAGGGAAGAAGGGAAGGGAAGCGCCAGCTTGTTCAAGCACGCCGAGCCAGCCCTTTCTTTGCTCCACCATGTACACGCCAGCTGTCGGCTCGGGTGGGTAGGTAGGCCCACGAAGCTGGGAGGTGGGGGGGAGAAGGGAAGAAGGGAAGGGAAGCGCCAGCTTGTTCAAGCACGCCGAGCCAGCCCTTTCTTTGCTCCACCATGTACACGCCAGCTGTCGGCTCGGGTGGGTAGGTAGGCCCACGAAACTGACATGGGGATGGATGGGAGTGAAGAAGAGGAAAGCGGAAGCGGTGGGAATGAGAGGCACGATGGAGATGGCAAGTTGATGTTACTTTTGAGAATTCTCAAACGATTCCCAATGTCCGCTTGCAAATGTGAGACAAGATGCGCTGGTTGTGAATTCCAATGTCTGCCTGCACCTCTCACAGTACACGCACCCACATCCACCCACACTGCCATACCTGTGCACAGCACAACCGCCCCACACTCACGCACACACAGCAGCTGTTACCTGGGCAGAATGTGTTGGTCGTGAATGCCGATATCCCCCCTGCACCTCCCGCCACATGCCACACACACGCTTGCACCCCCATCCTACACCAGGCCAACGCACTCACACAAATCCACAAACCAGCCAACACACAAACCCACCTGGGCAGTATGTGTTGGTTGTGAATGCCTATACCAGCCTGCACCTCCCTCCACATGGCCACACAACACACGCACCTGCACCTGCAACCCCATGCCACACTAGGGCAGCGCACCTGGGCAAGATGTGTTGGTTGTGAATGCCTATGTCCGCTTGCACCTCCCTCCACATCGCCACACACGCACTTGCTCTTACAACCCCACGCCATAACCGCACTGCACCACCCCGCCTCCACACCTCCTTCCCCACGTGATCTGCCAATAACCCTCCTTCCCCCCCTCTCCTCTCACCTGCAGGTACCCACAGAACTGCTGCTGCACCTCTGGCAGCAACAAGTCATTCAGAAGCCCAAACAGGTGCACCGCGGGGGGAATCGCCGGCGCCACCAGCGCTGCCGCCTCTGCCGCCACCAGCGATCGTCTCGGTGCCTTTCCCCAGCCTTACACACACCCTTGTTCCCAGTGATCCCCCAGTCTCACCTGCAGGTATTCGCAGAACTGCTGCTGCACCTCTGGCAGCAGCAGGTCGTTCAGAAGCCCAAACAGATGCACCGCGGGAGGGATAGCCGGCGCCACCAGCGCTGCCGCCTCTGCCCCCACCAGCGATCGCCCCAGGGAGGCACAGAGGTGGGCGGCGGAACGGGACGAGTCGGCGATGCCTGAAGGGGCAGACTCGCTGAGCGACTTGTAGTTTTCAAATGTGAGCTGCAGGAGGTCGCCCACACACTCTTCCATGTCTGCTAGCATGCGTGCCTGTTGTATGGAGGACAGAGGGGTGGAGAGAGGTGGATAGCGGTTCAGAGGTGTGGCCAGCGTCACCAGTGCGGCCGCCTCTGCCCCCACCAGCGATCGCCGGAGGGAGACACAGAACAGAGGTGGGCGGCGGAACGGGACGAGTCGGCGATGCCTGAGGGGGTAGCCTCGCTGAGCGACTTGTAGCTCTCAAAGGTGAGCTGGAGAAGGTCTCCCACTTTCTCCTCCATGTCTGCTAGCATGCACGCCTGCAAGTAGAAGGGATGGAAGAACGAGGCATACAGAGGGGTGCAGAGAGGTGGGTAACGGGGTGGGAAGAATCGGCGATGCCTGAAGGGGCAGACTCGCTGAGCGACTTGTAGCTCTCGACTTGTTGCAGGAGGTCGCCCACTCCTCCATGTCTGCTAGCATGCGCGCCTGGGGTGGGATGAGAACAGACGGGTCCAGAGAGGTGGGAAGCGATGGGGGGAAGTGGGCGATGGGCGAAGCGGAAGGGGCAGAGTCGCTGAGTGACCTGTAGTTGTCATTCTCAAAGGTGAGTTTCGACTAAGGGTTTTTCGAGGTTTGGAGGCTTTGAGTTTTTCTTGAATTTCTAGGAACAACATCACAAGTTTTGATCCTTTCTGCTAAGCGTATTCTCAGAAGTTTGCTGCTACTCCCAACATGAACCTTGAAGCTGAGGGACCTGTAGTTATCATTCTCAAAGGTGAGTTGAAGGAGGTCTCCCACTCGCTCTTCCATCTCTGCTAGCATGCGCGCCTGGGGTGGGGAGGAGTGAAGGGCAATTTGGTAAAGAGCAGAGGGGTGCAGAGAGGTGGGCAGCGGTGCAAGAGAGTGCTTCCATGTCACACCTGTACAAGGGGGGAGGGAAGGGGTGATGAAGGGGAGAGGAGGGGGAAGGGCGGAGAGGAGGCACGCTAGAGAAGTATTGTGGACGAGGCACCAGCTGTGGGGCGGGCGGGCGTTCCATTGCTGTTTATCCGACATAGTCACACCTCAAGGATTACTCACCTCTTGTTTAGTCACACTGCTGCCGTCACTGTCGTGTGCATGCAGCACCGGCGCCAGCAGCTGATGGATCAGGGTAAGGCAGTCAGCTGTTGGTGTTGCCACGTCCATCACTCGTGTGAGGTACCTGCGCAATGGGGCAGAGACGTACAGAGGTGAATAGGAAAAAGGGAGAGATGGGACAGGAGTGAGAAACTGTCGTGTGCATGCAGCACCGGTGCAAGCAACTGGCGGATGAGAGCGAGACAGTCGGCTGTTGCTGTTGTCACGTCCATCACAAGCGTGAGGTACCGGTCAAACTCGACGTGGATGGAGAACCGGAATTGTGGAGAAAAAAAAAAAAAATGTTGGGTTTGGCCGTTGGGTTTTCTTACGCCAAAGAAGGTGGTGGTTGGGAGCGTGGGGTGTTGGGTCTGGTGTTGGCAGGATTTAGACTAAGCGTACCTGAGCTTAGAATAATGTGGGGAGACACCATAGCACGTAGCGAACTGGTCGCAGAGCCACTCCCAGGGGCCTGAGAGGCGGAGGTTGCGCGCGTGGGGTGTCGGGTGGGGTGTTGGAAGGACTCTTGGGCTAAACGCACCTGAGGTTCGTGTAGTGTGGAGAGACGCCATAGCAGGTGGCGAACTGGTCGCACAGCCACTCCCAGGGGCCCGAGAGGCGCAGGTTGCGAGCATGGGGTGTTGGGTGTTGGCAGGACTCTTGAGGTAAGCGCACCTGAGCTTGGTATAATGAGTAGAGACGCCATAGCAGGTAGCAAATTGATCGCACAGCCACTCCCAGGGGCCCGAGAGGCGCAGGTTGCGCGCGTGGAAGCCCTGAGCTGCCATGGCTGCTGCGAGCACCCAGTCGTATGCTGCTGACTCTGTGATGGGCTGGCACTGTTGGTGGGGGGAAGATGGAGGAGGGGAGAGAGAGCAGCAGCACGCATGAAGATCGAGGTAGGAAGAGGGGATAACTGCGCTGCCATGGCTGCTGCGAGCACCCAGTCATATGCTGCTGACTCGGAGATGGGCTGGCACTGGAGGTGGCGGGAACGAGGGTAACAAAGGGGAAGCAGGTGAGCGGATTGAAGGTGTGGGCATGGAAGGCATCCCCGAGCTGCCACTGCTGCTGTCAGCATCCCCTCACACACCTGCGTTTCATATTCTCTCACACAAGCAACGAGAGCCACGGCGATCTGCATGCAAACCATCTCCTGCTGACACATTCTCACACATTTGAGTCCATCCGGAAGCAAGCATCCCACTCACACCCTCACACGCTCAAACACAATTGAACACACCCCTACACACCCCCATCCCCACCCCCCCGCGCACCTGCATGCTATAGTCCCTGGCACAGGGCACGGGAGACGCGGCGATCTGCACACGGGTTACATCCTGCTCACATTGGGATCGACCCAAAAACAAACAACCTAGTCACACGTCACACCCTCACAGTACAGTACCACACGCCTGCGTGCCATAGTCCCTGGCACAGCGCACCAGCGACACTGCGATCTGCACGCGGGCCACCTCCTGCTGGTCAAGCAACCCAATCACACCTTCATACTCACACACACACGCACAACTCAACACCCTCCCACACGCACCTGCGTGCCATAGTCCCTGGCGCAGGGCACGAGCGACACTGCGATCTGCACGCGAGGCACCGCCTCCGGTCAAGCAACCCAGTACCTGGGTGCCATAAGCACACCTCTTACCCACACACACAAGCACACGCACACCCCCTTGCACACACACCTGCGTGCCATAGTCCCTGGCACAGGGCACGAGAGACACGGGGATCTGCACACGAGCCACCTCCTGCTGACACGTGCAGTTGACCCAGACACAAGCAACCCAGTCATACCCTCATACCCTCACACACAAGCGCATGCACACCCCGTCACACTCCTCCCTCTCACCTGCGTGCCATAGTCCCTGGCACAGGGCACGAGAGACACTGCGATCTGCACGCGAGCCACCTCCTGCTGACACGTGTCCCTCACTGCCAGCCAATGGCAGCGCTGCGACAGTGACACGTGGGCACCCGGGCGCTGGGAGGGTTGAGCGCGGTAGACGGCGGGGGGGGAGAGGGGGGTGATGGGTGAAGGGGGGTAAGAAATCAAGGGGGGTAAGAAATCAAGGGGAGAAGGCGACAGAGACACGTGGCTCTCCCCGGGCAGGAGAGCTCTTGGCCCTGACCATCCCTCGCTCCACTTCTCTCCATCTCACCCCTCAAGGAGCATCTATTCTTCCCTCTCTCTCTCCCCTCGGACATCATGCTCTCCTTCTCCGCCTACCCTGTCGAGGTCCCTGGGGAGGTCAGTGCCCACCCCCCTCAAGCAGCGTCCATCCATCCTCTCTCACCGTCTATCTCCTCTCCCACCTGTGCTTCACGCCCTGCCTCTCTCCCTCTCCCCGAACCACCACACGCAAACCCTCACCCCTCAAACCCACCTCTGCCCCCTCTCCTCTCCCCCCCCTGCCCAGGCGGTATTCCTGCACCCGGGGTACAACTTGCCCTTTGTGGCGTACCACTCGTCAGCCCTGGGAGCAGCAGCCGCAGCGGCAGTGAATGCCGCGACTCTCAAGCCCTCCCCCCCGCTGCGCCGCGGCGACCGAGTGCACCTGGTGGGGCTGAGCCGCAGCCAGGCCGTCACGTCCCGGCAATCGGTGGTCACGAATCCCACCGCCACGCTCACTGTGGGCGCCGCTGACTGCCCGCGGTACCGGGCTATCAACATGGATGTTGTGGAAATCGACACGGGTGAGTGCACGGGGCTGGATGCTCCCCACTATTACTCGCCACCCACCCATTCAACCCTGATGATACACCCACCAACCCATTATCACTCACCCCTTTGGCCCTATCATTCACCCGTCCACCCTTTAGCACTCCCCCCTTCCACCCCTTATCACTCTCACCGTTCACCACCCCTTCGTCCACGAGCGTAGCTGCAGGCACCGTGGCCTGTCCTCTCAGCCCGCTGCGGTCATGCACCTCCACCACCACTTCTTGTCTATCGCTCTCCACAGGACTGGATGGAAGAGAGAGTGAGAACAGCAGAGCGGGCAAAGGAGCACAAGCGTGGGGCACAGGTGTAAGGTATGTTAATTGCCCCCTGCACCCACTGCGATCATGCACCTCCACCACCACTTCCTGTCTATCGCTCTCTACAGGACTGGATGGAAGAGAGGGGGGGGAGGGAAGAGAGGAAGAGTGCGGTAGGGGTGGGGTGACTGGGCACAGCAACAGGCACCGTGGCCTGCCCCCTAGCACCCAAACCCGTCATGCACCTCCACCACCACCTCCTGTCTCTCGCTCTCCACGGGACTGAATGGGGGAGAGGGGAAAGTGGGGGAAAATAGAGAAGAAATGGAAAGTGTAGTAAGGGTAGTCTGAATGAGCGCATGCCACTGTGGCCTGCCCCCTCAACACGCTGCGGTCATGCACCTCCACCACCACCTCCTGTCTCTCGCTCTCCACAGGTCTGCTTGGGATGAGAGGGAAATGGGGGAACGGTGGGTCAGAAGGAGTGAGAGGGCAATAAGAGGCACAGCAGCAGCCACTGTTGCCTGCCCCCTCAACCCACTGCGGTCGTGCACCACGTGCCGAAGAAGTGCTGCGCGTGCACCCCGTCCACCATCACTGACGACGGCACGTGCTCCTGCAATGGGGAGGGGGGGTGAGGGGTGGGGACGGCGGAGGAGGGGGAGATTATATGCGAGTCAACTCAAGTGCTGCGCGTGCACCCCGTCCACCATCACTGACGATGAAAAGGGTAAGTGAGAAGGTGGGGATGGGGAATGGGAAAGAGAGGGAAATGGAGGCACACCATCGCAGCAGAGGCTCACAGCAGAGGCTCACAGCAGAGGCTCACAGCAGAGGCTCACAGCAGAGGCGGGAACCAGTAAGACGAAAAAAGGGATGGGGCAATGCATGGCGCAGCACCACCCACCTCCATCATCACAAACGCGGGCTCCAGCGCACTCTCCACCAATGAGCTCGTGCCAGCTGGCTTGGCCGATGCCTCTGATCCATCCGCCGCCGCAGCCGCTGCAGCCGCTGCAGCCGGCTCGTCCCCATCAGCTACTGCTGCTGCCTCCTCTGCCTTAAGCTTCTTGCTTCCTTCCCCTTCGCCCTCCTCCTCTCCTCTCGCTCTCTTCTCCCCCCTCTGCTGCTCTTCTACGTTCGCACCTCCCTTTTTCAACCCTCCCTCCTCCTTCTTGGCTGTACCATCACCATCAGCAGCCGCAGCACCGTCAGCAGCCGCAGCACCATCAGCAGCAGCAGCACCATCGGCAGCTGCAGCACTGTCAGCAGCAGCAGCACCGTCGGCAGCAGCAGCACCATCAGCAGGTGGGTGGGGAGGAGAGGCGGGCGCAGCAGGTGGGTGGAGAGGAGAGACGGCGGCAGCAGGTGGGTGGGGAGGAGAGGCGGCGGCAGCAGGTGGGTGGGGAGGAGAGGCGGCTGCAGCAGGTGGGTGGGGAGGAGAGGCGGCCGCAGCAGGTGGGTGGGGAGGAGAGGCGGCTGCAGCAGGTGGGTGGGGAGGAGAGGCGGCCGCAGCAGGTGGGTGGGGAGGAGAGGCGGCCGCAGCAGGTGGGTGGGGAGGAGAGGCGGCCGCAGCAGGTGGGTGGTGGAGATGTGACCGTAGCACACAAACTCGAACGCACTTTCTCACCCCCTTTTGCACCCACACCCGCACCCTTGCACGCAACCTCATTCACACACATACTCACTTTCCAACTCACCGTCGCCCTCACACTCACTCTCACACTTGCTTTCACACCCACTCGCGCATTCACGCTCGCACTTTCTCTCTCAATCACGTTCACACTCGCCCTTGAGTTCACAACCGCACTCACCTTCAAGTGCATGCGCGCATCTCACTCTCGAACTCACACCCGCACTCGCACCAAATTCACACCCGCACCCAAGCACAAGCGGCTTAGGCGCAAGCGACCATGGCGCCCGCGCCACCGGCGCAAGCGCGCACGGCGCTCTCTCTCCCGCCTCTCCCTCCCACACGCTCTTGGTGCTCCCTCGCCCCCCCTCTCTCCTCCTCTTTAAAAAATAGTGCAACGCAAGGAGACCAATCAACAAACAGAAGCTACAAAAAATGTAAGAAAGAAAGCGAATTTCAGAGGGGGAAAGGAGGAGAAAATTACGGGGATAGGTAAGCGCACCTCAGAATCACGGCGCCTAAGAAACCACCTCGCGCTCGCCCGCCAGCTCGCGCTCGTGCAGCTGTCGTCAGCGGCGACGGCGAGATGAGAGGGGGAGGCGACGGCGGTGAGAGGAGAGGCGACGGCGGGATGTGAGGGGGAGGCGACGGCGGGATGCGAGGGGGGAGGCGAGGCGGGATGTGGGGGGGAGGCGACGGCGGGATGTAAGGGGGAGGCGACGGCGGGATGTGAGAGGGAGGCGACGGCGGGATGCGAGGGGGAGGAGACGGCGGGATGTGAAGGAGAGGCGGTGGCGGGTAAGAGGGAGAGGCGACGGCGAACGAGAGGGAGAGGCGACGACGGGATGGGAGATCTGCATGGAAGTACATTCATGGAGCACGAATAGATTAGCAAATCGGAGAGAAAGGGTAAGAAGCGCATAGCACGCACGAAGGGTGACAAACGGGTGCTGGAAAACATATCAGAAAATTGAAAGAATCTGAACGATGGTGAGGAAATGGTGCTAGAAAACAATAAGAGAATTAGAAGTGGCCATCGGTGAGGAAGGGATGAGGGAAACACATCAGATAATCAGAAAGCAACAGGGTACTTAAAATCTGAAACATATTTGTTGATCAATTGACTCACCGTATATGGTCTTGCCAGCGCTATGAGAGAGAAAGCTCTACTGGATTGAGTCAGAGCACGCTTGAGTCAACGGCAAGCTACCTATCATTCAACTAACAAACTGGGACTTTTGAGAAAGGCCCCACGGGTTTCCAGCCTCAAGACTACGAGAAGGGCACGGTGGTTCGAGCTTGAAGCTGGATTAGGCTGGGAGGACGAGGATGAGAATGGCGGAAATCGAGGGGGGAGAACCAGGCGGCTCGGATCTGAATGTGCTCTGTTATCGCGCGGAAATGGGGGAAGAGCGCGGTGAAGTGTGGACCTGCATGCCATGCTGATCGGACAGGTGCGGGCATAAGGGCTATTGTCACGTGACGACAGCTGTCGGACAGGTCGATACCCCATGCGGCTCATTTTAGCGACTCTCTAGTAGTCACGCCACGCTTGCAGGGTACGTATTATTTCGCTCGGATCCAACCTTCTTGGGAGGGGAGAGGGGAACAGGTTGGGAGAGGGATAGGGAAGGTTACCACTGAGTTGGAAGAAATCGCCACATCATTCGCCTTTCACAAACTCCAAGGCTTGAGTGGCGTCCCTTGCATAGCCGCGCCGCGCCAACTCAAGATCATTCGTGCTTTCCTTGAACACTGCTGACCAGATCTAGGTTCGGGGACCCAGCCAGATGGGATTGCAATTGCGATGTGGTGTGGAGTGGTCCTGTGCTCCTGGATATTGCGCTTCGTTCTTGAAATGTTCAGGCTAAAACAGAACTTGCACGATCTAGTATAGCATAAACGTAGATACATAGATAGTAGCCCCTTTCACTGACGGAGAAGACGGAGCCTCTAGGATCGCCGGCGGAACGCCGTTGAATCGCCGGCACCTAACGGCTTGGTCCTCGCAGCGCGCAAGCGGTAAGGTTCGTTGACCGTCCAAAAGGCCAGCTATGACGGCGATGTAGTCATGCAACAGTATGGTTCGTTTCGCAAGAATCCACTGAACCACAGATTCGATTCTCTTAGTTACCCCTTTCTCTACCGTAATTCATATTGCCGTCGCCTTCACCGTGATCATTCGCTCCTCCCGCCCATCTCGTCTCGTCTTCTCCCTTCCGTGCCAGGCTGCAAGGTCTGCCTCTGTAGATCCCCCGTGCGCCAGCCAGCACACCCGCCGCGTCGCAGCATCAAGCCATTCCTCCATCACCCGTCCCCCACGGCTCTTCCTCTCCACCGCATCCGCACACCACACCGTGTCGCCCGTCGCCAGCGCACCCGCAATTTCAATGGGTAACACGGCGGAGCAGCAGGCGGCGTTCGCGGCGTTCGACTTCGCGGGCAGCGCGGCGTGGCGCGACTATTTCAACAACCTCACCATCCCGCCGGATAGGGCCAACGACCCCGCCGTCCTCCGCCGCTACCGACAAAAGTTCTTCCGCCAGTGCGTAGACTCCGACTTCCAAGTCGACCCCGACATTCAAGTCGATCCCCTGCAGCCCGCCGCTTCCCCCGCCTCCGCCACACCTCCCCCGCCTCGTCCGCCTATGCCGCGCCCTCCTCCGCCTCCACCTCGCCCCGACCCTCAGCCGCGGGCCGAGCCTCAGCAGCAGGCACGGGGGCCAGCACGGGGGGGACTGGCAGCAGCAGCAGAACCGCTGGTAACACTAGCGGTAACGCTGGGGGTAAACGCGCGCATGGGCCTGCAGACATACACGTTCGTTGCGCACGCGTGGGTGGTAATGATGGCGCTCGTCGCGCTCTTCCCCCTGTGCCCGCGCTCGTTTCGCTGCAGATTTCCGCTGCTCATTCCGCCAACTCACATGAGCGAAACGAAAGGAGGGAGGGGAGCAGAGCAGTGAAGGGCGGAAGGGGATCGGAGGTGATTGGGTAGCGTGGAGAGAATCGGGGACAACGAGGAGAGGGTGCAGCAGCGCAGCAGGCGATTCAAGGGCCCGATGATGCAGCAGGCAACTCAAGCATCACTTTTCAGGAATGTGCAGAGCAGGAAAGCGGCGACGAGGGGGGAACTACCAACGCATGCAATGCTAACTTGATGAGACGTTTTCTCCCAGCCGTGTTGCGTCTCGTTATCATCCCTACCCTACCCTTCTCTCCTCCCCTCCCTTTTTGCACCTCTCAGAGATGGAAGAGCAGAAGAAACGGCCAGAATCTCCGCTCCGAGTGAAAGAGGCTCGAGTGGAGAGCTCTAAGGAAGACAAAGCAGCCACCAAAAAGGCTTTTCGATGGAGCATCAAGAAAATCAAGTTCCCAATTCTTCTGTTCCCCACTCTCTTCTTCCTCGCTCTGCCCTTCTTCTTTTGCAGATTCGAGAGATGGAGGAGGAGAGGACCCGGCTGCAATCTCGTCTGCAAGTGGAAGAAGCTCGGGTGGAGAGCATCAAGAAAGACAAAGCAGCCACCAGAAAAGCTCTTCAGGACGGGGTAGAACGCGGGCAGGCAGACCTCGCCGCCCAAAAAGACTTGTAAGTTTCTGCCCTTTCAGCTGCCCGGGAGGCGAGGGCAGCGGCAGAGGCGCGGGCGGGTAGCGAAGCAAAGGTGGAGGCGGAGAGGAGGTTGATGAGGGAGAGGGAGAGGGCGCTGGTGATGACTGTGGATGAGCTCAGGCAGGCTCTCACGAGAAGTGAGCAGCAGGCAGGGTTCCGATAGCAGATGATAAGGCGGGGCCTGGTGGATATGGAGAAGCGATGCGGGTTGACTTGATCTCTGAGTTGACTGAAAGAAGGCTTGTGTTTCCTAAGTTGATTAAAGAGGTAGGCTCTGATGAGGGGAGAGCAGCAGGCAGGGTTTCGAGAGCAGATGCTCTGGCGGGACCTGGAGGATATGGATGGAGAAGCAATGCCAGGTGGGTGGATTGAATACCGCCCTCTGATTCGTTCCCTTAATGCTCTAAAGTAGCTCACAAGGAGTGAGCAGCAGGCGGGGTTTCGAGAGCAGATGCTAAGGCGGGACCTGGAGGATATGGATGGAGAAGCGATGCCAGGTGGGTGAAAATCTCTTTTTTTTTGTTTGCCGTAACCTTGCTGTCTATTCCTGTCTTGCCGCTCCTAACCCGCCACATATTTTCCGTACCTTATCCCCCTCTTTGTGCATCCGCTTTTCCGAGCCAGGCAGCGGAGGCTCGGCACGAGGAGCTCGTGGCTTGGATACCGGAGTCGACACATCCGCTGCTGCGGCAGATAGAGGCGAGCGATGCAGGAGTCAACAGTATGTGTGTGTGCTTGCAGTATGTGTGTGTGCTTGCAGTATGTGTGTGTGCTTGCAGTATGTGTGTGTGCTTGCAGTATGTGTGTGTGCTTGCAGTATGTGTGTGTGCTTGCAGTATGTGTGTGTGCTTGCAGTATGTGTGTGTGCTTGCAGTATGTGTGTGTGCTTGCGGTATGTGTGTGTGCTTGCAGTATGTGTGTGTGCTTGCAGTATGTGTGTGTGCTTGCGGTATGTGTGTCAGGCAGGAGTTGGCCAACAGACGCATGGAGGCTGCCACTCACTCGATAAGGAGGAGGTGAATCCAGCGTCACCTTCCTGGAAGGTGCAGAGCAGGAGAGCGACGAGGAGGAGGAGAAGGAGGTAGGTGCACAAGGTGGCACGGGTGGAGGCGGTTCGACTGCTGAGTCTCAAGTGAGTACATTCAATCTTCCCTGCAGTGCCTTCCAAATGCATGCATTGCCATTCCACCCTCATACTCCCTGTGGCCTTCAATACAACATTCTTCCATCTTATCTCATGCCTCCTCTTATGCTGGCATGGTTCCGTTTCTTTGACTTAGCGTGTGCCTCTGTCTGGGTGGCTCTGTGTGGCGGAAAGGTGATTTGAGTGCAAGCGACCGCAACGTTGATCACACCACCACACGCAACCGAACTGGGAACAGAAAGCTTGACGGCCAGTGAAGCACCAGCGTGGTAAAGGACATCGTAACATCGTTGCTCCCAACATCGTTGTAGGCGACTGACGGGCAGTTTTTAGTAACGAAGCAATGCCAATGATACAATTGATAAATTTGGAATACGCATGCTTTTATTGATGTAACGCCCAATGGCAACCCTGATTCCATAGTCCCTTATAACGCACAAAAAAATACTAGCATGTTCTAGAAACCCCTGCACTGCAAGCAAGATCTTCAGAAAAAAAACAAGTTCATGAAACAATAACCCAACCACACCCCATCACTCCAACCCCAACCCAACCCCGACACCACTAACCCCCATCCCACCTCGGTCCATCCTCTATTCACCACCCTCAACCTTCCCATCACTGCACTAAACTGCAATCAGTCTAAACCTCTACTACCTCCATCACCTCCTCCTCTCCTTAACCACCACCCACTCCATCACTTGCACCACTGGTAATTCCTCCTCCTATTCTCCTTAACCACTACCCACTCCATCACTTGCACCACTGGTAATTCCTCCTCCTGCTCCTCTTTCTCCCCATCCTTATCCTCTTCATTAACATTTACGCCCTCCTCCACTCCCACCAATTCGTCCTCCTCCTCCTGCTGGTCTGCTCCTCCTCCAAATCCTTAACCACCTTCGTCCTCCTCCTGTTGCTCTGCTCCTCCTCCTCCTCCTTAACCACCTTCGTCGTCCTCCTCCTGCTGCTCTGCTCCTCCTCCTCCTCCTTAACCACCGGTACCCACTCCATCACTTGCACCACTGTTAATTCCTCCTCTTCCTCTTCCTCCTCATTCTTATCCTCTTCTTTCACCACTACGCCATCCACTTCCACCACTTCGTCCTCCTCCTGCTCCTCCTCCAACACTTCCACCACATCATCCTCTTTCTCCTCTTCCTTCTCTTCCTCCTCCTGTTCCTCCTCCTCCCTCTCCTCCATCAATTTCTTCATTGCAGCAGCATCATAGGCATTGGCTGCCTCTTCTTCCGATGAGAAGGAGCCAATGTACACAACTCGCCTGCCCATACAAATTGATGCCTGCCACGCCTGCATTCCCTTGTGCTTGTACTGAGATGATCCGCGGCGGCGCGACAACAGGAGGTTGCGATTGGAGGTCAAGAAACCCTCCTTCGACTCGGCGTCGAGCTCTGCCTTTTCTTTTTCTGAGAGCCCAATGTTTAACGGAGCTTCGATTCCATGGAGCTTATATGCCGCCCTGTAGGCATGGGGGAACACGTTATTAACAACAATTTGGTTATTGAGTTCGGGAAGGTGCTGCCATGAGAGCAACGGGAAGGTGCTGCCATGAGAGCAACACTGCATCCTCGCCATTCCACGAACTGCAGCAGACGCAGTGGAGGCATGGGAAACAGAGGGGGTACTGGGTGAGAACACGGAGGAACAGAGGGGTGCGTGGGGTATCAAAGAGCACCTGATGGCATCACCATAATGGGAGATCCGCCTGGAGAGGTCTGACATCAGCAGCACATGCAGCTGTTTATAAGCCGTGAAGCACGTCAGAAGCTTCCCGGAAGCTGACACTACCATGCGCTGCACTGCTATGGATGGTTTCGTTGATGCAGGTACAACGACCAGGAAACAAAAACAATCTTACCTGTCATAAATCTTGGCAGCTTCTTCTTCAGTGCTCCTGCTCCCAAGATAAATTTGTTTGCCTTTATAACTGATTTGGGCCATCCATCCATATTTCCTTCGTCGTGTCACTCCGCGACGATTTCGCTGAGCAGCCATCCTGGCAACCCGAGGGCTGGAACAGATGCGAAGAGAGGGAAAGCGGGAAAAATGTTAGGGATTCGGATAAGGAACGATGGCGGCAATCACGCTAGTGATAATCAGGCTGGCGACAATCACGCTGGCGACAATCACTGCCCTGCTTCAGCGGTGACGGTGACAGACGGCAACAGCACATGCAGGTGAAGGAGACAGTGATGCAACCGACCTACTACGACGAAAAATTGACGTGCGTGACGGCGAAGTAACGGATCGGAAAAAAAATCCCCACGCGCACATACCTTTCGTCGAAACAAACAGAATATATCGACAGACTTGATACTCTGCTCACATCCTTCGCCTTTCAGAGTGCGAGGTGAGCCCGTTACTCCTTTACTCCCAACAAGCGAAAAAAAGCCCTTCATTCCAAGGTTGACGTAACGTCTCATCAGGTCCTCTCGGGACTGCATGATCGAATTTCTACCCCATTGGGAATATCGAATGCGTGGCTACTCCGAGCAAACAAACTCCAAGGCTTGAGTGGCGTCTCTGTTGCATAGCCGCGCCAATTCAAGATCCAAGTGCTATCCTTCGTGCTTCCCTTGGAACAATAAATTCTGGCCAAATCTGGGTTCGGGGACCCAGCCAGATGGGATTGCAATGTGGTGTGGAGTGGTCCTGTGCTCTTGTGGCACTCGAACATGTGCGATATCCAGGCGAAATATTTGTTACGAGTGAACTCTCGCTCGCTGGATATTGCGCTTGGTTCTTCAAATCTTCAGGCGAAACAAAACTTGCACGATCTAGTATAGGATAAACGTAGATAGATAGATAGTAGTCTATTTCGCTGACGGAGACGACGGAGCCTCTAAGATCGCCGCCAAAACGCCGTTGAATCGCCGGCAGCTAACGGCTTGGTCCTCGCGGCTCGCAATCGGTAAGGTTCGTTGACCGTTTTAAGTGGCAGCCATGACGGCGATGTAGATCCGCAACAGTATCACTCGTCTCGCAGAACCCGGGGAACCACAGATTCGATTCTCTTCGTTTCCCCTTTCTCTACCGTAATTCATATTGCCGTCGCGCTTCACCGTGCTCATTCGCTCCTCCTGTCCATCTCGTCTCGTCTCTTCCCTTCCGTGCCAGGCTTCAAGGTCGTCTACCTCTGTAGATCCCCCGTGCGCCAGCCAGCACTTCCGCCGCGTCGCCCGACGCCAGCACACCACCGCGTCGCAGCATCAAGCCAATCCGCCATCACCCGTCCCCCCCCGCTCTTCCTCTCCACCGCAGCCGCACACCCACCGCGTCGCCAGCACACCCGCAATCGCGATGGGCAACACGGCGGAGCAGCAGGCGGCGTTCGCGGCGTTCGACTTCGCGGGCAGCGCGGCGTGGCGCGACTATTTCAACAACCTCACCATCCCGCCGGATAGAGTCAACGATCCCGCCGTTCTCCGCCGCTACCGACAAAAGTTCTTCCGCCAGTGCGTCGACTCCGACTTCCAAGTGGATCCCCTGCAGCCCGCCGCCTCCCCCGCCTCCGCCACGCCCCCCGCCTCGTCCGCCTATGCCGCGCCCTCCTCCGCCTCCACTGCGCCCCGACCCTCAGCCTCGGGCCGAGCCTCGGCAGCAGGCACGGGGGCCAGTGGGGCCACAGGGGGGACTGGCAGCAGCAGCAGCAGCAGAACTGGCGGTAACACCGGCGGTAACGCCGGTGGTAACGCGCGCATGGGTCTGCAGACGTACACCTTCGTGGCGCACGCGTGGGTGGTAACGATGGCGCTCGTGGCGCTCTTCCCCCTGTGCCCGCGCGCGCTGCTCGTGCGCGCCTTCCGCTTCGCCCTCTTCGGCGGGCTCGTCGCGTCCGCCCTCTCCATCCTGCAGCGCCACGGCCGCCCCGCCGCGCTCTCCCTCCCCGCTCTCAAATCCTGGCTGCAAACCCTCCTAACCGGACCCCACCTCCTCACACTCATGCACTGCTCCGTCTTCCTCCCGTCCCCTCACCCCATCGCGCTCGCGCTCCTGCCCCTCGCTGCTCGGTCCCTCCTCCCACTCACCACACACCTCCAACAGAACTTCAGCCAGGCAAGCCTCTACCGATCATACCTCTCAAAACCCTGCGAGTGGGTATCCACAAACCGACAACAGGTAGAGCTATTCACAGCCAACACAGAAGTCATGCTAGGGCCTCTCCTAGCCTTCTACCTGCTGACTCCGCAGCGCAGCTTCTTCCAGGTGTTCCTGTACTGGCAGCTGCTCAAGATGCGGTTTCACGCGCCGGCATCGGCATGGTATCACCGGCAGATCTGGGGGCATCTGGAGACGACGGTGCTGCCGCACGTGCAGCGGTATGTGCCGATGCTGATGACGCCCATTGGGTATGTGCAGCGGTGGTTCCAGAGTATGGGCAGGGCTTGATGCGGTGGGAGAAGGGGGCGGGGGAGGAGTGGAGGGAAGGGGGAGGGGAGGAGGAAGCATCGGCGTGGTATCACCGGCAGATCTGGGGGCATCTGGAAACGACGGTGCTGCCGCATGTGCAGCGGTATGTTCCGATGCTGCTGACGCCCATTGGGTATGTGCAGCGGTGGTTTCAGAGTATGGGCAGGGCTTGATGCGGTAGGAGAAGGGGGAGGGGGGAAGAGGTGAGGAGGGGAGGAGGAGGGGAGGAGGAAAGGGAAAAGGGAGAAGGCGATTATGCTGCCACACTTGCACGGGTATGTGCCGGTGCTGCTGACGCCCATTGGGTATGTGCAGCGATGGTTCCAGTTCATGGGCAGGGCTTGATGCAGTGGTACAGAAAGCAGGGGAGGAGGCAAGGAGGAGGGGCCAGTGGTACGTGCCGGTGCTGCTCACTCTTGTATGTGAAGTGCAAGGGTGGCTCCGGTCCATGGGCAGAACTTGATGCGATAGGCGCAGAAAGCAGGTGAGGAGGTGCGAGGGGAGGAGGGAAGAGGAGAGGAGGAGGGGAGGAGGAAAGGAGAAGTGGCATGGGTTCTGTCTCATGCATATTGGCCGTGTGATCATCTGGTTTGACCTTGGGCTCTTTTGAGGCGCCTCATAAGACTCTTGGGGACGGAACAGGTTGGAAGAGAGCTGGGAAAGGGACGTTCTTGTGGAGCAGTGGAGACCATGCAGGAACTGCCTAGCTTGGCCGGCTGGAAGTGCTGTGTGGGTGGATATTCCCTTGCCTAGATGTTGGAACGGAGTTTTTGAGTAATGACTTTGGTTTGCAGCAGGAGAGATGCAGCAGGAGAGTGCATTTGGTTTGTCTCACTTCGTTTTTTTTTAGATGAGGGCTTTGTTGTACCTGGCTCACTGCCCAGCAAACTTGATGTGACACAATATGCATCTCGTTACACCATGTGTTCTTAATGAAACATGGTGCAGTAGAGTAGAGCATTTTACGGATACACTGCAATAGCCAGCAATGCAGCACTAACCTACATGCTTTGCAAGCATGCACGCACAGGCAGGGTGAGCCTGACAAAATTGTGAGACCATTGACCATTTAAAAGGCTCTAACAACACAGAGCAAACCCTAGCAGCCAGATTGCCATCACGCAGCAGCAGTGGAATCAGTTGCTGCTGCTGCCTCTGCATCGCCATCAGCTGCCTCGGGGGGAGGCGGTGCCTGGTCCTCCTGCACAGTGCACCAGTGTCACAACACAAGTGCATTCAGAGAAGAGGGAGGCAGCATGAGGCTCACACATGAAACACACTATGGCAAGAGGGAGGATGGATCAGCATGGTGCAGCATGGTGGAGCACGATGCAGCATGGTGCAGAACGTGACGGAAGACGAGGAGGAGCCACAGCAGCAAGCAGGGAGGTTGTGAGGAGAAGAAGGCTACAGCACACAGCTGCCTGCTGCGTCCACATCAGCAGCAACGCTGTCCCCAACCGCCTGCCACCCTGCTTCCTCTGCTCGTGGCTGTGGAGACCAAGCAAGGAGTCACCTTGGGGAGGGCTTACCTCAGGAATGGGGGGAGGGAGGGGGGAGGGGGGCTTACCTCGGCCAGGGGCTCCTCCACATAGTCGTTGTCAAACGCGTCTGATGGCACCTCGTACAACCTGCATGGGGGAAGAGGGAAGTGCGGAACGAGTCGGCGGAATGAAGTGGGGGGAGAGGGAGTGAGGGAGCAGAATTGCAGTGAGCATGAATCTAAACATCAGGATCACACCAACAAATGGGTTTACCTAATTAGGGGTACATAAAAACACAAGGTTCACATGAAAAAGGGTTTAGCTGTTGAAGGGTTCAACTAATGGAGGGCTTTACCTGAGGAAGGCTCACCTGAGGAAGGACTTGTTGGGGTCCTTGACAATGAGGTACTTGCCGTCCTCGAGCTTCATACACATGTCCACTATGTGCTGTTGTTGATAGGGGGAGGGGGGGGGGGGTGGGTGGTTGAGACAGGGTGAAACAGGGTGGGATGGGTGAGACAAGGCAGAGGCTGCATGCTGCCATCCTCGAGCTTCATACACATGTCCACTATGTGCTGTTGTTGATAGGGGGAGGGGGGGGGGTGGGTGGTTGAGACAGGGCGAAACAGGGTGGGATGGGTGAGACAAGGCAGAGGCTGCATGCTGCCATCCTCGAGCTTCATACACATGTCCACTATGTGCTGTTGGTGATGGGGGGGGGGAGAACAGGGAAGTGAGGTTGAGAGACGGAGAAACAGGAAGGGGTGGGTGAGGCAAGGCATAGGCGAGGCATGCTGCACACACATGTGGCACGTGGTGGTGAGGATGGGCGGATGGGAGGAGGGCTTTAAGGAACAGACGCGGGACATTAAAAAAGGTGAGGACGCGCACACCAACAACACATATGCTGACAAAGCGTGACCACGCTTATTGACACACCTTCACGATGCCCCCCTATGCCCCCCATGCCCACATCCGGCCCCCATGCCCCCGATGCCCCCCATGCCCCATTGCCCCCATGTTGGTATGCACACAACGCACCTTGACGATGCCCCACATGTTGGTGGACGAGAGCGTGATCTGCATCGCGAGCTCGCGAGGCTTGTACGCCTGCGAGGAGGAGGCGAGGATGGGGTGTAATTGAGGAGAGGGAGGGAGGAAGGGGAGGGAAGGGAGGTAAGGGAGGGGAGGGACATACGGGGGAAAGGGGAGAGATGGTGGGTGAATGAGTATAGGGCCACGTAAGGGTGATTCAGGGGGTGCATGTTTGCAACAGATGGAGATGACCACATGCATTTACGAAGGAAAGTGGTGACCGATCAGAATTGACCCACGTTGCCGAGTGTTGAGCGGCACTGATCTGCACTGCGAGGATGGTGTGCTTGAGGTTGTTCTTGGGGAACACTCGCGACACGTTGACTGGCACCGACTTACATTGACCAGCATTGACCAGCATTGACGGGCATTGACCAGCAATGATGGGCATTGACCAGCATTGACGGGCACTGACTGACCTGCACTGCGAGGATGGTGTGCTTGAGGTTGTTCTTGGGGAACACTCGCGACACGTACCCCAGCTTCATCTGCACGACACAGCAGACGAAAAAGGGGAAGGGGGAGGGAAGTGGGGGGAGGGGAGCGGGGGAGCATACGGAATGTAGTGAGAGTTAGCTTGCCTGGGTTACACTGGCAACATGCACCCACAGCTTCATCAGCAAATGCAGGAGGCGAGGAGCGTGAGCAGGGGCAGCACCAAAGCAGTGATTGCAAGGAGACAGAGGGAGAGACAAAGGAACAAGAATCCCAGCCACCTGCCCATTATAACCCCCATACCCCATTCCCGCTTCCCCCCAGGCCTCCCTTCCCTGGGTCAAACCCTCCCCTGCTCAACGCCCACTGCACTGCCCCTCTATCAGCGCACCAGATCGGCCCCTGCGAGCAGCGCTTGTGCAGTCCACTTGGCGAGCTTGTTGCTGTTGTTCTTCAGCTCCGTTGCTAGCACCTGAGTCAGAGCGGAGGGCAGCACAGCAGGCGATACAGCAGGCAGCACACACGCATGGGCATATCAAGTAGCGTTTGAGTCAAACTCTGCTTGCGCCGTCCACACATGTATGGGCGCAAAAAAGCTTGTTGATGTTCTTCTCCAACTCTAAGACCCACTGCACCGAACTTGGCTGCGAATCGAACAGCTCACCGCACCGCTCTGGTTGTCGATCTCGGCACGCCAGTCAACGCCCGTGACCTTGGGGTCAAGCACCTAGAAATGAGTCGATTTTTGAGTCAACTCAGAAATGAGTCGATTTTTTAGTCGATTTTTGAGTCGACTCAGAAATGAGTCGATTTTTTAGTCGACTCAGAAATGAGTCGATTTTTTAGTCGACTCAAAAATCGACGCCCGTGACCTTGGGGTCAAGCACCTAGAAATGCCTCTTTTTTTTTTTTTCAAAAGCAGCTACAGGACAGCTCACCTCGCCGCGCTGGTTGTCGATCTTAGCCCGCCAGTCCACGCCCGTGACCTTGGGGTCAAACTCGTTGAGCGCATTCACTGTTGCCAGGCAAGCATCTCAGACCCACTGCGCTTGACTTGACTTAGCCATGAACCAGAAGGAAAGCTCACCGCGCCCCTTTGGTTGTCGATCTTGGCGCGCCAGTCCACGCCCGTGACCTTGGGGTCAAACTCGTTGAGCGCGTTCACTGTGGCGAGCATCTCCTGCCCCCTCATGTCCACCACCGCGTCCAGCTCACAGCGCACCACCAATGGCATGTCCTGAGAGGAAAGGAGGGGGTGAGAGAGGCAAGGAGCAAGCATGTGTGCGCCTGAGTGTGCCTGTGCGTATCCATGTTGCATCTGACTGCATCTCCTGCCCCCGCATGTCCACCACTGCGTCTAGCTCACAGCGCACCACCAATGGCATGTCCTGATAGGGGGGAGGACGGAGCGGAAGAGCAGTGTGAGACGACGGACGGGAGCATGCACATATGTCCGCCTGTGGCCGCCTGTCTGTGCATGGTGCAACTAAAAGCACCTCCTGCCTTTAGGCAAAGCACAGCAGAAAATACATCAGCTGCATGCCTAAAGGCTCACCCTCTAACCTGTCTCCACTCCCTGCGCCCGAGTGCCTTCCCACTCAACCCACCCAAGCGCCCGTCCACTCACCCCTCTCAACCCATCACCCACTCACCACGTCCAGCATCCACTTGCGGTAGCGGTACGCCACAGCAGACGCCACCTCCTCGCCTTCATCCCACCGCCTCCACTCCCCGCAAACCAGTGTCTAGCCACTCACCCCTCCCAACACCCACTCACCCCTCCCAACACCCACTCACCCCATCCAGCATCCACTTGCGGTAGCGGTACGCCACAGATGCCACCTCCTCGCCCTCCGCTGCAAACGGATTCGCCTCCGCGAACTGGCGCTTCGCTCCCTTCTGCTCTCATGTTTACACACACAGACACGCCCACATGCGCACGGACACATACACACATGCACACGCACACAGGCACAGACACGAAGACACACATGCACACATGTACACGGATACACACGAGGGGAGAGAAAAGGAGCGGAAGGGGGAACGGGGAGGATCGGTTAAATTTCTGAAGCGCCTCACAAGGGCTTACCCACCTTGAACCCGAACCCATACCCATACCTCACCTTGCGCCCAGTGCGTTGACCCACCTTGTTGACGATCTGCTGGGACAAGTTCTGGTCGATGAACGTGGCCTCCTGGCTGCGCTTACTATGTGCCTAACTATGCTTGCTTCACTGTACCCAATGAGCACCCAGTGCACCCATTCACCCCACCTTGCGCCCAGTGCGTTGACCAACCTTGTTGACGATCTACTGGGAGAAGTTCTGGTCGATGAACGTGGCCTCCTGGCTGCGCCCACCACGTGCCCATAGCCATGCTGCTGTGCATCCAGTGAGTTCCCAGTGAACCCAGGGATCCCACCTTGAGCCCACTGCACCCACCCCACTGCACCCACCCCATTGCACCCACCTTGTTGACGATCTGCTGGGAGAAGTTCTGGTTGATGAACGTGGCCTCCTGGCTGAGCGACGCGATGCCGTTGATGCTGTCCTCTGCCGCCGGCTCTATGCCCGTTGCCGTCTCGTTCACCTGCGAGGGCGAGTGAAAAGGAAAGGGGAAGTGGGAGAGGAAGGACGGAGAAAAGGGGGGGGGCGGGAAGGGAGGGAAGGAAGGCGGGGTTGGGGGGGTGCTGGAGATGTTGCTGTCCTCTCCTCTGGCGCCGGCTCAATGCCCGTTAGTGCTGTCTTAGTTCTTTACTTCTTCGCGCCTACTGCAAGATGCAAGACGCGCGTAGCGGTCGAAAGAGTGGCTTTGCTAAGATCCAAAAGCTTTACGCAATCTTAGTTCCTTAATGACAATTCTCAGTTGAGCCACCTTGGCACTCACAGTAAAGTGCATGCCATATACAATAAACCACAAAGCACTCACCGTGAGCAGATCAAAGGACGAGTCCCGCTGGTCGAAGAACAGCTTCCCCCCGCTCTTGTGGACGACGACGTCCCACGAGTACACGGAGCGAGGCGCGCACATGAGCGTGGAGAGGATGGCGTCCGTCGCGAACACGGCTGGCGCGTCCCCGCCCTCCGCCGCCAGGCGCTTCACCACGGGGTCGTCGCTGGTCGTCACCTTGTGGAACTGGCGTGTTTCGCACCGCTCTAATGGCCGCTCCGACTGGTACGAGTGGGGGGGTGCGGGGACAGAGGGGACATAGGGGATTCAGACAAGGGGCACGAGTGAGCATGAGCACCACCGTCCCCGCCCTCCGCTGCCAGCCGCTTCACCACAGGGTCGTCACTGGTCGTCACCTTGTGGAACTGCCTCGTCTCACACCTCTCTAATGGACGCTCCGACTGCACGGGAGGAGAGGGACAAAGGGGAACAAGCGGGATTAGATCAAGGGGCACGAGAGAGCATGAGCATGAGCACCACCGTCCCCGCCCTCCGCCGCCAGTCGCTTCACCACGGGGTCGTCGCTCGTCGTCACCTTTTGGAACTGCCGCGTCTCGCACCGCTCCAACGGCCGCTCCGACTGCAGTGAGTGAAGCGGGAGAAAGGCCGGGAGTGGGGGGAAAGGGGGGAGGTTGGTGACGTGGAGTGGTGGCGAGGGGGGAGGAGGGGGGAGGAAGCCAGGGGAAGAAAAAAGAAGTCGAACAAGGGGCATGAGCATCAACGGCCATACCTTGGGGTTGACTCGGTCAACGGCCATACCTTGGGGTTGACTCGGTCAACGGGCATACCTTGGGGTTGACTCGGTCAACGGCCATACCTTGGGGTTGACTCGGTCAACGGCCATACCTTGGGGTTGACTCGGTCAACGGGCATACCTTGGGGGTCGACTCGGTCAACGGGCATACCTTGGGGTTGACTCGGTCAAACATCTTGTCGTAATACTCGAGCGCGCCGCACGTCGTACTGCAACAGCAGCAAGGGGCGCAAGGGGCGCACGGGGTGCAAGGGGCGCACGGGATCATGAAGGGTGGAGCAGGGGATGTGGGGGAAAGGGAAAATGGGGTTGACGTGGTCAAACATCTTGTCGTAATACTCGAGCGCGCCGCACGTCGTACTGCAACAGAGGGCGCAAGGGACAATGCGGTGCACAGGGGGGTACGCGCAGGAAGTGGCGACGACCCACAGGGAGGAGTAGGCAAGGTGAGGGGGGAATGAAGGGAAGGGGAGGGGAGAATAATGGAGGGAAGGGAAGGGGAGGGGGTGACGAATAAAGCGAGAGTACTGCAATGGAGACAGGAAAAAAAAAAAAAAAAAAAAAAAAAAAAAAAACTCTTTCCCTCCCTCTTCCAATCCCTCTCCCCATCTTTCTCTCTCCCTCCCTCTCCGCTCCGCCTCGCCCTCTCTCCGCCTCGCCTCGCCCTCTCTCAAACTCACACGTCCTGCGGTTCCCCGGCGTTGAAGGAGAGCTTCGAGAGCGCGGAGAGCGGGATCTGCTCGAGCACCACCCACTCGGGCCGGATGTACACGGAGCTGTTGTACGTCGCGCGCTCTCTCTCTCTGCCCCCCTCCCCTCTCCTCTCCCCCTCCCATCTCCCAGGGTTTAAAACTCACACGTCCTGCGGTTCCCCCGCGTTGAAGGAGAGCTTCGAGAGCGCGGAGAGGGGGATCTGTTCGAGCACCACCCACTCGGGCCGGATGTCGACTGAGCTGTTGTACGTGGCGCGCTGCGCGTTGCGGTCGTAGTACGGGTTCCACTGCCCGCGCTTCTGCTGCTGCATGCGCTGCTGCCGCTGCCGCTCCCTGTCCGCGCCCGCGCCGCTGTCGCGCCCGTCGCGCTTCCCCTCCTCCCCTCGCCGGTTCTGGAACCGATTCTGGCGGAACGGCGGAACGCGAGCGAGTGCGGCCCAGTGGGGGAGCGTAGACACGAACGAAGAATGAAGAGAAGCGAAGAGGCAAGCGCGGCAGCGAAGAAAAAGTGAGATGAAAACGAAGAGGTTACAAACGTGGCGAGTGGGAAGAAGTGGATTGAAATTGAAAGCAGGAAAGTGGAACGAACGACGGACGGGATACGAGAGAGAGGTTGAGGGGCGGGGAGGGGTGGGGGGGAAGAGGGGGGAGGGGATTGGGGGGAAGTGGAAACGGACATGGATAGGAGAGAGAGGAAAGGAGAGAGCGAAGGAGGTGGGAAGGGAAGACGGCGGGAGAACCTGAGAAGGAGAGAGTGAGCGAGGGGAGAAAGGGCCGGCGAACCTGGAAGAAGCGGCGGGGGCCGTAGCGAGGCTTCTGCACGGGCTTGGTGTCCACCAGTTGAAACGAGTCCTGCACGGATGACGTGGACGACGGGAGTGACGTGGATGGTGACAACGACGTGGACGATTTGGATTGGTGTTGACGGGATGGACGGGGGCGGGAGCGACGGGAAGGAGGGAATGGAGTGGTCGATAAGAGGCAGGCGAAACGAGGCGAGCAGCTTGATACCATGGGAGAGCAAAGGCTCGAATAGGCAGGGGATGCAGAGAGGTGGGATGCGCGCTACGGGACAACGGAGGCCACCCACCTCATCCTGGTCCTGGAAGAAGGAGAAGGCGGCATTCACCCCGCCCGCCCCACCCTGGCGATCACGATCGTAGCGACCTGCGAAATCGGCGAAATAAAGCGACGGATTAGCGAAGGAGTGAGAGGAGCGCGAGAGGCGGACGAGATGAGCACTCGGTAAACGACCCCTCGATATACGATAACTCAGTGACAGATGGGACCTCGAGAGGCGATGACTGCAGCAGAAGACTGCAGCGGGATCAAAAGACTCGCTAAACCCTAGTTGAATGGAATCGTCCGCTACCCACTGGCAGCGGCACGACTGTCGCAAACACCGTCACAGCCTAAGGCGCCACTAATTCCACGTAACGCGATCGAATCGGATAAACCTAGCGGAATCAGAGCTAGGGATCGGAAGCGCGAAACCGCGGCGCACGGCACGCGGCACGAGACGTACGGTATCCTTGAGAAGTCCAGTCCGCCGCGCGGCCGACGCGGTCGCCCTTATTGAACGGCGCGTACGGGACGTCTTTAAACTGCTCGGGGAGAGTGGTGGGACCCCACCCGTCGGGGTTATCGGAGAGCACTGGCACGGGGAAATGGGCCTCGCGAACGGGCGCCATGACGTTTGATCAAACCGCGATTTGATCACCAGGAGACTGTATCGCTAGAAATCTGTCCGTTATTCGGTACAGACACGGTGTTACGAGCTGTGCGGTCCCGGAATCCTTGTGGCTGAGGGACAAGAGAGAAGGGAGAAGATAGGTGTGTGTGAGAAGATGAGATCGAAGGGGTGGATACGGCTGTCTCGATGTCCCCGTTAACAGCTGTGATGATTTCCACACATATTTTAGTAGAGAGATTCCAAATTTAGACTGCCTTAATATTTGTACCATGTGTACAACAATAAAACACCTGCTACTTTTCTTATGAACCTCACAATTCCATCCTAATTCGTGGCCACAATTTCTAGCGAATCAACAGCTTGTGTTTTGGTCGAGATGATATTTGGACGAATCTATGGAAGATAACGGATATTTCATCCACGTATCGAGCGTGAAACTCATCAACTGTCTCTCCATCTCGCGCGAATAGAGGCTTCCCAACCACAATTAATAGCTCCCTGCATGTCGAGAAACAAACGGAGTCAGAATACAAATTAAAATAGATTTCCTTGCATCAGCTAGACAAGCCATTGCCATACCTGCGGAAGGGCATGGGCATGTGCCATACCCCCCTCATAAACGGGACGCCAATACGCCAATAGCGGTTCACCACAGCCCAGAACTGGAGCAGCCAGAGTGGATCGTGCTTGAACAGCTGCAGCATTGTGACGAATGGAAGCACAAAAGGGAGTTGTAAGGCATATAAGAAAAGGAGAAACAGAAAGGTGAGCAGCATTGAAAGGAACAAGCAGCCAACCACCCTATCCAGCCAGTACGCAAGTATGCAGTGGATGGCACGTTGCTGCTCCAAACAGAACGCTCACGCATGAGCATGGGGCGGGGAGTAGCACTGACCTGGGTCTCATTGAAGCAGTACATTGGAATCACTCCCACTTTCTCCTCCACTGCTATGCGCGCAAACCCACGCCTGATGTACACATGCCATGCCATGCCAGTCAATCAGATGTCATGCCGTGTTATGCCATGCCATTCCATGCCATGTGATGCGATGGAATTCACAAGTCGCAACACGGGAAGACACAAAGTCAGCCAACGGCCATACCCAACTGCATGGAGGCCAGGCCAGCACTGCCAACACTGCACAATGCACACTGCACACCACAGTGAACAAGTCAACGCCAGTCAACGCGAGTCAAGGCGTGGGTCTCACCTCCTCATGAGGTAGAGCACGTCCGTGTGAGGGTTGGTGCCCAGACACACCTCCCTGATGCCTCCCACCACTATGCCCACCTGCCACCCACGCATGAAGGGCCGTGGGCGGGAGGAGAGAGGGTGGTTAGAGGGAGAATAGAGGATGGTTAGAGGGAGGATAGAGGATGGTAGAAGGGAGGATGAGAGTGCAGGGAGGGAGCAGGAACAGTGGCCAGAGGGAGGAAGAGGAAAATTTTGAAGACCATTGCTATGTTTCTGCCACTATGTTTCAGCAGCACCTAAGTTACCACAGCATAGAGCGCATGTGGGTTACTACACCACAGAGTCCCTCGAGGCAGGGTGACTACACTCACATGGTCGCCGTGCCTGAGCTTTGAAATGATGCTGCCGCGGCTGGCAGGGATGGCCCCAGCCAGGCACAACATGGTGCGGATGACAGGGACCTCAAAGAAGGTGCTGTTGGCCGCCCCGAACAGCTCGCCTGGTGTGAGTGTGCAAGGAGACGGGGTGAAGGGACGCGAGGTGAGGAGATTGAGGGCAAACAGGGTGGGGCGATCCCGCAGTACAATCTCACAACCTCACAGAAACTCCATCCTTCTATGATCCCCTTCCGTGATGCGCTGATGAAGGCTTGCGGCGGATCGAAACCAGCTGATTTCAACTCCATCCTTCCATGACCCCCTTCCCTCAAATACCTTGGAGCGCCATGTGTGGGGGGGCTGGCTGCCTGCCTGCCGTGGGGGCAAAAGGCGCACCTTTTGCCTACCTTGGGGCGACCATGTGTGGCGGGCGGGCGGGCGGGCGGGCGGGCGTACTAGTACCCACCGTGGCGGCAGAATGTGTCTTTGCAGAGGTGGGCTGTCTGAGTGAGCATGCTGCTGCTGTAGACCATGCAGCTAGCCTACCCATGCCTTGCAAGGCCATGCATGGCATGACGCACCTACCATGTGTGCCAGGTGTGCGGACCCACCGTGGGGGCAGAATGTGTCCTTCCAGAGGTGGGCGGTCTGAGTGAGCATGCTGCTGCTGTAGAACATGCGCCCAGCCTACCACGTACGCCCAGCCTACCACGTACGCCCAGCCTACCACTTGCGCCCAGCCTACCACGTGCGCCCAGCCTACCACGTGCGCCCAGCCTACCACGTGCGCCCAGCCTACCACGTGCGCCCAGCCTACCACGTGCGCCCAGCCTACCCATGCCTTGCAAGGCCATGTGTGCCTACCATGTGTGCCAGGTGTGCGGACCCACCGTGGGGGCAGAATGTGTCCTTCCAGAGGTGTGCTGTCTGGATGAGCATGCTGCTGCTGTAGAACATGCGCCCATGCGGGTGCGCCGTGAATAGGTACCCGCCACGTGGCACCTGCTGAGCTGGCACGATGACGCGCACGCGTGTCATGTAGTGTGCCATTGCCTCGTACAGAAACTGAGGGGGCGAGGTGAGGTGCGGGGAGAGGGGGAGAAGAAGAGGGGAAGCGAGGAGGTGCGGGCAATGCATATGGTGGGAGGAGTGGGGGGGGAGGAGGGAGGGAGGGGAAAAGAGGGATGAGGCGCTTGAGTTGATCACATATATGCTTGACTTGTGCTTTTTAAAGCAGTGGTTATGACAAACATTGAAGCTGCTTACAGTGAGTTTCTTGCGCCAGGCGGAGTTGTAATAGAGCGGGATGAGGCGGAGGAAGAGGAGCAGCAGGACCACTGCCACTGCGCCCTGCCAACCGTACGCCCTGCCACGTCACACCACAGATGAAACGCCACATGCATATGCGTACTCAGCAGATGACATTGTCCAAATGAGCAGCGACTTACATGAACGAACCATGGAATGAGCAATTGGCTAAGGTGTCAGCACTTGCTGAGTTTGCTAGAGTTTACTGGTTTGATCAAAGATGACTGGTTTGACCAGAATTGAATGATTTGACCAGAATTTACTGCTTTGACCAGAGTGATTCTGGCAGAGCTGACTAGAAGTGGAAAGTGGCGGAGTTGACTCTATGAACTGCACATGACAAGATTGGACTGTTGTCAACAGCTTCTTGACCAGAGACATGCCCGAATGACCACGGTTGACCCCCGTTGACCCCGTTGACCCCGTTGACTCCAATGACCCCCGTTGATCCCGTTGACTCACCTGTACCCATAGAAGCAAGCAAGCGTGGCGAGCGTGCAGGGGAGGGGCGTGTACGGCAGCATGTGATAGACGAACACGATGGCCACGTGCCACGCGCTCATTCGTCCACGTGGCACCAGGTCGCGCATCTCCAGCCCCTCGGCCGCCAGGCGACGTCGCACAGTCGCCTCGTCGTCGTCCGCTGTGTACGCGTCGAGATGCTTCTGTCGCGCGTTATAGTCACCACCGCCACTATCAGCTTTCTCACGCGCGTTATAGTCAGCATCATCTTGTCCCGCCCCATGCGCGCAAGCCTCGTGATGCGCGCGCCGACGAATGAAAGACGCGGTTGAAAGGCTCTCCGCTATGACCTCGGCGGCACCGGCGGCGGCGGTGGCCGCGGTAGAGGCGGAGGGGGAGATGACGGTGGGGGAGGAGAGGAGGGAGGAGGGATCAAGAGGCGAGTCAGGAACCGCGCTCAGAAATGGTAGCCTGAACGCGCTGCGGCGAGAGGTCCACGTGTCTTTCTCCTTGTGTTCGCCGCCTCCGCCGCCACCGCCGCTGCTGCTGTTACTGAAGCAGACTGAAGCGGCTGCTGCCATTTCAGCCTCAACCACTCGTCGCACTAATCGTTCGTCGCAAGACTTGCTCGTCGCTCTAGTCGCTCGCCGCACTACTCCGCTCGTCACACTAGTCGCTCGCACAACCTCTTGAAAGTCCCCGAATCTGCTGCACTACCTCTGGCTATCACCCAACCTGATATCACTGGACCTTTCGCGTGCCCAAGAAACAAGCGAACGCCGTCAAACGCATCTGGCCGCGGGATGGCTACTATTCTCGTCTTGAACGCACCCAACCTACTGTCTTCACACATCGCGCAGGGCAAAGAAACGAGTCCAAGGCAGGACGAGGGAGGGAGCGCAGCTCAGCGCTTACTCGTACTAGCAGCAGCAGCGATTGGAGGCTCTGGCGGCGAGAGAAGCTCGCGCCGCTCCAAGGAAGCGAAGCAGGTCCGTCATGTGGATGCCTGCGATGCGATGCGATGCCATTACTACCTGTGGCGAAAGGAAAGAGTCGTTCGAATTTCAACAGCGCAGACATTTGTGCTGGCGCGTCACGTGATGGTGCGAGGTGTGGGTGTGCACATGCCCGGTCTGGATATCGTGAGTTTACGTGGCGATGGTGCGAAACACGTCAGCACATGGCTGGCGATACCACTAGGAGCAATAAGCGAAACGAAAACCGAAAGTCTTCGCAAAGCAGAGATACATGGACGGATGTCACGTTTTAGCCACGCACAAATTAACAAGAAACAATGTTTTAATTTCGGCTTTAATAGGGCTGTCATTGAGGAAGAACCATAATGAATTTCCATAACATGGAAAAAAACAGACAATGCAGCAATGCTATTCATTAACAGTATAATAAGTCCTACTGCGCAACTGACACCTTCCGCTTCACCTTACGCTTTGTCGTGCGAGCTGCACCTCCCGTCCCTTGCACCTTCTCCGCCCCCTCTGAACTTACGGCACCCGCCTCTGCCCCACTCTCAGCCCCTCCTGCAGCGGCAGCCTTGGTCACTCTCCTAGCAGCACTCTTTTTCTTGGGCTGTGCTTCCTCTGATTTTTTGCCGAAGGGCAGTGATTGCAGGAACGAGTTAGTCTTAGAACCGGCACCGGAGGAGCGCGACGGGCGGCGGTACGCCTGCTGCTCTGCCTTGGCCTGTTGCTGCGCCTCTCCGTCCATCCCCAGCCACATCAGGCGAGACGGCTCGCCCAATAGAACGTTGCCACACCTGCATGATAATGAATCGTACGACACAAGGGAAGAGAACCGCTCAGCTGACCCACAAGCATGACAACGTTCTACCTGCCCACAAATTGATTGCCCGCGAACCGAACCCCATGTGCAGCCCCACAGCACCATGCCTAACCCCACCACAAAAGCCCCATCTGTACTCTGAATTCCCCTTGCATGTGTAACATTCAACCAGCATTTCCGCATGTAATGCCACACGCAACCCGAGACCCCCACCGACCCACCTTAGCGCAGTGGTGCCGAGGACAGCAACGGGAATGTGGTTGAAGTGCTGCTGCAGCATGCGGTCCAGCCCATACAGCAGATGGTAGCGCAGGTTGCCTGACAGCTAGCCCTGTGTCTACGCCAACCCCCCCAACAGCCCTGCCCTGAGTGCAGCCCCATAGGCCCAAATGCAGCCCCCTAACAGCCCCGTGTGCGTGCAACCCCCCAGCACCCCTGCGACCTGAGACGCCCACGCACCTGAGGGCAGTGGTGCCCAGCACGGCAACGGGGATGTGGTTGAAGTGCTGCTGCAGCATGCGGTCGAGTCCGTACAGCAGCTGGTAGCGCAGGTTGCCTGACAGCCCTGTGTGCGCCCCGTACGCCGCTGCACTCGTGCTGGCTGACGGCACCACCACTGATGGCCGGAATCCCTCCTTGCTGCACGGGGGGAAAAAGAGGGGTGGAGAGGGGTGAAAGTGGGTGGGGTGAGAGAGTGGGGGATGGCTCAGCTGGTAGCGCAGGTTGCCTGACAGCCCCGTGTGCGCCCCGTACGCCGCTGCACTCGTGCTGGCTGACGGCACCACCACTGACGGCCGGTACCCCTCCTTGCTGCACAGGCGGGAAGAGGTGCGGGGGAGGGGGAAGATGGAAGGGAGGTTGTGCGGGTGAGTATGTATGAGCGAGGGGTAGAGTGTGAAGGTGGGTGGACTGAAAAATGGAGAGTGGCGGATGGCTGGGCAGGCGGGCGGGGGACGGCTGGGCAGGGGAAGGCCAAGATTGGGAAATGGTGAGAGCGGAGTGGGATTAGGGTGAGGGGTGAGTATGTGGGTAGGCGAGAGGGTGACGAGTGGAGTGTGTCGAGGAAGTGAAAATTGGGGATGGATCAGAAGGTGGAGAGACTGGGAGGTCGCAGAAACAATGGGGCGAACAGGCTCACCCCTTAGAAAAAGTTGAGAGAATGGCGTTGGAGGCAAGGCCCCCCAGGGCGCCGACCGTGGATCCCACAAGGCTGAGCTTTGCCGCATTAAAAAAGAAGCTGCCGGCGCGGGCGGGCAGGTTGAACTCGCGCAGAGGGTAGCTCTTGTCGAACATATTGTTGGGCAGCTTCTGCAGCGCCATCTGCCACTCTGATGTGGCGGTGGAGCCGTAGGAGCGCGTGGGGGAGAGCGACCACACCACCGCCGCGTTGCACAGCGACAAAGTGAGAACGTTCGTGAGAGCCAGGCCCCACTCGTCCTTCAGTCTGCGGTGGGGGGAGGGGGCGGAATGAGATTTAAATGTGGGAAAAGAAAACACCGAACTGACGACGCCCGTCGATTCGCAGACGAAACCGTTCTCAAGATGCACTGGTTAGGCAGCCAGACTGAACCATTTACTCGGGAACCCTACAGAACCCCAATTTCCGGTTTGATATCCTTCTCCTCACCTGTCGCCGCGTTGCTTGACCTCCCACCAAGCGGACGTGCCGACGGTGACCGCCTGCTCCAGCAGCAGCTTGTAGATGAACGCTGGATCCGCCATCATGCTGCCGAGAAAGGAGGGAGAAGGGAATGTGGGGGGGAGGGGAAAGGGGGGAGGAATGTGGAGGGAATGGGGGAGGACGGATGGAAGGAAGGGAAGGGAACGTTAATGCCGGGAATCGATAGGAAGAGAAAGGAACGACGGCCTCCTGCAGCAACTACCCACAACCTCCCAATTCCGCTTTCGCCCTAAACTTCCCTCCCCCCCCTCTCCCCCCCCTCTTTCATTTCCACCAGAAACTTTCTTTCGTTTCCTTCAGTCAGCTTGGATAGCAAAAGAAACACCGCGCGACGAAGCCGTGCGGAGTCAGAGGGCACATGGCAGAAGCAGATCGGCGCAACAATGCGGGGGATGGGATGACGACCGGGACTCGGAACTCACCGGCCGACGAATGCGCGCGAGACCTCGGCGGGGGTAGCGCGGGAGACGATGCGCGCGATGGTGGGGCGCGCGTCGATCGACATGAAGCGCGCGATCTGCGCCGAGCTCACCAGACCCTGATGGGAGCGGAAGAGGGGGAACAGCGAGACAAGAGGTGCGGTACAGCGAAGAGCGGCAAAAGGCGGAAACGTTAGCGTCCGGAGACTGTGATGCCACGGGATCTGTGCTGGCGCTGAACTCACCAGACTCTGATGGGAATTGTGCGCATATAACGAGACGTACGTGCTACTACCGGTGGAGAAGCGGCGTGGGTGGCGGGGTCGGGCGAGGGGAGGGAGTGGCGGGTGCGCACCCTAGAAACCAACGGCGGAACTTGAGAAACAGGGATTTGGAAACATGACCTGAAGCAAATTCACACTGCGTTCCCGTTACCAGCCAAGCTCAGCGCTTCCCGACCCTTCCTCCCACTGCCCGCGCAAACCCCTTTCCCAAGTCCCCGCCTGCTTCAACAACCGTTCATCTCGGCCGTTCATCATCAGCAACGGCAGGATATCTTACCATTTCAACGGCTCGTCTGATGCCGGCAGGAAGGTCCGCCATGGATCGGAACCACTCCTGCAGCACTGCCTCGACCGAGGCCCTGTCGAACACCTGCCGAGTCATGCGGATCACGCACACAGAGCAGACAGCGGGCAGAGAAGGCAGAACAGACAGCCAGACAAAAAACAATATAATTCGTGAATTGGAGATGCTTGGCGGCTAAGTTTCGCGACCACAGAGCCCCTGCCGAATACTCGTCGGGCAGAGATTAGGCAAGGCAGGGAGATGGCAGGCAGATAAGACAGAGCATACAAAAACGGCAGGCTGCTTTCGAAAAGCCTCAGAATCAAGTTGCGAAAACAACCAGGAATGCCGCCAATGAACAACATAAATGGCGGCAACAATGTTAATGGAGACATGCGGCTAACTAACCTCGGAGATGATCGCTCTACGAATGAAACCGTCGTCGTCACCGTCGTCGCCGTCGTCCTCGCCGAAGTAGTCGTCATCGTCGCCACCATCGTCGCCGCCGTCGCCTCCGCCGTGCGCTCCGCCCTTACCGACGTTACCACCTCCACCGCCCAGGTCAATCTGATCGCGTTCCACAGAAAAGCACAACACCACACACACGCATCAGTCAACACGCCAGTCAGCTCCAGACACAAGCTCGAAACCCTAGATTGTTAGGAAAAGGAGACAAAGTAACAGGAAAACCAGCATACGGAATAAGATTCTGGAGTTGCGCGGTGCATCTGTTGAGTAAACTTGGAACGAGCGAGATGTCCAGCTGTGTGTTTTGCGTCGACTCATAACAGCCTACCAATTCCTGCAATTCCAAGGTGTACCTGAGGGGTGGTCTTGGTGGCCGAGAACGAAAGGTCGAGCTTGGACTTTTCAAGCGTGGCTCCACCGCCGCCGAAAGCGCCGTAGCCCTTCTTCATCATCGGCACCATCATCCGCCCCGACGGCACCGGCGGAAAGTCGTCCGACGACCCCTGCTGCCCCTGATCCTGCTCCCCCGCCAGCCCGGGCCCGCCCGCTACCACTCTAAGGCCCCGCTTCTCCGCGGGGAACGCGCCGGGGACGCATAGGGAGCCTGAGGAAGCGGAGGTGGCAGTGAGCTTGGCGTTCGGGAAGGAATCGCAGCCAGAGAGGAATTTGACGGAGGATAGTTGCGAGGGGACGCATGGCTCGTGGGAGAGCAGGCCGGTGGCACGCTGCGCGATGGGCTTGCTCAGCGACGCGTGCGCGTGCGTGTGGAGGAGACCTACTGACGTTGTGGTGGCCATCGCGGGCTGATTCACCAAACAGCGGTTTCCTTTGCGGTAAGCTGGTACCGGTAAGCGAGAAATAGGAAAATGAACTGGCTAATTTCTGGAACGAATACTAAGCCGAGTTCAGACGTGGTAGAGATGTCACAGGCGTGAAGCTTGCTTGCCCTAACTGGACTTCAGCAGGCTGAAGTGGAAGGGGAGTATGAAATGAGGAGAGGGGTGGTAAAAAGGAGAGCAGTTTCTCTTGTTCTGGTTGAGGCACACTCCACTCCCGAGTCCTCGGTGTTTCTCTTCCAGAGGTTGAGGAACGATTCTTTCGTTTTCTCTGCGGTTCAGTCAGGTTGATGTCTTCTATGCTCTGTAGGCCACGAGGAATTTCCGTGAAAGGATGGACACAAACATGACAGGTTTGTGGTGGATGAATTCCCCTCGGTTTGGTAAAAAGGCAAGGGGAATGGTGAAATGCTGGGACAGAAGAAAGTATTGTCGGGCAGATAGTAGGAATGCAAAGAGTATGGCAGTCGTGGATTCCGTGAGGACACGATTGGCGGTGTGGGTCCAGGAACAAGGTGGCTTATTTCAATTGATCAGCTTATTTTTCTAGGGCTTTCTATGAGCTACCCGAAGCAGCTTTCGGTGGAAAATATGTTGGGCTGCAACATCCACTTTCTGTGGTGTCGGCGATGCCTGCCCCCACTTCTGGGATTGCCGCACTTGCTTGCACAGGCAAAAATGGTGCCACGTTGCAACAGCGTGCAGACGTGGAGATTGCAGGATGAAAACCTTCGTTATTAACGGTTGTGTTGTGGAACAAATGCAAATGTGGATCAGCGGTGTACCAGACGTCACATAAGCTTAAGAATCTCTACCTCTGGGCAAATACATGCATAGTTTTCTTTATCTGTGTGGTTACGGAAATTTTTAGTAAAACAATTTCAAATTCATGCCTTGTAGGTAATAATTTGGTGATTAAAATTGGTGCTGATGGAGTTTTTAGGGTGCCACAAATATGCCTGATAAGTAAATCAAGTCCTGGAATCAATGAAGACTCATTGACACCAGAAGCAGCAAGTGTTTGCAATATAGCTCAAAGTAAGTTCTCAGGAGATGTGTTGGCACAGGGAAAGCTTAGGAGACTAGCTGTGCTTTCATCAGCTCAAGCAAGAGCAAAGCATTCATCAGCACAAGCTAAAGCTAAGTAATCATCGGCACAAGCTTAATCAAGCAATCATCAGGTCCATCAACTTCAGAAGTGGACTTATTTGTTCTCGCCATGCCAAGTGTGGGGTGTGACTGAGCAGAGAGCTATATCTTCGTTTTCATTATCACAAGTTTTCTGTAACAAGTATATGCAATTCATACAGCTGCCCTCTAGTACCTGTAGTGGGCAGGCTTGTAAGGGCCCTCCACAGGAACATTGATGTACTCAGCCTGAGCAGGGCTCAGCTTGGTCATCACAGCCCCCAGCTTGGGCAAGTGCAGGGCAGCCACCTTCTCATCCAGGTGCTTGGGCAGGACATACACCTCCTTCTTGTACTTGCCCGAGTCCTTCTCCTTCCACAGCTCAATCTGGGCAATCACCTGGTTCGTGAACGAGCACGACATCACGAAGCTGGGGTGTCCAGTGGCGCATCCCAGGTTCATCAGGCGGCCCTCAGCCAGAATGATGATGCCACGGTTGGTCTCAGGGAACACCCAGCGGTCCGTCTGGGGCTTAACGGTCACCTTCTTGGCGCCAGGGTAGCTCTCCAGGCCGGCCATGTCGATTTCATTGTCGAAGTGACCGATGTTGCACACAATGGCGTTGTTCTTCATCTTCACCATGTCATCGACCATGATGATGTCCTTGTTACCAGTGGTGGTAACGAAGATGTCAGTGTCGCCAACCACATTCGCCAGGGTGTTCACGGCGAAACCCTCCATAGCCGCCTGGAGAGCGCAGATGGGGTCGACCTCCGTGACTGTAACGCGGGCACCAGCGGCCTTGAGAGCAGCGGCGCAGCCCTTGCCGACATCACCGTATCCGCACACGAGAGCGGTCTTGCCAGCAATCATGACGTCAGTGGCCCTCATGAGACCGTCGGGCAGAGAGTGACGGCAACCATACAGGTTGTCGAACTGCAGGGGACGAGGACCAGATATAACAGAAGAGTTGCATCAGTCAATAGGTCCAAGAAGCTGGCTAACACGGGGTTCTTGGTTTAGTTTCGTATGCTGTCTAGTATTCAACATTTTAGACAGTTGCTAAGGAACAGAATTCTTGATCCAAACCCAAAACACCCAATTCACGGTCATGGCATACCTTGCTCTTGGTGACGGAGTCGTTGACGTTGATGGCGGGGAAGAGCAGCGAGCCGTTGATCTGCATCTGGTACAGCCTCTTGACGCCGGTGGTGGTCTCCTCCGACACACCCATGATGCGCTTCGCCATGTCGCGGTACTTGGTCGGCGTCTCCTTGAGCGAGTCGCGGATGATGGTCAGCACGATCTGGAACTCGGGGTTGGTCGTCGACTCGGGGTCGGGCACGGCGCCCGACTTCTCGAACTCGATCTCGGCCTTCACACCCTGCAAGGGCAATGTCAACATGCACATGTCAGAAGATGCTCACCGCAAGATCGCCTACGTGTTTTACGTTGTCGAACTGGTGAATTTCATATTTGGACTGGACCACGAGAAAACCCCAATTTTCATGCAAGTTTACCTCGTGGATCAGGAGAGTGGCGTCGCCACCGTCGTCAACGATCAGATCGGGGCCGCTGCCGACGCCCCAGTCGAGGCAGCGCTCAGTGCACCACCAGTACTCCAGCAGGGTCTCGCCCTTCCAGGCGAACACGGCGGCTGAATCGCGGGCAATGACGGCTGCAGCGTGGTCCTGGGTGGAGAAGATGTTGCACGAGCACCATCTCACCTCCGCGCCGAGCGCGGTGAGGGTCTCAACGAGGACGGCAGTCTGCAGAGGAAAAAAAAACCCGAAAGAACGTTGTCAGATTCCAATGTTCATTGCTTTCAATGAGACCGCAGGCGTTGATACACGAAGGAGGATATAAACAAACCAGTCCAAAACGTTCGAGAATTTCAACACACCTGAACCGTCATGTGGAGGGATCCACTGATCTTAGCTCCCTTGAATGGCTGGGAAGGGCCGAACTCCTCGCGGCAAGCGACGAGGCCAGGCATCTCGACCTCGGCGAGATCGAGCTCCATGCGGCCGAAATCAGCCAAAGACATGTCCTTGACCTTGTACTCGCGGCCGGAGGCCGTCTTCTCCACGGTAAGATCGGTGGTGGCCATAGTGGCAAAGCTTCTGTTCTAGAAGCACGAGAAAAATGCCTCAGAGAGGACTGAGTAGATCGGAGAGACGAGAGAAAGAAGACGCCTCAACTTCAGAAAATTGAAGCCTGAATCTGAATGACACAGAGAAGCTGGAGACGTTTATTGCTGACTTTGTTGGGAGGAAATTCAGCAGGGATCCACAGGATGTGTGTGGAGCGGTGATTCAGGATTCACGGGACGCTGGGTTCAGGGATCAGGGGGTGTTGTTGAGTGATCGAAGCGTGGGATTTGTGGTTCGGAAGGAGGGAACTTCGTCATCGTTTGGTTCGGTTCGCGAGGGAAACCGTGGCGGGGTCAGTTGATCTCGGCGAAGCGGTAACCGCCGTTGGATCTGAGAGGTGTCAATGCATCGCACTGTCAACGAAACGCTGGTGGCTCACGCAAACCTCAAGGGAACCTGCCACGTCCCGAAGCATTTTGTGCTGGCTCGACAACCGCTAGGATGCCCTTTGTGACAGCACCACAGGTTGGGGCTTCGTCGTCAAGAAGTTCGTCTCCCACGCTGACGGGTTACGGAGATTGAAGTCCACGTGTCCTCCAAGCCCGTGGGATGACAGTCGCCTCGCCACGCGACGTCTTGGCGGTCTCATTACAAGAACTCCAACATTTGTCGAACCCGATACCTTATCTGAGAAAGAAACCACAAGCCACACATAACCTCATTTATCTCCTTTGCATACAGTTCACAACCTTCCAGGTCTGCTGCCAGCTGTAGCCTCGCCGTTGCAACCAACCCACTAAGCGTTGCTTTCGCTTCTCCAAGGGGACATTTTCACCTCTGTCCCACACTTTGGAGGCCTTAGCAGTTAATGTAAGCCACGCCTCTTTGCTGAGTCCAGCTTGACTTGCATCTTCATATTCACTATCTTCCGAATCCTCACCAACATCATCACTGCTATAAAAAACGTCCTCACTTGAACTGCTCAGAGTGTAGACGGAATCCACAGCTGCATTAACATCACTAGCGCTGACCCCTCGCCTTTTAAGCTCCTGTAATGTCAAAATAAGTGCAAGCCAACAGTCACACAAGAGGTGCCTTTAATGAGCAGCCAGACAAAACCAGGAGACAGTTCTTGACCATTACAAGCACATGTAAGAACCGTGCAGCGTGCAGTGTGCACCAATACACACAATGCGAGCACAGCAACGGTACACAGAGGGGAGCTCACCATTCTGAGGCGAGCTGGACCCCATCCCAGCTGCTTGAACCTCCCTCGGGCGAAAGCCTCCGCGTACTCCGTGTCATTCACAAAGCCCCTGCGGTAATGACAGGCACGGGCAGAGCAAGGGGGTGGAATAAGGAGCAGAAGGCACGTGTCAAAGAATTGGAGAACACACTGATACGGTCACGTCTGATCACATTCAGCAGCTAGTGGCGCGAGGAAATGTTGCAACTTATAGTGTAGCATGGCAAGGTTGAGCTTTTAGCATGGCATGGCAATGTCGAGACTCACAGCTGCTTCATGTAGTTGACGGCAGCATCAACGGCAGCATCAGCCTGCTCCAGTTGCATGCTGCCAAATGGCTGCCTTGCTCCTGCTCTCCTAGCCAAACCCCGGGCCCGCTCCGGCTGGGTCAGGTTGGCTGTCAGCTTCTGCCGCAGCTGCGCCTCCGACCACTGCCTGCCCCCGCCAAACAGACCACCCACACAGACCCGCCCACACCGAGCCGCCCACACAGAGCCGGCAAAACAGAGGCACAAGCATTAGTCAACGAAGCAGAGACATGCCAGCTTGGAAAGTATGGGATGGGATTGGAAAACAAAACATGTGATGGTCAAGTGGGCATACTAAGGGACGTGGAAATAGCATGCATTGGAACAGGCAGCGCAGGCAGGGGCAAAGGCATGGCATCGCAGGGTGAATGGGATGGCACTCACTTGAAGCTGAGCAGTCGCACCGCCTCCACCCGTGCCATCTTGAACACCTCCTTCTCCTCCTCCTTCGACTCGTCGCTCTCCTGCTCTGCACCTTCCCGGAAGGTGACACTTGAGTCCCCTGCTGTATCCTCGGAGGGCCTCCCTGGCCCTTGAATCCCGCGCCGCTTGACTGCACCCTCCTGCTGCCGCAACCCCCCTCCTCGCTGTCCCCATTCCCTCCCGCCTTGCCCAATCACCTCCAACCCCCCACCGCCCTTCACTCCTCTGCTCCCCTCCCCTTTTTTACGTCGCTCCGCGGAATGAGCAGCGGAACGTGCAGCGGAACGGGGAGGCGAACGGGGAGCATTCTCTCTCCGTTCCTTCTGTCTCCATCCTCCCTCTCTTCCCGCGCCAGATTCGCCGTCTGCAAACCCTTCCTTTCTCTCACCTTCGTTAATATCACCTCCGGATGCCTCCCCTCCACTCATCTCCAGTCCGCCTGATGCGGGATCGAACCTCACTGCTCGTCTTCGACCCGACTGGACTCCCTGCCTGCGCGACGGGAGCCCGCGAGGAATAACGGTCGCGATTCCAAGATCCAAGTCCTCTTCATCCTCGGCCATCGATTCGAATCCCGCCTGCATCTGCCACCGGCGCTGCTGCTGCTGCCATTCCCAGGACTCACGTTCTTGCCGTGTATTCTCGTGGCTCGTGTCGCGATCGCTGGATCGTGCGACTCTCTGTGTGTCGTCAGATGTCGCAGGCCATAAGCTTCTCGTGCGAGCCACACGCGCACTGTACTTATCATCTGTCGAAATCCAGCGAGTTACGCGTGTCAGGCCAAGGCCTGCTTGCCTATGAACAAAGAGACATCCTGGCGTGTTGAGGAGAAATCGTGCTTGTCGATGAACGAGGGATCGCCTACTAACAAGCGGGAGATCTGGTGGCGTACTGACGAGGGTTCGCCAGTTGCACGGGCTTCCTCTGATGTAACGATGCCACCTTGACATGTCTGCTGCTTCGAGATGCGCTCCGCCGGACTCAAACTAAATCGTACGTTATACTTTCAGCGGTGACAGGAAGTACTTGTTCATAGATTGAAGTGCAGCCGACCGGAGCGCACGTGGTCGGAATCTGTAGGACGTGGTATCCACAAAAGTTTGTACAAGAAAAGTAGAACGGCCTACAGCAACGCTTTAGGACCTCGCACCATGTGCTCGCACACCTGAAAAGGCTAGATCCCGAGGGAGGAGCGGGAGCTCTGGAGAATAATGGAAATGGAGCTCTCAAGAGATGTGACGAGGCTGCAATACCCGCGACACTCCTAGTATACAAAGAAAATATTTATGCAGGCTCCCTCGCTATACGAATAGCATGATCACATTCATGACTATATATGTTTCTAATCAGGCTGAAGACTATTTTGTTGTCCAGAGGGTACATCTTGCTGTACACTGCCATTGGATCATTGTAGCAAAGCGGATGTCAGGTTGGGTCTGCGCGCGCACCTGTCATTTTGGTTGGGAGGGCTCTGTTTCTCTGGATGGCTGAAATTGTCTCCTAGATTGGACATGCATACTAACGTTGATAATCATGCCTGCTTCTGTTGGGACAATGCCTTATGCATACTCACTTTGGTTGTGTGTCCCGTTTGTCTCTTTGTTGGATGATCCCTTTGCCTTGGTTTGGTTGTGTAGTTGGGTACCTTACCATACCTTACCATACCTCAGCATACTTTATTATACCTTGCATTACCTTACAAATCACCTTACCATACCGCAGCATCCCTTTCTATGCTTTATAAGGCCTAGCTCTAGCTATGTATCCCTCGCTACTACTGCTACTGCTGTTACTGCTGATGCTGTTGCCTCGAAATGACCTATGAAGGGAAGATGGGGCAGCAGTGGGGAGGACGGATAACACAGGGGGGATTATACTGGGTTGGGGGGGATTATATAGGGGAAGCGATTCTGTAGCCGGGGAGATAGCGATGGGCGAAAGTTGTAAGCAAGAAAAGCAGCTGAAAGTAAGAAGCAGCAGAAACATAGCTTAAAAGAGAAGAGCAGTAAAGAGCTCAGAGGAGAAGAGAGGAGCAGGGAGGAGCAGAGAGCAGCAGAGATGGGTACTGCACTTGGGGGTAGGAGGAAGTAATCTGGAAACAAGGGGCAACCAGCAAAAAGGACAAGGCACAACATGGCAGCAAGGGAAAAGAACACTCACCCTGTTAGTTTTTTAACAATCCTTTCATCCTCCTTCTATCCTTTCCAGCTTTCCTTCTTTCTTCCTTCCCTTCTTCCCTCATTCCCTCCTTGCCTCCCCCTCCCCTGCACTCTGTCCTCTAGTGGTACTGTATGCATGCTGATGCTGTTACTACAGCCATGCCTGTTGCGTGATGGGGAGGAAAAGGGGAGGAAAGGGGAGCAAAGGGGGTACATCGAGAGGGGAACGTTCGCAGATTCTTATGCAAGGCAAGAGCAATTTCCAGAAGTACATGATTCGAGGGCAAAAATGGTATGACTATATCAACAATGGATAGGATTTAAAGTGGCAACACAGGCGAAACCCCACATATTCCCTCGCGCAACCACGGAGGACAGAAATGGAAGTTGCAGGATGGGGAAGGGATGGAATTCACCTGCCTTTCTTATTCGCTGCTTGCCTCCTCCCCTCCTCCCTCCGCCCCTCCCCCACCCTCCGCCTCCAGCCCCCAGCTCCCACAGGCCAGCACGCGATCATGTTGGGCTCCGCCTCTTCGCCCCCTCTGAACCTCGTCACTGCTCCCGAGGTGTTGACCCTCGAACCAACAGGAGCAAGGACACGACAGGAGCAGGCACACACAAGACAGGAGCAAGCACACAAGAGAGTGCGTCAGAAGCACCCACAGAAACGGTCCGAGGAGACTTCAACTTCCAAAAGACTTGCCGCACGGCGACCTAGACTCTTCTGCCCCCCCAATAGACCCGCTCAGCGACTTACTGTACTGCCATGGTGAGACATGCTCCAAGTCATGTGGTTGTTGGGCCTCAGACGAGCACGCCACCTCTCTAAGAAGCACCATCCTTTGGCGCGACTGCTGCTCTGGCCGTGGGTCTCAGTGCAGGAGGCACCACAGCAGCACAGATAGAACAGACACAAGCACAGAGGAAAGTGCATTAGCAGCTGCAGCGTCAACAGACTCGAAAGAAACAGAAATCAAATCTAAGACTTGCCGCACGGACGCATCTAAGGCTTGCAGCACAGACGCAAGCACAGAGGAGAGTGTCAGAAGCAGCAGCGGAAACATACTCGAAAGAAGCAGAAATGGAATTTAAGACCTGCCACGCGGCGACCTAGACTCTTCGGCCCCCCATTAGACCCGCCGAACGACTTACTGCATTGCCATGGCGAGCCATGTGGAGAGCATCCTCCCTCGCACTGCACCTTTCTTAGAAGCATCGTCTCGTGGCATGACTGTTGCGGCGTCCATGGACCTCAGTGCAGGAGGCACACACCGGCACCACAGCACAGAACGAGCATAGGCGAGAGTGTGTCAGAATCAGCAGCGGAAACAGACTCGAAAGAAACAGTAATCGATACTAAGACTTGCCGCGCGGCGACCTAGACTCTTCTGACCCCCCCCCCCCAATAGAGTAGCCCAGCCACGTACCATACTGCCATGGTGAGCCATGTGGTGAGAGTCCTCTCTCGTGCAGCCATGTAGCGAAGCACCTCTCTGAGAAGCACCACCCCTTGGCATGAATGTTGCTGTGTCCTTGGGCCTCAGTGCAAAGGCACCGACACCACAGCAGCGAACACAGCACAGACGCAAGCAAAGAGGAGACTGCATCAGAAGCTGCAACGGAAAAATACTTGAGAGAAACGGAAATTGCGTCTAAGACTTGCCGCGTGGCGACCTAGACACTACTGCCCCCCCCGATAGACCAGCCCAGTGACTTACCGTACTGCCATGGTGAGCCATGTGGTGCGGATGCTCATTCACACAGCACCTGTCGAGGAAGCACCATCTTGTGGTATGATTGTTGCTGTGCCCTTGAGCCTCAGTGCAGGAGGCACCGGCACCGCTGCAGCGAAAACAGCACAGACACGAGCAGAGAGGAGAGAAAAGAGCATCAGAAGAAGCAGTGGAAACGGACTCGAAAGAAACCGAAATCGACTCTAAGACTTGCCGCGCGGCGACCTAGACACTGCGATGGATCTGGTCAAGAACTTACTGTGCTGTACTGGTCGTTTTGCTCCCCTCCCTCCGTGCAGTTGTTGCTGCTGCTGCTTCTGCTGCTCAAAGGTCTCCTCTCCTGGGCCATCCCACACACAGAAGTCTCAAACCAGAGAAGCCGACACAGCAGAAAACATAGACGAGAAAGCGTCAGATGCAACAGAGGAAATAGACTTGAAAGAAACAGAAGCTGATTTAAGACACTTGCCGCGCGGCGACCTAGACACTTCTGCCCCCCCGATAGACCAGCCCAGTGACTTACCGTACTGCCATGGTGAGCCAGAACCTGAGACGGCTCAGAAGGCGGGTCCCTACTCGCACAGCGCCTCCTGAAGACGCACCGCCCATAGGCAAGCCTGTGCGCATGTCGATGCCTCTCAATCACGAAGTCGCAGCAGAGAACACAGCACAGAAAACGAGCACGGAGGAGAGTGTGCGTGAGAAGCAGCAGTGGAAACAGACTCAGAAAACAACGAATTCAGGTCTGAGACTTGCCGCACGGCGACCTAGACTGCTATGCTGCCCCCGGATAGACTCGCCCAATCTACTCACCATGCAGCCGTGGTGAAGCAGATCCCGAGATGCCTCAGCAGTCGGATGGTTACTGGCAGAGCCCCTCCCTGGGGTGCGACGCACCGTCACGCCCTGGCAGGACTGTTGACGCGTCCGTGGGCCTCTCAGTCAAGGAGGCCCCCCAACCGCAGCAGCGAACACAGCACAGGAACAAGCACACAAGAAAATGTATTTTAATCGGGAGAGGAAACGGACTAAAGGAAAACAAAATTTGATTCGAAGACTTGCCGCGCGGCGACCTAGACTGCTCCTACGCCCCCCCACTTGCGCCCCGTACACACGTACCTTTACATGTCACGATAGTGTCTGTCTCTTGGACTGCTGGTTCGCCCGCTTCTGCCCCTGCTGCTCCTGCTGGCGCAGCTACTGCATCTCCCGTGCTCCACTCCTCCTTCCCCTTTCCACACAGAGAGCACACGTGAGCATACACGGCAGGAGAGTGCAGAGATGCGTCAGAGCAGCACGGAAACAAGGAAGACGAGCAACAGAAATAACCGACGACGCAAGACACCTACGCGGCGGACTCCTATGTCCTACGCGCCCCCCCACTTGCTCTGCACGCACACGCACCTTCGCATGCCGCTCTTCTGTTGTTAGCATGCTCGAATTCGCTCTGCTGCCGTCAGCATGCTTCAAATCCACTCTGCTGACGTCTGCGTGCTGCTGTCGCCGGTGTGCTTCGAATTCGCGTGCAATCAAACACAACTGCTGCTGCCGATACCACCCAGATTCAACCCGCGGTTGATATCCGCTGCTGCTGGGGTAAACCCGTGTCGCCGCTCTCTCACACACTGCTGCTCTCCGGTCGAACGTTCACCCTTCTGCTGCCACTCCTTCGATTCCGTGCACGCGTTTCTCTACGTTCCGCTGTGCACGCGACTTTCGTCAAACCAAAGCTCGCGAACGGCAACAAAACTCCACGAAAGCAGCGAAACGTAGCGAACGGTAAAGAAACTCGGGGGACAACCGCGTCGCCGAACGGCAGCAGCTGTGCGGAATGACAGTGATACTTATTGAACGGCACCAAAAATGGGCAAGCGCCAGAGGAATCCGGCAAATGGTATAGAAACTTGGCGAACGGCAGCGAAATTCAGGCAGAGAAACAACGAGAACGGCGACAACGAGCTCGGTAAACGGCAGCGAAAGCCGACGACAGGCGAGAAATGGGACGGCTGGGTGAAAGGTCGCGTGCAAGCACGGCGTGTATTGAGATGGTAGTGAGCAGCGTCTTAGCACGACCTCGAAAACAAGGTCCAGCAAAGTGACGAGCTGTGCCACTTTGATGAGGTCGCTATTCCGTCAGGTGGTTAAGGCCACATTCTGAAAGTTGCGAATTCGTCGTACGTCACTAGAACGCTTTCTGGAAGTCGCTACTCCATTCTGCAACTTAGAACCTCTTATCAAGGTCGTTAATCTATCCTGCGCCTTTGGACCACGTACTAAGGTCGATGATTCATCCTGGGTCGCTAATCTCTCCTGCGTTTTAGAGCCACGTAGTATGATTGCTATCTTATCCTCCGCTAAAACGCATTCTGCACCCGTTTCATCGCTCAAGATCGAACCAGAATAGACAAGTCGCGACGCAGACTAATATCTAAGGTGGAGCGTAATAGAAGCGGTCGATTGGCCCAGATAAGGCGAAAAAAAGCATTTCTCTACCGGAAACTCGGCGTGCTATCGTCGCTCCAGGCGGATTAATCTCTACTAGCTAACGAGGAGTTGTAGAGCCTTGACAATTGAAAGCTGGGCTGACAATGATAGGTATGTGGCGAGAGTGTGGTCAGGCGAGAGTCTCGGGTGGGGAGAGTTGTGTTTGAGCAGCTGAAGGAATTGTCTGTCAGGGAGGCTTGGTGTCAGAGACGGCACCTCTGACAACTTGGACGAGATTTGGCGGCAAAACCGAGGCGCAAAGTGGTTGAACCTGATAGACGGAAATAAGCAAACTCTATTCACATATGCATTGTTAACTTTATAAACATGTTCAAATAACACACAAAAATCAAATATCATATCTCAGGGTTGTCACAACATACCCCAATACGAAATAGGCTGCATTAGCCAAAAAATACTCTATGGTAATGATGGGATTTACGCACTTGTTGCGAATAGTGATTATTGAAGTATCCATGTGCACTCCTTACCGCAGCAATCGAATCACGCACCACCGAGAATGAAGGCGAAGGGACGGAAGAGACGCGAAGGGTCGCACGGTTACGAAGGGATCTGTACCGTCGGGCAGACAGCATCAGGCAGCAGCAGTGGCGAGGATTCTGCCCGGACAGTTTCGTAACTGTCTGGAGTCGCACGGTTGGATTTCGATGTAATAAGGGAATGTACCCCTTAGAGTACATAGCTAGTTATGTCGTTTGGTATTCCCTTGTAATCTTATTTATAGTGCTGTATTTGCATGTTTTTATCATCTCAAGCATTTTACATTCACTCTGCTATTGAGGTAAAGGGCCCACCACTACACAACTGTATGCGAACCTTCCTGAGGTGATCCTAGGCACGATCAACTTTTGATCGCAACATGGTATCAGAGCGACACAGGAATCCTTCGCACCGCCACCACCGAAATCTTCGGCGAACGGAAAGTGGCGTCCGGCACACGCTCACGCGTAAGAATGGCCGGAGGATCTGGTGGTCAGACGAATCTGACGGCTGAAGCGCAGACCAACCTGGCTGCAACAAGCGAGGAAACAACGACGATCGGAACCGCCGCCCTCGCACAGATGCTTCAGCGACTCACCAGCCTAGAGCAACAACTCCAGACATTGCGGAACGGCGACGCAGGAACTTCTTCCCAACCCTCTCAACCGGCCTCGAACGGCCACAACACCGCCCCGCATACCTTCTCCCTCGACACCAATGGCTCAACTCCCAAAACTCCCCGTCCCAGCGAAGAGGCAATTCTCTCTGCGCAATCAAGGTTTTTGAGTATATCAAAGATAAAGACAAGTGTGTGCTTTGACGGCAGAGACTTCTATACGTGGAGCTTCGAGCTGGAGCTGCTGCTGCAAAACACGCATATCTTCCATTATTTCGACAGGAGCTACTCGGGACCCGCTGAAGACACCGACGACGCCAATGCGAGGTACTACAACGAGTTCCTGATGGCGTACGGAGTTCTTCTGCGAAACATGTCGCCGGCGGAGCAATTGAGCATTCGCTCATACAAGACAACGCCTGCTCCAGCCCTCGACGCTTGGCGCCACCTGAACGGGGTCTACCAACCGAAGGACTCGGTTTCGTCGAGCCGCCTACTCCAGCAGCTACTGGAGACAAGAATGGCATCAGGGGAGAAGGCCAACAGCTACATTAACCGCTGTCGGAGCTTACGCGATCAAATCGCGAAGTTGGGAAGCACGATCTCTGAGGAGATCTTCGTGAACATCGTGCTTCAAGGGCTCGGCCCAGAGTGGCGGCCCTGCAAGGCGCTTCTCCGACAGCAGGGGGTCATCTCGGAGGCCGCCCTTTGCGCCGCCCTTCTCGTCGAACAACGGGATATGGACCAGCAGCGACCAGCGCCGCGACGAGACAGCGAACGCCTCGCCTTCTACGCCGACAACACGGAAGAGCGACGGCCGCGGCGCCTTTACTGCAAGATTTGCAGAAACTTCGGGCACCTGGCAGATCGATGCAAACATCGATCTCGCCCTCGTCAGACCAATCCGAGCAACTGGTCCGGACGACAAGACGCAAGGAACGACTCGCGTCCTGCCCAGGGGCATCAACCCCCACCGCGCAACCTGAATCCAACGATTCAGCATCAGCAGCAGCAGCCACCAACGGCTCCCGTTCGCAACGTCATGGGCAACATGACATTGACGAGCGGATCTCGTCGTCCCCGTACGCGCTCACCATCACCGGAGGAAGCATTTCACCCAATCGTAGCGTTTTCGAACAACAATCCGTTTAGCACGCGCCACGATTTTACTGACGACGAAAACCAGGACTGGAACCTGCCAGTCCCGCTGCTCGAGAGCCCCACACACGTATTTGATACAAGGGCGGCACCGATCGACTGGATCGCGCGCGAACAATTTCTAAAGGTTGACACACCACACATCGTTACTCCGCGACTGGCGCTGCTCGCACGTAACGACAACAGGCGCTACAACACGTGGTACCTAAATAGCTGCTGTGGGCAGCACATGGTGGGCCCCGAGCGTTACGTATCCAACGCCGTCGCCACCCCCGCCGTCACCTATGTCACGTGGCGAACAACACGCGCATGCGCGCAAGCGCGCAAGGCATCGTAGTGCTCTCAGCCCGCGGGAGCAGGACGCACATCACGCTGAACGACGTGCTGATCGTGCAGAATCTACGTTTCAACCTCCTTTCGGCGGCGCAGCTCATGGATTGCGGGGTCGACCTCAGCACCTACCCCGAGACACGTGACATTTTGCTTCACTTCACGATGCCGGACAAATCACGCAAGCAGATCGGGCGAGCGCACTCCGAAAACGGAGTTTACATCATCGACTTCAGCATTCCCGACTGCAGCGGTGACTCTAAGGAGCTCATCGATCTCGTTCCCCTGCGTTTCGAACACATGCATCACCGCGATTGGAAGCATCCTGATGGGCGCCCGTGGGTGCCGCATCATCCACACCCGCGCGAAACGGCGCTGCATGACCCCGACCCCGACGGCATCTGCAGAGATTGCCATACGCCCACAGCCTCGACGAGCGCGATCGCCGGCCGTGGCCTTGCCGCCATCGCCGAAGCAGAGCGGGAAGCACCGCCTGAAGAAGGGCTGTCTCACCTGGAGCTCGAGACAGCCACGCGCATCGTTTTCGGAACGAAGGAAGCTCCTCTCCCAGGACATGCATCACAACACCTCCGCGGAATGCTGCGCGGCGTTGGCGTCGGGACCTTTGATGCGGAAGGAAATCCGAGACCCTACACGCAGGAGAAATCCCTGGAGATCTACGCTCATCAGCGCGACTCCACGAAAAAGCTCACCGTCGCCCAAGAGGAGGAACTGGTGTCAAACATTATATGTTTATATTGTGTAGGCTATAGTGGGTTTAGCCTTAGGGGGTACAGCTTTGTTAGGGTTTCCTACTTGTATCCCCCTCCTACCTAGTTTCATCCATTCTCGTTCTATTCCAGATTCTAACATGGTATCAGAGCCTAGGTTGCTACCTAGGACCGCTTTCTACTATGGGCCCACTATTCCGCTAGAAGCGCCCTCGTGCGCCCTACCTTACGTGCGCCCTCGTGCGCCTTTCTCTGCTAGTGCGCCTTCGTGTGCCCTCGTGCGCCCTCGTGCGCCCTCGTGCGCCTTTCTCTGCTAGTGCGCCTTCGTGCGCCTTCGTGCGCCCTCGTGTGCCCTCGTGCGCCCTCGTGCGCCCTCGTGCGCCCTCGAGCGCCCTCGTGCGCCCTCGAGCCGCCCCTGCAGGTCCGTCAGGCCCCCGAGCCGCCTCTGCAGACCCGTCAGGCCCCCCCCGAGCCGCCTCTGCAGGCCCGTCAGGCCCGAGAGCCGCCCCTGCAGACTCGTCAGGCCCGCGCGCAGCCTCTGCCCGACCGCGCGCCGCCCCTGCAGGCTCTCGCCGCCCGCCGCGTCGCCCTGCCCGTGGCGTCGCCGCCTGCCCGCGGCGTCGCCGCCTGCCCGCGGCGTCGTCACCTGCCCGCGACGTAGCCCCTGCCCGCGGCGTCGTCGCCTGCCCGCGACGTCGTCGCCTGCCCGCGGCGTCGTCGCCTGCCCGCGGCGTCGTCGCCTGCCCGCGGCGTCGTCACCTGCTCGCGGCGTCGCCCTGCTCGCGGCGTCGTCACCTGCTCGCCGCGTCGCCCTGCCCGTGGCGTCGCCGCCTGCCCGCGGCGTCGCCGCCTGCCCGCGGCGTCGTCACCTGCCCGCGACGTAGCCCCTGCCCGCGGCGTCGTCGCCTGCCCGCGACGTCGTCGCCTGCCCGCGGCGTCGTCGCCTGCCCGCGGCGTCGTCGCCTGCCCGCGGCGTCGTCACCTGCTCGCGGCGTCGCCCTGCTCGCGGCGTCGTCACCTGCTCGCCGCGTCGCCCTGCCCGCCGCGTCGCCCTGCTCGCGGCGTCGTCACCTGCTCGCCGCGTCGCCCTGCCCGCGACGTCGTCACCTGCCCGCCACGTCGCCCTGCCCGCGGCGTCGCCACCTGCCCGCCGCGTCGCCCTGCTCGCCGCGTCGCCCTGACCTAATCCGCGCCTGGCCTCTGGAGCAGCCGCCACTGCAGCAGCCGCCCCTGGCACCTGGAGCAGCTGCCGTCGCGGCCCGGCCTCGCCCTGCAGCAGCTGCCGCGGAGCTCCCTGCTGCGGCCCGGCCCCGCCCTACAGTTGTAGCGGCCCCGCTGTCGCCACCGTCTTGCGCCTGCCGCGCCGACCACTGGTGAGCATTGCCCTGCCAGCACTGCTACCGCTGCTACTGCTGCTACTGCCTTTTCTACTCCCACTGCTACTGCTCCTGCTGTAACTGCTGTTACTGCCGCTACTGCTGCTACTGCTGCTTCTGGCGTGGCCAGATGCAGCTCCAGGGCCGTGCGCGTGAGTCCCTCACGCCCCAGCAGCTTCGTGAGTGGTACGCTAGTTGGGGCTGTGGGGGTGGCCGTAGTGGTAGTCGCTCTGGAGTGGGTCGGTCGGGAGCTTCTGGTAGTGGACAGGTGCAGCTGCCGTGTCCTCTTTCGCCCCAGCAGCTTCGTGCGTGGTACGCTAGTTGGGGCTGTCGGGGTGGCCGTAGTGGTAGTCGCTCTGGAGTGGGTCGGTCGGGAGCTTCTGGTAGTGGACAGGTGCAGCTGCCGTGTCCTCTTTCGCCCCAGCAGCTTCGTGAGTGGTACGCCAGTTGGGGCTGTCGGGGTGGCCGTAGTGGTAGTCGCTCTAGAGTGCGTCGTTCGGGAGCTTCTGGTAGTGGACAGGTGCAGCTGCCGTGTCCTGTGAGTGAGGCTGCCGCTCTAGGTGCTAGTGCGTCTGTTGCCCTAGGTGCTGGTGAGGCTACTACTCCCGGTACTCGCGTGTCTGCTACCCCAGGTGCTGGTGAGGCTGCTGCTCTAGGTGCTAGTGAGTCTGCGCCCCCTGGTACTGAGTCGACTGAGGCACTGCACACCTTCACTCTGGACTCAGGTGCTTCTCGCTGTTTCTTTCGTGACCGCACTGCCCTTGAGCCGCTTGCTCGGCCAGTTGCTGTCTCCCTCGCTGACCCCTCTGGGGGTCCGGTCATTGCGACCTCCTCCACTGTCCTTCCTTGTCCTGCGGTCCCGTCGGGCACACTGTCAGGTCTCCACCTCCCCTCGTTCTCTACGAACTTGGTGGCGGGTTGTGCCCTCCAGGACGGGGGTGTTCACCAGTTCACCCCTGCCTACGAGCGCGTGACACACTGCACGTGTGCTCGGACGGGCCGTCACCTGGCTACCTTCACTCGGCAGCCGGGGTCGGACCTGTACACACTGACCACTGAGTCCCCTCAGGTAGCTGCGTCTGCGTCTGCGTCAGGTCAGCTGTCGGCCCCCTGCTCGTGTCGCTCTCTGGCGCACGAGACCGTCCTCTGGCACCACCGACTTGGTCACCCGTCCGTGCAGCGCCTTCGTGCCATGCACAAACGGTACCTTGTCTCTGGTCTTCCCAGGGTTCTCCCTCCCCTCCCACCCTCGCCTGCTCCTCCCTGTCTTCCCTGTGTCGAGGGGCGGCAGCGCGCCGCTCCTCACTCCTCCTCGTTTCCCCCGACGACTGCTCCCTTGCAGACGCTCCACATGGACGTGTGGGGCCCAGCCCGCGTCCGTGGTCAGGGTCAGGAGAGGTACTTCCTGGTAGTTGTTGACGACTACTCGCGCTACACCACGGTCTTCCCCTTGCGCACCAAGGGTGAGGTCCCTGATGTTTTGATCCCTTGGATCAGCGCTTCTCGTCTCCAGCTCAGCGAGCGTTTCCACTCGGACTTTCCTGTCCTGCGCTTGCACTCTGACAGAGGTGGTGAGTTCTCCTCCGACCTCTTGGCAGCCTACTGTGCGGAGCACGGCATCCGCCAGTCGTTCACGCTTCCGGCCTCTCCACAGCAGAATGGGGTTGCTGAGCGCCGCATTGGCTTGGTCATGGAGGTCGCTCGTACCTCCTTGATCCATGCGGCTGCCCCCCACTTTCTGTGGCCGTTTGCAATCCGATACGCTGCGCATCAGCTCAACCTCTGGCCCCGTGTCTCCGTTCCGGAGACTTCGCCGACACTGCGTTGGACAGGAGAGGTTGGCGATGCGTCACGCTTTCGGGTCTGGGGATCTCGAGCCTTTGTTCGCGATACGTCCGCGGAAAAGCTCTCCTCCCGCGCTGTTCCTTGTGTCTTCCTTGGCTTTGTCCCGGACGCGTCTGGTTGGCAGTTTTACCACCCCACCTCGCGCCGTGTCCTGCCTTCTCAGGACGTCACTTTCGACGAGTCCGTCCCCTACTACCGCCTCTTCCCCTACCGCACTGCCCCGCTTCCCCCCCCGCCTCTCTTCCTCGCGCCAGGTGCTGCTGTGGTAGACCCCCTCCCCCCTCAGGGTGCCGCTCCCTCAGGTGTGTCCCAGGTAGACCCGGTTGAGCCTGTCGAGGTAGCTGTCGACTCTCGTCCTGCTAGGGGTGCTGAGCCTGAGGGTGCTGAGCCTGAGCGTGCGGAGCCTGGGGGTGCGGAGCCTGGGGGTTCGGAGCCTGGGGTTGCGGAGTCTGGGGGTGCGGAGCCTGGGGTTGCGGAGTCTGGGGGTGCTGAGCCTGGGGGTGCTGAGTCTGGAGGTACTGAGCCTGGGAGTGCTACACCTGGAGGAGCTCTCTCCTCACAGCAGCTGCGTGAGTGGTACTTACAGTACTGCAGCCTCAGGAGAGGTGCTTCTGGAGCCAGGAGTACTGCTGGAGCTGGTGCTAGTGCTTCCCCTCCTAGGCGGGAGCTGCCCTCTCCCCAGCGGCTCCGAGAGTGGTACGCACGGCGCTGCAGTCTTCGGAGTGGCGCTCCTAGTGTAGCGGACCCAGCTGCTGGAGGTTCTGCTGCTGGCGGTGCTTCTGGCGCTGCTGGAGGTGCTGCTGGTGCTGGAGCTGCTGGTGCTGCTGACGCTGCTGGAGGTGCTGCTGGTGCTGGTGGTACTGCTGGTGCTGCTGGAGGTGCTGCTGGTGCTGGGGCTGCTGGAGCTGCTGGAGGTGCTGCTTCTTCTGGAGGTGCTGCTGGTGCTGCGGACTCTGGAGTTGGAGCTGCTGCTGGTGCTGAGGACCCGGGCGTTGGAGCTGCTGCTGGTGCTGCGGACCCGAGCGTTGGAGTTGCTGCTGGTGCTGCGGACCCTGGAGTCGGAGCTGCTGCTGGTGCTGAGGACCCTGGAGGTGGAACTGCTGCTGGTGCTGAGGACCCTGGCGCTGGTGTCTCTGCTGGTTCTGGAGACGCTGCGCGGCCGCGGCCGTACTTCGTTCCGCTCCTTCAGCAGGTTCTTGGTCAGCCTCCTCCTCCTTGTCCTCCTCTCTCCTTAGAGTGTCCTCCGTCTGTCCAGTCGCAGTCACAGTTACCGTCTGCCTCCCCTCTCCCTGGTCCTTCTCCTTACACTGGTCCGACTGGAGGTCTTACGGAGCGTCGTGAGCCTGAGTCTCGTCCTACGTCGCCTGAGTCTCGTCGAGCGTCGCCTGTTTGTGCTGCTCACACTGGTCGTCGTGTCCCGCGTCAGCGTCCTCCTGCTGTCCCAGGCACTCACCAGATGGCGCTTCGTCCTTCCACTGCTCCCCAGCGTGTCCCTCTCCCGGCTCCTCCTGCGTCCTCTCTTCCTGCTCTTGCTGACCCTGAGTCTGACTCCCTTCGTGCTGCCAGTCCTACTGTCACGCGTCTCCTGGCTACTGTTGTCACTGACCCTTCCTTTGAGTCCACTGCTGCGTCTGCCTTAGTTGCCGAGCTTGTCGACTTTGCTGCCACTTGTCGTCTAGACTACGCCGCTAGCCTAGTTGCTGAGTCTGAGTCTGTCTGTCCTCCGTCCGTCGGGGGTGAGTGTGCTCTTGGCACGGACGTCCTTGAGGACAGGCAGGAGGAGTTTGAGTGCTTTGCCGCTGCTTTACCTCATCTCGTGTCCATGCTAGTTGCCCCTGAGGGAAACCCGGATGCACCAGACATCTCGACTCCGCGCTCTTACGCAGAGGCGATAGAGGGTCCCTACTCCTCTCAGTGGCAGACAGCCATGGACGCAGAGATGGCTTCCTGGAAGTCCACAGGCACCTACGTCGACGAGGTTCCCCCACCTGGGGCGAACATCGTCAGTGGCATGTGGATTTTCAGGGTGAAGCGGCCGCCGGGTTCTCCGCCTGTCTTCAAGGCGCGTTACGTTGCACGAGGCTTCAGTCAGCGAGAGGGAGTTGACTTCTTCCAGACCTTCTCCCCGACCCCGAAGATGACCACTCTTCGGGTTCTGCTGCACGTCGCCGCTCAGCGTGACTACGAGCTCCACTCTCTTGACTTCAGCACTGCTTTCCTACAGGGCAGCCTGCACGAGGAGATCTGGCTGCGCCGCCCACCTGGCTTCACTGGGTCGTTCCCTCCTGGTACCCAGTGGAGCCTCCGGCGGCCAGTCTACGGTCTCCGACAGGCGCCACGTGAGTGGCACGACACACTGAGGACTACACTTGCGGCTCTTGGGTTCGCTCCTTCTACTGCTGACCCGTCGCTGTTTCTACGCACCGACACCTCGCTGCCGCCGTTCTACATCCTCGTGTATGTCGACGACTTGGTCTTTGCCACTGCAGACACTGCGGCACTCGCCCACGTGAAGTCGGAGCTGCAGAAGAGACACACGTGCACAGACCTGGGTGAACTGACAAGCTATCTTGGCTTGCGGATCACCCGGGACAGAGCACGGCGCACCATCACCTTGACTCAGTCACACATGGTGCAGCAGGTCCTTCAGCGCTTCCGCTTCACGTACTCCTCGCCTCAGCCCACTCCTCTGCCTACCGGTCACTCGCTCTCAGCTCTGCCTTCGGATGAGTCCGTAGAGCCGAGTGGCCCGTATCCAGAGCTTGTGGGCTGCCTCATGTACCTGATGACCTGCACTCGACCTGACCTTGCATACCCTCTTAGCATCCTTGCACGCTATGTCGCTCCTGGCCGTCACCGGAAGGAGCACATGGATGCCGCTAAGAGGGTGTTGCGCTACTTGTGCAGTACGTCGGGCATGGGGCTAGTGCTTGGAGGACGAGACCGAGTTGTACTCACTGGGCACTCAGACGCGTCTTGGGCTGACGACCAGGCTACTGAGCGGTCGTCTCAGGGTTACACCTTCAGCCTTGGCTCTGGTTCAGTTTCTTGGCGTTCTACACGCTCGTCTTCTGTTCTCAGCTCCAGTTGTGAGGCTGAGATCTACGCCACAGCCATGGCTGCACAGGAGTTACGCTGGCTCACCTACCTGCTGACCGACTTGGGAGAGCGGCCTCGTTCTCCTCCAGTGCTGTACGTCGACAACAAGGCTGGCATTGCCTTGTGTGAGGAGCACAGACTGGAGCACAGAACGAAGCATATCGCTCTGCGCTACTTCCTTGCTCGAGAGCTGCAGCAGCGCGGTCAGCTTCGTCTGCGTTACGTGGCCACTCGGGCCAACACTGCTGATGTGTTCACCAAGGCGCTTCAGCCTTGTGACCATCAGCGCTTCTGTACTGTTCTAGGCCTCGTGCCTACTGGGCCTCACTTGCTTACTTCTTGACTCTGCTTGTACCGTGATCTCTATATATATACCTGCTTGTTTACTCTTGCTAGGTTGTGATCACTGTATCTCTTGTTATACTATCAACCTGCATGTGAACTGGTCTTGTGACCACTTGCTTGTGCTCGGAATTTGTGTGGTTTCCTTGAGATCCACCCTGAGCTTGCTTTGCTTTGCTTTGACTGGTCTTGTGACCATCTGGTTGTCTCCCACTTAGCCTATGGGGGTGTGTCAAACATTATATGTTTATATTGTGTAGGCTATAGTGGGTTTAGCCTTAGGGGGTACAGCTTTGTTAGGGTTTCCTACTTGTATCCCCCTCCTACCTAGTTTCATCCATTCTCGTTCTATTCCAGATTCTAACAACTGGCGCGCCGCGAAGCGGAAGAACTTCGTCAACGGAGCCTTGCGGAGTCACGCGGAACATTCGCATGGAGCGGATGGGGCGAAGAAGAGAGCGCCTCCAATGAAGGGGGGTGGGGAAGCGCTGGCGGATGGGGCACGAGCGACACTGGCGGCGATACCGGCGGATGGGGCGCCGCATCTGGCGACAAGACGAGAAGCTGGGGAGCCTTCCGCGAGGACCAAAGGGGGGAAGGAGAAGAAATTGAGGAGGCCATTGAGGCCGAACCTCCTGTTGTTCCTCTTGGTCGCCCTTGTCAGAATCAAGAGACAGGAATGAATGAACTATGAAAGAATTGGGTACAAGTATGAAACCCTAAAAGGGGCTGTACCCCATATTGGCTACCCCACTACAGCCTACACATATACAACATGCATATGCTTTGACACACCCCCATAGGCAAAATGGGGGAGAGAAAGGGGTCACAAGACCAGTCAAGAGAAGCAAAGCAAGCTCAGGGTGGATCACAACGTCATCACACACACTGAGCACAAGCAAAGGGCCACAAGGCCAGTTCACATGCAGAGGTATATATGCAACAACAACAGCATAGTGATCTCTACCTAGCAGAGCAAGCATGCAGGTATATATATAGATCACAGTACAGGCAAAGTCTACAGCAAGTGAGGAAACGTAGGCACAAGGCCTAACAGAGTGCAGAAACGCTGATGATCACCAGACGGAAGCGCCTTGGTGAATATATCAGCAGTGTTGGCCCGAGTGGCCACGTGAGCAAGACGAAGCTGACCACGCTGCTGCAACTCTCGAGCCAGGAAGTAACGCAGAGCGATGTGCTTCGTTCTGTGCTCCAGTCTGTGCTCCTGACACAAGGCAATGGCAGCCTTGTTGTCGACGTACAGCACTGGAGGAGAACGAGGCCTCTCTCCCAAGTCGGTCAGCAGGTAGGTGAGCCAGCGTAACTCCTGTGCAGCCATGGCTGTGGCGTAGATCTCAGCCTCACAACTGGAGCTGAGAACTGAAGACGAGCATGTAGAACGCCAAGAAACCGAACCAGAGCCAAGGCTGAAGGTGTAACCCTGTGACGACCGCTGCGTAGCCTGGTCGTCAACCCAAGAAGCGTCTGAGTGCCCAGTGAGGACAACTGGGCTCCGCCCTCCAAGCACGAGCCCCATGCCCGATGTACTGCACAAGTAGCGTAGTACCCTCTTAGCAGCATCCATGTGCACCTTTCGGTGCCAACCAGGAGCCACGTAGCGAGCCAGAAGGCCAAGAGGGTACGCAAGGTCAGGACGAGTGCAGGTCATTAGGTACATGAGGCAGCCCACTAGCTCTGGGTAAGGACCACTCGGCTCTACGGACTCGTCCGAAGGTGGAGCTGAGAGCGAGTGACCTGTACCCAGAGGAGTGTGCTGTGCCGAGGACCAGGTGAAGCCGAAGCGCTGAAGGACCTGCTGCACCATGTGTGACTGAGTCAGTGTGATGGTGCGGCGTGCTCTGTCCCGGGTGATCCGCAAGCCAAGATAGCTTGTCAGCTCACCCAGGTCTGTGCACGTGTGTCTCTTCTGCAGCTCCGACTTCACCTGGGCAAGAGCCTCAGTGTCAGCAGTGGCAAAGACCAAGTCGTCGACGTACACGAGGATGTAGAACGGCGGCAGCGAAGTGTCGGTGCGCAGAAACAGCGACGGGTCAGCAGTCGACGGAGCAAACCCAAGAGCCGCAAGTGTCGTCCTCAGTGTGTCGTGCCACTCACGTGGCGCCTGGCGGAGACCGTAGACCGGCCGCCTGAGGCTCCACTGGGTACCAGGAGGGAACGACCCAGTGAAGCCAGGTGGGCGGCGCAGCCAGATCTCCTCGTGCAGGCTGCCCTGTAAGAAGGCTGTGCTGAAGTCAAGAGAGTGAAGCTCGTAGTCACGCTGAGCGGCAACGTGCAGCAGCACCCGAAGAGTGGTCATCTTCGGGGTGGGGGAGAAGGTCTGGAAGAAGTCTACTCCCTCTCGCTGACTGAAACCTCGTGCAACGTAACGCGCCTTGAAGGCAGGCGGAGAACCTGGCGGCCGTTTCACCCTGAAAATCCACATGCCACTGACGATGTTCGCCCCAGGTGGGGGAACCTCGTCGACGTAGGTGCCTGTGGACTTCCAGGATGCCATCTCTGCGTCCATGGCTGTCTGCCACTGAGAGGAGTACTCACCCGCGATCGCCTCAGCGTAAGAGCGCGGGGTCGGGATGTCTGGAGCATCCGGGTCTCCCTCAGGGGCAAGCAGCATGGACACGAGATGAGGCGCAGCGGCCGCAAGACACTCAAGGTCCTCCTGCCTGTCCTCAAGGACGTCCGTGCCAAGAGCACACTCACCCCCGACGGACGGAGGACAGACAGACTCAGACTCAGCAACAAGACTAGCAGCGTAGTCTAGACGACAGGCAGCAGCAAAGTCCACAAGCTCAGCAACTAAGGCAAACGTAGCAGCAGACTCAAACGACGGGTCAGTGACAACAATGGCTAGCAGACGCGTGACAGTAGGGTGCTCAGCACGAAACCGGTCAGACTCGGGGTCCGCAACGACAGGCAGAGAAGACGCAGGAGGGGACGGCAGAGGAACACGCTGCGGAGGAGAGGAAGGACGACAGACTACGAGGTGGGTGTCGGGGACAGCCGGCAGACGCGGACGAGGAACACGACGACCAGAACGACCAGAACAGACAGGCGAGACAGGACGCGACGCAGGCTCACGACGCTCAGTAAGACTCCCTAGCTGCTCAGTGTAAGGAGAAGGAGCAGGCAGCGGTGAGCCAGGCTGTAACGGAAGACCAGTAGACGAAGGGAGACTAAGAACCTGGCGAAGCACAGAGTCAGGCGGTGGCTGAGACGACGGAGACGGTGGAGCGAAGAACAGGCGCGGCTGTGCAGTGACACCAGCACCAGCAGCTCCAGTACCCCCAGCAGCTCCAGCACCTCCAGCAGTCCCTGAACCCTCAGCGCCAGCTCCTCCAGGACCAGCTCCACCAACAGGAGCACCCCCAGAACCGGCACCTCCAGTCCCAGGGTCTCCAGCCTCAATGCCTCCAGCAGCAGCACCCTCAGGCTCAGCACCTCCAGCAGCTCCAGAACCCTCAACGCCAGCTCCTCCTGGACCAGCTCCACCAACAGCAGCACCCCCAGAACTGGTACCTCCAGTCCCAGGGTCTCCAGCCTCAGTGCCTCCAGCAGCAGCACCCTCAGGCTCAGCACCTCCAGCCCCAGCAGCTCCAGTACCTCCAGTACGAGCACCTCCGGGACCAGCACCACTCCCAGCTCCAGTGACGGCAGTAGAAGTACCTCCAGCGGCAGAGCCCCGAGCTCCAGAAGCGCGACCCTGACGGCGACCGTACCAGTCGTGCAGCTGCTGCGAGGTGAGAGGCACACGCGGACGAAGGCGGCTACTCCAAGGAAACCGCGCAACAGCAGACTCAGAACCCTCTGCGCCAGCACCCGCAGGAGCTCCAGAACCTCCAGCGCCAGCACCCTCAGCAGCTCCAGAACCTCCAGCTCCAGCGCCACCAGCGCCAGCACCCTCAGCAGCTCCAGAAGCTCCAGCTCCAGCGCCACTAGCGCCAGCACCTCCAGCAGCTCCAGAACCTCCAGCTCCAGCGCCACCAGCGCCAGCACCTCCAGCTCCAGCACCCTCAGCAGCTCCAGAACCTCCAGCAGAGACAACTCCAGTGGCAGAGTCACCAGCTCCAGCGCCTCCCACAGCAGGGCCCCTAGCTCCAGCAGCGCGACCCTGACGGCCAGCGTACCACTCAAGCAGCTGCTGTGGGGAGAGAGGGAGTCGACGACTAGATTGCAGCGGCGAGGCACCAGCGGAGCGACTACGGAGACGGCCGCTCCAGGGAGACTCCTCACCAGACGCCTCAGCGCCCCCAGGCTCAGCACCCCCAGACTCCTCACACCCAGGCTCAGTACCTCCAGTCCCCGCACCCCCAGGCTCTGCACCTCCAGGCTCCACACCCCCAGGCTCAGCACCCCCAGACTCAGCACCCCCAGGCTCAGCACCCCCAGGCTCAGCACCCCCAGGCTCCGCACCCCCAGGCTCAGCACCCCCAGCAGCAGCACCCCGAGCAGGACCACCCTCAGCAGGACCTGAGTCACCAGTGACCTCAACCTGAGGAGGAGGGTCTACTTGAGACACACCTGAAGGAGCAGGACCGGGAGCGGGGAGGGGGTCTACCTGGGGAGCACCTGGAGCGAGGAAGAGCGGCGGGGGGGGGAGAGGGGCAGTGCGGTAGGGGAAGAGACGGTAAAAGGGAACCGACTCGTTGAACCTGACGTCCTGAGAGGGGAAGACACGGCGCGAGGTGGGGTGGTAAAACTGCCAACCAGGCGCGTCAGGGACAAAGCCAAGGAAGACACAGGGAACAGCGCGGGCGGAGAGCTTGTCCGCGGTGGTATCGCGGACAAAGGCACGAGCACCCCAGACCCGGAAACGCGACGCATCGCCAACCTTCCCCGTCCACAGCAGTGTGGGCGAGGTCTCCGGCAAGGAGACACGGGGCCAGAGGTTGAGCTGATGCGCGGCGTACCGGACCGCAAACGGCCACAGAAAATGGGGGGCAGCCGCATGGATCATGGAGGTACGAGCGACCTCCATGACTAAGCCAATGCGGCGCTCAGCAACCCCATTCTGCTGCGGAGAGGCCGGAAGCGTGAACGACTGGCGGATGCCGTGCTCCGCACAGTAGGCTGCCAAGAGGTCTGAGGAGAACTCACCACCTCTGTCAGAGTGCAGACGCAAGACAGGAAAGTCCGACTGGAACCACTCGCGGAGCTGGAGACGAGTAGCGCGGATCCAGGGGATCAAAACATCAGGGACCTCCCCCTTGCTGCGCAAGGGGAAGACCGTGGTGTAACGCGTGTAGTCGTCGACGACCAGCAGGAAGTACCGCTCGTGGCCCTGTCCACGGACGCGGGCTGGGCCCCACACGTCCAGGTGGAGAGTCTGCAAGGGAGCCTCTGTGGGAGGGAACGAGGAGGAGTGAGGAGCGGCGTGCTGCCGCCCCTCGACACAGGGAAGACAGGGAGGAGCAGGCGAGGGCGGTAGAGGAGGCAGAGTCTCTGGAAGTCCAGAGACAAGGAAACGGCTGTGCATGCGACGAAGGCGCTGCACCGAGGGGTGACCAAGGCGGTGGTGCCACAGGACGGTCTGGTGCGACAAAGCGCGACACGAACAGGGGGCCGCTAGCTGACCTGACGCAAACGCAGACGCAGACGCAGCTACCTAAGGGGACACAGTGGTCAGTGTGTACAGACTCGAGCCAGGCTCTCGGGTGAACGTGGCCAGGTGCCGACCAGTCCTGGAGCACGTACAGTGGGTCACACGCTGACCTCCAGGGGTGAACTGGTCAACCCACACATCCTGTAGGTCAGCTCCACTCACCAAGTTCGTAGAGAACGAGGGGAGGTGAAGACCTGACAGGGAGCCAGACGGGACCGCCGGACACGGCAGGACCGTGGAGGATTGCGCAAGGACTGGACCCCCAGAGGGGTCTGCCAGTGAGACTGCAACTGGCCGACGGAGCGGCGTGAGTGTGGTGTTGTCGCGAAAGAAGGAGCGGGGAGCACCTGAGTCAAGTGTGAAGGTGTACACGGCCTCAGCAGGCGCAGTACCAGAGAGAGCACACTCACCAGCACCTGGAGCAGGAGACGCACGAGCACCTAGAGCAGCAGCCTCACCAGCACCTAGCGCAGGAGACGCACTAGCACCTAGAGCAGCAGCCTCTATACCTGGGTCAGGCGGTACGCACAGGGAACAGGCACGGTCATCACTAGTAGGCAATGCATATATGGCAGTAAGAATAGCATCATAGTCAAGAGCAAAGATATCTACCCCCTTCCCAAGCAGCTCCAGCCAGGTGGGGAGCTCAGCCTCGTCACCAAACTCTGTGCGCCAGGCGTCGCTCAAACGGGCGAAGCAGCGGGACTGGGTGTGACCAAGTGTCCCGCAAGCCTGACCAGACCGATCACCTGTGCGTGGGACGTACGGGCAGCGAACGGTACTCCGAGACCCTCGACTCTGAGCGTACCACTCGTGAAGCTGCCGGGACGTAAGTGTCTCGCGCGGACGCCGCTGCAGCTGCAACTGGCCACTGCCAGACGCTCCCGACCGACCAGCTCCAGGGCGACAGTCACGACGGCTACCGCCACAACCCCAACTAGCGTACCACTCACGAAGCTGCTGAGGCGTGAGAGACTCGCGCGGGCGTCGCTGGAGCTGCATCTGGCCACCGCCAGTAGCAACAGTAGCAGCAGCAGCTCGGGCAGGGCAGGCGCGGCAGGAGTGGCAGGCAGGCAGGCAGGTAGACAGGCAGGCAGAGGGCGCTGCAGTGCGCGAACAAGGCAGGTGCTCACCAGTGGCGGGCAGGGCCGGCTCTCGGCGGGCGACGGCAGGGGAGGCGCACGACGGCGGCGACGGCGGGGCCGCAGCAGCAGCTGCAGAGTAGGGCCGCGGCAGGTGCAGGGCGGGGCCGCGTCAGCTGCAGGGCGAGGCCGCGGCAGCGGCAGGTCGGGGCCGTGTCCGCTGCAGGGCGGGGCCGCGTCAGCGGCAGGTCGGGGCCGCGTCAGCTGCAGGGCTGGCGGGGCCGCGTCAGCGTCCGGGCGGGGCCGTGTCGGCGGCAGGGCGCGGCCGCGGCAGAAGCAGGTGGGTCGCGGCGCGCGGGGCTGCAGCGCGACGCGCGGGCAGCGGTCGCGGCGCGCGGGGCTGCAGCGCGACGCGCGGGGCTGCAACGCGCCGCGCGGGCTGCAGACGCGGCGCGCGAAGCAGCAGCGAGCCGCGCGCGGGCTGCCGAGGCGCGACTCGGGCAGGGTGGGCGACGCGGTGGGCAAAAAAAGAGCCGCGCGCAGGAATTAGGTCTGCGCGCTCTAAGCAGCAGCAGATCGCACAGTTAGCAGACAGTAGGCAGCAGGCAGACGGCGCGCGCAGCGCAGCACGTCACAGGCACAGTCAGTCACAGTCACAGTCGTGGGGTAGCGGTAGGTGGGCCCGAAAAAAAAAACGGTCCTACGGACCTACTGCTCTGAAACCATGTCAGAATCAAGAGACAGGAATGAATGAACTATGAAAGAATTGGGTACAAGTATGAAACCCTAAAAGGGGCTGTACCCCATATTGGCTACCCCACTACAGCCTACACATATACAACATGCATATGCTTTGACAGCCCTCCGCGCCGCCCTGCCCCCGCACTGCCCTCACCTGACATCCCGCCAGGAAGTGACCCTTGGGACACCATCGACTAGGGGAACGAGCCGTCAACTCCGCGACGCACCGACTACGGGCCTGCCCTCGAGCCACGCGAACCAACCTTCTTCCCGGGAACCATCCCTGGAACCAATATTCCCCTCTCTGTTATTCTTGACAGGGAATTCCTCGCGCTAATGTTAACGACGGCGAACGAAGAAGAAGAAGCAGAAGAAGCAGCGGCGACACCTGCTCAAGCACCTGATGAGGATCCCGCAGAAGCACTCGCACGCTACATGCGCACCTCCGGATTTCGCGCTGACGATGCCATCTGGCACCAGCGCCTAGGTCACCCCTCGCGCGTGACTCTTAAGAACTGCATCGAGGCCGGCGTATTCGCGCCTGGCGCACTCCTGCGCCCTGATGGCACCGAAGTAAGGGGCGCGACACATCCGCGCAACTGCACCGTCTGCCCTGAAGCCGCACTGAGCCACCAGCCGTTCCCCCTGCTAGAGCCCGGAACCAACCGGTACACCAAACTGGAGAAGGTGTACAGCGACTTCCTCAACGTGGGACACTGCGGCATCAACGACGAACTCTACACACTCACCTTCATTGACGCCGGAACGTGCTACGTGTGGGATTTACGCACTTGTTGCGAATAGTGATTATTGGAGTATCACTGTGCACTCCTTACCGCAGCAATCGAATCACGCACTACCGAGAATGAAGGCGAAGGGACGGAAGAGACGCGAAGGGTCGCACGGTTACGAAGGGATCTGGACCGTCGGGCAGACAGCATCAGGCAGCAGCAGTGGTGAGGATTATGCCCTGACAGTTTCGTAACTGGCTGGAGTCGCACGGTTGGATTTCGATGTAATAAGGGAATGTACCCCTTAGAGTACATGGCTAGCTAGGTCGTTTGGCATTCCCTTGTAATCTTATTTATAATGTTGTATTTGCATGTTTTTATCATCTCAAGCATTTTACATTCACTCTGCTATTGAGGTCAAGGGCCCACCACTACACAACTGTGTGCGAACCTTCCTGAGGTGATCCTAGGCACGATCAACTTCTGATCGCAACAGCACTTTCTCTATATTTTATTGCTGTTTTACGTTAATGTGATTGTGGAATGCTACCTTTTTATCTATCTTAGGATTATTATCTGTACGTTATACATAAATGGAGCACCTCTTGTGACTTTCACCCATTCAACCGCCGCTTGTGTTGTGGCTAGTCAGCTCTTATGAGGTCAAGGCGAATGCAGAGGAATCTTGCTGCTGGTGCAGCGAATATGGTGGCATCAAAGCATCACGCTAGTCTAGTTCAGAGAATCAAGCAATGCTTTCCCAATCACAGTGCGCCTCTTGGCACATCCTACGTACCGCATTCCCATGTCAGGCTGTCATCCTAGCTTTATCGCGGATCCATTGCTTCGGCTCTTGTCCACTTGTCCTTTCCAGCCTGGCCGGCACAGTTGTTTGACCTTTCCCAGGGTCCTCGAAACAACAGACAATCTCTTTTCAGATGCTTCCGGTCCGTCCATCCTCGCCGTTCATCCATTATGACGCTCTCGCAATAGAGCTTGAGATACCGAAATATGGGAGATAATCTTCGACCCAAGGTGAGGAGTCATGGACATTTGCGAAGTGGGTGAAACCGTGGTGGGATTCGAATTCTACGATCAGGATTGATCAAGCCGCGCTTACGTATGACTCGGGCAAAAAGGCATCGGCCGCCTTTTGCTGCGTCGGCAGCGTTACAGATTTTAGCGAAATGGTCCAGTCTGCCAACAACACGGTGTACGCTCTGAAGCAGCTGAGCGCCGTTGATGCTCCAGCCAAGCATCCCATCCCTCTGTTTCGCTCTTCCCCACGTCCACACGATGCTAGGAATCTTCCGAAACTCTGCAATCACACACTACTGTTCAATCAGAAGCGATACAGTTCTGTTTCACAGCCTGTGGGAACAAGCAAGTGGTGGAGTCCAGAAGCAAGGGATGGAGTCTCACAAAAGCGTTCTGTCATGCCCTGGCTCACGCCAAAAAGCTTCTCCTTTTCGGATCCTTCTCTTTGATCCACTCAGCTGTTGGTAGCTGCTGCTCCTGTGCTAAAATCGCTGGTGCCGATATTCCCCTACCATCCTGAGAGTCTTAGCCTAGCCTTAGCCTAAGCTGAGCTTGGCAGTCTCAATCGTGAATTCCTGCTGTCTCCGGCTCCTGCGGTCTCCCATTAGAGAATTGTGTCATCACCTCACGAGATTTCGAGCTTCAGCCTAGCCGGCTGCACATTCTGGGGTTTTTGAGAAGCTTCAGCTTCGCTCTCCGCCTCCCCTGCTGCGCCAGCTTCCTGTTCCTCAACGCATCGCTCCCTCAGAGGAGTGCCGCTCTTGTTGTTCCACCACAGATTCAATCAATCCAGGTCTTTTACTCTCTTTGACTTCTAATATATCTCCCTCACCAGCACCTTGCTGTAACACGAGGGGCCAGGGCTGACAGAATTGAACTCTGGAAGACTGAGGGAGCCAAGACAGTAGCAAGTCTGTGGAGAGCAAAGGGGACAACAGCAGCCATGGCTGTTCGACCGGACGTTCTTCTGAATCAGATGGCCGGCGTTGATAGCAGTGACTCGGCCGTGCCTCCACTAATCAGCGATTTTCATCTGCCACACGGCCTTCTGGCTGGACCAACTCAATCCCCTTACACAGCAGCGTGCATTTCTCCCGCACTCCTCTGGGGTCCTCTCTCTGTATCAGCAGAGTCCGAATGTGCAGCAGCAGTGGATGCAGCAGCAGCAGCAGTGGCAGCAACAACGAGTGCAGCAGCACTGGAGGCGTTCGCAGACGAGAACGACAACATCGAGGCGGCGATCAGCGCGCTACAGGACAAGATCTGCGAGCTGCAGTCTCGCCTTCTCCTCCCGGGCCTTCTAAACCCGAGCACACACGCCGCTGACACGCCCGCACACGCGCGTGCTGCGTCCACATGCGCAGAGGCCGTGGTTGAAGGTGCCTTTCCAAGGCACTTGAGTGGTGGTAGCAGCGATGTGGGCGTTCTGGAGGAAGCATTGAGCCGGAGTGCCTCCAAGGGTTCCACCCTGGACGACTCGCTTCTGCTGGATGCCTTGCTCTCTCACGCTCTGCCGGCACAACCGCTGCCGGCACAATCAGCAACCGAAGGTGCCTTTGCGCGCAGCGGTAGCAGCAGCGGTGTGAGCGCGCTGAGGCTGCCAGTAGCAGCATTGAGGCAAAGCCCTTCCAAGGGTTCTACCCTGGACCCCTCGCTCCTGCTGGATACCGTGCTCTCTCACGCTCTGCCGGCACAACAGCTGCCGGCGCAACCGCTGCTGGCACAACCAGTGGTCGACGGTGCCTTGGCGCGCAGCGGTAGTAGCAGTGATGCGGCGAGCGCGCTGAGGCTGCCAGAGGAAGCAGCAGCATTGAGGCGGAGTGCATCATCCAGAGGCTCCACCCTGCACCACCCCTCGCTCCTGCTGGATGCCATGCTTGCAGACGCCGCTTTGCTGCCACAACCGCTAGTACTAACGGCTGAGCCAGCGCCGGCAGAGTCTCTGCCAGCAGAGTCTCTGCCGGCAGAGTCCGTGCCAGAAGAACCAATGGTTGCTGAGTATTCGCCGCCTGCACCTGATGATCCGCCTGCGTGCCCCATGGAGCCTCCAAGGACCGGTGGTAAGCGGCCGCGATCGCCGCTATTGATGCTGCCCGATGGCCTGAGTCAGCATCGGCATAGCCATCACCATCAGCAGCAGCATGAGCACGCGCATGGACCATATGTGCATGATGATTTTCGGAGGCATTATGAGGACTGGCAGGGCCTCTCGTCTCCTGTCATACCCACATCCTGCCCCTCTCCGTGCTCCCCACGCCCGGGTCGCTTCAGCCCTCCCAGCCTTGCGTCCCTTGACCTTCGCTGCTTTGCCCGTATGCCTGAGGCGAGCCCTCACGGCACGGCTTTGGACTCGTCTCTGCAGTATTACCGTGACATGAACCTGCAGCACCACTCGACGACCTGGCAGGTCGACGGTACCCACACGCCCGAGGCAAGTCCCCAGACTGCTCTGGACTCGTCCCTGCAGTATCACCGTGACATGCACCGGCAGCACCACTCAACGACCTGGCAGGTCGACGGTACCCACACGCCCGAGGCGAGCCCCCAGACTGCTCTGGACTCGTCCCTGCAGTATCACCGTGACATGCACCGGCAGCACCACCCAACGACCTGGCAGGTCGACGGTACCCACACTGAGGCGAACCCTGACAGTGCCGAGGAGTTTTTCATCCAGCAGCACTTGCACCAGCAGTACCAGCAGTACCTGCACCAGCAGCACCTGCCCCAGCAGCACCCGTCCCAGAAAAACCCATCCCAGCAAAACCCACTCCATAAAAACCCATTCCAGCAAAGCCCATCCCAGCAGCACCCCTCCCAGCAGCACCCACCCCAGCAGAATCCACCTCCGAATCACCTACCCCATCAGCACTTGGCTCGCTTGTGCCTGGACCAGATGCGTCAGCAGAAGGGACAGCACTCACCAGTCGTTGAAGCCTGCTCGCCCCGCTTCCTGCCTCCTCGTAGGCCGTCCCTTTCTCGCCAGTCCATGTCCCCCGGGTCTCCTCTGTCCCGCTGCTCTTCCTTGGGAGCGGGCAGCGGAGGCAAGGGCTCCACTTGCTTTGCTCCAGTGCAACGCCATGAAGACGTGCCGCAGCAGCAGCAGCAGCAGCAGCAGCAGCAGCACGGGCCGAATCCGCATGCGCAACAGCGGCAGCAGCAGCAGCTGGCGCTGCTTGAAGCCGGCACGCCGAAGCAGCAGTGGGGGAAGGCTCGTGTTTTCAAACAAACCTCACCCTCAGCAGCACTCTTCCCTCCAGGAGCAATGCCGGCAGCACTAGCGATGGTTAGAGGAGGCGAGAGAGCAACAAGAGCAGCAGCAGCAGCAGCCGATATGACTCTGCGAGCCGTTCAGCCGAAGCAGCGGCGGCTGCTGGCGAAGCCCACACTTCACAGCACAAGCACAGGTGACTTGCCTGTCGCATGCTCCCACAGTGAAGCAAACGACTTGGTGGTGTTGGGGCCGGTGGCAGCAGCTGTGAAGGCCCACTCGCTGGACAGCCACCCGCTCATCCCCTCCTTGACCCTCCCTGGCGCCTGTGTGAGCCCCAGCGCCCTGCCACCGCACCTTGCCGCCTCCGAGATTGCCGCTCGCATCCGAAGGACTCGACCTCTGGCACAGAGCACAGGACCGATGCAGGTATCCATGCCTGATGCTTCTCCATCCCCAGATGGCCCTGGAATGATACCAGGGGATACCGGTACCTGCCCCACGGCTTTTTACCACTTGGCACCATGCTCCACCGGTTACAACCACCAGCTTCCACACTATCAAGGCGTGAATGCATTTCCCCTCGGGGAGTGGCCTGCTGTCCAGTGCCTGCCCGATGTGAATTTTAACCCGCCCCTCAGCGGGAGAAAGCGGGCTGGCCGAAAGCCTTCTGCTGGCAAGTTTGTGAAGCTTGCTCCTGCCCAGCTCACTCCGGCTAGAGTCCCCTGCACTAGGCTTCGCCCGTCCAAGCTCATATCAATTGCTCCGGCACCAGTCACCTGATTGGCACTCCACGGTGCTATTCTATATTCTTTTTTTGTGTGCCGCCAATAAATGAATCTGGACTTCAAGGTGCAAGTGCATGTATTTGTATTGATTATTTATTGTGTAATACTAATAATGATATGTAAACGATTAATAACAATGGTGGCTCTTGTTCAGCGTCTGGCACCACCGTTATGACTGCACATCACCCATTTCCAACATCGAGACTTTCTAAATCCGGACCTCGCAGATTCTCCCTCTAACTTTGCATAACGAAGGCATAACCACCATCTGCTAGTGAGGTGGACTTCTGAGAGTCATCGTCGACGGGTTGACTCCATCAGCTTTCGTTGAATCGAACGCGTCTATGACGGGAATGAAGTCACCCTAGGCTAGCAAACTCGTGGCGACGAACGCGTATCGTCGCAATGCCTTCCTCTGCGCCTGGATCGAGCGAGTCCAGTGCCAATAGTTCGACGCCTATATTGAGTAGCTATTTTCACAGTGACTATATCGGGGATGTCTTCTCGGATCCACGTGTCTGGTCGCTAGCCGCCGGTGCTGTCGCGTTAGCTGCGCCTGTCGCGCTGGGTCTCCGCGCGCTATTAAAGCCGTCCGGCGGACCGCAAAAGGTCACGATCCCGGTTATACCGCCGGCTGCACACCAGCAGCTGCTGACGTGGCAGCAGCAGCAGAGACTGCGGACGTGGCAGACGCGGCGAAACGCGTACGCAATCGCCCTGCAGAAGCAGGAAGAGCAGCAGCAGCAGCAGCAGCATGAGAGTGCGGCGGAGAGCTGGGGGGACGGAGTACGGGGTGCGGCGGAGGGAGAGGGAGAAGAGAGAGGGGGAGAGTTGGGCGTAGAGGTAAGGGATGGAGGGACAGGAGGAGCGGTAACAGGGGGAGCAGATAGGGCAGCGGGGGCAGAGGCGGCAGAGGAAGCAGGGGGGGCAGAGGTAGCAGAGGGGGACAACACAGGAGAGGGGAGCGAGGCGGCGGTGGATGCGGCAGTGGCGGCGGTGAACCAGGCGGGTCAACGGCTACTTCTCATGATGCGATCCGTCGACAAGCACCTCTCCTTCTGGCGCCGCCTCGCCCTCGCGTCGCCCTCGCAGCAGCTCTGGATCGTGCTCTTCCGACGCGGCCCGCTCGCATTCCTCCACACCTCCCTCTCGCTCTCTCTCTCACTCGCTCTCTCCGCCGCCAACCGATACCTCCTCCCCTTCCTCCCCTCTCCCACCCTTCCCGCTTCCTCCTCCTCCTCCTTTTCTCCTCCCGCCTCTCCTTCCTCGAACCTCGTCCCGCCTAGCTCTCCCCAGTCCTCCCACTCACTTTCTGCAAATCGCATTCTGACACGTGTCAAGCAGCCGCTCTCCCCACTTATAACCCGCCTCGCCTCTCTCTTAGCGCCTCTCTATCGCTTCCTCTCTGCCCTCTGGATCTCCCTACAAACCGTCCCCCTCCTCCCCCTCTCCACCCTCCCTCACCCCCCTAAACCCCTGCAAAATCTTATCTCAGATCTGAGCACATTCGGTTCCAAAACCTTAAACCTCAACTTGAAAACCCTCAACCTCAAACCCTTTTTCTTTGTCCATCTACACCGCCTGAGTTCGTTTTTGCCGAGCCTTACGTCAGCAGAGGGCGTGCTGCTAGGCCTGGCAGCGCCGAGCCTGCAGGGCTTGGTTCGGGAGATGGTGGCAGAGAAAGTGGCGGTTCTGGGGGAGGTGCAACTGGCTCTGAGCGCCGCTGCTGGGCAGGTAAGGGAGAAGCGGAGGTTGGGGAGTGGAAGGATGGATTATGGGGGTTCGTGGGGCTGGTTGTTGTGGGCATGGGAAGCGTATTGCCTCATCTCCCCACTCCGTCTCCTTCTCTCCTCACCTCCCCTCTGCCACAGGTCTACCTATCGTCAGCTGTCATCCCTGCCCCATCCTCCCTCGCCCTCTCCACCCTCACGCTCACCACCACCATCAGCAGCAGCAGCAGCAGCTTGAGCACATCTCCTCCCGACCCCCTCGCTCTGCTCTCCACTATCCTACACGCCTGCCACGTGGCAGTCACACAGGCCTCAGGGATCGACGGGGAGAAGCCCACCTCAGGAGCAGGGGGGCGGGAGGGGACGGTGGAGAGTGGTGGTGCTTGTAACGAAGCAGTCAGTAACGAGGCAGGAGGGGAGTTGGGCGGTGCTGGGTTAGTAGCAGCAGATGGCAGCGGGCTAAGTGTTTCAACACAAGGAGCAGTGCCTGCTGCTGCAGTGGTTTCACCAGCCGTTGTGTGTGGGCAGGCAAAGCAGCTGAACGAGGATGTGAAGGGTCTTGAGAAACTGGTCTCTGCTGTGGTGGGTGCCGGCTGGAGTGGGAACTGATGGGGTGGGAACTGATGGGGTGGGAACTGATGGGGTGGGAACTGATGGGGTGGAAACTGATGGGATGGAAACTGATGGGGTGGAAACTGATGGGGTGGGAACTGATGGGGTGGGAACTGATGGGGTGGAAACTGATGGGGCGGAAACTGATGGGGTGGAAACTGATGGGGTGGAAACTGATGGGATGGAAACTGATGGGGTGGAAACTGATGGGGTGGGAACTGATGGGGTGGGAACTGATGGGGTGGAAACTGATGGGGTGGAAACTGATGGGGTGGAAACTGATGGGGTGGAAACTGATGGGGTGGAAACTGATGGGGTGGAAACTGATGGGGTGGAAACTGATGGGGTGGAAACTGATGGGATGGAAACTGATGGGGTGGAAACTGATGGGGTGGAAACTGATGGGGTGGGAACTGATGGGGTGGGAACTGATGGGGTGGGAACTGATGGGGTGGAAACTGATGGGGTGGAAACTGATGGGGTGGAAACTGATGGGGTGGAAACTGATGGGGTGGGAACTGATGGGGTGGGAACTGATGGGGTGGGAACTGATGGGGTGGAAACTGATGGGGTGGAAACTGATGGGGTGGAAACTGATGGGGTGGAAACTGATGGGGTGGAAACTGATGGGATGGAAACTGATGGGGTGGAAACTGATGGGGTGGAAACTGATGGGGTGGAAACTGATGGGGTGGGAACTGATGGGGTCAAACTGATGGGGTGGGAACTGATGGGGTGGGAACTGATGGGGTGGGAACTGATGGGGTGGGAACTGATGGGGTGGGAGCTTATGGGGTGGGAACTGATGGGGTGGAAACTGATGGGGTGGGAACTGATGGGGTGGAAACTGATGGGGTGGGAACTGATGGGGTGGGAACTGATGTGGTGAAACTGATGGGGTGAAACTGATGGGGCGAAACTGATGGGGCGAAACTGATGGGGCGAAACTGATGGGGCGAAACTGATGGGTTGAAACTGATGGGGCGAAGCTGATGGGGCGAAACTGATGGGGCAAAACTGATGGGGTGAAACTGATGGGGCGAAACTGATGGGGCGAAACTGATGGGGCGAAACTGATGGGGCGAAACTGATGGGTTGAAACTGATGGGGCGAAGCTGATGGGGCGAAACTGATGGGGCGAAACTGATGGGGCGAAACTGATGGGGCGAAACTGATGGGGCGAAACTGATGGGGCGAAACTGATGGGGCGAAACTGATGGGGCGAAACTGATGGGGTGAAACTGATGGGGCGAAACTGATGGGGCGAAACTGATGGGGTGAAACTGATGGGGTGAAACTGATGGGTGGGGTGAAACTGATGGGGTGAAACTGATGGGGTGAAACTGATGGGGCGAAACTGATGGGGTGAAACTGATGGGTGAAACTGATGGGGTGAAACTGATGGGGTGAAACTGATGGGGTGAAACTGATGGGGTGAAACTGATGGCTGAAACTGATGGGCTGAAACTGATGGGGTGAAACTGATGGGTGAAACTGATGGGGTGAAACTGATGGGGCGAAACTGATGGGGTGAAACTGATGGGGTGGAAACTGATGGGGTGAAACTGATGGGGTGAAACTGATGGGGTGAAACTGATGGGGTGAAAACTGATGGGGTGAAACTGATGGGTGGGGTGAAACTGATGGGTGGGGTGAAACTGATGGGGTGAAACTGATGGGTGAAACTGATGGGGTGAAACTGATGGGGTTGAAACTGATGGGGTGAAACTGATGGGTGAAACTGATGGGGTGAAACTGACGGGGCGAAACTGATGGGGTGAAACTGATGGGGCGAAACTGATGGGGTGAAACTGATGGGGTGAAACTGATGGGGTGAAACTGATGGGGTGAAACTGATGGGGTGAAACTCATGGGTGGGGTGAAACTGATGGGTGGGGTGAAACTGATGGGGTGAAACTGATGGGTGGGGTGAAACTGATGGGGTGAAACTGATGGGTGGGGTGAAACTGATGGGGTGAAACTGATGGGTGGGGTGAAACTGATGGGGTGAAACTGATGGGGCGAAACTGATGGGGCGAAACTGATGGGGTGAAACTGATGGGGCGAAACTGATGGGGCGAAACTGATGGGGTGAAACTGATGGGGTGAAACTGATGGGTGGGGTGAAACTGATGGGGTGAAACTGATGGGGCGAAACTGATGGGGTGAAACTGATGGGTGAAACTGATGGGGTGAAACTGATGGGGTGAAACTGATGGGGTGAAACTGATGGGGTGAAACTGATGGGGTGGAAACTGATGGGTTGAAACTGATGGGGTGAAACTGATGGGGTGAAACTGATGGGGTGAAACTGATGGGGCGAAACTGATGGGTGAAACTGATGGGGTGAAACTGATGGGGTGAAACTGATGGGGTGAAACTGATGGGGTGAAACTGATGGGGTGAAACTGATGGGGTGAAACTGATGGGTGGGGTGAAACTGATGGGTGGGGTGAAACTGATGGGGTGAAACTGATGGGTGGGGTGAAACTGATGGGTGGGGTGAAACTGATGGGGTGAAACTGATGGGTGGGGTGAAACTGATGGGGTGAAACTGATGGGGCGAAACTGATGGGGTGAAACTGATGGGTTGAAACTGATGGGGTGAAACTGATGGGGTGAAACTGATGGGGTGAAACTGATGGGGTGAAACTGATGGGTGAAACTGATGGGGCGAAAACTGATGGGGTGAAACTGATGGGTTGAAACTGATGGGGTGAAACTGATGGGTGAAACTGATGGGTTGAAACTGATGGGTGAAACTGATGGGGTGAAACTGATGGGGTGAAACTGATGGGGTGAAACTGATGGGTGGGGTGAAACTGATGGGGTGAAACTGATGGGTGGGGTGAAACTGATGGGGTGAAACTGATGGGGCGAAACTGATGGGGTGAAACTGATGGGTTGAAACTGATGGGGTGAAACTGATGGGGTGAAACTGATGGGGTGAAACTGATGGGGTGAAACTGTTGGGTTGAAACTGATGGCTGAAACTGATGGGCTGAAACTGATGGGGTGAAACTGATGGGTGAAACTGATGGGGCGAAACTGATGGGGCGAAACTGATGGGGTGAAACTGATGGGGCGAAACTGATGGGGTGAAACTGATGGGGTGGAAACTGATGGGGTGAAACTGATGGGGTGAAACTGATGGGGTGAAACTGATGGGGTGAAACTGATGGGTGAAACTGATGGGGCGAAAACTGATGGGGTGAAACTGATGGGTTGAAACTGATGGGGTGAAACTGATGGGTGAAACTGATGGGTTGAAACTGATGGGTGAAACTGATGGGGTGAAATTGATGGGGTGAAACTGATGGGGTGAAACTGATGGGTGGGGTGAAACTGATGGGGTGAAACTGATGGGTGGGGTGAAACTGATGGGGTGAAACTGATGGGGCGAAACTGATGGGGTGAAACTGATGGGTTGAAACTGATGGGGTGAAACTGATGGGGTGAAACTGATGGGGTGAAACTGATGGGGTGAAACTGTTGGGTTGAAACTGATGGCTGAAACTGATGGGCTGAAACTGATGGGGTGAAACTGATGGGTGAAACTGATGGGGTGAAACTGATGGGGCGAAACTGATGGGGTGAAACTGATGGGGTGGAAACTGATGGGGTGAAACTGATGGGGTGAAACTGATGGGGTGAAACTGATGGGGTGAAAACTGATGGGGTGAAACTGATGGGTGGGGTGAAACTGATGGGGTGAAACTGATGGGTGGGGTGAAACTGATGGGGTGAAATCGATGGGTGTAACTGATGGGGTGAAACTGATGGGGTGAAACTGATGGGGTGAAACTGATGGGGTGAAACTGATGGGGTGGAAACTGATGGGGTGGAAACTGATGGGGTGAAACTGATGGGGCGAAACTGATGGGGTGAAACTGATGGGGTGGAAACTGATGGGTTGAAACTGATGGGGTGAAACTGATGGGTGAAACTGATGGGGTGAAACTGACGGGGCGAAACTGATGGGGTGAAACTGATGGGGCGAAACTGATGGGTGAAACTGATGGGGTGAAACTGATGGGGTGAAACTGATGGGGTGAAACTGATGGGGTGAAACTGATGGGGTGAAACTGATGGGGTGAAACTCATGGGTGGGGTGAAGCTGATGGGTGGGGTGAAACTGATGGGGTGAAACTGATGGGTGGGGTGAAACTGATGGGGTGAAACTGATGGGTGGGGTGAAACTGATGGGGTGAAACTGATGGGTGGGGTGAAACTGATGGGGTGAAACTGATGGGTGGGGTGAAACTGATGGGGTGAAACTGATGGGGCGAAACTGATGGGGCGAAACTGATGGGGTGAAACTGATGGGGCGAAACTGATGTGGCGAAACTGATGGGGTGAAACTGATGGGGTGAAACTGATGGGTGGGGTGAAACTGATGGGGTGAAACTGATGGGGCGAAACTGATGGGGTGAAACTGATGGGTGAAACTGATGGGGTGAAACTGATGGGGTGAAACTGATGGGGTGAAAGTGATGGGGTGAAACAGATGGGGTGGAAACTGATGGGTTGAAACTGATGGGTGGGGTGAAACTGATGGGGTGAAACTGATGGGGCGAAACTGATGGGGCGAAACTGATGGGGTGAAACTGATGGGGCGAAACTGATGTGGCGAAACTGATGGGGTGAAACTGATGGGGTGAAACTGATGGGTGGGGTGAAACTGATGGGGTGAAACTGATGGGGCGAAACTGATGGGGTGAAACTGATGGGGTGAAACTGATGGGGTGAAACTGATGGGGTGAAACTGATGGGGTGAAACTGATGGGGTGAAACTGATGGGGTGAAACTGATGGGTGGGGTGAAACTGATGGGTGGGGTGAAACTGATGGGGTGAAACTGATGGATGGGGTGAAACTGATGGGGTGAAACTGATGGGTGGGGTGAAACTGATGGGGTGAAACTGATGGGGCGAAACTGATGGGGTGAAACTGATGGGTTGAAACTGATGGGGTGAAACTGATGGGGTGAAACTGATGGGGTGAAACTGATGGGGTGAAACTGATGGGTGAAACTGATGGGGCGAAAACTGATGGGGTGAAACTGATGGGTTGAAACTGATGGGGTGAAACTGATGGGTGAAACTGATGGGTTGAAACTGATGGGTGAAACTGATGGGGTGAAACTGATGGGGTGAAACTGATGGGGTGAAACTGATGGGGTGAAACTGATGGGGTGAAACTGATGGGGTGAAACTGATGGGTGGGGTGAAACTGATGGGGTGAAACTGATGGGTGAAACTGATGGGGTGAAACTGACGGGGCGAAACTGATGGGGTGAAACTGATGGGGCGAAACTGATGGGTGAAACTGATGGGGTGAAACTGATGGGGTGAAACTGATGGGGTGAAACTGATGGGGTGAAACTGATGGGGTGAAACTGATGGGGTGAAACTCATGGGTGGGGTGAAGCTGATGGGTGGGGTGAAACTGATGGGGTGAAACTGATGGGTGGGGTGAAACTGATGGGGTGAAACTGATGGGTGGGGTGAAACTGATGGGGTGAAACTGATGGGGCGAAACTGATGGGGCGAAACTGATGGGGTGAAACTGATGGGGCGAAACTGATGTGGCGAAACTGATGGGGTGAAACTGATGGGGTGAAACTGATGGGTGGGGTGAAACTGATGGGGTGAAACTGATGGGGCGAAACTGATGGGGTGAAACTGATGGGTGAAACTGATGGGGTGAAACTGATGGGGTGAAACTGATGGGGTGAAAGTGATGGGGTGAAACAGATGGGGTGGAAACTGATGGGTTGAAACTGATGGGTGGGGTGAAACTGATGGGGTGAAACTGATGGGGCGAAACTGATGGGGCGAAACTGATGGGGTGAAACTGATGGGGCGAAACTGATGTGGCGAAACTGATGGGGTGAAACTGATGGGGTGAAACTGATGGGTGGGGTGAAACTGATGGGGTGAAACTGATGGGGCGAAACTGATGGGGTGAAACTGATGGGGTGAAACTGATGGGGTGAAACTGATGGGGTGAAACTGATGGGGTGAAACTGATGGGGTGAAACTGATGGGGTGAAACTGATGGGTGGGGTGAAACTGATGGGTGGGTTGAAACTGATGGGGTGAAACTGATGGATGGGGTGAAACTGATGGGGTGAAACTGATGGGTGGGGTGAAACTGATGGGGTGAAACTGATGGGGCGAAACTGATGGGGTGAAACTGATGGGTTGAAACTGATGGGGTGAAACTGATGGGGTGAAACTGATGGGGTGAAACTGATGGGGTGAAACTGATGGGTGAAACTGATGGGGCGAAAACTGATGGGGTGAAACTGATGGGTTGAAACTGATGGGGTGAAACTGATGGGTGAAACTGATGGGTTGAAACTGATGGGTGAAACTGATGGGGTGAAACTGATGGGGTGAAACTGATGGGGTGAAACTGATGGGGTGAAACTGATGGGGTGAAACTGATGGGGTGAAACTGATGGGTGGGGTGAAACTGATGGGGTGAAACTGATGGGTGGGGTGAAACTGATGGGGTGAAACTGATGGGGCGAAACTGATGGGGTGAAACTGATGGGTTGAAACTGATGGGGTGAAACTGATGGGGTGAAACTGATGGGGTGAAACTGATGGGGTGAAACTGATGGGGTGAAACTGATGGCTGAAACTGATGGGCTGAAACTGATGGGGTGAAACTGATGGGTGAAACTGATGGGGTGAAACTGATGGGGCGAAACTGATGGGGTGAAACTGATGGGGTGGAAACTGATGGGGTGAAACTGATGGGGTGAAACTGATGGGGTGAAACTGATGGGGTGAAAACTGATGGGGTGAAACTGATGGGTGGGGTGAAACTGATGGGGTGAAACTGATGGGTGGGGTGAAACTGATGGGGTGAAACTGATGGGGCGAAACTGATGGGGCGAAACTGATGGGGTGAAACTGATGGGGCGAAACTGATGTGGCGAAACTGATGGGGTGAAACTGATGGGGTGAAACTGATGGGTGGGGTGAAACTGATGGGGTGAAACTGATGGGGCGAAACTGATCGGGTGAAACTGATGGGTGAAACTGATGGGGTGAAACTGATGGGGTGAAACTGATGGGGTGAAACTGATGGGGTGAAACTGATGGGGTGGAAACTGATGGGTTGAAACTGATGGGGTGAAACTGATGGGGTGAAACTGATGGGGTGAAACTGATGGGGTGAAACTGATGGGGCGAAACTGATGGGTGAAACTGATGGGGTGAAACTGATGGGGTGAAACTGATGGGGTGAAACTGATGGGGTGAAACTGATGGGGTGAAACTGATGGGGTGAAACTGATGGGTGGGGTGAAACTGATGGGTGGGGTGAAACTGATGGGGTGAAACTGATGGGGCGAAACTGATGGGGCGAAACTGATGGGGTGAAACTGATGGGGCGAAACTGATGTGGCGAAACTGATGGGGTGAAACTGATGGGGTGAAACTGATGGGTGGGGTGAAACTGATGGGGTGAAACTGATGGGGCGAAACTGATGGGGTGAAACTGATGGGTGAAACTGATGGGGTGAAACTGATGGGGTGAAACTGATGGGGTGAAACTGATGGGGTGAAACTGATGGGGTGGAAACTGATGGGTTGAAACTGATGGGGTGAAACTGATGGGGTGAAACTGATGGGGTGAAACTGATGGGGCGAAACTGATGGGTGAAACTGATGGGGTGAAACTGATGGGGTGAAACTGATGGGGTGAAACTGATGGGGTGAAACTGATGGGGTGAAACTGATGGGGTGAAACTGATGGGTGGGGTGAAACTGATGGGTGGGGTGAAACTGATGGGGTGAAACTGATGGGTGGGGTGAAACTGATGGGGTGAAACTGATGGGTGGGGTGAAACTGATGGGGTGAAAGTGATGGGCCGAAACTGATGGGGTGAAACTGATGGGTTGAAACTGATGGGGTGAAACTGATGGGGTGAAACTGATGGGGTGAAACTGATGGGGTGAAACTGATGGGTGAAACTGATGGGGCGAAAACTGATGGGGTGAAACTGATGGGTTGAAACTGATGGGGTGAAACTGATGGGTGGGTTGAAACTGATGGGTTGAAACTGATGGGGTGAAACTGATGGGGTGAAACTGATGGGGTGAAACTGATGGGGCGAAACTGATGGGTGAAACTGATGGGGTGAAACTGATGGGGTGAAACTGATGGGGTGAAACTGATGGGGTGAAACTGATGGGGTGAAACTGATGGGGTGAAACTGATGGGTGGGGTGAAACTGATGGGTGGGGTGAAACTGATGGGTGGGGTGAAACTGATGGGGTGAAACTGATGGGTGAAACTGATGGGGTGAAACTGATGGGGTGAAACTGATGGGGTGAAACTGATGGGGTGAAACTGATGGGTGGGGTGAAACTGATGGGTGGGGTGAAACTGATGGGTGGGGTGAAACTGATGGGGTGAAACTGATGGGTGAAACTGATGGGGTGAAACTGATGGGGTGAAACTGATGGGGTGAAACTGATGGGGTGAAACTGATGGGGTGAAACTGATGGGGTGAAACTGATGGGTGGGGTGAAACTGATGGGTGGGGTGAAACTGATGGGGTGAAACTGATGGGTGGGGTGAAACTGATGGGGTGAAACTGATGGGTGGGGTGAAACTGATGGGGTGAAACTGATGGGTGGGGTGAAACTGATGGGTGGGGTGAAACTGATGGGGTGAAACTGGGGTGAAACTGATGGGTGAAACTGATGGGGCGAAAACTGATGGGGTGAAACTGATGGGTTGAAACTGATGGGGTGAAACTGATGGGGTGAAACTCATGGGTGGGGTGAAACTGATGGGGCGAAACTGAGGGGGTGAAACTGATGGGTTGAAACTGATGGGGTGAAACTGATGGGTTGAAACTGATGGGGCGAAACTGATGGGGTGAAACTGATGGGTGAAACTGATGGGGTGAAACTGATGGGTTGAAACTGATGGGGTGAAACTGATGGGGTGGAAACTGATGAGGTGGAACTGATGGGGTGGAAACTGCTGGGGTGGAATCTGATGGGGTGGAAACTGATGGGGTGGAAACTGATGGGGTGGGAACTGATGGGGTGGTTGCTCGGGTGGGTGCTTCTGGAGTGGGTGACGCCCAAGATTACTTGCATTGCCGCCTCTCCTCCATCACATCACACCCCCTCTCAATCACCCCTCTCTCCGCCCCCACTGTTCCCTGTCCAGGTGGCGCGCTGTCAGAGGCCGAGGCACGCGGCGCGGCACTGGCTGGAGTACCTGGCAGGGGGGCTGTGTGGCGTGGCGGTGGGCAGCTGGGTGGTGAGGCACAGCCGACTGAACGGCAGTGATGACCTCAACAGGTGGGGAGAGGGGATGTAGATGGGTGGATTGAGGATGGGGTATGGGGAATGGGTGAGGCATGGCACTGGCTGGAGTATCTGGCAGGGGGGCTGAGTGGCGTGGCGGTGGGCAGCTGGGTGGTGCGGCACAGCCGGCTGAACGGCAGTGATGACCTCAACAGGTGGGTTGCTGCTGATGGTGATAGGTGCCGTGTTTATGATGGGGTATTGGGGGTAAGAAGGTATCTGGTTGGGCTCATGGGTGCTGCGGCACAGTCGGCTGAACGGCAACAGGTGGGCTGCTGGTGTGGAGAAAACATTTAAATGGGTAGCTGGGTAGATGGACGTTGGGTGATGGGTGAGGCAGTGCGATTTGTGTTGGAGGCACACGGCACTGGTGCAGACTTGAAGTTGCCACCACTGCTTCTGTTTTGGCGGCCGGCGCTCGCACTGCTGCTGTGTTGGCCGGCCGCACTCTCACTGTGCTGCTGCGCTGCTGCTGTCACTTGCAATTCACCCAAGTGAGATGTGCGTGTGCGTGCCAGCAAGGCACCACACGCACATCCAAGGCACCTGCGCTGCTGCTGCGCTGCTGCTCTCACTGTGCTGCTGCGCTGCTGCTCTCACTGTGCTGCTGCGCTGCTGCTCTCACTTGCAAATCACCCAACCGATCTTGCCTTGGATGTGCGTGTGGTGCCTTGGTTGGGCAGGTGGGCTGCAGATGGGTGGAGAGCGGTGACAGGGTTCGTCACAGACCACATCTGGCAGCCGGTATGTAACCCTGCTGCTTGTAGTTCTCGCGTATCCTGTGCCCATGTTGGGATACCAGCAGAGGGGCATGTTGGGATACCAGCAGAGGGGCATGTTGTGATACCTCGTCTCCCTCCCTCACTCCACCTTTGCTGCCGTCCTCACTCTGCCCCTTCACTCCCTTTCCCATTCTCGCCCGTCCAGCTGTCAGCGATCAGTGCAGAGCTCTTTCACACGTTCGGTGACCAGCAGAGGGGCAACGTGTCCATGCATGACGTGCAGGCCTCCACCGACTCTCTGAGGAGGTGAGACTCAAGTCAAGCAAGTCAAACACGGTCAACAGAGGCAAGCAGAGGGGCAACGTGTCCATGCATGACGTGCAGGCATCCACTGATTCCCTGCGGAGGTGAGAGTCAAGTCAAGCAAGTCAATGAGAGTCAAGCAAGTCAACAGTGGGGGTCGTTGTAGTCAAACGCAGTCAACAGAGTCAAGCAGAGGGGCAACGTGTCCATGCATGACGTGCAGGCCTCCACCGACTCCCTGAGGAGGTGAGAGTCAAGCAAGTCAACGAGAGTCAAGCAAGTCAACGAGAGTCACGCAAGTCAACGAGAGTCACGCAAGTCAAACACGGTCAACAGAGTCAAGCAGAGGGGCAATGTGTCCATGCATGAGTCAAGCAAGTCAACGAGAGGCAAGGTCAAACACAGTCCGGGGTAAAAAAGAGTGAGCCCTTTGCTGCATTGCTTGCCACACCTGTTCGAGTCGTGTTTCCCTCCCTGCCGCCCTCGTCCCCCCCATGGCCCGTCAGAATGCTGCTGACCTTTGTTGAGAAAACCCAGCCACTGGCACTCGAAAGCACCAGCACCACAAGCACCACGACCAGCACCAGCACCAGCACCAGCGGCGGCACCGGGGGCAGTGGCGGCAGCGGCAGCGGTAGTACAGGAGCAGCGGATGCAGCTATGGGAGCAGCATTGCCATCGGAGTCGGATCTGATGGCATTGGTGATGCGCGAGTATGAGAAGGACATGGCCAACCCCCTCACCCACCTCCTTACGGGGCGACTAGCCGAGGCGCTGCTGATTCAGGTGAGTATTCATTCAGTGAACGCTAAGGTATGGAAGTGGGTGAAAATGGGAGGGTCATGGCCAACCCCCTCACCCACCTCCTCACAGGGCGACTAGCCGAGGCGCTGCTGATTCAAGTGAGTATTCATTCAGTGAACGCTAAGGTATGGAAATGGGTGAGTATGGGAGGGTCATGGCCAACCCCCTCACCCACCTCCTCACGGGGAGGCTAGCTGAGGCGCTGCTGATTCAGGTGAATGTTCAGTGAATATTCAGTGAGCACTTGGATGAACTTTCAGGTGAGTTGCTTGCTTGCGCACGTACAGCTTCACCTTCACTTGGCACCCCCCCACTCGTTTGCCTTCACCTTCACATGTATGAGCTCGTTCGCCACTCTCCGGCACTCATGCCTGCCCTGCGTGATGCGTCCAGGTTCACTGAATGTGTCTGCTCTTCATCCTCCTCTCCTCTGTCCCCTCCCCTCTGCCCCCTCTTCCAGGTGCAAAGAATGAAGCTTCACATTGAAACGTAAGCCCCCATTCTCCTGCCGTCACCACTCCATGCGACTGTAATCTCGCCTTTTGAGTCGACTCAAAAGCCCCCATTCTCCTGCCGTCACCACTCCATGCGACTGTAATATCGCCTTTGCTACTTTTCTTATTTCCCTCTTCTTTCCCCTTTTCTCCCATGCTCCGTCCTAAGCTGCTTGTACCTTCTCTCTGTCTCTCCTCTCCCCTCCGAATCCGTACCCCTCACATGTATTTCATTGCCTGCTGCACCTGCCACCCTCCACTGCCCCCCGCCTCCCCCTCCCGCACCCCCCCTTCCTCCTTGCAGCAGGGCCATGTGAGAGTTGGAGCAGATACTGAGGCCGAATCAGATCAACTTCGCGCTGCTCACCCCCTTACTCTCACCTCCCCCCTCCTTCCTCTCCTCCCCCCTTCTCCCCCTTTGCAACAGGGCCATGTTAGAGCTGGAGCAAATCCGGAGGGCGAATCAGATCAACTTTGCTTTGCTCACCTTCTTTCTCCACTCCCTCCCCCCTCCTCCCCATCCCCCCTCCCCTCACCCCTCCCCCCGTGCAACAGCGCCATGTTGGAGTTGGAGCAGATTCTGAGGGCGAATCAAATCAACTTCGCACTGCTCACTGCCCTGCCCGCCCTGCTGCTGCTCTCCGGCCTCTTCTCCCTCTCCCGTGACTTCTCCGTCTCAAAGGCAAGTGGAGTTGAGTGGACCCAAGGTGACCAGAGTTGACATATGAGTTAACTTAAAGTCGCCCTGCTGCTGCTCTCCGGCCTCTTCTCCCTCTCCCGTGACTTCTCCGTCTCAAAGGTAAACGGACCTGAGTTAGAGTTGATTTTTTTAGTCGAATCAAAAGGCGTTATGCTGCTGCTCTCCGGGCACTTTACTCGTGACTTCTCGGTTTTTAAAGCACATGAATTGGCCTTGGGTTAATTCAAGTTGACTCGCGCTTACTCAAATTGAATCCAGCTGATTTGTTGCCCATCCTCCTGAGGGTGCGGACGGAATGTACATCAACTTGCTCTGTTTCCAGCTTCCAGCCTTTCCCTCCTGGAGCCCTCCTGTGTGCTTCGCCCTCTGCTCTCCCCATTTCATTTCAACCAGCAATGAATGCCCATCCTCCATCCATGCCCATGCCCATACCCATCAGGCACGGGGTGCGGAAGGAAAAGGCCGGGTGGCGCAGACAAGACGACGGATGCTACTCGCTGACGTGGACCGACACGTGGTGCTGCGTAACCACCTGCGGGTGTTACCATCATCCAAGGCGTTACCACCAGCCCAATCGTTGACATCCACGTCAGCAGTGCCCTCCACGTCAGCATCAGCACCACTTCCCGGATCAACGTCGGTGTCGACTCCCAATCCCAGCTCAGCGCCGTGTGATGACGTGGCATCATCAGCGAATGACGTGGCATCAGTGGATGACGTGGCAGCGTGGCACGGCATGTTGGTGTATCTGCTGCATCGGCTGTATGTGGCGGTGCAACGACAGGCCAGCAAGGAGGGCGAGTGGTCACGGTGAGTCTCGGTTCGCATGTACCCATGGTGTGCTGTATGGTGCATGAGACTTTTGAATCGCCCCAAAAGGCAGTGCACCCAACCCATGATGTGGTGCATGAGTATTGCCATGCTGGTCCTTGAGGATCTAAACAACGACAGGCCAGCAAGGAGGGCGAGTGGTCACGGTGAGTCTCGGTTCGCATGTGCCCATGGTTTGCTGAATCGATGATGCCATGCTCCCTCCCATGCACCTGGTGGCACCTGTGCTGCCATGCTGCCATGCTCCCATGCTCCCATGCTCCCATGCTGTCAAGTCATTACATTAAACTTCCGCACCTGTCCTCTTTGCTGCTCCCTCCTCCCACCCCCTTTGTGCCATGCCACCAGCCTGCAGCAGGACATACTCGATATAGCAAGCCCCCATATGGATATGCAAGGCCGGCAGCTGTTAGCAGCGCGCATGGCGGCCATATATGATTGCCTTGTGCCACTCGCCAAATGAATGTATTACTTCAGCTGTTGCATTCAATTCATAAGTATATCATAGGCATTTTGTAATCCGGTAACTCGATAATCAGAGCAAGCTTTTGTAATATAACGAGCTTGGAGTGACTCATGGCTTGGATCTGCTTTGCACTGCAGAGTATGCTTCAACAGGTTATCAGACCCCAGGACTTGTCTGCTGTCCCTGGCCCTTGCATGCTACTGCTTGAGGCACCTTAAACACCACGTGATGCTGAGCAGCTTGTAAGCACGGTATATTGCCGAGAAGGCATTCCGTACGACCATGTCAACCCCCATTCGCATGCCCTCATGACAGCAGTCACTTTTGAGGCGCCTCAAAAGGCACCTTAAACACCATGTGCTGCTGAGCAGCTTGTAAGCACGGTACGGTACATCGCCGAGAAGGCCGCCATTCGCATGCCCCCATGGCAGCAGTCACGTCTTGACCTGTGCATGTCCCTTGGCCCCTGGCCCTTGCATGCTACTGCTCGCGGCGCCTTAAACACAATGTGCTGCTGAGCAGCTTGTAAGCACGGCACGGTACATCGCCGAGAAGGCCGCCATCTGGATTCCGTACGACCATGTCAACCCCCATCTGCATTCCGTACGACCATGTCAACCCCCATCTGGATTCCGTACGACCATGTCAACCCCCATCCGCATGCCCTCATGGCAGCAGTCACGTCTTGAGCTGTGCATGTCCCTTGGTTGCTATGTGCTTGAACAGTTGGTTCCTGGTAGGGGGGAAAGGTTGGAGGCATGGGCAGATCGTGAGTGTGAGGAGAAGTGATGTGGTGGTGGTGAGGGCACGAGGCATGAGAAGAGGGGGAAGAGGCACGCAGGTGGCAGATGCGATGGTGCGGAGCCTGATGAATCCCACAAAGGTGCAAATTGGACAAAAAATGAGCGCACCTGGAATCGAACTCGAGACCACACACTCCACATTCCAGTGCCGGCTGCACTCAGACACGCACACAGCAGCAGCAAGTACAGGAGCAAGCACAGGAGCAAGCACAGCGGCAGCAAGCACAGGGGGAGCAGGCAGAGCACAGGGGCAAGGGGCACGTGTGTAAGTCAGAGGCGGCAGGAGGCAGCAAAGCAGGAATAAGTTGGCGAGCGACTAGCCTCATAGCATGCACTTGCATCCCTTCTGTAACCCCTTTGCCAGCCTCTCATTGCCCTCTGCACAGCCCCTCATCCGTCCGCCCCCCAGCCCCATGCCCATGAATCAGGACTCATGACTCACCTCTGCGTTCTTCCCCTTTCTTCTCTCCTTCTTGCTGCCTCTCCCGCCCCTCCCCCCTCTCTCCCCCCCGCCGTCCTCCACACCACCGCTAACACCACCTCCCCCACCCAGGTTCGCTTTTGGCCCGCTTGAGTCCCCCACTGCACCTTTCCCCCCTGAAACTCCACCCTTTCCCCCCCCACCCTTTGCTGCCCTCCGCCTCCCCTTCTTCCCCTTCCCCTTTGTAACTCCCTCCTCCTCAGCCTCCCCCTCTCCGCCCCCCCCCGCTGCTCCCTCACTCTCCCTCCCCTCCGTCTCACCACCCTCCTTACTGTCACCTTCACCATTGTCACCTGCTGCTGCCCCCTGTCCGTCTCTCTCCCCTGCCAACCCATCCGCCGCCTCATGCAAGCCATTTGCAGCAGCAGGGGCAGCAGCAGGGGCAGCAGCAGGGGCAGCAGCAGGGGCAGCAGCAGGGGCAGCAGCAGGGGCAGCAGCAGGGGCAGCAGGGGCAGCAGCAGGGGCAGCAGCAGGGGCAGCAGCAGGGGCAGCAGCAGGACCAGCGCCCTCGCCACCACTCTGCAGCGCCTCTCTTGCATCTATCTCATTCGTTGCTGACGTGTCCCTGCTCTCACCCTCTGCTGTCGCTTCCGCTCCCTCCTCCTCTTTCTCCTCTTCCTCTTCCCTATCCTCCTCTTGCTCCTCTTTCTTCTTCGCCTTCTCCTTCCTCTTTTTCTTTTCAGCCATCTTTTGTCGGGCCAGCATTGCGGCCAGCATTGCCATCTCCTCCTCCTCATCCATCTCACCTGCCTCCTCCTCCTCTTCTTCCTCCACTTCCTCCTCTTCTTCCTCCTCTTCCTTCTCTTCTTCCTCATCATCCTCTTCCTCCTCATTTTTCTCCTCATCCTCCTCTCCTGCTCCATCGTTCTCCGCCCCTCTTATTCCGTCAAGCCCCTCCCCTTCTTCCTCCTCCACCTCTCCCTCCTCCCTCTCGTCCTCTTCACTCTCTGTCCTACCAACCGCTTCCCCATCCCCATCCCCATCGCCATCTCCCTCCTTCCCCTCTGCCATCTCCACCTCCTCCACCTCCTCTCCGTCCTCCTCTTCCACTTCCTCCCCCTCCTCCCCATCCCCCTCGCCCCCCTGCGCCTCCGCCAGTTCGTCCGCCATCAGTTCCGCCCTGAGCTGCGCCAGGCGCACCAGGTGCTTCTTGCTGCGCTCGTGGTTCCCCAGCTGCTGCGCGCTCCTGAACGCCTTGCTGCACACCACGCAGTACGCCTCATCCAACCCCACCTCACCCATCCCCACCGCACCGTCCCCACCCATCCCTGCCTTACCTAGTTCCGCCTCCCCTTCCCCAACCGCATGCCCTCTCCCGTTCCCCTGCGCGCTGCCTCCTCCCCCCGTGTGTGCGTCTCCCTGCCGGCCCTTCTTCTTTTTCTTCTTGCCTCCGCCTCTCTCCGAACCCTGCCCGTCGCCCTGCCCGTTTGCCACAGTTACGGATCCATCTGCCCCTGCCCCTCCCCCTGCCCCTGCCCCTGCTCCTCCCTTTCCTTTTCCCTTCCCCTTCCGCCCCCCTTTCTTATTCTCCCCAAACCAATCATCATCCTCATCCATCCTCCCCGCCTTCCGCCTCCCCTCGCCCTCTCCGCGCCCCTCCACTCCAACCCCCTCCTCATCCTCGTCCTCCTCCCCCTCGTCCTCCCCCTCCCCCCGCGCCCACTCCGGGTCTTCATACTCCTGCGCACGTCGCGCCTTCTCTCTCCGCTCCTCCTCCCTCCGCCGCTTCGCCTCCGCCTCGCGCTCCGCCGCCACGCGCCGCGCCTCCGCCTGCTGCTCCTTCACGCGCGGGTCGCGCTTCTTCACGAACGCCGCCAGCTGGCGAACCGCCTCGTTGAACTCGCGCTTCGCCTTCCTTCGAAGCTTCGCGTTCTCCTCCTCCATCAGCCGCCGCACCTGCACGTGTGCAGCACACGTGGCACACGTGGCATACATGGAAAGAACGGGACGCGAGGGATGAGCGGCACAGGCAGGGCACAAGGAAATTCAAACTCGTGGCCCCGATGTCAACCATCCCCGCCCTGCACCCTGAACCCAAATTTCTATCTCGCACATCATTCCAACCGCCTGCTAAAGCCCCACGCTTGCACCCGAAACCCTGAACCCAGGTCCCCAATTATTCCCCGACAGCCGGCGTGTCTCACCCGTCGATTGGGCGCCTCGGCCAGATTGTACTGATCCTTCCACGAAAAGTCGCGCACGCTCACGAACGACTGCCAGTACTTGAAGAACGCCGACACGTCAGCAGCTGAGCTGTCCCTCTTGCCGAACGGCGGCGCCGACATGTCCACCTCCTCCCCCTTCTGCGCCGCGCGCCGAGCCGACGCGAGCTCCTTCTCGAAGATCTCGTCGAAAATCTTCGCATACACTGCGTAAAACCCTTCGCCCGTGTCGCCGTAACCAGAGTACGCGGAGGCGGAGAAGTAACCCCACAGATCTTCGTCTTCGTCTTCGTCGTGGTTTTCGCCGTCGTGGTGTGTCTCGCCGCGAAGGATCGAGTCGCGATGGCTGTCGTACCACGCTCGCTCGTGCTTATCGCTGAGCACTTCGTACGCGCTCTGGATCTGCTTGAACATCGCTGTAGCGTGCTCGACATTGTTCTGATTCTTATCGGGGTGCCACTGTAACGCGAGCTTGCGATACGCGGATTTGATCTCGTCCGCTGATGCGGATCGATCCACGCTCAGCACATCGTAGTGGCACCGCATCGTGACGGCCACGTGGCAAAGCACGAATGAGTAGGTTTTGGATGCTTTACTTTAGACTAACCACTGCGCGTCGAGCAGACAAGCGCGACTGGCGGCACCTACACCCGCCTGTACAACCTCTCGCAGTCCAGTCCAGGATTCAGAAAGTGAGTGGACTGCAAGCAATGCAAGGCAAAAAGGTTGATTCGAACCAAAAGCAACCCCTCCCAAGCGACTGTCAAGGTTGATTCAGAAAGCTTGACGAGCAGCCTGGAAGCACAAAATGGTCAATGATGCGGTATAGATTGCTCCCAGAATTATTATAGGGTAGATCAAACTACTTTCACTGAAACAAAAACATGTAATCAGAAATAATATTCAACTCTAACTTTTACCCTGTAAACAAAATCCACGTATAACGAAAACAAATAAAAATATATGTTCTTTCTGCTTTTTCAAGGCATTACACATGTATATTTTGTTAGCCAGTATGCATTTGCGAATAGCATTTGTAGCCCTCAGGCAGCGTCAACCGCACTCTTTCTTTCTTGATGGCTGTCAGTCAGAAACCAGTTTCTAGGTCACCAGTGCTGGGTCTAAGTGCCTGATACCTCCTAGATACTACGTGACATCAAGTTTTTAAGAGAGATATGGTAATATTGGGGTTTATTATTGGTCTTTAAGTTGGTTCGGCGTATTGAGTTCCTCTTATGGCGCAGACTTTGAATGACCGGCTGAAGGGAAGCACTGCCACGTCGGATGGACGCGTCATCCTCCACGTGGATCTGGACTGCTTCTATGCCGCGGTGCGCTTTATATTACTTCGCGATCGCTAAGATTCTCTGGCGATATTTGAGTTCTGGTTAGGAATGGGCTAGTACGATGGTGTATGCGAGTAGGACGCATCCGTATTTCGCATTTCCTAATCCGATGGCCTTTCCCTATTCAATTTTCCCTTTCCATTCTGCGACTCCCTTTTTCTTTTTTTTCTATCGCCGCCTGCGCGGTCTAACACAGTGTCTTTTCGGCATTTGTCATTACTATGAATGTCTGACCCCATCCATCTCACCATGCTTGTGCCTGCTTCACAGGTGGAGGCAGTGCGGCTCGGTATTCCCAGGGACACGCCGCTTGCCGTGCAGCAGTGGGAGGTGAGGGGACAGTGCTTCCAGTTCTTTATGTCATGTGCACGTGCACATGCCACGCCGTGCCTCCATCCATTCACCACACCTCCACGCTACCATCACCTTCACTCCATCCACCGTCCTTTATGTCATGTGCGCGGGCACATGTCATGCCATGCCTCCATTCACCACACCTCCACGCTATGCTCACACCTCCATCATTCACGCGTCTGTTTCAGAGCAAAGCCTCCTAGCAGTGAACCATCTGAGCCTCCTTCTAAGGCGACTCACACATCACCTCTGCTCTGCGCACGGCGAGTGTTGAGGCGCCTTACGAGTCAATTCGTTGTGCCTCCAACCGGTACCTCTTTGTCGTTCAAACGGTCCTTTCATTGATACGTTCTCAGGTTCTCGTTCTCTCTCTCACCGCCAGGGCTTGATCGCGGTGAACTATGCGGCGAGGGCGAGGGGAGTGCAGAGGCACGACCGCGTGTTCCAGGCCAAGCAGAAGGTGCGCTCGTTTATGGGGTGGGGTTCATTGCATTCGCCGCGTGTATCAGGCGTTTTTTTTCTCAATTTCGTAAACGACTGTGTGTTCCATTCACGTCCATTTCAGAAGGTGGACGTGCTGTGCTGTGCATTGCACAGCGTCTATGTGAGTGGGAGGCTATTGTTTGTGAGTTCCCCTCGCCCTCCCCCACCCACCTCCGTTCCGTACTGCAGTGCCCAGAGATGCAGCTCGTACATGTGGAGACGGTGGGGGGGCGCCAGGGGCGGGGCGCAATACAACACACAGGTGTCGCTGGAGTGCTACGCTACCAATTGAAGCGCCTTAAAACTCCCCTCTCCTCACCTCTCCTCACCTCCCCTGCTCCAGTGTCCAGAGCTGCAGCTGATACACGTGGAGACGGTGGGGGGAGCGCCAGGGGCAGGGCGCAATGCAGGCAAGGTGTCGCTGGAGCGCTACCGGGCCGCCTCTCAGCACGTGTTTGCTGCTTTCCGCCGCGTGTGCCCCACTGTGGAGCGCGCGAGCATTGATGAAGCATATATGGATGTTTCTACCAAGGTGGGTGCACAGGAGGGGAAGGGGAAGAGGGTTTGGGGGATTATATGCTCCAATCATTTCACTTGCACCAGTACTTAGTGCCTTCCGCTGCGTGTGCCCCACGGTGGAGCACGCGAGCATTGATGAGGCATACATACATGGACGTGTCACCCATGGTGGGCAGCATGGATGTATCATTCATTCATTCATTCATTCTGACGTTGCCCTCACCTCATGCTTGCGTTCTCCATTGCTCAAGGGCTTCCCTGTCGCATCCCCCCTCTTTCTCCTGCTCGCCGCCCTCAGCCAAGTGTGACGGGCCACTTTACCCCCTTCCGCACTTCTCCCGGTGTGCGCCTTTCCCCCGTGTGCGCCTTTCCCCCGTGTGCGCCTTTCCCCCGTGTGCGCCTTTCCCCCGTGTGCGCCTTCCCCCCGTGTGCGCCTTTCCCCCGTGTGCCCCTTTCTCCCCATGTGCGAGCAGGTGGACGCCATGCTCTCACGCCCACCCCCTGCAGTCCCGCCTGCACCAGATGAGGCCTCAGTGGGCACAGGTGGGACTGCAGAGGTCCCTGCTGCTGCCTGGGAGGAGCAGTGGAGGGAGCTGTTGGGGAGTGTGACTGAAGTGACGGCAGGGAGTGCGATAGAAGTGAAGGCAGGGAGTGTGACTGAAGTGAAGGGCGATGCGACTGAGGAAGGTGGTGATTGTGGTGATGGGAGTGATGGGGTTGGAACGGATAGGGAAGGTTCAGGGGAGGAAGGGGAGCGGAAGGCTGGGGTGCAGCAGCCGCAGCTGGAGCAGCAGCAGCAGCGGGTGGGGGAGACGAAGAGAGAGCATGGAGGGGCAGAAGAAGGCGGAGGAGGATCAGCAGTGGCACTGGCGGTTCCCAAGGCACGGCTGGTGGTGCGGGAGGGACCTCTGGATGCACGTGATGACGTGGAGAGGAGGTGAGACTCGCCTCTGCTTCCCTCTTCTCTTCTTTCTAGTGGTGGAACGTGGTGGATCAGAACAGGCACTGGCGGTTCCCAAGGCACGGCTGGTGGTGCGGGAGGGACCCTTGGACGCACGGGACATTGTGGAAAGGAGGTGCGACACCCCTCTCCATCCCTCTGCCCTCCTCTTCACTCACCTATCACCCCCTCTCCTCTGTGCTCGCTGCTAGAGCGTTCACCTTGGTAGCAAGTGGGTCAGGGCAGAAGGTGTGCAGATTTCCCTGTCCCTCCCGTATGTCCCGCCAGGCTGCAGGCAGGAGTGGTGGTAGCCCACCGTCTGTTGCGGGAGGTGCTGCCATTGCTGGGGTTCACAGTCAGCGTGGGAGTGGCGCGCTGCAAGAGTGTGTGCTGCATCCCTTCCCCCCGCCTCCTTCATTCCCCCACCCCTTCCCCTCCCACCAGGCTGCAGGCAGGAGTGGTGATAGCGCACCGACTTCAACAGGAAGTGCTGTCGTCACTGGGCTACACAGTGAGCGTGGGAGTGGTGCGCTGCAAGAGTGTGTGGAACTCCGCCACCCCCCCCCTTCTCCCCCACTTGCCAGGCTGCAGGCAGGAGTGGTGATAGCCCACCGTCTTCAACAGGAAGTGCTGTCGTCGCTGGGCTACACAGTGAGCATGGGAGTGGTGCGCTGCAAGAGTGTGTGGAACTCCGCCACCCCCCCCCTTCTCCCCCACTTGCCAGGCTGCAGGCAGGAGTGGTGATAGCCCACCGTCTTCAACAGGAAGTGCTGTCGTCGCTGGGCTACACAGTGAGTGTGGGAGTGGCTCGCTGCAAGCTGCTCGCCAAGATGGCCTCCGCCATGACCAAGCCGTTTGGGATCACGGTGGTGAGATCATGACAGGTGTATTAGGGGCATGGTACTGTGGTGGTGAGTGTCTGGCAGGAGGCCAATGTCACTGTGATGAGTGCCCTTCTGATTTAGAACAGTTGTGTTAGGGGCAACTCACAAGCTGCTCGCCGAAATGGCCTCCGCCATGACCAATCCCTTCGGGATTACCGTGGTGAGCTGATGCTAGTGCCTGCTCTCAGTGTGCACTGTCCAGTGCACTGTGAACATTGACTCTGTCGCCCTCCAAACTCAGTCTGCACCGCACTGTACACCCTCTGTCCCGTATCCCACTCCTCCCTCCCCCTTTTTCCCCAGGTGCCGCCTCGTGCCGTCCCTGCCCTGATGGAGGACGTTCCTCTCAAGAAGATCCGCAATCTTGGCGGCAAACTGGGGCAGGTGCTGTGGGTGGGGTGAGCTGGTGGTGGTGGGGTGAGGTGAGGTGGTGGTGGGGTGAGGTGAGGTGGTGGTGGGGTGAGGTGAGGTGGGAGGGGCGAGGTGGGTGGGTGGGCGGCTTGTGGGGTGAGGAGGGAGGGAGAAGTTGATTGATCATAGGAGGAGACATGGGGTGTAATGCTAATTCCCCTGAGTCCTGCTGGCCTGTAATGCGAATCTCTTGCAGGAGCTACAGGCAATGGGGTGTGCAACCGCAGGCCAGGCACATGCACTGGAGCTCCCAGACCTCATCGCCAGGTTCGGGGAGAGGCTCGGGAACTACGTGTGGAGGGCTGTGAGAGGGCTGGATGAAACACCAGGTGTGCGGCGTGCCCTCCGCATCCTTTTTTCCCCTTCCGCTCATTTCTGCGAGGCAAGATGGATTTGGATTAGTTGGTGCACTTGCGCTTCCTGCATTCCCCTGAGGTGACTTTTGAGTCGACTCGAAAGTCTCCTTTTTTCCCCTTCCGCTCATTTCTGCGAGGCAAGATGGATTTGGATTAGTTGGTGCACTTGCGCTTCCTGCATTCCCCTGAGGTGACTTTTGAGTCGACTCGAAAGTCTCCTTTTTTCCCCTTCCGCTCATTTCTGCGAGGCAAGATGGATTTGGATTTGTTGGTGCACTTGCGCTTCCTGCATTCCCCTGAGGTGACTTTTGAGTCGACTCAAAAGTCTCCTTTTTTCCCCTTCCACTCATTTCTGCGAGGCAAGATGGATTTGTTGGTGCACTTGCGCTTCCTGCATTCCCCTGCCTGTGCGTGTGCTGTGCTGATCTGTGTCTCACACACTGCACGCCCTTCCCCTCGATTGCCCACCCACCCATCTCCATTCCCTTCCCCTCCATCGCCCACCCACCCGTCCCCATTCCCTTGCCAACGCTCATTGCGGGGTGCAGTGGAGGAAAAGGGTGTGCCCAAGTCCATGCTTGCAGCCAAGTCCTTCAATGCCACGTCATCGTGGGATGACATCTGGTAATTCCACGTCAGCATGGGATGGCATTTGGTGATTCCACATCATTATGAAGTGAGGGGTGTGAGAGCCTGTGGTCGGTAAGGCCACATGATATTCGGTAAGGCCTTTCTTTTTTCACGAAGATTATTGCCATCCCCTTGTTACCATGTGGCCTCCCCCACATGATAAGGATACCCCTTTCTTCGTTCCCTTCCCCTCCTTTGTGTCTTCTCACCCACTTGACTTCTTCCCTCTCCCTTCTGGTTTCTCCTCTTCCCCCCTCCCGCTTTCCCTCCCTGTGACAGTCGCTGGATGGCCATCCTGGCTCAGGAGCTCTCCTTCCTATGATCTACCTCACCCACTTCACCTCCCCCGTCTCCGTTCTGGTTCCTCCCCCTTCTCCTCCACTGCTTTCGGTCCCTGTGACAGTCGCTGGATGACCATTCTCGCTCAGGAGCTCTCTCTTCGCATGCTCAAGGACGCAAAGGACAACAAACGCCGCCCGCGCTCCCTGCATCTGCACTACAGGGGCGGCAGTGACGGTGGCGGCGGCAGTGGTGGGTGGGGAGGAGGCGGAGGAGGGGAGAAGTCGAGGTCTTGTGGCATGCCTCGAGACATTGAGAGGGTGATAGAAGGGTTCGTGGACCGATGGTGTCGGGAAGGGGGAAAGGAGCAGGCGGAGGAGAGGCAGGATGTCGTCAGGGAGGAGGGGCGGGTGGAGGGGAGGATGGCGGGGAGGGAGGAGGAATTGGAGCAGGGGAGGGAGGATGGGAGGGAGGAGGGGAAGGAGGAAAGTAGGGAGGAGGTTGAGGAGAAGATAGGTGAGCTGGGCGAGGAGGTGAGGCATGAGAAGGAGGCAGAGGACGGGGATGCACCCTCGGAGAACGCAGGTGTGGACGAGGGGGCGGGGCAGGAGGTGCCGCCACATGCAGGTGTGGAAGGCGGGTCAAAGGATGTGGGTGTGGGTGTGGGTATCGGAGAGGGCGGGTGTGAAGGGGAGGAGGGGTGGATGGAGGAGGAGAGGCAGAAGCTGCAGGCCTTGCTGTGTGCTGCTGGCCTCACTCTGCTGGCAGGGGGTTCCAGTCAACCCAGTCAACCAAGTCAACAGGGTCAGCAGCAGGGCCAACATCTGCATGCCCAGCCCAGTGAGCAGCAGCAAGGCACGGAGGCCATCAGCCCCTCCACCAACCCGTCAACGCGCCAGCCCAGCAGTCAGCCTCTCGCCTGCCACCCTCCCCGGCCGCTATCGTGGGCGTGGGCGCCCTGCTCTCGCGTGGCCCTGTCCGCATCGGGCTTCAAGCAGCTCAGAGTGAAGGTGGGTTGGCGTGACAGGGGCAGGCATCGCGCACACATGATGTCTGTTACGCCGGTCGTTGTGGCAGTGGCGCCATGCTTTTCATTCCATGACCCTCCTTGCTTTCCTGGCTGTTTAAGTGGGTACTGTTCATTTGCCTCAAAGGAGTGCTTCTTGCCACATATTCCCATCCATCTATCTATCCAGTTTTCGTTCCATAATGACTCCGTTGGAACGAGACACATGTCTCCATCGCAACCCATTTGCACGCGTCCCAATGCTTGCGTTACACTCCATGCATCCCGCCCACACACCAGGGCATGCGCTCCTTTGGTCAGATTTTTTCGCGCCGAACGGAGTGAACACCAGGAGACTTTTGAGTCGTCTCAAAAGTGTCCTTGCCTTTCCATCCATCCCATGCATCCCACCCGCCCACACAAACACACAAACGCCAGGGCATGCGCTCCATTGATCAGATGTTCTCGCGCCGAACGGCACGCTCAGGTGTTACCCGACATGCACCGCCCGCACCTTCTCCCAGCCACGCCACCGTGCCGTGCAATACAAGCCGTACAACCCATGCAAGCACAGCGACCACAGCGATCACAGCGAGTGATGCATCAGGCCAAGAGGTACCCATTCCACGCGAATCAGCACATGGTACCCACCTCACAGCAGCAGCACGCCACGAATCGTCGTCCCCTTTGCTGCGAGCCTTTTCTCGAGGCTCTGGTCTGCGAAGGGAGGCCCAAGGCAAGGAGGAGGGTGTGAGGGACAGGGAAGGAGAGGAAGGGAGGCAAGGAGACGCGGAGAGGCAAGGAGAGGAGGACAGGCAAAGAGAGGTGGAACGACATGACTTGTCGTCCCCTTTGCTGCGAGCTTTTTCTCGAGGTTCTGGTCTGCGACGGGAGGCCCAAGAGAAGGAGGAAGATGTGAGGGACAGGGAAGGAGGTGCGGAGAGGGATTTGGTGGAGGGAGGGGCATGTGAGGGTGGAGCATTGGGGGATGGGGGTGAGGGAGGGGTGACGAATCGAGGGGGGGATGAAGGGGAGGGAAACGAGGGAGAGGAGGGATGTGAAGGAGTGGGTCGGCATGAGAGTAGGAGCCTAAGGAAAGGAGAGCTAAGCGAGGTGGGTACTGGAGAGGAGGAGCGTGGGACAGAAGAGGGAGGGACAAGGGAACAGAGAGATTTAGGAAGACGAAGATTAGTGGGACGAGGAGGAAGAGGAGGCAGAAGAGAGAGGGGCGGCAAGGGAAGGCTGGGTTCACGTAGCATGAAAGTTGCTGTGGAAGGGGCGCTTGTGCGGATGCTGGGCCAGAGACGAGTGAGGAATGAGCACACACGCGTGGAAGATGCGGATTTGGGTGAGAACCAAATGCAGAAGACAAAGAGGAGTGAGGTGCGGAGCGGTACCGAAGAGGCGGAGGAAGGGGCAGAGGTGGGGAGTGAGAGCGTGGAGCGTGGAGATGCGTCAGAGCGAAAGAGGAGGAAAGTTGGTGTCTCAGGTGGACAGGAATCAGAGTCTTTCTCGACGTGGAGAGTCACTGGTGGTGGTGGTACCACGGGCGAGGGTGGTGGGGTCAGTTTGAAAAGGAAGCATGTGGCGGGAGAGAGAGACGGGAGTGGTGCGAGGGAGGATGACTTAGAAGCAGAGAGGTTTGGGAGGAACGGTGCTGTACAGGTAGATGTGGATGCGATGAGGGAGGGAGAGGTGGGCGAAGAGAGGGACACGGGCAGAGGAGATGGTAATGGGGCCAGAGAGGGGAAGGGTGGCACGGAAGAAAGAGAGGGAGGTGAGGGTACGGTGGAATGGCATGATAGTGCGGTTGGAGAAGGTGCAGTGCGGCACTGTGGGAGAGATGACAGGCGCAGGGATGATGGGGCGGTTGGAGTGGGAGAATTGGATGAGTGGGATGGTGGGTTGAAGCATGACGCTGTTGTTCAGGTGCAAGGCGTCAGTAGGGGTGGGGATGATGGGAACAATGGTGATGGTGCTGATGAGAGACAAAGGGAGGATTCGAGACGAGGAGATGCACAACAGCACACAGACGAAGCAAAGGCCAGTATGGCAGCCTCGGCATCCGAAGAGCCTGCTTTGCGTTCTGGGTTCACCGAGCCATCCGGTTTGGTGTTGGGAAGTTCTTGCTCTCCCACTTCCTCCGGGTTTGATTTTGCAACCGTGGACGTCAAGCAGCAGCAACGACTGATGGCATGCTTCTCCCGACAACATACAAAGTCGTCGCCAGAGCTTGAAGGGAGGAAGGGGGATGGTCGGACAAGGAAGAGTGGAGTCAGGAAGAGTGGAAATGGAAAAAATAAGAGTAGAGGGAACAGGGGAAAGCAAGAAAATCAGCTGAAGATTGGAAAGTTTTTTCACACTGGTTCTTAAAGAGTATTCAGGTGGCCTTTTTCTGGTTTGGTTCTTGTGTGTATGAGCAAGTGTGTGACTATAGCGGGAATAAGTGACTTAACCGCGTACGGGAGCATGCACCAATCTAATCTATCGTGGTCCTGACCTTAGTCCTGACAGGGCACGTTGACGTGGCATTGGAGTGTCAACCAATGAATGTTGCGGGGAAAGTACATCCCAGCTCCATAGTTTCAAAAATCTCTCAAATTTAGTCCCAAGTTTACTCAAAAAGTACAGCTTTCTAGAAGTTTGCTCACGCGAGGCCCAGATTATGTTCAAATCTGGTCCTGCGGGGCAAATTTCTTGACACGTGTCCAACTTCGCATTGGAAACTTTTGACGGAGGTAAAAACAGAACATCCCTAGGGAAACCAGGACACACTTTCGGGAGGATCAACCCTAAACATGGGGACCTGCTAGGTGTTTAGGGTTGATCCCTCCCGCGAATGTGCCCTGGTTCCCTAGGGGTTTTATGTTTTTTCCCCACGTCGAAAATTTCCGATGCGAAATTGGACACGTGTCGAAAACTTTGCCCAGCAGGACCAGTTTTGAACATACTTTGGGCCTCGCGTGAGCGAAATCCTTGAAAGTGGTACCTTTTTAGTAAACCTGGGGCTAAATATGAGAGAAATTTGAAAGTATGGAGCTGGAATATACTTTCCCAATGTTGCGCTCAACCTCGTCGCAGAAACAACACCTTGAACGAACTGATTACTTTTTACCACAAGCACTGCCATCCATTTCGTCAACATTCGCTAACTTGCTAATCTCAGATTGCCACCACGAGCACCTTGTTCGCAAAAGAAGAGCCTGAATTCGCAGCAGGCATGCGAACATTTCACACGAAGGACTGTGACAGTCTGCCACTGGCAAGGCAGAGCAGAAGATGAATGATGCAGAAAGAGGAACTATTGTACTTTACTTGCTGAATGTGCTGTGGCTCTGAGAGTGGATATTATCCACGCTGTCGACACACCGAAATAAGTTTATGTCTCTTTTTCCCCTGAAAGCGAACAACACGTCGGGCTAAAATCAATTTGTAGCAACGTAAAGCTGCGGGCACTTTTTGTCGTCTATTCGTCAGACCCTGATTTCCGCTTTCAGCTCTTCCTAACGTCCTTAGTTGTGCACATACCGCAAGTTTTGATTAGGATATGGCGGACCGGCATGGTCTCGTTAGACCAGTTTATCGTGCTCTAGTTGCCGCGACTAAACGTCTCGCATCAGAAATAGAACGGAAAGACTACTGACGTCTTCTCTCTGGTTCGTGCCTGTGAAACTAAAGACGTCCCATAATCTGATTTCTTTCGCCCTGAATGTCAAATCCTGGTTCTCTCAAAGTCTGTCTGTTCTGTATCGTAGTCCTGTGATTTTAATACATTGCTCTTCTATGTGGTTCCATATTATCTCGTAACAATCGCTTGTTTTTCCCCCACTCCTCGTCGCTCCATCCCCGTAATACATGGCAGTCCGAGGTTTCATGGCTGCAGGACAACACGCCAGGCGCGTTAAGAGCCATCAAGCGAGGGAGAGACGCATCCTTGGCGTTGCTAAGGCAGGAGTTTCGAATGCCGCTTACAGGAGAGCCAGGCTCCGTGCAAGCCCAAGTAAGCAAATTAGGTGAAGCTCAGTTATTATTAGGTTGAGAAACCTCTCTGCTTACTTCATGTGGAGCAGCTTCGTAACGAACAGCTTCATGCTTCATGCTGCTTACTGCATGAAAAGTAACTGACTCACCCTCCCCATCCCCCTTGCCTTTTTCCATGTTCGCTGCTTCTCTTCCGGGAATGTTGACAGGAGGACTGGGGTCAACGTCTGGATCAAGCCCTTTCGCTGCTTGCCGTGTTGAATCGAAGGCTGGCAGTGCTGCAGACACACTCTGCCACCGATCACAGCGACAATCTGAGCCATGGTGTCAGAGTGGAGGTGCAGAGCAAGTTCCAAGTCATGGATCAGATACATTTCGGCGCTCTGTACCACTACCGAGTAAACTTTCCTTTTCCCTCCCCTGCTCCTCTCCCATCCTCCCATGTCTCTCAATTCACCTTCACACACCCCTAACCCCTCACTTCCAATTCTGTCTGCTCGTGTCCTTGCTGCACAAACGCCGAGAACTTTTGATGTTTTCCCTCTTCCATTCTCCAGGTTCGCATTCGCAATGAGGGGGTGAATGAGCCAGTGCAGCTCGTCAGCAGGCAGTGGGTTATCAAGGACTTTGATGGGAACATACAGGAGGTCAGTCACGTTGCTGCTTGGGTCATTTTCAAGTATAGTCTGTGCATGTGAGCAGTGGGAGTGTAGATTAAAAATTTCGTCCTGCACTGGGAAGAAGCATTAAGCTGCATTCAAAATCGTGAACCGATTCCTTTACTTACATTCCTGGTGCACAGGTTATTGGTCCTGGCGTTATTGGCAAGCAACCTATCTTGGATCTTGGTTCGGAATTTGAGTACATCAGCTACACACCCTTGCCGTCGAAGCGAGGCACGATGCATGGAAGTTTTCTCATGCTTGCATGCAACTCCAACCGGCTATTTGATGTGCAAGTGGGACCCTTTGGGCTCATTCCCCCTCCACGTCCCCACGACGCCTTGGGAGTTGTGCAAGGCCAATCTGTAACAGAGTAGGTAATACGGTATTGCATTTTGTGTACAGTTTTTATGCCATCTGTTTTGTTTATATCTACTACCTTGTACCGGACTCCCAGCAAATAACACCAGCTGCTGCTACGGTAGTACTGTAGTGGATAATAAAAAGACTGCTCAATTGCATACTGCTGAACATGCTCAGGTCAAATGGTTCCTCCTGGACTGAAAGAGGGAATTCATTTTTGAAGAGTAGGGATTTATTATTGTACAGGAGTCAGCTCATGAGGGCTGCAAAATATGTCCTCGGGATATTTTGCGATTTAGACTGGTGGGTAGCGGTTCAAGGCGATCGAGAAAACAAACCGCTCTAGAGTGCACAGCATCCCACACCACCACTTCTATTAAACCGAATTGACAACGTCTGATCCGCCCTTGCAGTACATTCATTCATTACATTTTACCGTCAGATTCCTCCTGTTTGGAGGGAGCTGTTCTTCAGTCACACCCATCACCATTGTCCAAGCACCAGAAAACTCGGCACGTTGCTCAGTCGGATTTCTGTAGTGTCTCCAGATAGCTCCTGCCATACCGTAGCGGTTCTTCCTAAACAATGTCTCAAGTCCGCGCTTCTCACATTCTCATCAAGCACCAAGGCTCTCGCCGTCCGGCATCTTGGAAGGATCCTAATGGAGAGTCAATAGGGCGAACGACGAAGGAGGCGGCGATTCAGCAGCTGCTGGCGATTAGAGAACGCATCGCCAGTGGCGAGCTGGACTTTGGCCAGGTTGCGAAGACCGAATCGCACTGCAGCTCCGCCAGGAACAATGGAGATCTGGGTACGTCAGTTGCCTCGGAGTACATCGCGGGTTCGATTAGAATGAAATATTATACTACGAGTTAGACTACGAATAAGACACCATGAGAACGTCTTAATCTGTCTTTCCCTTCGTATCTCGACATCAGTGCAGTCGCTGGTTATAGCAGGTGCGTACGCAATGACCTTAGACATGAAAAACGGATGTAACCACAGGTGTAGTCGAGTGCTGTCAAGACATCTCGATCGTCCTCTCTTCAAATTTGTGTCTCCATTTCTTACCCCATCCCCTTCTCTTCACCTCCGATCCCTCGTTTCAGGCTGGTTCAGTCGAGGCCAGATGCAGAGACCGTTCGAGGAAGCGACGTTCGGGATCAATGTGGGGGAGATGAGCGGCATTGTGGACACGGACAGTGGGGTGCACATTATCCTTCGCACTGGATAAAACACCAGCTGCAGCCGTTTATTTTTGGATGTGGATGTGCCATTAGCTGCCTCTGGGGACAAGACAAACATTATTTTGTTTTGGCCGGGGAACTGAGCTGCTCTGGTAATCCATCACAGTGGATGTCAGCCATTCCAGTGCACTTTTTGTTCATTTGATTGTACGGTATGCACACCTGATTCTATGCTCTTTGTGCAGGATCATTGACTTTTACACAGTTACAGGGGAAATACTTGGTAAGGGTTGACCAACTGGGTTCCAGCAAGTATCTCTCTCACACACACACGTACACTCTGAATCCTGAATCCAGTTACAGCATGACAGCCACGAAGCAAGGAGCAAACAACGAGGCACCCATGAAGGCAACAGAACCCAAACAACACTTCAACAGCACCAGCAGCTTGAGCAGCATCACCAGCACCAGCAGCTGTGAAAGCTGAATGCTCCAGTTTCTTCCTGTCTGTCTCAACCGCAGCTACCCCTAGCTTCATTCAAGGCTCTAAGCACTCATGGTGGCAGAAGATGCAGAGGCTTGGGATGCTCCCGCCTCTATATCTCGCTTGTTACCGGTCGTTGTCACTCCCTTGTGGCCGCTGGTGTGTGCATGCGCACGGGTGTGGCTATGGCTGTGGCTGCTGTTGTGGGGGTGATGGCTGCTGCTGTGGGGATGGCTGCTGCTGTGCGGATGATGACGGTGGGGCCTGGCTGCACTTTCCCCTGCAACACCAGCAACACCCGCACGAGAAGCACCAGCACCAGAAACAGAGCGTCTGACCTCAGAAGCACCAGCAACGCCACCATCGACCTTGCTCCCATCCTCCACTCGCCTGCCGTCCCCATGCCCGCTCGGCCTCGCAAGCGTCTCATGCCCCTCCTTCCGCTCCTTCCTCGAACCACCACTCTGCAGCTTCCTCTCCCCAGCCGCTTTTGCGACCCCTCCACCCTCCCCTCCCTCCCTCCTCTCCTTTCTCGACCCTGCTGTGTGCAGCTTCCTCTCTCTGCCCCCCACTATGTCCGCTCCTCCACCCTCTCCTCCCTCTCTCCTCTCCTTCCTAGAGCCACCAGAGCGCAGTTTTCTCTCCCCTCGTTCCTCCTCGCTCTCCTTCCCCTCTCGTCCTTCCCGCCTCTCTTTTCGAGACCCGGCTGTACGCAATTGCCTCCCCCCCTCTCCCGCTATCCCCTTTTCCCTCTCGCCCCGCTCCTTCCTCTCTGTCCGTGACCCTGCACTGCTCAGCTTCCGCTCACCCCTCGCCCCATTCTCCTTGCTCCCTCCCTTCGCACTCTGCCCTCTCACTTTCACATCCACCTCCCTTGGCTGAGGTGCCTTACCTCCCCTGCTTGCATCTGCTTCAGCTTCTGGCAGGTCCCAATCCTTTGTCCCTCCCTCATCTTCACTCCGCTGGCTTTCCCTCGCTCTTTCACTGCTACTGCTCATGCTCCTACTGCTGCTTCTGCTTCTGCTTCTGCTTCTGCTTCTGCTTCTGCTTCTGCTTCTGCTTCTGCTTCTGCTTCTGCTTCTGCTTCTGCTTCTGCTTCTGCTTCTGCTTCTGCTTCTGCTTCTGTCCCTGCTGCTCTCCCCACTTCTATCCCTGCTGCCACTCCTGCTCCTGCCCCTACTGCTGCTCCTGCTCCTGCTCCCCCTCCTACTACCACTCCTGCTCCTGCTCCTGCTGTCACTCTCGCGGCGTCTATACCCATCACTTGCACTGCTCGGGCTCAGGCTCCCGCGTCTGCTCCTGCTCCTGCTGCGACTGTGGCTATTGCTGCGGCTTCGACTGCTGCGTTGGCTTGGGCTGACACTGCCGTCGGAATGGCTGCTGCTAGACCGTCTGCGATGGCTGCGCTGGCCTCGCACCCTGCTTGACAACTTTTCCCTCGACGAATGGCTGCTTTGAGAACCACTGCGGGACCTGCTACGGGATTTTCTAGGAGATCTGCTATGGGATCTGCTACGGGAGGTGGTCCCAGGCTCGCTCGGTGATCGGCTTCTGCTTCGGGACTGGCTGATGTACGACCTGCTTCCAGACCTGCTTCCGGACCTGCTTCTAGACCTGCTTCCAGACCTGCTTCCGGACCTGCTTCTAGACCTGCTTCCAGACCTGCTTCGGGACCTGCTTTGGGATCTGCTCCGGGAGTCGCTCTGACTCCTGCTGCTGCCTCCCACCCTATGATAGCGCCGATGGCTCCTCCTCCTCCTTTCTCTTCTCGAGGACCGCTGCACGTCCCTCTCCTCCACCTCACTTGCACTCGCCGTCAGACTCTCGCTATCACTCCCCACCCCGCCTCTTCCCACCTTCGCCCTTCGCTCTTCCTTTTCCTTCCACCGCGATCGCCCACTCTTGCCCTTCCTCTGCTCGGTATCTCTCTCCCTTGAGCTGTCTTTGCGCCGCGACCTGCTGCTGCTGCTGCTCCTGGAACTGCTTCTCCTGCGTCCCCTGCTCCCCCTCCTCTCCCTGCCTCCTCTGCCACTCTCCCTTCCACTGCTGCTCACGCTCCTCCGCCTCCCGCTCCTCCTCTCCCTCCTCTCCCTATCCATCTCGCTGTGGCTATCACTATCCGTCTGCGTCCGAAGGTCCTTCACTCGCTCCTCTCCCCGCCTCCTCCCCTTCCTACTCCCCTCCCTCCTCCCACCACCATCTTCCACCAAACCCTTCATCTGCTTCTCTCCAGCCCGTTTTCTCTCAATTACTTCTCCTCCTCCCCTTCCAGCTCCTCCTCTACCCCCTCTCTCGACCCCCTCCTCCCCTTCATTGTGTGCCACACTCAGTCTGCTCGGCCCACCAGACGCATACATCCCTTCTGCTCTCTTCGAATGGACCCGACCAGCAGCACCAGCAGCAGCATGCGCAGCAGAAGCAATGCCAGCAGCAGGGGAACTGGCACCACTGCTGGCAGCACTGCCCGTGCTGCTGTTATAGCTAGTCGCACGCCCCACAGGGTGATTCACCCGGCCCAGAGCATTCGACCCAGCAGAACCCAGCGACAAACCTCTAAACCCCCCCACCATCTGAACCTCAGCAGCATTGAAATAACCAGCACTGGCACCAGCAGCAGCAGCAGCAGCAGCAGCAACACCAAGGGCATGAGGAGCAGCAGGAAAGGGTCCAGGCGCACTGTGATCAAACCACTCATTCTCAGTGCGCCTCTCGATAAAACTCCCCGATCGCAGCGCATACCTCCGCCTCCCTCCCTGCTCCCCATCCGGGGGACTGCCCCTCCACTGCCCATACCCACTCTGAATCCCCCCTCCCCCTCCTCCCCCTCCCCCCACCCCTCCTCCGCCGCCCACTGCTCCTCCTAGAGCAAACTCCTCCATGCCCTCGCCCCCCACCCTCATACTCCGCTCCACAAAGCTGCCAAAGCGCCGGTCGTTGCCAAAGAGAGACCTACCGCCCAGGGGCGCTCGCCCAGGCACGGGGGAGTGGGAGGGGCTACCGAGGGAGCGAGTGGGGCTGTTGAAGGAACGCGTGGGGCTGGCGAAGAAAGGATGCAGGGCGGACGTGGACGCGGATAGAGGGAAAGCTAGTCCCCTGGGGCTGCGAGGAGGCATGCCCCCGCCTGCTGCCGCTCCCCCTGCTCCGGCTGTTGCTGACCCTCCTGCTGTTGCTGGCCCTCCTCCTGTTGCTGCTGTGGTTGATCCCATGCCTCCCATGCCGGGTGCATCCCATGGCCTGGTGCCTCCCATGCCCCCCGTTGCCGTGCCTGCTGCCCGCCTGGGGCTGACGAGAGGAACGCTTCTGGGGCTCACAGGCACCACGCTCGACTGCCGCTGCTGCTGTGGGCCAACTTGATGCGTCCCTGATCCCCCTGCGTGCGACCCGTATCCTCCGGCTTGCCTTGCACTGCCTGCTGTTGCAAAGCCACCCATGCGAGGGCTGCGAGGGCCCACCATGGACCCATGCGTACCATGCATGCCTTGCATGGCATGTGCGCCCGAGGAAGCAGCATCCATACTCACACTTTCATAGAACCCAAATTCTGAGCCAGAAGCAGCCATTGCCCCAGCCTTTCCTGCTCCACCCACAGTCCCTACTGCCCCTCCCATCCCCCCTCCCACTCCCCCGCCTGCGCCCCTCCCCATTCCTTTCATCCCATGCGCACCTGCTGGCCTGTAAGGACCGTCAGATGACTGAAGGATCATCCCCTGCGCCCCCTGCATGCCTCCCTGCATGCCCCCCTGCCCACCCCCCTGCACGCCTGTGAAAACCACATCTGACTGTGTGCGCCTGTGCCTCTGTGCTGCTGCCCCTGCCGCTCCTCCTCCCACCAAGCCTCGCCCCGCCATACCAACCCCTCCTCCTCGGCCAATTGAACCCCTGCCTGCCCCTGCCATCGGTTCCCGCCCTCTTCCCCTGCCCGCTGCCCTTCCTCCTCCCCGCCCCACTCCACTCGCCCCTCGGCCATACCCCTCAGCACCAGACCGACCTCCCCCAGTTGTGCCTCCCCCAGCTACACCTCCCCCAGTTGCACCTCCCTCCGCGGACAGGGACCTGGGCTGGACGGCGTGCAGGGGAGTAGCCATGGCCGCCTCCCCATGGTCATCATCGTCATCATCTGATTCATCGTCGGCTGAGTCATCATCTGATAAGCTATCGTGCCGGTCCAGAGACAAGTGGTCGTACCCGCCTTGCTGCTGCTGCCATTGCTGCTGCAGCTGCTGCTGCTGCTGTTGGTGTTGGTGCTGGATAACGTGTTGCTGATGCTGGTGGTAACCCTGCTGTATCGGCGATGCGCTGCTGGGTCGACGCATCTGCCCCTGCATTACAACCTTGCCTTTCACCACCTGCTGCTGCAGCTGCTGCTGCGACTGCGACTGCGGATACGCTGCTATCCCGTACGCACCGGGAGCCGCCCCGGCTGCTCTCATCCCACCAGCAGCAGCAGCAGCAGCAGCAGCAGTAGAGCCAGACGCGCCTGCAGCAGAAGAAGCAGCAGCAGGGGCGGCGAATGCGGGCCTGGCAGCAGCAGCAGCAGGCACGAGGTTCTCAGGGGGAGTGGAAGCTGTCCTGCGGTGCACTGGCCTCCTGGGCGACTGCTGCTGCAGCGGCTGCTGCAAATGCTGCTGCTGCTGCAGGTGTTGGTGCGGCTGCAGCTGCTGCTGGGCTGCCACAGCACCGCCCATGCCGCCCCCCACAACGCCCCCCTCCACGTCCTGCCCTTCCATCTCATGCTCTTCGATGCCCATCCCCGCCCCCATCCCCCCTCCCCCTATCCCCGCCCGCATCCCGCTACTAGGGCTTCCCCCTCCCCCTGCGCCGCCCCCAGGGGGAGCTTGGCTGGGGAGGGGCGTGGTGTTGCTTCGCGGAAACGACCCGGGTGTGGGTTTATTGGGACTTTCTCCCCGTGGCCCGTCGAAGGAAATGCTTCGATTTGACTGCCACGGTGCTGTCCCAACCAGCTGGCTCGGTACCGCACCTGGCAAGTGGTTCGGGGACCCCGAACCAGGGGCACCGATGCTCATCACTGCATGTCTCACTGGGTCCATTCCTGCCGAGCCAAAAGGCCCCGAAGCCGAGCTTCCGGTATGGGGCCGAGCCTGAGGGCCTCTCCCCGCGACCATGGCTTGCGCCCTCCCCATTCTCCCGCCAGGTCCCCCTCCGCGCGACATTCCTGTGTACGGGGGAGCCCCGCGGGGAGAAACCGCGATATGAGTCCCCCCTGCGCCCCTGCCACGACCAGGTCGCGCATTGCCCGCGGGCGCGCCAGCGGCGGAACCTGCGCCAACTCCCCGCGCGAGTTCCTCCGCCATTACAGCTGTTCCGCCCGCATCCATCCCCATCTCCCACCCGTTCCCATCCGAGCTGCCCCCTTGGAACGCGCCAACGGCGCTAACAGACATTGCGCGCCGATGCTGATGTGGCCTCTGCTGCCGCGCCTGCGGCGGCGGCTGCTGCTGCTGAATCATCCCTGCTGGTTGCCCGCCTTCCCATCTGCCATAATCATCCCCCACACCGCCAGTTCTTGCGCCATATCTTCCACCAACAAGCCCGCCTCCCCCGCGCCTTGCCCCGCCCCCGCCCCGTGGAGCCGCAGGACTGCCGCGGCTGGCGTCGGGAAGCATGCGATCGGGGGGAGAGCGACGAGGTTCGGGTTCGAAACCTGCTGTCGGGTATTCCATAGAGCCTGTTGGAGCACCCGATATAACATCGTACGTTAAAGGTACAAGTCGTTGCTGTGAAGCGGGATAAGTTAAACCGCCAGCGCTAGCACTGGCAAGACCATTAGGGTTAGCAAAGTTGTCAGAAGTGGACAACGTCTGTTGCTCTGGAGATGATCGCCTGGCGACGGGATTGGCCCCTGCCACGTCGCTCGCGATGGAATTGGCGACACCGTCATGCGATTGTCGGCTGTTAGGCATTTTTAAAGCATTGTCGGCTGTCAGGCATTTTAGGTGCAGGCTATGGCGGTGTGGATCAGCTGACGGTGTTCGGTCAGTGTGGATAAGGTGAGGTTGAGAAAGGATATGGTGCGTGCGATGCGACCAGAGGGGTCTGCTTTCTGGTGGTTGCATTGCAAGCAGGGAATGTCGCTGGATGAGGTTCATGGTTGGCGTTCATTGCTATCATCGCACAATGTCGTCGGTGATTCCGTACAGAATCTTTGTGCGACCTGTGCGACGTCATTCCCCAGTTGGTTGGCTGGTGGGCAGGGCACGTCGGGGTTTACTTCGTCTTATACGATTCAGTCCGTTTTCTCACGGTTTATCTCTGTTACAGACATCTGTAGAAAACCGTGCTGCTGGTGGTGATATGATGCTCCTTGAACGAAGTGCTTGGCATATTGTGCATATTGTACATTCAACATGAAACGATTCCATGCTTTATCCGTATTAAAGCGTCATATGCTAAACAAAATCGTCTCTTGCCGAGGATTTCCAGTTCACGAACACCCCACCACAAGCCTGACACACGGCTCTGGAAGTCCCGGCACTTCCCCATAGCTCCACTGACTGGCTATTCTGTGAAGGCGTTTCCTCCAACCAATGGTGTTGGACCCCGTCTGACTCGTGTCGCCTCCGTCTTCGGCGAAACAATTTGTGTGCACCCGCACACAACCAATCCAACCACAAGGCTGGCTTGTTTTCTAGTCAAGGAACCAAAAACTCCCGTAAATACGCTACTTCATAACCCTATCAGGGCAAATCCTCGGAAATGCAGTGAAACGTATTTTCTAAATTCCAGAACCGATATATGAAATGGGCTTATGTTCGTGGGAATGTCCATGGAACAATGGTGGAGTAGCATATTTGAAAGTTGCAACTTCTGTTGCACAACTCCGTTCTTCAAGGGGTTCAATTGGCCTCTTGGGCCGGAACTTCGAAACTACGGGCATTGGGATGGTGTTTCAGAAGAAGCGCCTCGATAGGCATGGAGAAGGCGCTTCGATTTGTGAATTCCACGCTGTCGAACTGACAGAGGCAGAAGCAGACACCATCCTGTCTCGGTCAATGCCTTCCCTCCCCCACCTGACCCATCTTCGGTGCAACCTTCATCTGCGCCTCCGTGTTTCCTCGAGCCATTTCCTCAAGCCACCAACATAATCGCAAGCTGAATTCGTCGCAAGCCCTGGGTAGACAACTAGCAAGACATAGTCGGTGACTTTCATTTCAAATTCCAGATTCGGCCTCGGATTCCGCCTATGTCAGCTTCCCCCCTGCCAGGCCCAATTACGTCTCTGCCAGTCTATGAGGACGAGACGCACATGCCAACCGTTTTCTCACGACAGTTCCTATACTACTCACCGCTTTCAGTTTTCAGTCACCATGCCGCAACGCTCGGCCCAGTGTCTCGCATCACTCGTCTTTCTCTGCGCATTCCTCTGCCTCAACTCCGCAAAGTCTCAACCACAACGCGACGCACACGCACACCGGCGACGTGACCGTTTACAGATACCGCGTTTCTCATCGTCGCAACAACAGACCGTCCTAGTGGACACGCCTTCCATTACTCCCGCCCTTCGAGGCGAAGTTTCGGTTGATAAGCGCGAAGGTTCCTTCATAGTGCGCGCCGAGCCGGTTCCTAAACGCGTCCTCAGAGTCATATCGCCGGAATTCGCGCATGCGGGGAGACGGAGACTGAAGGGAGCTGAGAACGCGGCGGCTGAAGGAAAGGAGACTGGCGAGACGTGGACGGAAGCGGAGGAGCATGCTCTCGTCATTCCCAAGGGCGTGGCGTTTTATCACCGGGGGAAAAACAGCGGCCGGCAGGGCGGGGGAAGCGGAGGGGCGGGGACTAGACTAGCCGCGCCGATCGGTATCACACCAGGGAAAGGGGGCCGCGGAAAGCGGGGGGGGCAGGCTTCGGGAGGGACGAGCAACGGCGGAGCGGGGAAGTTCCCCGTGATTACCCCGGGGGGAAAAAACTCGACGGGCAGCGGCGGCGGCGGCACCGGCGGTGGGGGGGGGATTCCGCCGAAGAAGAAGCGGGGCGGGCCGAACGGCGGATGGACGCTGGGGAAGGAGCGGAGGGTTTCGCTATCCTCCGCGCAAGAGATGAAATTCGGCAACGGTCAGTTCGGAAAGGGCGGGAAAGTGACGTACCATGGCGGCCCGGTGATGACCAAGTCGCCGATTAGGATTTACCTTATTTTCTACGGCGACTGGGACGCGACGACGGTGCAGCTGTTTCACAAGTTCGTCGACTCTATATCGGGGAAATACAAGACGCCGGCTGACCGTTACAATGTAACGCGGTGGTGGGATCTGACGGCGGCCGGCACGCAGGCGGACGGCAAGCGCGTGAGCTCGAACGTGGCGCTGGGGAAGTCGGCTCTTGATAGGAACTACGTGTCGGGCGGCGGGAAGGTTCTGCGCAACTACCAGAAGGACGTGGTAGCCAGTAAGTCGCTTTCTTACGTTCAGTGTTGTAAAGAGTTAACGAATTCGGTCACCATTTTGAAAAAATGTGCGCCATACTTCAGAATCGCCTCAGGACTTACCGGTAATTCTTTAGGTTCCCCAAGATCCCACTCAGGCGCATTCTTTGAAACTCTTTTGCTGTTTGCTTCCATAACCGCCCACTGTCTGCCGATTCACTACTTCTCCCAAACTCTAACGCCCCCGCTGCCTCCTGCCTCTCGGTTTGCCTTCTTTTGCCTGCGCCCCACACCCACCCCTTTATGTTTCACTTGGTCCCCGCCTCATCATGCCTGCGCCTTTCACCTTCCCCCTCCCCGCCCACCCCTCTGCAGTCATCAACTACCATCTACGGAGCAAGTTGCTGCCCTTCGACACGGACGGCATCTACATGGTGATGACGGATCCGACGGTGGAGGTGAAGAGCAGCGATCCCAGGGACGGATTCTGCACGCGATTCTGCGGTTACCACAGCTACGGCCAGGACGCGCTGGGCAAGGCCCTGAAATTCGGATTCGCGGGGCACTCCGCCCGCTGCCCCTCGCAGTGCACCCGACCGCTTCCCTAGTGAGTAACTTGCTACAATGTAGATGTCTTTTTCCTAGACCAGCGATCCCAGGGACTGATTCTGCACGCGATTCTGCGGTTACCACAGCTACGGCTAGGACGCGCTGGGGAAGGCTCTCTGCTCGCTGCCCCTCGCAGTGCACCCGATCGCTCCCCTAGTGAGTGACTTGCTACAATGCACTGGTCTGCTACCGTGATGAGTGACTCGCTGCGTCGTATCGGAGCCACACTAGCTCGTTCACTCGCAATGCACGTAGCACGTTTCCATAGCAGCCTCTTGCTGCACATGCTGTAGGTCTTTGCTTGGCCATGTGACCTGAGCGCATCAATGCTTATGGTGAGGGGGTTCCTTTTCATGCATATACAGCGACTGCCTTAGAGCAACGGTATACAAGGGGGTTGCACGACGGAAAAAGCACCAATCTTTTTCACTAGCTCAATTTTGTCTCTCTTCCTCTCGTACTTATTCTTCCCACCATTGCAGTGACACATTCAATGGAATCAACGTAGACGCCACTCTATCCACATTCGCCCACGAAATAGCGGAGGTAGCCCAGGACCCGCTCTTCACGGCATGGTATGACCACGATCAGGTGGAGGGCGCGGACAAATGCACGTACATATATGGGGATGGCTGGGTGAATCCCCGGAATTCAGCGGCTTATAACCTGATGGGGCGGAGAGGGTCGAGATTTTTGATCCAATCGATGTGGAGCCTTGATAAACAAATGTGTGTACAATAGAACTTCAAGGCTCTTACACTGATTTTTTTACATTTCTGTTTTTTTCTCTTCCTGCATGATTGGAATTCAATAATCGTGTATCTTGATAGTTTACGTGTCTAATATAGAAGTACATTTTACAGAACCCTACGACTTGTTTTTGTCTCGCAATGACTCTGCTAATAGACCGGTTCAACGCTCTGCTCGTCAGCGCTGCTCGTAAGTGATGTCAGAAGGAGTCAGTGCCAGGTCAGGAATTCGTCCCCCTTCGCGATGCCTTCGGATTGGGAATACCATAACATCCTCCCGCAACAGCAATGCGCAACAGGCGCAGCAATACTGAAGTTGAAAGAATGTTGGCGAATGTTGGCGAAGGCAAACTTCGCCTAACAAGGGTGGCGAAGGGTGATGAGTTTGTTGCCCATCGGACAGCTTACTGTTTGACTGCTTTCGAGTTCAAGAATCTTGACGAATGCCACATGGGTGGATGCATCTGAACTTCGGAACTGTGTTGTGTGAGTGACTCTCAAGGGTTTTACAAAATGCTTTACAAAATATACGACATATGTGAAAGCTTGTACATATTTGGTATCAACTCAAAATTGGCATCACCGTGTACCGTAATACTATTTATGTGTGGGTAATTGTAAACGACCTGCACTTTTGTTCATTACGAAACAGTTCCGCGAATCAATACTAGTACCAATAACTGCAACCAAGGACATGACCAAAATTTCCTAAATAAATTTGTCCAATCCACCTCGTCCCAATTACCACTCGTCCGGTTCACAACCACGAAAGGTGAGTGGTGGTGCTGCAGGCACAAGTCAGGGACCCAATTTGAGAAAACCCAGGAGTGTGAAACAAACAAGCGGACACGGGTAGCAAGAAGGAAAGAGGGTGGGGAAGAGAGTGAGTAAGGAGAGGAAGAGAGGAGTGGGGCGGAGAGAGACGCCAAGGGAGAAGAGGACAAGGAAGGGAAGGGGCGAGAGGACAAGGAAGGGGAGGGGTGTGGAATAAGGGCCGAGATCAGAGGGGAGGGGAAAAACGAGTGATGAGAAGAGGAGGGAGAGGAGGGAGGAGATGGCGACGAAGGGGAGGGGGGGGGGGGGAAGAGGAGGATGAGTGTGGGCAGGTGGGGTGAGAGGAGCACGTGTGTTGCTCGCTGCGTCCCCCTGCGCTGCCGTTCCAACTGCCACCAGGGAAGTGGGAAATGAAATGGCGAGGAAGGGGGTTTGGAGCAAAGGGAGGAGGGTGAGGGGAAGCGGAGGGGGGGGGGTGGGGGGGATGGGGCGGGGTGGGGGGGGGGGGGGGGGGGGGTGGGGTGGAGAGGGGTGTCTGGGTGGGTGTATGTGAGAGGGGAAGTGGGGAAGCAGCGTAGAGCGAGAGGTGATGAGAGATTGGAGAGTGTACGAGAGTGGAGAATGAGGTGATTTCTTTGCCACATTAGGCTTGCAGGAAAAGGAGGAGAGGAATGGTGGGAATGAGAACAGAGGAAAGGAGAAAAGCGGGCAGAAACGGAAGGGTGGAAATCATAAGCGAGCGAAAGGAGGAGAAGGGCTGTAGGTGCAAGGGAATGGGTGAAACGGTGAGTGGGAGGGGAAGTGGGGAAGCAGCGCGGAGGGAAGGGGCAGCAGCGCGTGTGAGAGTGGGGAGAAGCGCGTACGGAAGGGGCAGCAGCGCGTGTGAGAGTGGGGAGAAGCGCGTACGGGAGAGGGAGGGGAGGGTGATGGGATGAAAGAGCGGGTGGAGATGGGCAGAAATGGGATAAGGAAGACGGAGAAACATGAGGGAAGGACAAGGAGATAGTGAGGGAGGGACTAGGGGAAAAAAGGAGGGCAGGACAAGGGAGACGGGAAGAGGTGGCGTGCATGGGGTGAGGCGCGTGGCAGGAGGATGGGGTGGAATGGGGGGGTGCAGAGAGGCGGGAAGGCAGGGAGGCCCTTGCAGCGGATAACCCTTACCTGCACATCTGGGGCCGCCCACCCCACCCGGGACCGCCCACCCCACCCGGGAGTGCCCACCCCACGGCACCCACCCCACCCCATGGCACAACCCTGAGGAGGCGTGGGAGAGGCATCGCGGGAATGCTACTGCTGCTCCACCCACTCCCCATGCCACTGCTGCTGCCGTTCCCTCCTGCCACACCTCCACCGCCACTACTGCCAGCAAAGAGGTCGATCAGCGCCGACCTGGTAGCGGGGTGGTGAGGGGGGAGGGCAGGACGGTGAGAGTGGAGGCAGGACGGTGATCAGGGAAGTTGAGGCGCACCTGCATGCAGCGAGCAAAGCCCCCGCTCCAGCACTGCTCTGCTTCCTGCACTTGGAGAGGGGCTGAGGGGGAAAGGAGGAGAGGGGCTGAGAGGGAAAGGAGGAGAGGGGCTGACGGAGAAAGGAGGAGAGGGGCTGAGAGGGAAAGGAGGAGAGGGGCTGAGAGGGAAAGGAGAAGGCGGATTCTGGAGCGTCTACCACACCACCATGCTGCTCGCCAGCTCAGATAGCGACAACTCGGCGGCTGCCTTGGCAACGGCCTGCGAGCGCGCTCTTGCTCCCTTCCGTTTTTCCCATTGTCTCACCCTCCCTTTTCCCCGTGTCCTTCCTCGGCAGCGCTCTGCGAGCGCGAGCGCAAGGGCTTCCGCCGCTGCTGCGCGCGTATTCCCTGCGTGCATATTAGGTCGTCCGCCAGCATAGTGGCGCAGGCGGAAGCGTGGGTGGCGGAAGACGCGGAGAAGCGCAACGAGGAACCGATGGCAGAGCCATTGAACTGAAAGGATGCGGTCCAGGCAGGGAGTGCGACGGGGGGAGTGCGCGACGAATCGAGTGAGCGATGCGAATGAGGGACGGATGACGAGCGGCGGAGAGGGAAGGGAGGCACGGGAGGGACACGCGCTACGGCAGGAGCGAATGCGGGACGGAAGCGAAGCGCGCGACAGAAGTCCCATTACAAAATCCTGGGTGCTCGGCGTAGTTATCGGTAGCTAACGATATTGTGGGCTACGGAGCCTACTACTCAACGAGTCAAGAAAGGTAGCTTGAAGCTTCAAGTTTCCGGAAGTGTGAACAGTGAGTGGCCCCGGTTCTTGTTTGTTCTGGCGAGTGTCTAGAGTGGTTTTGCTGTTGTGCTTTTGGCCAATCATTTTACTGCGCTCCAAACACCTTCACAGTGGATCGCGACCCACACAAAAGCGGGTTACCTTGTTCACTGACGAAATCATGTTCAAGAATCTTGAACTTGAACACTTGCCATTCTAGACTCGGGCTTTGAGAAGCACAGCACTAGCTAGCAAGCGTACCTCGAGTCTGACAGTCGTCGAATTTTCGTAAAATTGCGCGTCCGATTTTCACAGGAAGTGATTCATTCCAGTCCGATTCGCATATTTACGCAAATCCGCAAGCACAGCCCTGAGGACGCTTTTCGAGCTGCGCTAGAGCTCCAGCGCCCGTTGCGTTGCGTCGAGCCGCGTTACTGCAGTGGCGCTGTCTTCCTCTCCGGAAGGACCGTCAAGCTTTTTAGTCGATTCGGAATTCGGCCCGTTGCTGCGTCGAGCCACTGCGACTGTGACACTGTTTGCCTGTCCCGAAGCACCGTCAAGAATAGCGAATTCCTCCTATAACGAGCCTTTCCAGAAGCCTTGTGCTCTTTGCGTCGCTTAGAAGTCGCCAGTCTCAGGAATTTAACGAGCCCCTTCTGCCGCGACTCAGTAGTCGCCACCATGGCGGCCGCGCCGCTAGCCTCGTTCGTCCCCGTGCCTCCCAACTGCCACTTCCCGAACCAGAACCTCCCGTTCGGCGTCTTCCGACCCTCACCGGGAGGCTCGGCACGAGTGGGCGTCGCAATAGGCGAGCAGGTTCTGGACCTGTCGGTGGTGGCGGACGCGGGGCTGCTGGGCGACGTGGGCGACGTGGTTAAAGACACGGCATGTTTCCACCAGGTAGTGTCGCACAGACGAGAGAGTCGCACGGGCGAGTCGCACAGGTGAGAGTGTTGCACGGGCGATCGGCGAGCAGGTTCTGGACCTGTCGGTGGTGGCAGACGCGGGGCTGCTGGGGGACGAAGTCAAAGACACGGCCTGCTTCCACCAGGTAGAGTCGCACCGGAGGCGAGGGTGTCGCACAGGTGAGTCGCACAGGAGGCGAGAGTGTCGCACAGGTGAGTGAGTTGCACGGGCGATCGGCGAGCAGGTTCTGGACCTGTCGGTGGTGGCGGACGGGGGGCTGCTGGGGGCAGTGTGCGACGAAGTTAGGGACACGGGCTGCTTCCACCAGGTGCGAGTCGAGTGTTGCACGCTAGAGAGTTGCACGGGCGAGAGTGCTGTACGCGAGACTGTCGCACGGGCATCACACCGTCCTCCTCCAAACTCCCCAAGCACCTCCTGCCAGGCATCACCGAACGCGTTCATGGCGCTGGGCCGTCTGCCCTACCCTTTCTCTTCCGCAACACACTTTCCTCTTCCACACCCCAGCTCCCCACTCACATCCTCCTCCCCCCACATACCTCCTCCCCCCACCAGGCGTCACTGAACGCGTTCATGGCGCTGGGCCGTCTGCCCTACCCTTTCTCTTGCGCAACACACTTTCCTCTTCCATACCCCACCCTCCCCACTCACATCCTCCTCCCCCCACATACCTCCTCCCCCCACCAGGCGTCACTGAACGCGTTCATGGCGCTGGGCCGTCTGCCCTACCCTTTCTCTTGCGCAACACACTTTCCTCTTCCACACCCCACCCTCCCCACTCACATCCTCCTCCCACCACCAGGCGTCGCTGAACGCGCTCATGGCACTGGGCCGACCTGTGTGGCAACGCACTCGCACTGCCCTCCCTCCTCCAAAACACACCTTCCTCCTCCACTCCCCACGCACCTCTCCCCCCCGCCAGGCGTCACTGAACGCGTTTATGGCACTGGGCCGACCCGTGTGGCAACGCACCCGCACTGCCCTCCAGCGCCTGCTCTCTGGTGAAACCACCTGACCAACCACCTGATAGAAACGCCCACGTTGTTTCCAGATGCTTCGGGTACAACCTTGCTTTGTTCTTGTGGTTCCGGTCCTGTGAATGTTGCATATACATATCCATGGTTCAGGTGCCTTGCAACCTCAGGTGCCTTGCAACCTCAGGTGCCTTGCAACCTCAGGTGCCTTGCAACCTCAGGTGCCTTGCAACCTCAGGTGCCTTGCAACCTCAGGTGCCTTGCAACCTCAGGTGCCTTGCAACCTCAGGTGCCTTGCAACCTCAGGTGCCTTGCAACCTCAGGTGCCTTGCAACCTCAGGTGCCTTGCAACCTCAGGTGCCTTGCAACCTCAGGTGCCTTGCAACCTCAGGTGCCTTGCAACCTCAGGTGCCTTGCAACCTCAGGTGCCTTGCAACCTCAGGTGCCTTGCAACCTCAGGTGCCTTGCAACCTCAGGTGCCTTGCAACCTCAGGTGCCTTGCAACCTCAGGTGCCTTGCAACCTCAGGTGCCTTGCAACCTCAGGTGCCTTGCAACCTCAGGTGCCTTGCAACCTCAGGTGCCTTGCAACCTCAGGTGCCTTGCAACCTCAGGTGCCTTGCAACCTCAGGTGCCTTGCAACCTCAGGTGCCTTGCAACCTCAGGTGCCTTGCAACCTCAGGTGCCTTGCAACCTCAGGTGCCTTGCAACCTCAGGTGCCTTGCAACCTCAGGTGCCTTGCAACCTCAGGTGCCTTGCAACCTCAGGTGCCTTGCATTTCATGTCCCTTCTCCCTGTCACCATGTTTCTCCTTCCCTCCCACACTTGTGCCACAACATGGACTTCAAGCCTCATGGGATGGGACACAATATATGCCCTCCCCCCCCCCCGCCTCCCCCTCCCCATCCTCCCAGTCGCGTGTGTGCAAATGGAGATGCCAGCCGTGATAGGCGATTACACGGACTTCTCTGCCTCCGGCCACCACGCCTCCAAACTCTCCATGCACCACCCTCCCTCTCGCCCCTGCTTCCCTTCCCCATCCTCTCCCAGTCTCGTGTGTGCACATGGAACTACCAGCAGCGGTAGGCGACTACTCGGACTTATACTCCTCCCACCACCACCGTGCACCTACCCTTCCCGCTCCCCCCCCTCTTCCTTCCCCATCCCCTCAGGCGCGTGTGAGCATGGAGCTACCAGCAGTGATAGGCGACTACACGGATTTCTACGCCTCACGCCACCACGCCACCAACGTGGGTCGCCTCTTCCGAGGACCCGGCAATGAGCTGCCGAAGCAGTGGTGAGGGGCAGTGGTTAGCGGCATGGAAGGGGGGGAGGAGGTCTTGGGACCCCTTTGGAAAAAAAGGTCACACCCGCCACCACACCACCAACGTGGGTCGCCTCTTCCGCGGACCCGGCAAAGAGCTGCCGAAGCAGTGGTGAGAGAAGGGGGGGGAGGGAAGCAGCAGGTGATGGGCAATGGGGTTGGAGGTAGAGGTGGCACGGCTGAAGGAGGGGAACGAGCAGCTGTGCGCCCAGCCGCTACTGCTGAGTTCCAGACTAATTTGGTGAGTGCACAGCAGCAGCAGCAGCACCTGTGCACTCACCAAATTAGTTTGAAACTCAGCAGTAGCGGCTGAGCGCGCAGCTGCTCATTCTCCCTCTTCAGCTGCGCCACCTCCGCGTCTACCTCCATTGCCCATCACACCTGGTCATGGGGAGCAGCACTTGCGCCCCTTCCAGAAGACCTGGCAATGAGTTGCCGCCCAAGTGGTGAGCAGCACAGAGGGTGAAGAATGGGGGAGAAAGTAGGTTTCACAGAGTTGGGTGGCGGCACACTGGTGAGGGATGGCAGAGTGCAGGTGGATTGTGGGGCGCAGAGTGGTGCTGGAAGGGTGGAACTCGAGTCAAGTCAACATCCACACTCGTGCATGTGCTCTTCCATCCCACCTTCGCCCACATGCTTACCCTTCTCTCACCTTCGCCCACATGCTTACCCTTCTCTCACCTTCGCCCACATGCTTACCCTTCTCTCACCTTCGCCCACATGCTTACCCTTCTCTCACCTTCGCCCACATGCTTACCCTTCTCCCACCTTCGCCCACATGCTTACCCTTCTCTCCCACCTTCGCCCACATGCTTCTCCCACCTTCGCCCACATGCTTACCCTTCTCTCACCTTAGCCCACATGCGTACCCTTCTCTCTGCCTGTGATGCCGTGCCATGCTGTGCTTTGGTGTGGTATGGCTTGTTGTGGCATGGCATGGCCTACCAGGTTGCACATGCCCATTGCATACCATGGCAGGTCGTCGTCTGTTGTGGTCTCCGGCACTCCCATTGTGCGACCCAGGTGAAAACCACAATGGCTCAGGTGAGAAGAGAACCACAATGGTTCGAGTGAAAGCACAGTGGTTCAGGTGAGAACCACAGCGGCTCGGTGGCTCAGGTGGAAGATCAACCGACTGACCCAACGCGTGGCTGCACACAACCATCAGCAACACAATCCGCCTCAGCATTCATCAACAGTTGAATAGCAGAATGGCTTTCCAACATTCAGATTGCACCGCCTCCGCTCCGTCCTGACTCCCCCCTCCTTCCCCTCCCTCCCTTTACCCGAACCCGTCATCTCGCCACCACTCCCCCGGCAGGGGTCAGTTGGGGCTGCCTGCTTCGTCCACCACACCCCTCGCCCCTCTCTTCGGCCCCACACAGCAGCTTGACTTTGAGCTCGAGATGGTGAGTGGGTGGGGCGTGGCACAGAAGCATATCCTTTCGTGCGTGTAGTGCAGAAAAATCACTCGTCCTTTTCACCCTCTGCCCTGCCGTTTTCCCTTGCGCCCCTTGCCCGCCCACCCCACGTTCGCCAGGCGGTGTTGATGGGGCCGGGCAATGAGACGGGGGAGAGCACCCGCGTGGCGGGTATTCTTGAAGCGCCTCAGAAGTATTGCCCTTTCGCCCTTTGCCCATCCCCCTTCCATCCCTTTCCCTTCTTCCCCACACGTCTCAGGCGGTGTTGATGGGGCCGGGCAATGAGAGGGGGGAGAGCACCCGCGTGGAGAGGGGGCGCTGATCTAGTTTTAGACGTCTCAAAACTTCATCTTTCACCCCACGTGTGTCAGGCGGTGTTGATGGGGCCGGGTAATGAGAGGGGCGAGAGCATTCCTGTGGAGGGGGCGCTTGACTGCTGCTTTGGCATGGTGCTCTGTAACGACTGGAGCGGTGAGATGAAATGCCTGGAGCGGTGAGATGAAACGCCTGTAGCGTCGAGATGAAACGCCTGGAGCGTTGAGATGAAACGACTGGAGCAGTGAGATGAAACGACTGGAGTGGTGAGATGTAACGACTGGAGCGGTGAGATGAAACGACTGGAGCGGTGAGATGTAACTACAAAACATGCACAGTGAAGCAAGCAATGGACCTGCCGTTTCTCAGATGCCCACCCTGTTCCCTTCCCGTCCTGCTTCCTTCCACCATCAATCCTCCCCACTTGCCCACCTGCCTTTCTTGGTCCAGCGAGAGACATCCAGCGGTGGGAGTATGTTCCCCTCGGCCCTTTCCTCGGCAAGAACTTTGGTGAGCTGGGCGAGAGGGGGGGTGGTTAGGGTGTGTGGTCAATGAGGGGAAAGTGTAGGCTTGGGGAGGGGATCTGGGCAGGGGCTGATGTGCATTTGATATGGCAGGATGGGCGGGCCAGAGTGGTGTGGCCATGGCTTCGGCAAAATCTAGTGCATTCGCACATCATGTGTATCCGTACTTGCATCGTGCATAAATTTGTGTCGTCAATACCCATCTCCCCCCTCCCATACCATGTGTGGCAGCCACGACCATATCCCCCTGGGTCGTCACTATGGATGCTCTTCGCCCCTTCATCTGCTCCCCGCCTCCTCAGGTGTTCCTCATCCCCTCAGGTGCTCCCTCAGGTGCTCCTTCAGGTGCCCCTTCAGCTGCTCGTTCTCCTCCTCCAGTTTTGAATTCCTTCCATTCCCTCACCTTCGTTATAATATCTTTGTCGTTCTCCTTCAGTATTGTAACCTCTGTTTCCTCAATTCTATGTCAACATGAGAAACCTAATTTCCTTGCCTTCAGCATAGCAACGTGACTTGAATCCACTCTCACTCATCACTCATCGTGATTCCTCCTTTCCTGCTCTCCTCGTCTGACCCCCCATTCTGTCACCACCCCTCACCGCTCCAACCACTGCCCATCCCACCAACCGTACCCCACCGCACAGGAGCCAGAGCCGCTGCCGTACCTCCAGGACCCCAACCCGATCACCTTCGACATTCACCTGCAGGCAAGCGCTGCTTGGGAAGAAAAGGGGGGGGGGGAGAGAGGAGAAGGGGGAGAGGGAGGAGAGGGGGGAGAGGGGGGGTGTGTGGGCTTGTGCTTAGGCCAGCGTGAGTGGGGATGGAGGTTCGTGGGCAGGTGAAAGGAGCTTAGTGGGCTTCGCAGTGTGGATGGATTGGATTGGATTGAGTTGGACTGAACTGGATTTTGTTGGATTGAATTCGATTTAATCGAATAGATCCTTTCCTTGCAAAGCATGCACCTGCTGCTTCTAAGTACTCTCCATGGCTCTTCCCCCCTTCCCCACCCTCTCTCCTTTCTGTTTGTCCTGTCCTGGATCCTCCAAGTATGCTTTCACCACTCGTCATCACCTCCCACCTCTCCTCCCCTCCCCTCCCCTCCCGTCCCCACAGGTCTCCCTTGCTCCCTCAGCACCTCCCCTCGCAGCCACATCACATTCTCCTCCTAACCCCCCTCCGGTACCTGCAGAAACCACACCATCCACCACTCTATCGTCCACAGGAAACTTCCCTCCAGTCGTTCCTCCCGCCATGCCTCCGTGCCCGCATGCCCTCCTGTCCCCTGAAGCTCTGGACTCCGCTCCCTCTGCCGCAGGGAATGCGTCACTCTTCCACAGGCTGCCGGCTGTAACTGTGTGCTGCAGCAACTTCAAACACCTGTCAGTGCCTTGTGCCCATGGGTGCATGCATGCTGGGCATGGGAGTGCTTGTATCACTTCTAAAAAAACTCAAAATCCCACAAGCTGAGGACAATTCGCTCTCCCGTAGATTGCCTCCTGTCACACACACCATGTTTGCCTGTGCTCCTTTGCTGTACCAACACCCTCTCCCCCCCTCACCCACTCTTCCTCCTCCTCCGCCTGCACAGGTACTGGACGGTGGCACAGCAAGTGGCGCATCACACCATCAACGGCTGCCCGCTGCGCCCGGGCGACCTGCTTGCTTCAGGCACCATCTCCGGCCCTGTCAGTCTCACTCACGCCCTCCCAGCTGCGTTCATCCTTCCCCCCTGCTGCACCAAGCGCCGCTCTTCTTTCCCACATCGCCGTCTCACTGCCCTCCAGTGGCGTTGCCTCACACCATTCATCCTACCTGCTTCCGCACCCCCATTCCTTCCCATGTGCATGCACCATCCCCTGCTGCTGCCCCCAGTGATCCCAGGAAGAGGGCAGTGAGGGGTGTCCGCTAGAGCGCACACAGGCAGGCAGCCTCACCCTGGAGCTGTCCTCACAAGGGTGTTAGGTCATGAGACGTATCAAAACACCTGCTTCCGCATGCCCTTTCCTTCTCATATGCATGCGTCATCCCCTGCTGTCGCTGCCCCTGGTCCCAGGTGGAGGGCAGTGAGGGGTGTCTCCTAGAGCTCACACAGGCAGGCAAACTCACTCTGGAGCTCTCCCCTCAAGGATGTACAGTTGCAGACGACTCTTCCCAAGCCTCCGACCAAAGCTTAGCCCTGGGGACTGTGCACCGAACGTACCTGGAGGACGGGGATGAGGTCATTATGACGGCTACCTGCCAGGTGGTTTGCACTCTGACTCTTATCAGCGCCTGTTGCTGTCACCTCCTTTTTAATGTCGCCACTGTTCATGGCATCGCCACTTCCTGACATTGCTGCCCGTTCTTGCTACAATTTTTCTTTACTTTTCTTTTTTGCTCATGATATGGCTTAGTTGTTCCTCCCTTCTATGCCCACTGCGCCCCCTCTCTCAGCTGCCACAAGGTGTGATGATTGGGTTTGGAGAATGCAGAGGCGTAGTGCTTCCTCCCGCATATGGTCGTTCCAAATTAGGTGCAGTGCTGTTTCGACCCGACGATGTTTTGGCGCCGCAGACGGCAGATTGACGAGGCAGCAAGTGAGACGAAACCTTAGAGGAATTACACGGTACTCGTGGGTTGAGCGACACCGTGCAATTGTTTTATCACTGGTAGGCACATGCATGTAATTGTACGGTGTAATACCGTAGAAACAAAACGCATGGCAAAAGCTACAACGGGTTGGTGGCTTATTTCGCCTTGAAAGATGTAATGTACGGTAACGTGAAGAACTAAAAGTCATTGTTGCAGATGGAGCTTGAATGGAATGGAAACACGACTTGATGTGTGAGGGGGGAAAATGCAATGATCCGAATATGTAGTCTCAAACTATATTGTAACAGTAATGAACAATTAGATATGGCATACTAACGGGGTCTATTGACGCCAATCGAGACAGACGGTTGCACAACTGGCGACTCACGGCGGCACCTGAAGGGGCAGAGGCCTGCCTGAGCTTGGCATTTCCAGGTGGCACGTTGTAATTGCGTAATTCATACCCGTTTCACTTGACAGTCCTCAGTCATCCCCAACACTTCGCGAATCGCGAACGTGGCTGACTGGATTTTCAATTTGAGAGGTTTTCCTCTTCCGTCACCGCCATGGCAGCACCATCACGACAAAAGTTCCGAGACGCTCATGCCACGCGACTCGGTCTTGCAAGTTTGGTGTACACCTTGTTCTCGATAATTTCACACCCCCTACCCCTTTTTTCGTAGGTGCCCTTAACGTTTTTAGGTTTGATGCGACGGACACCCAGTGATTGGAGGACTATCATTAGACAACCGGCAGGCCTCTCTAGAACGAAAGTCGCACTTCTTCAGAGTGAAGTGTTTAGGTAAGCTCGGGTTGCCTTTTATATTCTTGGTGCCCCCTGTCAATTCGCGAAAGTACGTCGGACCCTCCTTCAGGGATTTCCTAAACGTCGTTAACTACCCTACGAAAACGTTTGACCTAGGGTATGTACCCCAGGGTGTGAGATTAAGGGGTGTGAAATTATCGAGAACAAGGCGGTAACGTGCACTGATTCACCCTCATTACCCCATGCTTACGATACGATCCAATCACCGTTACAAATTAGACGCGATCGCGGCATCCCTTGTTCAATCTTGACGCGACATAGGCGTCCAAGCCCAACATGCTTGCCTTGACGCGCTGTCGCTTCCTTCTGAAGCAAGAACTCGTTTCTTTCTCTCACTGGCGCCGGCTAGACCTCTCAAGTTCGTTCTTTATGCGTAAGAATGCATCCGGGCTGCGCGTGCGGACAAGTAACCATCATCATGACGCGGCTGGCGGCAAATGCTGCCCACGGGGGGCCAAGTGCTACTGTGCTACAGCCCTTCCTTCCCGCTACAGTAAACTACTATGTCAATACAGAGAATCTCGATACCTGGAAATCATTGTTGAACATAGTTGCTGATATCATGATGAAAACGTGTACAGTTCCTGGGGTCAGCTGTGGTTGCCGAAACAGTGTGCACTAACCGCGTGAGCAGGCTCGATCCGAAGCTGTGGGGGTATCCCCTGGTTTACAACGAACTGGAGCTCTCCACTGATTGGTCCGCTTCCATCACCCGAAATCCCTTCCGCGAGAATTACCACTTCGCAGTGATCGCCAGCCCTCTGGGGTAACCTGCGGGAAAGTGGGTGGGAACATCAGGGTTACCCCCCAAGTGTGACCTGGGGGTATCCCACGCTTTCCAGCCGATATCGGCCTCGTGATTTTTGGAACGGTTCCCAAGGTCCTCCGAGAAATGTGGAAGGGTGGTTGGAACCTCAAAGCTCCAGCTCCATAAGCGGGCGTGGACGGCCTGAGTTGCGGGCAGTATAATATCGTTATCAGAAATCCATGGGTACAGTGTTGCGATGACTGTTACACGCTCGGTACTGTTCGGTGGGTGAGGTACGCGAAACATAGTGCAGCGCGGCCCTGGCTGGAAGCAGCGACCCCCGCAGAGCTATTCGCCGTCGCGGAAAAGGAAAACTGCGATTTTGGCCTCCCGAAGGTTTTTCTGCGAAAATGTTGCGGAAATGTTGCGCGAAGTTTCCAAAAACCAGCGCACGCAAAACGCAACCTCCTGCACACAATTCGCGAATGCGCACACCGACGCAAAAATGTCACCACAAAGTTGCTTTCCCATCAACATCTTCGCGTCCCTCGGTGTCGCGCGGTCCAGATAGTTTAGAAACGGTTCGGCAGATTACAAATTTCAGCGAGATGTAACCAGAGAATTAACGAAGAAAAACGAACCACCGGAAACCCCACGAAATCCAGCGAAGCTGGAAAGTGGATACATAGTTTTCGTTTAGGCTCGAATGTGAACCCCATCCACCCAACCCAACCCACAGACGCCATCTGGTTTCTTCCGAAGGTGTGACGTGTTACCCATAAAACCATTTTGAGCCAATCTGTTGATGCCGTAAGCAGTAAATAAATAAATCACCCGCCGTTATGTACACGTTAGCACCCCACCAAACCAAACCAAACGTCCACCAGATATACCCTCCGCTTCATTTCTCCCCTGATTCCCCTCTACGCCAGTAATACTCGCATACTAATATCCACAATCATTAAAGTTAAATTGGATTTGGTATCGAAAAAAAGTAAACAGGCTCTAGTAAAACCCTTCATAGGAAATTTTTAGTATCTCGAACCTAAAAATACCAAGACCAAAACCCCAAACCAAGTTTTGCTTCCTATGACATCTACAGCCGCATGTCGACCAAGTATGGCACGTCCACCTATGGTGCTCCCTCCCCGAACTCCTGCTCCTCACCCCCTCGCTCTACCCAGTCCACCTCGGACGCACCCAACGTGTATGCCGCTCGCAAAAGTACCACCCGAGCCTGTGCCCTCTGCAAAGCTACCCCTACCGCTGCTGTCAAATACCCCACCAAGTATTCCGAGAAACCCGAGCTGTTGCCCCTTCACACAATCATCCTGATATTCCCCCCCTCTTGATTTTTTTGGGTTGCGGAGCAACCTATTGCAATCGAACTGAATCAAAATTATCCTCAAAGAAAAATGTAAAATAACTAGAAATACTGGTAAGTTTGTTTAGGCTACTGATAAACTTGATGATCTTATCATAACGATCATACTTGTTTTTCTTCATAATTAATTGCTAACTCGTTCTTTTGTAACGCTCAAGATTCTGAAATTTAGAGTATGTGGAGAAATGCAATGACCGACCAAACGATTATTGCATTTCTCATATTCATCAAACAATCTGATGAATGTGTAAGTCCTAAATTTATACTACCGCTTCCCCCGCCTAGCATGTCGGGGAAGTCAGCAATATAAACGTTGAATTAAAAAACCAACAGAGCAATACAATCTGTATATCCCAAAAAAAATATCTACACCGATCAAGTCCAGCTGAAAATGGCTTCACTGTCATAGTCGTGCACCACTCAAGCTTTTGTGACGATGATCGGCAAGATATATTTTTGAAACATGCAGACATGCATTACGATTGCAACGAGAAGAAGCATAATACAACTAGAAATGAAACAAATCAAACAATCATTCATAGTCAAAATAACTAAAAACAATATGCACTGTAAGTTGTACGAGACACTTCCTTCCTTCCATTCCATCCTGCCTATAAACCAGTATCTGCGATAAGATAAAAGAAGAAGCATCGGATGCTTGAAAAAAGATGTAATATTAGGAGAGAATGAAGAGAATGACTGTAAAATATAATTGAAACATCAAGACAGAGAAAATCCCAGAACGAGAGAGAGGGAACGAGAGAGCGCGAACGAGAGAGGGAGAACAAGAGAGAGCGAACGAGAGAGAGGGAACGAGAGAGAGCGAACGAGAGAGAGGGAACGAGAGAGGGAACGAGAGAGAGAGAAAGAGAGAGAACGAGAGAGAGAGAACGAGGGGGAGAGAGAGAGAGAACGAGAGAGAGAGAACGAGAGAGAGAGAGAGAACGAGAGAGAGAGAACGAGAGAGAGAGAGAGAACGAGAGAGAGAGAGAGAGAGAATGAGAGAGAGAGAGAACGAGAGAGAGAGAAGGAGAGAGAGGGAACGAGAGAGAGAGGACGAGAGAGAGGGAACGAGAGAGAGGGAACGAGAGAGGGGGAACGAGAGAGAGAGAGAGAGAGAGAGAGAGAGAGAACGAGAGAGAGAGAGAACGAGAGAGAGAGAACGAGAGAGAGAGTGAACAAAAGAGAGAGAACGAGAGAGAGAACGAGAGAGAGAGAACGAGAGAGAGAGAACGAGAGAACGAGAGAGAGAGAGAGAGAGAGAGAGAGAGAGAGAGAGAGAGAGAGAGAGAGAGAGAGAGAGAGAGAGAGAACGAGAGAGAGAGAACGAGAGAGAGAGAGAGAGAGAGAGAGAGAGAGAGAACGAGAGAGAGAGAACGAGAGAGAGAGAGAGAGAGAGAGAGAGAGAGAGAGAGAGAGAGAGAGAGAGAGAGAGAGAGAGAGAGAGAGAACGAGAGAGAGAGAACGAGAGGGACAGAGAACGAGAGAGAGAGAACGAGAGAGAGAGAACGAGAGTGAGAGAACGAGAGAGAGAGAGAGAGAACAAGAGAGAGAGAACGAGAGAGAAAGAACGAGCGAGAGAGAACGAGAGAACGAGAGAGAGAGAACGAGAGAACAAATGAGAGATAGAGAGTTCAATAAACTACGGTTTCGAAAGAAACCGATGTATGTATCAAATCGGGCTGCAACAATTCAGAAGAAGGAACGGGTGGAGATCGTATTATCAAAGACCAAGAAACAAAGAATAGAAAGGTACAAGGAAGAGCACATTTACGAGAGCCCGATAAGACGGTCACGTTCGTTGACACATACGGGAAATCACAGCGTTTAAGGCCCTTTTAAGAACATTACATGCCTATTGCTAAAGGAATGATATGTCAAACTTATATGCTATAGCTTGTGTAGGCTGTAGTGGGGTAGCCCATATGGGGTACAACCCAATTAGGGTTAGTACCTGTACCCATCCTGCTGTTAGTCAATTCATTCTCGTTCATTCTCTTCACATGGTTTCAGAGCAGGTCCTAGCCTAGGACCGGTTTCTTAGGGCCCACCGAGTAGCGCTACCCCACCCGTCGCGCCACTGTGATCGCGTCGCCCTACCCTGCCCTGCCCTGCGTCGCGCTGCCTGCGCACGCCTTGCCCTACCCGCGCGCCGCCCGCTGCAGCGCGCTCTGCTTTGCCCGCGCGCCGCCTGCTGCAGCGCGCCTTGCAAACTCGCGCGCCGCCTGCTGCAGCGCGCCCTGCCCTACCCGCACGCCGCGCCGCCGCGCACGCCCTGCCCGCGCGCCGCGCCACCGCGTCGCCCTGCTCGCGCGCCGCCCGCGCCGCGCGCTCTGCCCTGCCCGCGCACTGCACCGCCGCAGCGCGCGCTGCCCTGCCCACGCGCTGCCCTGCCCGCGCGCCGCCCGAGTCGAGCGCCCTGCCCTGCCCGCGCGCCGCGCCGCCGCGCGCCCTGCCCTGCCCGCGCGCCGCGCCGCCGCGCGCCCTGCCCTGCCCGCGCGCCGCGTCGCCCGCGCGCCCTGCCCTGCCCGCGCGCCGCGCCGCGTGCCCTGCCCTGCCCGCAAGCCGCGCCGCTGCGCGCCTTGCCCTGCCGCGCGCCCTGCCCTGCCGCGCGCCCTGCCCTGCCGCGCGCCCTGCCCTGCTGCGCGCCCTGCCCTGCCGCGCGCCGCTCGCTGCTGCGCTGCTGCTAGCGCGCTCACCTGCCTAGCCCTGCCTGCGTGCTGCTCTGCTGCTAGCGCGCCCGACTGCTCCGCCCGCTATGGCCACTCTCAACGTTCTCACCTTCGATTCGGAGGGCCGCCCGATAGAATTCAATGCGTTGCTAGACGATTTACAGCTGTTCCTACTGACCGACTCTAAGGACGGTATTTTGCTGTTTGATCTCACGTCTGGCGCCTCTCTCGCCCCTGCCGCCACAGCTGACAGTGCGACTCGCTCACAGTGGCTTACCCGTGACGCTTCTGCTCGCCTAGCTGTTCGCAACCACCTGCCATTAGCCGAACGCGACCACTTTCGCCAGCACAAGACAGCTGAGGCACTGTACGACGCTGTAGTCGCTCGTTACTCCTCCCCGGCCACTGCTGCTCTAGGCCGCCTTCTCCTGCCCTACCTGTTCCCCGAGCTGTCCGCCTTTGCCACAGTCGCCGACCTAGTCACTCACCTTCGCACTAGTGACACTCGCTATCGCGCTGCGCTCCCCGCCGAGTTCCTCGCCAAGAACCCTCCTCCCATGTATATCACGCTCTACTTCATAGTCACCCGCCTCCCTGACTCTCTTACTGCAGTCAGGGACCTCCTTCTCACCCTTGACCCCACCGACCTCACTGTCGACCTGCTCGAGAAGCACCTCCTTGCAGCTGAGACTAGTATAGTCGCTGAAGGCGCTTCTCGTGGCACTCCTCGCACTCCCTTCTTTGAGGGGTGTTCGCCCTCCCCCCTTGTCCCCTCAGTCGCCTCTGCTGCAGCTGTTGACTACCTTCGTGCTGAGGAGGTAGGAGCTGCGTCTGCCCCTAGTGGGAGGCGCCGCAGCGGCAGGGGCAGGGGAGGCAGGGGCGGTTGGGGTGGCAGAGGTGGCGGCGGTGGTAGGGGTGGTGGAGGCGGTGGAGGGGGCGGCGGTGGCGGAGGTAGTGGTGGTGGGGTGGAGGTGCAGGTGGCGGCGGTGGGAGCGGCAGTGGGAGCGGTGGAGGTGGCAGTGCTGGCGGCAGTGGGAGTGGAGGCGGCGGCAGTGGTGGCAGCAGTGGGAGTGGAGGTGGCGGCAGCGGTGGCAGCCGGAGTGGTACCAGCCAGAGGGGAGGCTTTGGTCAGAGGCAGCAGCAGCGTCAGCCCCTTTCGTCTCAGGAGTTACGTGAGTGGTTTGCTCAGCGTGGGACGGCTGGGGGTGGAGGTAGCTGCCCGTATGTCATTCGCACAGGTGACCGCACTGGTCAAACATGCGGGCAGCCCCACACACAACACCGCTGCTTCTCCCGTCTTACTGACGCCTTTCGCGCACAGTTTCCTGACGCACCGGAGCTCCCCCACTGGGCAGAGCTGCTTAGGCAGGGTGTGGATATCTTTGCTCTTGATTTTGATGCTATTCTATCTGCCATGTATGCATTGACTGCTAGTGCTGAGGGTGACTGTTACCTGTGTACGCCGCCGGACCCAGGTATAGAGTCTGCTGCCTCAGGTGCTGGTGAGTCTGCTGCTCTAGGTGCTAGTGAGTCTGCTCTCTCTAGTACTGCGCCTGCTGAGGCCTTGCACATCTTCACGCTTGACTTAGGTGCTTCTCGCTGTTTCTTTCGCGACAGTACCGCACTCACACCGCTCACTACACCTGTTGCTGTCTCTCTGGCTGACCCCTCTGGGGGCCCAGTCATTGCACGTTCCTCCACTGTTCTGCCGTGTCCGGCGGTTCCGTCTGGCTCACTGTCAGGTCTTCACCTCCCCTCGTTCTCTACGAACTTGGTGAGCAACGCCGTCCTTCAGGATGTATGGGTTGACACCTTTACTCCAGGAGGACAGCGTGTGGCGATCTGTACGTGCTCCCGGACTAGTCGGCACCTGGCCACGTTCACCCGAGCGCCTGGCTCGAGTCTGTACACACTGACTACTGTGTCCCCTCAGGTAGTTGCGTCTGCGTCTGTGTCAGGTCAGCTAGCGGCCCCCTGCTCGTGTCGCCCTCTGTCCCACCAGACCCTCCTTTGGCACCACCGTCTTGGTCACCCCTCGGTGCAGCGCCTCCGTGGCATGCACCGACGTTTCCTTGTCTCTGGACTTCCAGAGACTCTGCCTCCTCTACCACCCTCGCCTGCCCCTCCCTGCCTTCCCTGTGTCGAGGGGCGGCAGCGCGCCGCTCCTCACTCCTCCTCGTTTCCCCCGACGACTGCTCCCCTGCAGACCCTCCACATGGACGTGTGGGGCCCAGCCCGCGTCCGTGGACAGGACCGCGAGCGGTACTTTTTGCTGGTTGTTGACGACTACACGCGTTACACCACGGTCTTCCCCTTGCGCACCAAGGGTGAGGTCCCTGATGTTTTGATCCCTTGGATCCGCGCTGTCCGTCTCCAGCTCCGCGAGTGGTTCGAGACGGACCTTCCCGTCCTGCGTCTGCACTCTGACAGAGGTGGTGAGTTTGCCTCTGACTTTTTGCGGGACTTTTGTCGTGGGGAGGGCATTCGCCAGACGTTCACGCTTTCGGCATCTCCGCAGCAGAATGGGGTTGCTGAGCGCCGCATTGGCTTGGTCATGGAGGTCGCTCGTACCTCCATGATCCATGTGGCTGCCCCCAATTTTCTGTGGCTGTTTGCGGTCCGATACGCTGCGCATCAGCTCAACCTCTAGCCCCGTGTCTCCTTGCCGGAGACCTCGCCCACACTGCGGTGGACGGGGAAGGTTGGCGATGCGTCGGTGTTCCGGGTCTGGGGTTCTCGTGCCTTTGTCCGCGATACCTCCGCGGACAAGCTCTCCGCCTGCGCCATTCCCTGCGTCTTCCTTGGTTTTCCCCCTGACGCGCCTGGATGGCAGTTTTACCACCCCACCTCGCGCCGAGTCCTGCCCTCTCAGGACGTCACGTTCGACGAGTCGGTTCCCTTTTACCGTCTCTTCCCCTACCGCTCTGCCCCTCTTCCCCCCCCACCGCTCTTCCTCGCACCAGGTCCTCCTCCGGTAGACCCCCTCCCCCCTCAGGGTCCTGCTCCCTCAGGTGTGTCTCAGGTAGACGCTGTCGAGCCTGTCGAGGTCGCGGTTGACTCTGGTGCTGCTACTGGAAGTGGTGCTGCTGGGGGTGCTGAGCCTGAGCGTGCGGAGCCTGGGGGTGCTGAGCCTGAGCGTGTGGAGCCTGGGGGTGCTGAGCCTGGGGTTGCTGAGTCTGAGGGTGCGGAGCCTGGGGGTGCTGAGCCTGGGGGTGCTGAGCCTGGGGGTGCTGAGCCTGGGGGTGCTGAGCCTGGGGGTACTGAGCCTGCGGTTGCTGAGACTGGGGGTGCTGAGTCTGCTGGAGGTCCTGCAGGTGCCTCGTCTCGGCGGGAGCCTCTCTCTCCACCGCAGCTGCAAGAGTGGTTTGCTCGCCGCTGGAGACTCCAGAGCGGAGCTGCTGGAGCTGGGGGGCCTGCCGCTGGAGCCCCTGGAGCTGGAGCTACTGGAGCTGGAGGTGCTGCTGACGGTGGAGCTGGAGCTGTGGGAGTTACTGGAGCCACTGGTCCCGGAGGTGCTCGTACTGGAGGTACTGGAGCTGCTGGAGCTGGTGTTGTTGCAGGAGTTGGTGCTGGAGCTGCTGGAGCTGGGGGTGCTGCTGGAGCTGGGGGTGCTGCTGGAGCTGGAGCTGCTGGTGGTACTGCAGGCGTTGGAGCTGGAGACCCTGGAGCTGGGGGTACTGGTGCTGTCGGTGGTAGTTCTGGAGGCGCTGTACGGCCGCGACCGTACTTTGTTCCACTGCTTCAGCAGGTTCTTGGTCTCTCGCCTTCTACTACCTCTCCTCCCCTCTTACTGTGTCCACCACCTGACCAGTCGCAGCCTCAGTTACAGCCAGCCTCCCCACTGCCTGCTCCTTCTCCCTACACTGAGTTGACAGGAGGTCTTTCTGAGCGTCGTGAGCCTGCGTCTCGACCTGCGTCGCCTGTTCGCGCTGTTCGCACTGGTCGTCGTGTTCCGCGTCCGCGTCCTCCTCCTGTCCCACGCACGCACCAGATGGCACTTCGTCCTTCCACTGCTCCACAGCGTGTCCCTCTGCCGTCTCCTCCTGCGTCCTCTCTTCCTGACCTTGCTGACCCGCCGTCAGACCTTGCTCGTGCTGCCAGTCCTACTGTCACGCGTCTTCTCGCTACTGTTGTCACTAACCCTTCGTTTGAGTCCACTGCTGCGTCTGCCCTAGTTGCTGAGCTTGTTGACTTTGCTGCCGCCTGTCGTCTAGACTACGCCGCTAGTCTTGTTGCTGAGTCTGAGTCTGTCTGTCCTCCGTCCGTCGGGGGTGAGTGTGCTCTTGGCACGGACGTCCTTGAGGACAGACAGGAGGACTTTGAGTGTTTTGCCGCTGCTTTACCTCATCTCGTGTCCATGCTGCTTGCACCTGAGGGAGACCCGGATGCACCAGACATCCCGACCCCGCGCTCTTACGCAGAGGCGATAGAGGGTCCCTACTCCTCTCAGTGGCAGACAGCCATAGACACAGAGATGGCTTCCTGGAAGTCCACAGGCACCTACGTCGACGAGGTTCCCCCACCTGGGGCGAACATCGTCAGTGGCATGTGGATTTTCAGGGTGAAGCGGCCGCCAGGTTCTCCGCCTGTCTTCAAGGCGTGTTACGTTGCTCGAGGCTTCAGTCAGCGAGAGGGAGTTGACTTCTTCCAGACCTTCTCCCCTACCCCGAAGATGACCACTCTTCGGGTGCTGCTGCACGTCGCCGCTCAGCGTGACTACGAGCTTCACTCTCTTGACTTCAGCACAGCCTTCCTACAGGGCAGCCTGCACGAGGAGATCTGGCTGCGCCGCCCACCTGGCTTCACTGGGTCGTTTCCTGCTGGTACCCAGTGGAGCCTCCGGCGGCCAGTCTACGGTCTCCGCCAGGCGCCTTGCGAGTGGCACGACACACTGAGGACGACGCTTGCGGCTCTTGGGTTTGCTCCTTCCACTGCTGACCCGTCGCTGTTTCTACGCACCGACACCTCTCTGCCGCCATTCTACATCCTCGTGTACGTCGACGACTTGGTCTTTGCTACTGCTGACACTGAGGGACTCGCCCACGTGAAGTCGGAGCTGCAGAAGAGACACACGTGTGTGAGCAGCTCCGACTTCACGTGGGCGAGTCCCTCAGTGTCAGCAGTAGCAAAGACCAAGTCGTCGACGTACACGAGGACGTAGAACGGCGGCAGAGAGGTGTTGGTGCGTAGAAACAGCGACGGGTCAGCAGTAGAAGGAGCAAACCCAAGAGCCGCAAGAGTCGTCCTCAGTGTGTCCTGCCACTCACGAGGCGGCTGGCGGAGACCGTAGACTGGCCGTCTGAGGCTCCACTGGGTACCAGCAGGAAACGACCCAGTGAAGCCAGGTGGGCGGCGCAGCCAGATCTCCTCGTGCACGCTGCCCTGTAGGAAGGCTGTGCTGAAGTCAAGAGAGTGAAGCTCGTAGTCACGCTGAGCAGCGACGTGCAGCAGTACCCGAAGAGTGGTCATCTTCGGGGTAGGGGAGAAGGTCTGGAAGAAGTCAACTCCCTCTCTCTGACTGAAGCCTCGTGCAACGTAACGCGCCTTGAAGACAGGCGGAGAACCCGGCGGCCGCTTCACCCTGAAGATCCACATGCCACTGACGATGTTCGCCCTTGGTGGGGGAACCTCGTCGACGTAGGTGCATGAGGACTTCCAGGAAGCCATCTCTGCGTCCATGGCTGTCTGACACTGAGAGGAGTAGGGACCCTCCATCGCCTCTGCGTAAGAGCGCGGGGTCGGGATGTCTGGTGCATCCGGGTCTCCCTCAGGGGCAAGCAGCATGGACACGAGATGAGGTAAAGCAGCGGCAAAGCACTCAAAGTCCTCCTGTTTGTCCTCAAGGACGTCCGTGCCAAGAGCACACTCACCCCCGACGGACGGAGGACAGACAGACTCAGACTCAGCAACAAGACTAGCGGCGTAGTCTAGACGACAGGCGGCAGCAAAGTCAACAAGCTCAGCAACTAGGGCAGACGCAGCAGTGGAATCAAACGAAGGGTTAGTGACAACAGTAGCGAGAAGACGCGTGACAGTAGGACTGGCAGCACGAGCAAGGTCTGACGGCGGGTTAGCAAGGTCAGGAAGAGAGGACGCAGGAGGAGACGGCAGAGGGACACGCTGTGGAGCAGTGGACGGACGAAGTGCCATCTAGTGCGTGCCTGGGACAGGAGGAGGACGCGGACGCGGAACACGACGACCAGTGCGAACAGCTCAAACAGGCGACGCAGGACGAGACTCAGGCGACGCAGGACGAGACTCAGGCAACGCAGGACGAGACTCAGGCTCACGACGCTCCGTAAGACCTCTAGTCGGCCCAGAGTAAGGAGAGGGACCAGGCAGGGGAGAGGCTGGCTATAGCTGCGACTGCGACGGGGCAGGCTGTGGACACAGTAAGGGAAGAGAGGGACCAGTAGAAGGCGGGAGGCCAAGAACCTGCTGAAGGAGTGGAACGAAGTACGGCCGCGGCCGCGCAGCTCCTCCAGGGTCTCCAGCTCCAGCAGCACCTCCAGCAGCAACACCTCCAGCGCCTCCAGCTCCAACTCCTGCAGCACCACCAGCCTCAGCAGCTCCAGTACCTCCAGTACGAGTACCTCCGGCAGCTCCAGCACCAGCAGGACCTCCAGCGGCTCCAGCTCCAGCAGCACCTCCAGCTCCAGTAGCTCCAGGACCTCCAGTACGAGCACCTCCGGCAGCTCCAGCACCAGCAGGACCTCCAGCAGCTCCAGCTCCAGCAGCACCTCCAGCTCCAGCAGCTCCAGTACCTCCAGTACGAGCACCTCCAGGACCAGCGGCTCCAGCGCCTCCAGCAGCAGCAGTACCACCACCAGCTCCAGCAGCTCCAGTACCACCAGTACGAGCACCTCCGGGACTAGCAGCTCCAGCACCTCGAGCAGCAGCAGCAGCTCCGGCAGCTCCAGCGTCACCAGCACGAGCACCCCCGGGACCAGCAATGCCAGCACCACCAGAACCTCCAGCACTAGCAGCTCCAGGGCCTCCAACTCCAGCAGCACCACTCCGGAGGCTACAGCGCCGAGCGTACCACTGGCGCAACTGCTGTGGAGAGAGAGGCTCCCGCCGGCTAGACTGCTGGGGCGAGGCACCAGTGGGACCTCCAGGACTAGTAACTCCAACACCTCCATGACTAGCAGCTCCAGGGCCTCCAGCTCGAGCAGCGCCACTCCGAAGGCTACAGCGCCGAGCGTACCACTCGCGCAACTGCTGTGGTGAGAGAGGCTCCCGCCGGCTAGACCGCTGGGGCGAGGCACCAGTGGGACCTCCAGGGCTAGTAACTCCAGCACCTCCAGTACCTCCAGTGCTAGCAGCTCCAGGGCCTCCAGCCCCAGCACCAGCAGTACCTCCAGCAGACTCAGCACCCCCAGTCTCAGCAACCGCAGGCTCAGTACCCTCAGGCTCCGCACCCTCAGACTCAGCAACCCCAGGCTCAGCACCCCCAGACTCCACACGCTCAGGCTCAGCACCCCCAGCAGCACCACCCCCAGCAGCACCACCCCCAGTAGCAGCACCAGAGTCACCCGCTACCTCGACAGGCTCAACAGCGTCTACCTGAGACACACCTGAGGGAGCAGGACCCTGAGGGGGGAGGGGGTCTACCGGAGGAGGACCTGGTGCAAGGAAGAGCGGCGGGGGGGGGAGAGGGGCAGTGCGGTAGGGAAAGAGACGGTAAAAGGGAACCGACTCGTCGAACGTGACGTCCTGAGAAGGCAGGACTCGGCGCGAGGTGGGGTGGTAAAACTGCCAGCCAGGCGCGTTAGGGACAAAGCCAAGGAAGATGCAGGGAATAGCGCGGGCGGAGAGCTTGTCCGCGGACGTATCGCGGACAAAGGCACGAGAACCCCAGACCCGGAACACCGACGCATCGCCAACCTTCCCCATCCACCGCAGTGTGGGCGAGGTCTCCGGCAAGGAGACACGGGGCCAGAGGTTGAGCTGATGCGCAGCGTATCGGACCGCAAACGGCCACAGAAAATGGGGGGCAGCCGCATGGACCATGGAGGTACGAGCGACCTCCATGAATAAGCCAATGCGGCGCTCAGCAATCCCATTCTGCTGCGGTGAGGCCGGGAGCGTGAACGTCTGGCGAATGCCCTCCCCACGACAAAAGTCCCGCAGAAAGTCAGAGGCAAACTCCCCACCTCTGTCAGAGTGCAGACGCAGGACGGGAAAGTCTGTCTCGAACCGCTCGCGGAGCTGGAGACGGGCAGCGCGGATCCAAGGGATCAAAACATCAGGGACTTCACCCTTGGTGCGCAAGGGGAAGACCGTGGTGTAACGCGTGTAGTCGTCCACGACCAGCAAAAAGTACCGCTCGCGGTCCTGTCCACGGACGCGGGCTGGGCCCCACACGTCCATGTGGAGAGTCTGCAGGGGAGCAGTCGTCGGGGGAAACGAGGAGGAATGAGGAGCGGCGCGCTGCCGCCCCTCGACACAGGGAAGACAGGGAGGAGCAGGCGAGGGTGGGAGGGGAGGGAAAACCCTGGGAAGACAAGAGACAAGGACACGTCGGTGCATGCCACGAAGGCGCTGCACCGAGGGGTGACCAAGACGGTGGTGCCAGAGGACGGTCTGGTGCGACAGAGCGCGACACGAGCATGGGGCCGCTAGCTGACCTGACGCAAACGCAGACGCAGACGCAGCTACCTGAGGGGACACAGTGGTCAGTGTGCACAGACTCGAGCCAGGCGCTCGGGTGAACGTGGCCAGGTGCCGACCAGTCCGGGAGCACGTACAGTGGGTCACACGCTGACCTCCAGGAGTGAACTGGTCAAACGTTCAGTGGTGGTGGGCCCTTAAAAAAAACATTCCCACTAGGGAACCTGCTCTGATACCATGTGAAAGATAGAACGAGGAATGATTGCATTGAGCAGCATGAGGAGTACAAGTAGGAAATCCTAGAGTGTTGTACCCCATATGAACTACCCCACTACAGCCTACACAGACTATTGTCAGAACATTATAGCTTATGCTGTTGTGTAGGCTATAGTGGGGTATCCCATAGGGGGTACAACCAATTAGGGTTTCATATTTGTACTCACTTCATTTTCATAGTTCACTCATTCTCGTTCTCATTATCACATGGAATCAGAGCAGGTCCCCTCCTAGGGACTGTTCCTTGGGCCCACCGAAGCGCGCCTCGAGTCGCGCCTGCCTTTTTTTTTTTTTTTTTAGCGGCCCGTCGAGTCGCACCTAGCGGCCCGTCGCGCCGCCCTTACGGTCGCGTCGAGCCGCCCTAGCGGCTGCGGCGCGCCGCCCTTTTCCCGGCCCGTCGCCGCCCTTACCCGCGGCTTTGCGCCGCCCTCACCGGCGGCTTCGCGCCGCCCCTACCTGCGGCTTCGCGCCGCCCAGGCCCGTCGCCGCCCTTCCCGCGGCTTCGCGCCGCCTCTACCTGCGGCTTCGAGCCGCCCCGGCCCGTCGCCGCCCTTACCTGCGGCTTCGCGCCGCCTACGGCCCGTCGCCGCCCTTTTCTGCGGCCCCTCCGCCTCTCTCGTTGCGGCCCCGCCGCCCGTCTTCGCGGCCCCGCCGCCATCTCTCGCTGCGGCCCCGCCGCCACTCACTGCGGCCCCGCCACCCGTCTCAGCGGCCCCGCCGCCCGTCTTCGCGGCCCCGCCGCCTCTCTCGCTGCGGCCCCGCCGCCTCTCACTGCGGCCCCGCCGCCCTACTCAGCGGCCCCGCCGCCCGACTTCGCGGCCCCCCCCGCTTCTCTCGCTGCGGCCCCGCCGCCTCTCTCGTTGCGGCCCCGCCGCCCTTCACTGCGGCCCCGCCGCTTCTCTGCAGCGGCCCCGCCGCCCGTCTTCGCGGCCCCGCCACCTCACTACCCAGCGGCCCCGCCGTCCTTCTGCAGCGGCCCCGCCACTCCTCTACAGCGGCCCCGCCGCCCTACGTCAGCGGCCCAGCCGAGCCGCCCAGCAGCAGAGCAGCCGAGCCGCCCCGCCGCCGAGCCGAGCTGCAGCCGAGCCGCCCGGCCGCCCACCAGCCGAGCCGCCGTGCAGCCGACCGCCCAGCCGCCGAGCCGCCCAGCTGCCGAGCCGCCCAGCCGCCGAGCCGCCCAGCCGCCGAGCCGCCCAGCGGCCGAGCCGCCCTGCAGCCGAGCCGCCCGAGCAGCCCTGTCCGGTGAGCACAGACCCTCTGTCACTGCGTGCTCTTTCCCTACTCCTTGCACTGCTGGTCTACTGCTGTCATGGCTACCCCTAGTGTCCTCACTTTTGACGCTGAGGGTCGGGCCATTGACTTTGAGGTCTGGGTAGATGACCTACAGCTGTTCTTACAGTGCGATAGGGCGGACGGCCTCTCTCTCTTTGACCTCACCTCTGGCGCTTCCCCTGCCCCTGCTGCTGATGCTGACGCCACTGTTCGCTCCCAGTGGGCCACGCGCGATGCTGCTGCACGTCTTGCTGTGCGTCGCCACCTCCCTACCTCCGAGCGTGCGCACTTTAGTCAGTACAAGAGTGCTCAGACCTTGTACGCCGCTGTAGTCGCGCGCTACTCCTCCCCTTCCACTGCTGCACTGAGCCGTCTCATGCTGCCGTACCTCTTCCCTGACCTTGCTTCTTTTCCCACCGTTGCTGACCTCATTACGCACCTCCGCACTAGTGACACTCGCTACCGCGCTGCACTTCCTGCTGACTTCTGCACCGCGAACCCCCCCCCCATGTACATCACTCTGTACTTCCTAGTCACTCGCCTCCCTGACTCCCTTCGAGTAGTCAGGGACCACTTTCTCTCAGTCTGTCCCACCACACTCACTGTAGACCTCCTCGAGAAGGCCCTCCTCGCGATAGAAAAGAGCATAGTCGCTGTAGGAGCCTCTCGAGGTGACCCGCGCACCCCCATCTTTGAGGGGTGTTCTCCCTCCCCCCTGCTGCCCTCTGTTGCCTCTGCTGCTTCGGCCGACCTCCTTGGTCTTGAGTCGGTCGGTGCGGCGTCTGCCCCTAGCGGGAGACGCCGCCCTGGCAAGGGCAAGGGGGGCAAGGGAGCTGGAGGAGCGGGCGGTGGAGGTGGAGGTGGAGGCAGTGGGGGGAGTGGGGGTAGCGGTGGAGGTGGAAGTGGGGGTGGGGGGTTCGGTGGCGGCAGTGGAGGCGGAGGCCGCGGCGGCGGTGGCGGTGGTAGCGGAGGTGGCGGAGGAGGCGGCGGTGGAGGAGGCGGTGGAGGCGGCGGCGGCAGTGGAGGCAGCGGAGGCGGTGGAGGCGGTGGGGGTGGCGGTGGAGCTGGTCGCGGGTCTTTGCAGAGGAGTGGCTCCGGTGGTGGCTCGCGCCAGCAGCAGCAGCGTGGTCGTGCGACCCTGTCCCCTCAGCAGCTCCGTGAGTGGTACACTGCACGCCAGCGAGGTGGGGGTTTTGGTCCGTGTACCTACGTCCTGCGCACCGGCGACCGTGCGGGTGAGCAGTGTGGGGGTGCGCACCCCACTCCGCGCTGCTTTGGCCGCCTGACGGACGCATGGCGTCACCAGTTCCCGGAGGCCTCCGAGATCCCTCGCTGGGACGAGCTGTCTAGGGCGGGGGTTGCCATCTTTGATCTGGACTTTGATGCTATTCTCTCTGCCATGTATGCTGTGTCTATTAGTGATGAGGGTGACTGTTACCGGTGTTTCCAGCCCGATCCGGGCATTGAGACTGCTGCTCTAGGTACTGGTGAGGCTGCTGCCCTAGGTGCTTACGACGCTGCTGCTCTAGGTGCTGGTGTGTCTGCGTCCTCAGGTACTGGTGAGTCTGCTCTCTCAGGTACCGCGTCGGCTTCGGCCTCCCTCACCTTCACTCTTGACTCTGGGGCGTCTCGCTCCTTCTTTCGGGACCGCACCACACTCACGCCGCTTAGTCGGCCGGTTGCGGTGTCTCTGGCTGACCCCTCTGGGGGTCCGGTCCTGTCTCGTTTCTCCACAGTCCTCCCGTGTCCGGCGGCTCCCTCTGGCACCCTGTCTGGTCTCTACCTCCCCTCGTTCTCGACGAACCTGGTGAGTGGTGCTGACCTACAGGATGCGGGTGTCCACCAGTTCACTCCTGCACGTCAGCGAGTGACCCACTGTACAGAGGCTGGCACAGGCCGACACCTGGCTACGTTCACCCGTCAGCCGGGGTCGAGCCTGTACACTCTGACCACTGCGTCTCCTCCAGTTGCTGAGTCTGGTAGGGTAGTTACGTCGGGTCAGGTGTTTGCTGCGGCGTCCAGGTCTGGTCCTGAGTCTGCCCCCTGTTCGTGTCGTCTCATGTCTCACGAGACTCTCCTCTGGCACCACCGCCTTGGCCACCCCTCTCTGCTTCGGCTCAGAGGTATGGCCTCCCGTCTTCTTGTGTCCGGTCTCCCCCGGTCCCTCCCTCCCCTTCCTCAGGGCCCTGGCCCTGCCTGTGTCCCCTGTGTCGAGGGGCGCCAGCGTGCTGCCCCTCACTCCTCCCAGTTTCCTTCGACAGAGGCCCCGTTGCAGACACTTCACATGGACGTGTGGGGCCCAGCCCGCGTCCGTGGACAGGGTCACGAGCGCTACTTCCTGCTCGTTGTTGACGACTACTCGCGTTACACCACAGTCTTCCCCTTGCGCAGCAAGGGTGATGTCACTGAGGTGCTGATCGACTGGATCCGCGCAGCTCGTCTCCAGCTCAGGCAGAGCTTCGGCTCGGACTTTCCTGTTCTGCGTCTGCACTCGGACAGAGGCGGAGAGTTCTCCTCTGGCCTTCTGCGTGCCTACTGTCGTGCACGGGGCATCCGTCAGACCTTCACGCTTCCGGACTCACCGCAGCAAAATGGGATTGCTGAGCGCCGCATTGGCATGGTCATGGACGTCGCTCGTACGTCTATGATGCATGCGGCTGCCCCCCATTTTCTGTGGCCGTTTGCGGTGTGGTACGCGGCGCATCAGATCAACCTCCACCCCAGGGTCTCCAGGCCGGAGACCTCCCCAGCCTTGCTGTGGACGGGGAAGGTTGGCGATGCGTCGGCGTTCCGGGTCTGGGGATCTCGGGCGTTTGTCCGCGACCTGTCTGCGGACAAACTATCCCCTCGTGCTGCTCCTTGCGTCTTCCTGGGGTTCCCCCCTGACGCGCCTGGGTGGCAGTTTTACCACCCCACCTCTCGCCGTGTTCTGTCCTCCCAGGACGTCACGTTTGACGAGTCGGTCCCCTACTACCGCCTCTTCCCCTACCGCACTCCGTCCCTCCCCCCACCCCCACTCTTCCTGGTACCAGGTCCCCCCCAGGTAGACCCCCTCCCCCCTCAGGGTCCTGCCCCTTCAGGTGTGTCCCAGGTAGACGCAGTCGAGCCTGTCGAGGTCACTGGTGACTCTGGTGCTGCTGAGGGTGCTGAGGCTGGGGGTGCTGTACCTGGGGGTGCTGAGCCTAGGGGTGCTGAGCCTAGGGGTGCTGAGCCTGGGGGTGCTGAGCCTAGGGGTGCTGAGCCTGGGGGTGCTGAGCCTGGGGGTGCTACGTCTGGGGGTGCTGAGCCTAGGGGTGCTACGCCTGGGGGTGCTGAGCCTGGAGGTGCTCCGCCTGGAGGTTCTCCGAGTGCTTCGTCTCGCCGGGAGCCACTTTCTCCACAGGAGCTGCGTGAGTGGTTTTCCCGGCGCTGGAGGCGTGCTGCTGGTGCTGGAGGTCCTTCGGCTGCTGAGGGTGCTGCGGTCGCGGGTCCCGGAGGTGCTCGTCCTGGGTGCACTGGAGCTGGTGCTGCTGAGGGTGTTGGCGCTGAGACTACCGCTGGCAGTCCTACTGGGGGTGCTCCTGGTGCTGCTGGAGGTTCTGGAGCTACTGGTGGTGCTGCTGGAGCGGGTGCTCCTGCTGAGGGTTCTGGTGCTGTCCCTGCTGCTTCTAGCGTCGCCGCGCGGCCTCGACCGTACTTCGTTCCACTCCTGCAGCAGGTTCTTGGTCTTCCACCTTCTACTGGTCCTCCTCCTCCCTTAGAGTGTCCACAGCCTGTCTCGTCCCAGCTACAGTTGCAGCCTACCTCCCCTTTGCCTGCTCCTTCTCCCTACACTGGTCCTACTGGAGGTCTGGCTGAGCGTCGTGAGCCTGCGTCTCGCCCTGCGTCGCCTGTCCGTGCTGCTCGCACTAGTGGTCGCGGTTCGCGTCAGCGTCCTCCTCCTGTCCCTGGCACGCACCGGATGTCTCTGCGTCCGTCCACTGCTCCTCTGCGTGCCCCTTTGCCTTCTCCTCCTGAGTCCTCTCTTCCTGCTCTTGCCGACCCGGAGTCGGACTCTCTTCGTGCTGCCAGTCCTACTGTCACGCGTCTCCTTGCTACTGTTGTCACTGACCCTTCTTTCGAGTCTACTGCTGCGTCTGCTCTCGTTACTGAGCTCGTTGACTTTGCTGCTCGCTGTCGCTTAGACTACGCTGCTAGTCTTGTCGCTGAGTCTGAGTCTGTCTGTCCTCCGTCCGTCGGGGGTGAGTGTGCCCTTGGCACGGACGTCCTTGAGGACAGGCAGGAGGAGTTCCAGTGTCTGGCAGCTGCCTCACCTCATCTCGTGTCCGTACTGCTTACCCCTGAGGGAGACCCGGATGCACTTGACATCCCGACTCCGCGCTCTTACGCGGAGGCGATAGAGGGTCCCTACTCCTCTCAGTGGCAGGCAGCTATGGATGCAGAGATGGCTTCCTGGAAGTCCACAGGCACCTACGTTGACGCTGTCCCCCCTCCTGGGACGAACATCGTCAGTGGCATGTGGATCTTCAGGGTGAAGCGGCCGCCGGGTTCTCCGCCTGTCTTCAAGGCGCGTTACGTGGCTCGTGGCTTCAGTCAGCGGCAGGGAGTTGACTACTTTCAGACCTTCTCCCCCACCCCGAAGATGACCACTCTTCGGGTACTGCTGCACGTTGCTGCTCACCGTGACTACGAGCTGCACTCTCTTGACTTCAGCACAGCTTTCTTGCAGGGCAGCCTGCACGAGGAGATCTGGCTGCGTCGCCCACCTGGCTTCACTGGGTCTTTCCCTCCTGGTACCCAGTGGAGTCTCCGGCGTCCAGTCTACGGTCTCCGCCAGGCGCCACGTGAGTGGCACGACACACTGAGGACTACGCTTGCGGCTCTTGGGTTTGCTCCTTCTACTGCCGACCCGTCGCTGTTTCTACGCACCGACACCTCTCTGCCGCCGTTCTACATCCTCGTGTACGTCGACGACTTGGTCTTTGCCACAGCTGACACTGCTGGACTCGCCTACGTGAAGTCCGAGCTGCAGAAGAGACACACGTGCACAGACCTGGGTGAACTGCGCAGCTACCTTGGCTTGCAGATCACCCGGGACAGAGCACGCCGCACCATTACCCTGACTCAGTCACACATGGTGCAGCAGGTCCTTCAGCGCTTCGGCTTCACGTACTCCTCGCCTCAGGCCACTCCTCTGTCTACTCGCCACTCGCTCTCAGCTCTGCCTTCGGATGAGTCCGTAGAGTCGAGTGGCCCGTACCCAGAGCTTGTTGGCTGCCTCATGTACCTGATGACCTGCACACGACCTGACCTTGCATACCCTCTTAGCATTCTTGCACGCTATGTTGCTCCTGGGAGACACAGACCAGAGCACATGGCTGCAGCGAAGAGGGTGTTGCGCTACTTGTGCAGTACGTCGGGCATGGGGCTAGTGCTTGGAGGGCGGAGTCCAGTGGTCCTCACTGGGCACGCGGACGCTTCTTGGGCTGACGACCAGGCTACGCAGCGGTCGTCACAGGGTTACACCTTCAGCCTTGGTTCCGGCTCTGTTTCGTGGCGGGCTACTCGCTCGTCTTCTGTTCTTGGCTCGAGTTGTGAGGCTGAGATCTACGCCGGGGCCATGGCTGCACAGGAGCTTCGCTGGCTCACCTACCTGCTGACCGACCTTGGAGAGCCGCCTCGTTCTCCTCCAGTCCTGTACGTAGACAACAAGGCCATGCTGGCCTTGTGTCGAGAGCAGCGACTGGAGCACAGAACAAAGCACATTGCTCTCCGCTACTTCCTTGCTCGTGAGCTACAGCAACGTGGACAGTTGCGGCTTGCGTACGTGGCCTCTGAGGCCAACACTGCTGATGTCTTCACCAAGGCACTTCCGCCTTGTGATCATCAGCGCTTCTGCACTCAGCTGGGTCTTGTGCCCGTCTTGCCTCACTTGCTCTCCTCTTGACCTTGCTTGTACTCTCACATATATATATACCTGCTCTTGCTTGTCTAGCTTTATATATATGTGTGTACTCTTGCATGTGAACTGGCCGTGTGGCCTTGACCCTGTGCTCGGACTGTGTGGTGACTTTGTGATCCACCCTGAGCTTGCTTTGCTTTGCTTTGCTTGACTGGTCTTGTGACCCCTTGTTCTCCCCCACTTTGCCTATGGGGGTGTGTCAGAACATTATAGCTTATGCTGTTGTGTAGGCTATAGTGGGGTATCCCATAGGGGGTACAACCAATTAGGGTTTCATATTTGTACTCACTTCATTTTCATAGTTCACTCATTCTCGTTCTCATTATCACAACTATAGCATATAAGTTTGACACTCCGCAACCCTAAGACGATTTCGTCGCCTCTTGTTTTCCTATGTTCACCAGAAGCGCGCTCCTTGTTCCTTGGACCTGCAAGTTAGTACTCTTCCTGAACGTCCAGACTAAGATGCTACGTATATACCGTCTATTTCTCCCCTTCCTTCCGTGTTGGGTGTGGGCGCATATATTTTCAGACGCGAGCATCTATTTCTCAGGTCGCGACGCAACGCCACCTGTCGGGCAGCCGCTGTAAATGCTTATAGCTGATTAAAGGAAGCGAGAGCTTCGACGATTCTCTGCCGTGTCACCTATGGTAGTCAAGACGGCTGCCTCCAGTCAGCCTCCCCCAGCTGTCCCACACCCCTTTCACACACCCCCTGCTGTACCCCCTAGCACTGCTCACACGCCACCCCCATAGTACTACTCCAACGGCTCCAACACATCCACCCCCCTCAGCGGCAGCTGCAGCAGTGGGAGACGGAGGAGGAGGAGGAGCAGGGGAGGCATCACACACCCGTCACCCCCATACTCGCCACCCCCAAACCCTAACACAGGCAGCACGGGGCGGGAGCGGCCGCCCGCACGGCAGGGCAGGTGCGCGTGGGCCTGGCGCAGGCTGAACGGGCCGCGCATGAGCCTGGCGCAGGCCATACGGGCCGCGCGCGAGCTGTACGGGTCGCGCGCGGGCCTGGCGCAGGTCGTACGGGCCGCGCACGGGCCTGGCGCAGGCCGTACGGGCCGCGCGCGAGCTGTACGGGCCGCGCGCGGGCCTGGCGCAGGTCGTACGGGCCGCGCGCAGGCTGTACGGGCCGCGCGCGGGTCCCAGGGGCGCTTCGACGGGTGACGGGGGGCGACGCGCAGGTCCCCGGGGGCGCTTCGACGGAGCAGCAAACCGTCGCGCACTCCCGGGGCGCGCGGCGGGCAGGAAACCGCCACGCGCCCCGAGCGCGTGGCGGGCAGAAAACCGCCACGCGCTCGGAGCGCGTGGCGGGAAGAAAAACGTCGCGCGCCCCGTGGCGCGCGACAGACAGTAAAGTAGCGGAAGCATAGGGCGGGCCCACAGGCCAGGAGCGTAAACGCTCTAATACCATGTTAAAACTAGAAAACAAGAAGTTACAATAAGAAAGGAGGGTTTGCACTAGCAGCAGTTGAGATACATATAGGAAACCCTAATTGGGTTGTACTCGCTATAGAGTACCCCACTGCAGGCTAGACAATTATAACATTCTGACAGTATGTACTTTTCCCCTTTCTTTTGACCTACCATTCTATATTCCAGGTCGACGAATTTCAGTGTGTTCGCGGAGGACATGCGCACAAGTAGTGACGCTTAGGAGCCATTTCTGCAGCTGCTTCGTCTTTACGATTCGGAATGTATTTGGATCTCTGGTGTGGTATACGTTTTATTAATAATGATATATATTGTCCTCTGTTTCTTGTTCGCAGTTCTTTACATCATGGCTTACCTTTTTTTGCAGGTTACGTAGATCTTAACATCGTGGCTTACATTTGTTTTTTTTTCCGGATTATTAATGTCGACGAGCGTATTACATCTACTGTTAGCCATTTCGGCATATTTCAGACCCCACTGGATTCATCTGGTGAGTGTGTTATTGCTTTCTTGCTTTTCCTGTTTCACTAACTTCAACCATTCTTACGGTTTCCTGCTGGAAATTTTCAGACAGTTGCAACAAGTTACGTCATGGTTTCTACTAGCAGGGTTCGCTTTGATTTTTAGTTGTGCATTAGGTCTAGTGAGTCTAGTTGGTGTAACAGTTGCAGGTACTCGCGTGTCTGCTGCCCCATGTGCTGGTGAGGCTGCTGCTCTAGGTGCTCGTGAGTCTGCGCCTCCTGGTACTGAGGCACTGCACACCTTCACACTGGACTCAGGTGCTTCTCGCTGTTTCTTTCGTGACCGCACTGCCCTTGAGCAGCTTGCTCGGCCAGTTGCTGTCTCCCTCGCTGACCCCTCTGGGGGTCCGGTCATTGCGACCTCCTCCACTGTCCTTCCTTGTCCTGCGGTTCCGTCGGGCACACTGTCAGGTCTCCACCACCCCTCGTTCTCTACGAACTTGGTGGCGGGTTGTGCGCTCCAGGACGGGGGTGTCCACCAGTTCACACCTGCCTACGAGCGCGTGACACACTGCACGTGTGCTCGGACGGGCCGTCACATGGCTACCTTCACTCGGCAGCCGGGGTCGGACCTGTACACACTGACCACTGAGTCCCCTCAGGTAGCTGCGTCTGCGTCTGCGTCAGATCAGCTGTCGGCCCCCTGCTCGTGTCGCTCTCTAGCGCACGAGACCGTCCTCTGGCACCACCGCCTTGGTCACCCGTCAGTATGTTTCATATTTAAAGGTTTTGCGTATGTTCTGCTAACTTGTACATCTGGAAATGAAGCGTGTATCGAAACCGCCGCTGGAAAATTGCTCCAATCGTCAGCCAATAGGAAACTGTTATTGCACACCTAAAAATGCGCTCTGATTGGCTCACTAGGCACTATCACGTGCGTCGATTTTTATCTGATCCGACGGTTGTCGTTAGCGTACGATTGACGGCCACGTCAGCGCGTTTCAGTTTCATCTCGTGTACTTCGTATGCCACGTGGCGGTGTCGATACACTTTCGCCGAGGTTACGCTTTTGCAACTCCCTGGTTGCTTTACTGTATACCTTGCAATTGCATCAAAGTGTACAGTTTGTGTTGGGAAACTGACGGGAAAGTCACTTAGCAAGTGACTTGAGCTTCCACGGTTTTTTACCAAGACATTTTTTTTGCGAGAGCAATGTAACTGGAAAGTTACGGGGCAGTAACTTTTCAGTTATTTTTCGCCCTTCCCTTTTCCGCGATGGCGGCGCTACAGCAAGAATGCCGGCTGCCATGCCACGCCTTCCAAAAGCCTCCGGACTTCGAGAGACAAGCCGTCGCTGGGCTTTTTACAGTGCAGTTGCACGGACGGACCGATGCAGAGTGCCCTGAATCCTGCCCCCTCTCCACTAGGGAACACCGCTTCCGTTTCACGTGCGTTCCTTCCCCCCTGCAACCTCGTTACTGTACGAGGTGTACCCTTCCACAGTTCACGCGAGCTTTGGTAGAGCAGCGCCACGTGACCTACCCCTCCTCTTTCCTCCTTCCCAGCTCCGCTCCCGTCCCCTCTCGCCCCCTCCCCCCCCCCACTCCCCCTCCCCCCAAACCCCATCTCTCTTCTCCTCCCCCCTCCCCCCCACCCTTTTGCGCCTCATTCTCTCCTTGTAACCTTTCTGCGCTGCCACCGACGGACATTCGCTGTGGATTGGGTGGGAGAAGGCGAGACAGGCGAGGGTGAGGAGGAAGGAGAGCGCGAAGAGGATGGGAATGGGAAAAGAGAGGATCGTTGGGGAGAGAAGTTCCTGATGGTTGTCGTTTGCACGGCCAGTCATGCACGCGCGACCTAATATCCGCCAATCGCGGCGCTTCATCCCTCTTGTTCCAATCGGATTTAGCAGTCCGGATTCCTCGTTCGTCCCCTTCCGCCGGACGCTCGTCGACTCAGCTCAATGCACGCCGTCCTTCAGAAACGCCTTCCTGGTACAGTGCAGTACAGTACGGTACAGTGCAGAACAATACATCGCTGTACAGTATTACCGAGTCGGGCGTGAAACTGTCACCACTTTCACGCGATTGGTCCAATGTTTTGAGTGGTTTTTTTATGCGATTGGTTTTCGATTTTCCCACCGAACCTCCTCCTGGGGTTTCCCGAACCTGCAAATTGCACGTTGACTTCGGGGTTTTGCCTTTAAAGCCCAAGACCTGAATTACTCAACGGAAGTCAACTGAGTATTTATAGGTTCGGCAGGCTGGCAGTTGGAGGTTCGGATGGGTTGAGTGACAGGCGAAGCCTCAAAAACAGTTTGCGACTGAAAGCAGTTCGCCACAAACTTTGGAAGTGCTGAGTGGTTGTAAAAAGCAGGCAGGGCCCTTCTTCCCAAATGCGACAAACCTGAGAAGCAACGTGCCAGGGAAACTGTGCACAGTTTGAGCAGGCACACATGCACTCGAACAAACATATTAGTTGTTTATTCCGTGTCAGCAGGGCGCGACCTTAGATTCTAGAGGAACGCGGAAGAGCCAAAGGGAGCGAATTTGGGTGTTGTTGTAGAGGCGTCTCCTCTACTTTGCAGGAACTCTAAGTTGCACTAAACGATAGAGCACAGTCTTGGCTTTCCAACAAGCCGTCAAACACGTTAATCGCCCAAGTATACGCCGAGATATTGGCGTTCACGTGATTGCTAGTGCTCTTAGAAGCAAGGATAGACCTCTCTGGAATTTTGGTTCGAATGGACCATGTACAAGAAGATTCAGGATTTCAGTATAAAGCATGCATACAAGGCAGGTCGATTTATAGCAAATGCATTACATCGAACCGCACATGTAACATCACATCGCTACACTCGCGTCGCGAATGCGCCGCGTGTAACATTTCGGTTGGGGTGAAATTCGACCACCGAATTTCACACCGAACACACCGAATTCGCCTTGCACTTGAAGGTTGGAATGTGGTGCCGCCACGTGGCACCGAAGGGTGAGTCTCCCGAAGTCAATCGGTGCCACCCCACCGATCCCTAGTCAAAGGGATCGAAGGCACCGAAGTGCCCTCGGTGGGTTGGGGGCATACCACCGCCCCACCACCGTTTCCTTCCAACACTCCCCCATGAACCCAAGCCACTAGGTGTTCATACCAACACGCTCACGGCATGCACGGAATGAATCCTTAGGGAGTGGTTTAGTGAGGAAATCCGCGGGTTGCGCCTTGGTGTTTATGTATGTGACCTTGACCTCACCTCTCTCGACCACCTCACGAATGAAGTGATGCTTCACCTCAATGTGCTTGGTACGCTCGTGAAGGACGGCATTGTGAGTGAGGTTTATGGCCGCTTGGTTGTCACAAAAGAGAGGAGTTGGGTCGGCTTGAGGATGCCCAAGCTCCGCTAGAAGGCGCCGTAGCCATATTGCCTCCATGGCTCCTTGAGTGAGTGCCATATACTCCGCTTCCGTTGTGCTTAGAGCCACGGTTGGTTGCAACTTGCTTTGCCAACTCACGGCTCCCCAAGCAAGGTGAAGACGTACCCGCCGGTACTCTTGCGCTTGCTTTGATCACCGGCATAATCCGAGTCGGTGTAGCCCTTAAGCACGATTGGACCGGCTTCATATACGATTCCCAAGTTGGGTGTGCCTTGGAGGTAGCGTAGAACACGTCCTCCCGCACGCACATGCTCGGTATGAGGGTTGCTTACGGCTCGTCCAAGTACCCCGGCGGCGTATGAGAGGTCGGGACGGGTGGAAACGGCGGCATACATGAGTGAGCCGACTAGCGAATGAAACCGCTTCCCTTCGGCTTCGTCGAGGGCGGATTCTTCCTCTCCCGGGAGGCAAGAAAATCCCGTGTCTAGTGGCGTCCCCACCGGGTTGCTATTACCCATGCCGAAGCGCTCCACAACCCCTTTCACATATTTTTCTTGGTGGAGGTAAATGGTCCCGTTCGCGCGGTCGCGGTCGACGTGCATCCCGAGGTAGTACGTCACCGGTCCCAAGTCCCTCATGGCAAACTCCGCCCCTAGCCGTTGCTTGACCTCTCGAATGAGGTCTTTGGAGTCGGAGAAAAGAAGGAGGTCATCGACGTAGAGCAAAAGCACCAATTGCTTCTCCCCCTCCTTCAACACGTACAAAGCGCTATCACACACGCTACGCGCGAAGCCGTGTTGAAGAAGAAAGTCGTCGATGCGCTTGTACCATCCGCGTGGGCTTTGCTTCAAGCCATAGAGGGTACGCTTGAGCTTCCACACCCGACCGCTACCGTCATCGTACCCCGGGGGTTGCCGCATGTAGACTTCTTCCATGAGAAGCCCGTAGAGGAAGGCGGTGCAAACGTCCAATTGTTCCACCTCGAGGTTGAGAGATGCCGCTAGCGCGAGCAACACCCGAAGAGTGGAGGCCTTCGAAACGGGGAGCGAAGGTCTCACTATAGTGCTCCCCCTCCCGTTGAGTGTACCCTTGCGCCACAAGCCGCGCCTTGTAGCGTTCGACACCTCCATCGGCTCCCAATTTCTTCCTAAGCACCCACTTGCATCCCACCAAGTAGGCACCCTTCGGCGGGTCGACGAGCTCGAAAACATCGTTCTCCTTGATCGATGCTAACTCCCTCTCCATCGCTTGCTTCCATAGTGGTGCATCCGGGGAAGCCAAAGCCTCCTTGTGAGTGCGTGGGTTATCGTCGCCGATGGTCGCTAGGCAAATCGCCGCACTCTCCTCATCCGACTCCCCAACGGCGACCGTAGCATAGTCGGTTAACCTCGTGTTGGGGCGAGGTGTACGACGCCCGCGAGTCAACGCCAATGATAGGGAAGAAGGTGCGGAGGAAGTGGCCTCCTCGGTTGGAGGCACCTCCTCGACATCATCATCGCACTCCTCGTTCTCTCCCCCTCCACTTTCGGCTCCCTTCTTCACGTGCGGTGAAACCTCCACCGCTTCATCCTCCTCTCGTGCGGGAAGGACGACGGTGAGTTGCGGCGTTTGTTTCTCCTTTGTCGGGAACTTGTCTTCGTCGAAGATCACATCTCGAGACGTGACGACGCGTTTTTCATCCAAATCCCACACTCGCCATGCACGCTCGTTCGCCGCAATCCCCAAGTAGATCGCCGCACGAGCTTTCGGTTGCAACTTGTGGCGAAGTGGATCCGATACATGGTAGTAGCAAAGGCACCCAAAGGTGCGTAGGCGGTATAGGTTCGGCTTCGTTCCGGTCCATGCTTCGAACGGAGTCGTTCCCGGTAGCACCTTTGTTGGCACACGATTACGAATCCATGCCGCTAGCGCACTCGCCTCTCCCCACCACTCGTTCCCAAGCTTGGAGTGTTGAAGAAGTGAACGAACGGCCTCCATCAATGTGCGATTGAGCCGCTCTACCGCTCCATTTTGTTGGGGTGTGTAGGGTGTCGTGACGTCGTGCTTAATGCCCTTGCTTTTCATCCATTTTTCAAGCTCGTTGCTCACGAATTCGCCGCCACCGTCGGTGCGAATGCACTTGATCCGCTTCTTGCCGTCGTCGCAAACGTCGAGCGCCCACTCTTGAATCGCCTTGGCCGCATCTCCCTTAGCCTTCAAGAGTCGGGTCCAACTCATCCGCGTCGCGTCGTCGAGCATCACTAAGAGGAACCGCGCTCCTCCCTTTGATGCATGCCGCATCGGTCCACACACGTCCATGTGAACAAGCGCAAGCGGGTCCTTAACGAGGGGTGAGGTACGGCTACCAAATGGCTTGCGAGCCATTTTTCCTTCGACACACGCCGCGCACACGCCCTTCTCGTCGTTGCCGGCGATCACGTCAAATCCCTTCGCAAGTCCTTTGTTGGCCAACTCTTTGACCGAGTCGTAGTTGGCGTGCGCAAGCCGATTATGCCACATTTTGAGAGTCGCCTTGGAGCCTTGCGCCACGTTGGATGAGGCCGTTTTTCGGATGCGTCTTGAGTTGGTAGAGTTGTCCGTTGAGAACGCCTTGCGCGAATTGCTTCCCCTTCCAAAAGAGGTTCATCTTCGCGCCATCGATGGTGACCTTCACGTCTTTCTTTGCGAGTTGAGTGACGGAGAGTAGATTCACCTTCAATCCCGGGACGTGAAGCACGTTCGTGATGTCCACCGGCCCGCCATCGATGATGAGACGCATACTCCCAACTCCAACCACCGGTAGCGATTTATCGTTCCCGAAGACGACGCGCTTGACGTCTCCCGGAGCACCGACGTTGTTGAGGAGCGAAGCCGAGTGCGTCATGTGTTGTGTTGCACCGGTGTCGAGGAACCACGCGTCGTTTGAAGTGTTGATCCCGTCACCGGCCAACAAAACGAGCGACTCCGTTGAATCATCCGCCTCGCAGGATGCCGTGTGCGCGTTGCCCTCTTGGTTCCGCGCCTTCGATGGAATCCAATCGCTCGGCCGCTTCCGACATTCACGCCAAAAGTGCCCCGCTTTGCGACAATAATGACACTTGCTCGAACCGTTCGATGCGTTGCCCTTGCCGCGACCGTTTCCACCGGACGACTTCTTTGCCTCACCGTTGCTCCACTTGGACTTCTTTCCGGAGCTCCCTCCGGAGAACATGGCGGTCTCCACGCTCTCGTTAGCGAATTGTCGGCGTCGCGATTCTTCATGGAGAAGCCGACCGACCACCATTTCCTTCGTCCAAGTGTTTTGCACGCTATCGAGTGTCGTAATCACCGTCGACCACTCTTCCGGAAGGCCGCAAAGCAAGGTGAGAATCCAATCCTCCTCCGTGACCGTTCCACCGAGGTCCATGAACGTTTCCCCGAGTTCCTCCACACGAGTCGCATACTCGTGCATCGATTCGCCCGCGCGCAACTTCACAGTGTAGAACGCATTTCGGGCTAGGATCTTGCCGTGGAGAGTCTTGTTCACGTGCATCGTCTCGAGCCGCTTCCATGCTTCACGCGCCGAAGCTTCGAGCTTGATGCACGTGCGCACCGAACTCACGAGGTTGATGCCGATGCGCGAAATCAACGTTGCGAACGACTTTTGGTCCTTCTTCTTCCATGCCGCGATCTCGTCCTCGTTGACCGGCTTTTTCTCCGTTCCGTCGAAGAGACCCCAAAGTCCCCGCTCCATCATGAGCACTTGGAACTTAAATTTCCACGCGGAGTAGTTTTGTCCCGTGAAAATCGGAACCGCCGACGTGTCGAACACCGTCGCGTTTGTCCAGGGTTCGCCGGGATTCGAGACGACACCACCTAAGGAAGTGCCGGAGGTTTCGCTTGACGTCATCATGCTTGCTACAAGTCGCGCACGTAGACTCTACCGACCAGCTCTGATACCACTGTTGTAGAGGCGTCTCCTCTACTTTGCAGGAACTCTAAGTTGCACTAAACGATAGAGCACAGTCTTGGCTTTCCAACAAGCCGTCAAACACGTTAATCGCCCAAGTATACGCCGAGATATTGGCGTTCACGTGATTGCTAGTGCTCTTAGAAGCAAGGATAGACCTCTCTGGAATTTTGGTTCGAATGGACCATGTACAAGAAGATTCAGGATTTCAGTATAAAGCATGCATACAAGGCAGGTCGATTTATAGCAAATGCATTACATCGAACCGCACATGTAACATCACATCGCTACACTCGCGTCGCGAATGCGCCGCGTGTAACATTTCGGTTGGGGTGAAATTCGACCACCGAATTTCACACCGAACACACCGAATTCGCCTTGCACTTGAAGGTTGGAATGTGGTGCCGCCACGTGGCACCGAAGGGTGAGTCTCCCGAAGTCAATCGGTGCCACCCCACCGATCCCTAGTCAAAGGGATCGAAGGCACCGAAGTGCCCTCGGTGGGTTGGGGGCATACCACCGCCCCACCACCGTTTCCTTCCAACAGGTGTGGACTGTACCGGTGAAGTGCGATGTTTGCTGAGAGGATAGCAATGACGTGCTATAGCCAATGCGCACGTGGGGTAGCGAGACACATCGAGGGCTAAAGTGGCGTTTTATTCTGCTAGATAAAAAATATAAGCTAATACACGGGCACTCGACAACGCTCGCTTCCCATAGGTCACAGGGCGGAAGTATCCGTCGTCTGCAATGCGTAGCTTTCTTACGCCGTTCGTCGGTGCCGAATAGACTCCCACGCGCTAGAGGCGCTCTCAGCATCTGGCCTCCCGCCCTGCCGTCACCATCCCCTCCCCGCCGTTTTCTCGCGCCCGCCTTTCATATATCGCATGGTGAGAAGCTTCCCGTCGCCCTCATTTCAGCTTCCCGTCGCCCACATTTCAGCTTCCCGTCGCCCACATTTCAGCTTCCCGTCGCCCACATTTCAGCTTCCCGTCGCCCACATTTCAGCTTCCCGTCGCCCTAGTTTCAGCTTCCCGTCGCCCTCATTTCAGCTTCCCGTCGCCCTCATTTCAGCTTCCCGTCGCCCTCATTTCAGCTTCGAGTCGCCCTCATTTCAGCTTCCCGTCGCCCTCATTTCCCTTCCCGTCGCCCTCATTTCCCTTCCCTTCGCCCTCATTTCCCTTCCCTTCGCCCTCAATTCCCTTCCCGTCGCCCTCAATTCCCTTCCCGTCGCCCTCATCTCCCTTCCCGTCGCCCTCATTTCCCTTCCCGTCGCCCTCATTTCCCTTCCCATCGCCCTCATTTCCCTTCCCGTCGCCCTCATTTCCCTTCCCTTCGCCCTCATTTCCCTTCCCGTCGCCCTCATTTCCCTTCCCGTCGCCCTCATTTCCCTGCACGTCGCCCTCATTCCCCTTCCCGTCGCCCTCATTTCCCTTCCCGTCGCCCTCATTTCCCATCCCGTCGCCCTCTCTTCCACTCACCCTCTCATCCTCCGTTCATCTCATCCGCCCTTCATCTCATCCGCCCTTCCTCTCATCCGCCCTTCCTCTCGTCCTCCCTCCCCCTCGTCCTCCCTCCCCCTCATCCTCCCTCCCCCTCATCCGCCCTTCCTCTCGTCCGCCCTTCCTCTCGTCCTCCCTCCCCCTCATCCTCCCTCCCCCTCATCCTCCCTCCCCCTCATCCGCCCTTCCTCTCATCCTCCCTTCCTCTCATCCTCCCTTCCTCTCGTCCTCCCTTCCTCTCATCCTCCCTTCCTCACATCCTCCCTTCCTCTCATCCTCCCTTCCTCTCAACCTCCCTTCCTCTCAACCTCTCTTTCTCTCATCCTCTCTCCCATTCATCCGCCCTTCCTCTTATCCTCCCTCCCTCTCATCCGCCGTTCCTCTCATCCTCCCTTCCACTCGTCCTCCCTTCCTCTCAACCTCTCTTTCTCTCATCCTCGCTTCCTCTCATCATCCCTTCATCTCATCCTCTCTCCCTCTCGTCCTCCTTTTCTCTTATCCTCCTTTCCTCTCTTCCTCTCTCCCTCTCATCCTCCCTTCATCTCATCCACCCTTCCTCTCGTCCACCCTTCCTCTCGTCCACCCTTCCTCTCGTCCTCCCTCCCCCTCATCCGCCCTTCCTCTCGTCCTCCCTTCCTCTCATCCTCCTTTCCTCTCGTCCTCCCTTCCTCTCGTCCTCTCTCCCTCTCATCCTCCCTTCCTCTCGTCCTCCCTTCCTCATATCCTCCCTTCCTCTCATCCTCCCTTCCTCTCATCCTCCCTTCATCCCATCCTCTCATCCTCCATTTCTCTTATCCTCCTTTCCTCTTGTCCGCCCTTCCTTTCATCCTCCTTTCCTCTCGTCCTCCCTTCCTCGATTCCTCTCTCCCTCTCATCCTCCCTTCCTCTCATCCTCCCTTCCTCACTTCCACTCTCCCTCTCATCCTCCCTTCCTCTCGTCCTCCCTTCCTCACATACTCCCTTCCTCTCGTCCGCCCTTCCTCTCATCCTCCCTTCCTCACATCCTCCCTTCCTCTCATCCGCCCTTCCTCTCATCCTTCCTTCCACTCATCCACCCTTCCTCTCATCCTCCCTTCCTCTCATCCTCCCTTCCTCTCGTCCTCCCTCCCTCTCATCCTCCCTTCCTCACATCCTCCCTTCCTCACATCCTCCCTTCCTCTCATCCTCCCTTCCTCTCAACCTCTCTTTCTCTCATCCTCTCTCCCATTCATCCGCCCTTCCTCTCACCCTCCCTTCCTCTCATCCTCCCTTCATCTCATCATCCCATCCTCTCATCCTCCATTTCTCTTATCCTCCTTTCCTCTTGTCCGCCCTTCCTTTCATCCTCCTTTCCTCTCGTCCTCCCTTCCTCTTTTCCTCTCTCCCTCTCGTCCTCCCTTCCTCTCATCCTCCCTTCCTCACTTCCACTCTCCCTCTCATCCTCATTTCCTCTCATCCACCCTTCCTCTCGTCCTCCCTCCCCCTCATCCGCCCTTCCTCTCATCCACCCTTCCTCTCATCCTCCCTTCCTCTCATCCTCCCTTCCTCTCATCCTCCCTTCCTCTCATCCTCCCTTCCTCTCTACCTCTCTCCCTCTCATCCTCCCTTCCTCTCGTCCTCCCTTCCTCTCGTCCTCCCTCCCTCTCGTCATCCCTTCATCTCATCATCCCTCCCTCTCATCCGCCGTTCCTCTCATCCTCCGTTCCTCTCATCCCCCCTCCCCCTCCACAACATTTTCATTCTCTGTTTGCCATTTGACATTCTTTCCTTGTTTGCTACCATCCCAACCCCCTCTTCCCTCGCCCTTTCACGTCCCAGCAATTGCAGATACTGACGCAATCCACTCGCGTTCTCAATGTTGCGGTCGTACATCTACAGTGCATGCCCGTCTTCAAACCCTCGCGTCTCATGGTCCCTCATATTTTGAACTCTCCACGTTTCCGTTGGATGCGCTACCGGATAACAATATTGCTGACATTGCAAGGCATAAAACCCTCTCTACATCGGCATGCCTGAGACCTCAACAATGTAAACATGAAAGTCATGGACAACTCTGAGTTTTGCACCTCCAAACTTCATTGTGTATTACAAAACACTCCCAGTTTGCAAGCTTGAACCATTCACATTGGATAATTTGAACAGAGATGGCTGCTGTAGTTCCCTTCATATCAATGTACATACGCCTACTATGAATCAAAACAATATACAGAGCATGTTCCAGAACGGTGGTAGTAACATGGCTTCTTGCACGGTAGGGTTCACCTGCACCTGCATACAAGGGAGGATGAGAGGAAGGGAGGATGAGAGGAAGGGAGGATGAGAGGAAGGGAGGATGAGAGGAAGGGAGGATGAGAGGAAGGGAGGATGAGAGGAAGGGAGGATGAGAGTTAGGGAGGATGAGAGGAAGGGAGGATGCGAGGAAGGGAGGATGAGAGAAAGGGAGGATGAGAGAAAGGGAGGATGAGAGGAAGGGAGGATGAGAGGAAGGGAGGATGAGAGAAAGGGAGGATGAGAGGAAGGGAGGATGAGAGAAAGGGAGGATGAGAGGAAGGGAGGATGAGAGAAAGGGAGGATGAGAGGAAGGGCGGATGAGAGGAAGGGCGGATGAGAGGAAGGGCGGATGAGAGGAAGGACGGATGAGAGGAAGGGCGGATGAGGGGGGGGAAGGACGAGAGGAAGGGCGGATGAGGGGGGGGAAGGACGAGAGGAAGGGAGGACGAGAGGAAGGGCGGATGAGGGGGAGGGAGGACGAGAGGAAGGGTGGATGAGAGGAAGGAAGGATGAGAGGAAGGGCGGATGAGAGGAAGGATGAGAGGAAGGGCGGAAGAAGGGAAGGGAGGAGGAGAGGAAGAGAGGGTGAGAGGAAAGGAGGATGAGAGGAAGGGAGGATGAGAGAAAGAGAGGATTAGAGGAAGGGAGGATGAGAGGGAGGGAGGATAAGAGGAGAGGAGGATGAGAGGAAGGGATGATGAGATGAAGGAAGGATGAGTGGAACGCGGACGTGCTGGGCATATCCATGCACATCGCATGCGGGTAGCCCACCCATTCCCGCGTCACGTGCGACGTCACTCCGTCCACCTGCAGCGGTGCCTTCCCAACGGAGAAGGGAGGGGAGGACGACTGTGGGGGAACGAACGAACAGAGCCAGTCAGGAGGGCAGGGTATAAGGGTGGAACGGGGGATAGGAGGATTCCTGGACCCAATTCTCCCTCCCCTCCGCCTCCCCTGCCACGCGAAACACCGCCCTCCCTGCCCCGCTCCCCCGCTCCCCTGCCGTGCCCCCTGCAGCACTGCGCCCCTTGCTGCCCGACCGCACGCGTTGCCGCGGCTATGCGCCCTGCGCTCTGCTCCAAAGCCGCAGCAGCACCTGCCATGCGTGCGGGGTTGGTGCAAGACAGAGAAGGGTAGGGGCCCAAGACCACGCACCCTCCCACATCCCACCGCGAACGAGTCACGACCCCATCCCCAGCGCTCGAGACCGGCCCGCCATACGTCCGCGGCCAGGGTGGGTGAGAGGCAGGGAGGGAGGGAGAATGAGAGAGAAGGAAAGGAGGTTGCAAGGGTGGGGTGGTAGGAGTAGAGAAGGTGGCAATGGGGAGTGCGAGAGCGACCAAATGCGGCAATGGGAAGGGAAGCAACAACGAACCTAAAGACGATAGGCACGGATGAGAGAGTGGGCGGCGCAGGTGGAGAAGCGATGGTGATGAAGAGGGGGAACGTGGCAGGCAGGGGAGTGATGACGACGTGGAGAGAGGTGGGAGGGAAGAGACCTCGGCGGGGAGGGAAATTTCCAGGCGACAGGGCGGACGATGGGAGGGGAAGCGTGGGCGACGGTGGTGGGAAGCGTGGGCGACGGTGGTGGGACGACTTGGCGACGGTGGTGGGAAGCGTGGGCGACGGTGGGGGGACGACTTGGTGACGGTGGGGGGAAGCGTGGGCGACGGTGGGGGGTAGCGTGGATGAAGGTAGGAGGAAGCGTGGGCGACGGTGGGAGGAAGCGTGGGCGGTGTGGGGAAGCGTGGGCGACGGTGGGGGGAAGCGTGGGCGATGGTGGGGGGAAGCGTGGGTGACGGTGGGAGGAAGCGTGGGCGACGGTGGGGGGAAGCGTGTGCGACGGTGGGGGGAAGCGTGGGCGACGGTGGGTGGAACCATGGGCGACGGTGGGGGGAGGCGTTCGCGACGCTTCTCTGGACGGTCGCGAAATGGCGTGCTTATTCCGGTACGAAATTGGCGGATTACTGCAGAACTACTGACCTGCATCTGGCTGGACCGACATTCGATAAAGTCAGGGACTTTTTAAAAATCGCGGACTGACGCCGTGGTTTCGCGAAAGACATGTATGTTAGGCCGATGGGAGAGGGAGTTAGGGTAGAAGTGGTTCAAGAACAAGTTTCGAAATGACGGGATCTAAGCGCCTTCGAAGTTGTAACGAGTTTTAGCGCGACGCAATGAGAGGAGATTGGACGCGCAATCTTCCATTCGGAATGAGTCACTGCAGTGGCGTGTTCTCGCCGTAGACATTGTTCTGCTCGTTTTCGCTCCCATCGTCGTTTTGATGGCATTCGGCTCCTCTATCGTAAGATGCCGGGAAATTCGGTCGGCTGGCCCGTACGTGAAGGTGTTTGTTGCTTTTAAAATCTACCACGCGTGCGCGTTCCGCTGCTTTCTTACGCGAAGGGTCACGCGATGAAGCCATTAATGCCGCTACTACCCATATAAGTTCAATCTGTGTCCGATTCCGCACGGAGGGGGGTGGTGCGAGCGACTTGGCAACCGCAATCCCGTTGGGGTTTCTACTTTTGCCGTAGGATAGATACGCCTGGAGTTCTAAGGGTCCCGGAATGAATGTGGAAGTGCTCGTGTCCTATGCTATATTGTCGTTTTATTCTGCTAGATTGAATCTAAGAGTACTATGAGGACGGGCACGACCTGAATTACGTGAAGGGCAAACTGTGCACACTTTGAGCGGATGTTCCTTGTGGAGGGTGTTGTTGGGACTATCGCCCAACCAAACCTGTTCTGCTGAACGACTCAGTGTTTTTTGTATGCGATCCTTTGTGGTAACTTGCCTGGCTCGGGAGGTCAACTGTGAGTTCGGTAGGCAAACTGTGCACAGTTTGCCCTTTTTTTTTTGTAATTCGGGTCTTGGGCTTTAATAGCTAAGGAATACACCACAGTCCGAAGGAGCAGAGTCAACTTGATGCCAATATATTTTTCTTCCCTTCACTGTTGAAAAAGGAGAGATATTATTTCCCGATATCGATCTCCCACAGACCGATATTGGCGTTAGTACGCAGCACCACCGACCGATCGCCTTCCCTCTTCTGTACCATCCGCGAGGTTCGGAGGTGTCACCCGCGGCACCACAGTGCCGAGTCTGGCAGGCCTTGCCGAGGCTGCGACAGATGCTCCCAGCGGGGCTCGACCCAAGCCAAACCCAGCTCATTGGAGTAGACTCGGGGTCTAGAGTTCTGAGTCTTGACTCGTCGCGAAGCGTTGAAGATCAACCCAGCGTAACTGCCGTTTTGTCAGCGTAACTGCGCAAGGAGAGAAGAGGGATGCTCGCGGCGAGATTCACGCATTCGCACGCTCGCACGGACTGATTGACTGACGGCTACCCACGTCCCTCCCCCGCCAAGGGTACGCTGTAACGCGCGCGTACGCAGGCGCGGGGGATGAAAGGCCGTCCGCCCCCCTCGCCTTGCGCCGCCTCCGCTGCGGCGGGGCTTCGCTTCCGCTCGATTGTAGTCTCCCGACGGCACTAGCGAGCTACGCACGACCCCCCCCCGAGAGCTAGTAGTGTACGAGGATCTCCTTACTTCCTTTCAGCCTCGCCCCTCGCCTTGTTCATCTTGTACTACAAGCATGCAAGCTTTTCAATAACAATAGCCTCCACAAATCATTGCTCATAGCCTTCACGAGTAGCGTGCATGATCCGATCGACATCGCGATTCCAAGCAGCGCGCACCATATCGCTCGCACATCCACGGCCCTCGATCCTCCTCGTACCGATTCGCGCAGATTAGAAGTACGGCCACACATTCCGTCAATTTGAGACAGAATCCGTCAGCTCCGACAACGATTTCCGATAACGGTCTCAGTCCGTCAGCGATCGCCGTCTACGATCTCCGTCAATCTCCGTCAAACTCCGTAAGGTTCCGTCAATCTCTGCCAACGCACGTCGAGCGCGGCGCGGGACAATGGAGGGGAGCAGCAGCACGGCAATGTCCATGTCGATGGAGGCGCTACAGATGGCCATGGCGGATGACGTGGACCAATGGGATGCCGCGGACGACCCGCAGGGAACTCTCAGCATGATGGCCATGCTCCTGGGCGGCGGGGATGCGAGTTTGGGCGGCACAAACGACGTTTTCCTGGGCGGCAGTGACTTTCATTTGGGCGGCGCGAGTGACATGCTGCTGGGCGGCACGTCATTGGAAGATCTCCTGGGTGGCGGTATTCACGGCGGTACCCACGGCGGTATCCACGGCGGTATCCACGGCGGCGGTATCCACGGCGGTATTGGCGGCGGGAATGGCGGCGGGATGGTGCACGGCCAAGGCCAGTGCGACCCTGCGATGGGATTCGACAACCGCATTGCCAGCATCACCGCCGCAGGGCATTTGAACGGAGCTCTTCTTGAGGCGGCTTATAGCGGGACGCAGCCGGTGGGGTATGATAATCACGCCGGTGCTCATCATGCCACTCTCAATGGCTCCTTACCTGCTAGCGCCCACGGCACTTCGGCTGGTCAGTGGGAGGAGCAACGATGTTCAACGATGCTGCGTGATGCTTCCCTTGTTGGGCACTGCAGCACCGTCGGTCTTGATGCGTCCACTGTACTCGGTACAAGCGGTCTCGTTGGTGCGCACGAGCATTCCGCCATTGCGCCTGATTCGACCAACCTGTGGATGCTACAGCAGCAGCAGCAGCAGCAGCAGCAGCAGCAGCAACACCAGCAGCAGAAGCACCTGCTGCTCCAATCCGAGCCTCACACACAGGCTTGGCCGGACCTGAAGTCACCGGCGGAGGTGAAGCCCGAGCGGAGGGCTCTGGTGGTGCAGTCGTGTGACTATAAGGGGGGCAGAGGCGGCCGCCAGGGCGCTCAGCTGCTGCAGATGCCGCCCGGGTTGCGCCTTGCACCGCCCGTACCTGCGCTTGCCACTGCTGCTACCACAGCCGGCGCCGCATCTCTCAGAAACTCTGCCCCTGCCGCTGCTGCTGCTGCTGGCTCGAATGGGAACGTGAATGTGAACACAAGCACGTGCATGCGGCTCCCGCGGGCCAGCACGGCGCCTGCAAATGCTGCTCCTCTGGACAGCACAGTAGCAGGGCTGGCGGCGGTAACGGGGGACGCATCCTTTCTTGAAATTGAAAGCACCGGCGGTGCTGTCGGGTGCGGCATGTGGCACAGCCACAGCAGCAGCAGCCGCAGCAGGCCGGTGGCCGTGTGGGCGAGCGAGGGCGGAGGAGCGGGTGTGAGTGGCGCGGCGGAGGGCGGAGCTTATCACGAGTCTCCAGCGTCTGGCTTGCTGCATGGCCAGGGGAAGCTGCAGGGAACAGAGGCAGTCGCTGCTGCCTTCGGTGCTGCTGCTGCTGGTGCTGGTGTTGCTGCGCCCGGTGACGGTGCTGGTGGTGCTGGCAGTGGTGGTGCGAGTGCAGCACGGGCGGGGATGCGCAAGAGTCGCAGCAGAAGCAGCGCCAGGCCTCGTGTGACTCAACTGGGCGCTCGGGGAGGCAGCAAGCGAGCAGCAGCAGGCACCGGCATGAGCCGAAGCCGCAGCAGCCACGTGGTGCTCACCACTCCTGCTGCCGCCACCCTTGCTGCCGCCACCCCTGCTGCCACCTCTCCTGCCGCTGCCACTCCTTCTCCTCCTTCCCTCTCTCCTCGTCTTCCTGCGGCCGCTGCTGTTCCCAGCATTGATGCAGTGGTAAAGACTGGTGAGGCAGCAGGGGAGTCAGAGTCGGATCTCCCGGCATTCCAGCGGGAGAACCAGGCCCTGGCTCAGGCGCTGCTGCGTGATGCTGACCTCTGCGTCTCCCCTCCGTCCCAAACTGCTGCTGCTGCTCATGCCGCTGCTGGTGTTTCTGCTGGTGCTGTCCGTGGTGGTGCTACTGCTGCCGGTGTTGTTGTTGTGGATCCTGCTGCGTGCTCCTATGACGTCAGTGGAAGCATGAGTGGAGGCGGGGCGGCAGGCGCCGGAATGAGCAGCTGCAGCCTGGGCGGCACGGCCACGGGCGGCGGCGGCAAGACGAGCCTGGGCGGCACCAGCATGGGCGGCACGAGCCTGGGCGGCGGCACGAGCATGGGCGGCACAAGCACAGGCGGCGCGGCGACGGGCGGCGACAGCAGCGACCCGGAGGGTCGAGGGTTGGCGAAGGGCACGTGGTTACCGGAGGAGGACGGAGTGTTGATGGAGTATGTGCGGTGCCACGGCCCTCGCAACTGGGGCGCGCTCAGAGCCAGAGGGCTGCTCCGTCGCTCAGGGAAGAGTTGTCGCCTGCGCTGGGTGAACCAACTCAAGCCCGGCCTGCAGGTGCGTTGTTCTAGTTAGTCGGCTCAAAATTAAGTAGTCACGTTGGGAGTCCACTCAAAGAGGCACCTTTGAGTTGGCTCAAAAGACAGTTGTGTCGACTCAAGAGCCGCCCCCGGTGCTGGGTGAACCAGCTCAAACCAGGCCTGCAGGTGCGTGCATGTGCGGGTGGGACGTGTGGTAGCGGCATGATGTAACGTGGATGAGACAAGGCACAGAGGTTGCCACCCAACAATGCTGGCTTGCATCGCTTAACTCCTTCTGCCAGCTCTCGCTACTGCGTACTTTTCCTCCCCCTGCCTCCATGACACCACTACCCGTCTAAATTCCGTCTCTCTGAGTCCCCCCTCCCTCTTCTCCACCCTCCTCCCCTTCCTCCTCCCCTTCCTCCTCCCCTTCTCCCCTTCCCCACATCACAGCGCTACGGTGGCAAGGGGTGCAAGCGGTTCAATGAGGCGGAAGCAGGCGTGGTGCTGGCGCTGCAGCGGGCGGTGGGCAACATGTGGGCTCACATCGCCCACCACCTGCCTCATTCTCCCCCTCCCTGCCTCCCTGCCTCCCTGCCTCCCTGCCTCCCTGTCTCCCTTCCCCCTGGCAGAGGTACTGTGGCAAGGGGTGCAAGCGGTTCAGCGAGGCAGAAGCAGGCGTGGTGTTGGCGCTGCAGCGGGCGGTGGGCAACAAGTGGGCTCACATCGCCCGCCACCTGCCCGGCCGCACCGATAACGATGTGAAGAACTTCTGGAACCTGCACCTCAAGCGACAGGCCCGCCTGCGCGCACGCGGGGGAGGGGCGCGCCTTGGGGGGAACGGAGATGGTGGTGATCAGAATGGTGGTAACCAGGAGGTACAGCTGCAGCATGTGGCTTCCAGTGGCCTTCAGGATGACTGTAACCACACCGTTGGTAACCAGAATGGTGGTAATGAGACCGGTGGTAACCAGAGCGGTGGGGACCAGAAGGGTGATAAGCAGGCCGGAGGTGATGGCGGTGATAGTGACAGCAGCACGAGCAGCGGCAGCAAAGGGCATGAGCGTGGGATGGCTGTGAGCGAGGGTGGGGCGCAAGGGTGTTCCCAGGCTCATGGGGCCCATGCTGGTCATGAGGACGTTGCATGTGCCAATGATATGGCATGTGCAAATCAAGAGCCCCTGTCACAAACTCTTCCTGCTCCTGCTACCGCTGCCGTTGGTGCTGCTGCTCATGATTCTGCTGCCAGTGCCAGTGAAGCGGCAATGAACGGTGAGGAGAATGCAAACAAGAATGCGAGCAAGGACGCAAGAACCAACACTCCCACTCCACCTGCCACAGAGGCAGCACCCGCCTCCGCCCCCTCGCTCCCAGTCCCCTCCTCCCTGCCGCCCCACATGCACCAACACGCCAAACCGCTCCTTCCGCGTTCCCGCCCCTCTTCGTCCTCCGGCCGGCCTCTGTCGGCCGGCAGCCGCCCATCTTCCTCGTCCGGGCGGCAGTCGAAGCTATCACTGCACCAGAGGCGCCTGCAGCGAAACTCCTCTGGAGGAGGGGGAAGCGGCCTTGGCGCTACTGGCGCTGCTGGCGGGGGTGGGGGCGGCTGTGCACGCTGTGCTGGTTGCCGCAGTGCCGCCGGTAACAACAACGGGGTTGACAGCATGACCGGCACTGGTGCTGCCGCTGTTGCTGCCGCTGCTGCTGCCGCTGCTGCTGGTGCGACGGGGAGTGGCGATGAGGAGCGAGCAGCAGGGAGTCCCAGGGAGGCCGGAGGGGAAGCTGGCGAAGCCATGGACGTGGCGGGCGCGGGGAGCAGCCTCTCTGCTCTCAAGATAGGTGCGTCTCTATCCCCTTGGTGCACGCAGCCATTGAGAAGCCTCAGAAGCCGCCTACTCCTGTGCTTGCCCACACTGTGAATTGCCTGCTAGATTATCCTCGCCCGTTTCCACTCACACGCCCACTCTCCCCCCCCCCTGCCCCTCTCTGTCCGCTGCAGGCGAGCCCAACGCGCAGCTGAACACGCTGATCAACCTAGAGGACTGGATCAACTCTCCCTCACCCGCTGCTGCCGCTCCCCCTCGTCGTACGGGCTGCTCGCCCTTCTACATCAACCTCTCCCCCTCCGCCCGCTGCCTCCGCTCCCCCGGCTCCCCCTCCCCCCGCTCCCTCTACCTCCGCTCCCCCTCCCCCCGCGCCCTCCCCTCCCCTCGCCACCGCGCCTCCCCAGCCCACCGGGTCTTCCCCCACCCTCCCCCCCACCCCTCGTCCCGCCACTCCCCCCTGTCGTCCTCCTCTTCCCCTCAGAACAACCACTCGGGGTCCCAGCCCTCCCCTCTCTCCTCCTCGTCCCCTCGCCCTCCCTCGCGGCCTCGGCACCCGCTCTCCTCCTCCTCCTTCTCGCCCTCTCACCCCACCAGCCATCGCTCACTGGGAAAGCACGTGGAGGAGAAAAGACACGTACAGGAGAATGAACCGGGGGGAATGCAAGCAGCAAATGCAGAGGCTCGGCAGGGGTTCAGCCTGGCCAGTTACAGGGTGCGCAAGGGGCTGCTGCAGCTTTTCAATCAGAGCGAGCCAGCTGGGCAAGGTGGCTCAATGGCCTCCGCTCTGGAGCCACATCAGGCAGGGATTCTGCCAGGTCAGCAACCTCAGCCCATTCAGATGGAATCTAGCTGGCACAATCCTGATCTTGTGCCCGAACCTGTGATAAACCCTGTTGCCGAGCCTACTGCCGAGCCTGCCGCTGGAGGCATGGGCAGCCGTGAGAAGAGGGATAGGAGTGTGTGTCGAAGCATGAGCATGGAGAGCAGCATGCGACGGAGCCAGCACCAGCAGGGCAGGAAGGGCTCTGGCGCTGCTGCCAGTGCCTCACTACAAGCATCTCTGATAGAAGACCTGCTGGTGCCTGAAGTGCGCCAGCAGCAGAAACTGCGAGACTACCAAGAGGCTCAACAGTATCATGACCACTGGCATCTCAATCAGCAGCTTCATCAGCAACAGCAACTTACTCAGCTTGAGCATCAGCATGAGCAAGAGCATGGGCACGGGCATGAGCACGGGCATGAGCACAGGGAGACCACGAGTGGCACGAAACACGGTAGCACAGGAGGAGGCGGAGCACCCATCCCCAAGCACCGTCGCCACCACACTGCAGCCGCACCACCACCCCTCGCTCACGGCACTGCCCCAGACACCACCACTGCTGCTGGTTACCCACGCCGTAACGCCGGTCCAACCCCGTGTCTGAGTGCCTCAGAGCACAGTGCTGGGAGCCCTGCTGTCAGCCATGCAGCAGCAAGCCCTGCTGTGAACCACGGGGCAGTGAGTCATGGGGCAGTGAGTCACGGAGCAAGCCCAGCAGTGAGTTATGGAGCAAGCCAGGACACCGGCACAGGCACAGCCACAGGCACAGCCCGGCACACCCATGCGCCTGCGCACTCCACACACTCGGGCCCGTGTGCGAGTGCGTGTGGGAGTGCGTGTGTGAGTGGCAGCAGCCCCAGTGCGAGCCTGAAAGCGAATGCAGGCGTGCATGGTATTCGCGTGTGGCACCTGGGTGCGCCTGCTGCCGCCCTCGTGCCGCCCGTTATTGACGTCTCGGTTGCTGCTGCCACACATGTGGGCATGGGGCAGTCTGGGGATGGTGGTGGGGTGATAGAGTACCATTGGGGTAGGGGGTTCATTCGAGCTGCTCCGTAGGCTCTGGTCATGCTGTGTAATAGGGTAGGTCTGGGTTGGGGGGAAATAACTTGGTGTTATGACAGTCTGGGGATGGTGGTGGGGTGATAGAGTACCGTTGGGGTAGGGGGGGGGTTCATTCGAGCTGCTCCGTAGGCTCTGGTCATGCTGTGTAATAGGGTAGGTCTGGGTTGGGGGGAAATAACTTGGTGTTATGACATTCTGTAGTGGTTGTTCTGGCTAAGCTTGGTGAAAACAAAACTGTATCACGAGAGCACGAACCCACTGGGGATCGAACCCAGAATCTCTGATTCCGTAGACCAGCGCCTTATCCATTGGGCCATGAAGTCACGTCACCAAAGTTTGTCAACATTTTTTTTTCATTTAATAACTTCACACAAGTTACCGCACAACGCCAGTTTCTTTATCACCCAACACCAACAGCTATGGCGTCCCTGCCCGACCACGGTGCGCTCCGTCCTCGCACCGCATCGCCTGAAATCGACTGGGACAGGTCCGTCGAACCAATCCGCGCTCCCTCCACTGCCCCGCTCCCGCCTTCCACGATTTCACCGAGGCCCTACTCGCGTGTCCCCTCGCGCTTTCTACCTCCCCCAAATCCTTTCGCCCTCGCATTTCGCCTCCTTAGCCAGTCAATCTCTACTTGATCCCCAGCGCAATCCGCGCCTTCTATCGATCTATCTTCCGGTCCCCTCGCGGCTGCGTCTGCTCCCAGCTTTCCCCGCGGATCGTCGCATTGTGCAATCGAGCATTCCAACCTTCTAGGGTTCTTGACTCGTCCTCCCACGGCCAATTCCCCTCATTCTCTTTCCAAAACCCTCGTCTCCCCATCCCCCAACCCCCCGCCTCCGCGGATCCTGCGCCCGCGCGCCGCAGGTTGGACAAGGCGCGCATGTTCGTGGTGGGCGCGGGGCTCTTCAGCGGGCTGACCGTTGCGCTCTACCCGCTCTCCGTCATCAAGACGCGCCTCCAGGTCTCCCCTCTCCCGCTCTCCGCCGCCCATGCCGCCCCCGCTTCCGCTCCCCCTTCCGCTTCCCCTGGCACAGCCGCGCCTGCTGCTTCCGCAAGGTCTGCGGTCAATGCGAGGATGGCGGGAGCAGGAGGGGCGGCGGGAACGGGGGGCATTGGAGCAGCTCGGGCGGTGGAGGCGGGGGGAGCGGAAGCCCGCGTTGGGATGAACGGCGCAGGGACATCCGCGGGTGCCGCAAGAACGGGCGGAGAAATGAGGGTAGCCGCAAGTGAAGCGCCAGTGGCGCCGGTAGCACCAAGCACGGCAGGAACAGCGGGAACAGCGGTGAGCGGAGCAACAGCAGCACCGGGAGGAAGATCCGCAGGAGGAGGGGCTTCCGCAGCAGCAGGGGGAACAGGCGGAGCAGGGGGAGGAGTCGGAGCAGGCGGGGCAGCAGGCGGAGCAGCAGGGGGAGCAGTAGGCGGAGCAACAGGGGGTGCAGCAGGGGGGGCAGCAGGGGGGGCATCTCGAGCAGCAGCAGCGGGGGGCAGGCGCCCGTCCTCTGTGAGTCTAGCGGTGGGCATGGCGCGGCACATAGCGCGCACGGAGGGCGTGAGGGGGTTCTTCCGCGGCATGGGCACTGTGGTGGCGGGGATGCTGCCCGGGCGGATCATTTATATGGCCGTGCTGGAGGCTGTCAAGGCCAACACGCTCAAGGGGATTAACGGGGTAGCGGAGCAGCCTGTAGAGGGGACGTTTGACGATGCGGCCAGCACAAGCAGCGGTAACGGTGGCAGCGGCAGCGGCAGCAGCAGTGGCAGTGGTGGGAGCAGCGGGGGCAGTGAGAGCAGAGGTGGGAGTGGCAGTGTGGTGGGCGGCACAGGGCGGTGGCTGCATTTGTCTGATACGGCAGCAGCAGGGCTGGCGAGTGCAGTGGGCGGCATGTGCGCGTCTCTTGCCACCCAGGCTGTTGTTGTTCCCGTGGACGTGGTGAGTGGGGGAGAGGTGGAGAAAGGGAGAAGGGGTGGACGTGGACAATGTTGTGCCCATGGACGTGGTGAGTAGAAGAGAGTGATGGAGCGAGAGTGGGGGAGTGGGGGACGAGGGGTTTAGAGAGTGGGGGACGGGGGGTTGGGGGGTGGGGGACTGGGGGTCGTCTTTACTCGCCCCACTCTCCCTTCGTCCCAACCTGCCCCACCCTCCCATGTGCCCGTGCTCCTTTCACCCGCCCCCCACTCGCCCGCTATCAGATCAGGTCTCGCCTCGTGGCGCAGCAGGGCGACCTGCCGCCCCTCCTTTCTCTTCTCTTCCCCTCGTCCCAACTTTCTCCACCTTTCCCTCCGTTATATTCTCTTTCGCCGTCTCCCACCCTCCCTCTCAGCCCCCATCAGATCAGCTCCCGCCTCGTGGCACAGCAGGGCGACCTACCGCTGCACCACGCCACCATACCCGCACCCGCTGCACCAGGAGTCTAGTTTTGAGGCGCCTCAGAAATAGTCGCACTCCCTTTCCCCACCCTCTTCTCCCCCCCTTCCTCCCCCCACTCGCCCATCATCAGATCAGCTCCCGTCTGGTGGCACAGCAGGGCGACCTGCCGCCCCATCACGCCACCAGACCCGCACCCACAGCACCAGGAGCACCGTTAGCAGCCGCCGCAGTAGCAGCATCTGCCACACCAGCAGCAGCAGCAGCAGCAGCAGGAGGTGCAGGGGCAGCAGCAGTGCGATACAAGGGGGGAATTGATGCACTCGTGACGATTCTCCGAACGGAGGGGCCGCGCGGGCTGTACCGTGGGTTTGGGCTGTCGGTGCTCACGTATGCTCCCTCAGGGTTCATCTGGTGGGGCACCTATGGCGCCACCCAACGCCTTTTCTGGAGGTGAGGGGCTTCATTTTAGAGGAAAGGCTTGTACTAAGGGAATGGACTGGTGGAAGGTTGAGGTGTCAAGGAGGGGAAGCGCTGCTCTAGACGTGAGATTGCAGGGCTGACATGACAGGTGCTGTACCGTGGGGCACCTATGGCGCCACCCAACGCCTCTTCTGGAGGTGAGGCCGCATATCAGGGGAGGGACTGCTGGAAGGGTAAGGTCTCAGTCAGGTCAGGGAAAGCACTGCTCTGGAGGTGAGGTCGCAGGGCCGACACTGCTGTGTGGCGTGCTCTTTTCCCTGGGCTGTCCTCTTCACCTCTCCCTCACCCTCTCTCGTCCCTCTGTGGCCCTTCCCTTCCCCTTCCCCCCCACTTTGCGAACCCCCGCTCCCCCATCACCCCACAGTTCGTATGACCGGTTGTGGGCACCAGCAGGCGTCGCAGAAGCAGCGCCTCCCCTGCCGCTGGTGGTGGGTGTGCAGGTGGGAGGGGGCATGTGTGCCGGGCTGGCTTCTGCCCTCGCCACCACCCCGCTTGACACCGTCAAGACGCGCATTCAGGTGAATTGTGTGTGGGGGGGGGGGGGAGGGGTGTATGCATGCACCAGCAGGCAGCAGTGCAGCGCAGCAGCAGCTCAGCAGAGCCTCCGCTGGCGCTGGTGGTGGGCGTGCAGGTGGGGGGGGGCATGTGCGCCAGGCTGGCCTCCGCCCTCGCCACCACCCCACTTGACACCGTCAAGACGCGCATTCAGGTAAGAATGTGTCGTATGCACGCATAGACCAGCAGCACAGCAGCACAGCAGTGTCCCCACTAGCAGCGCCCTCGCCACCACCCTGCTTTTCACCGTCAAGACGTGCATTCAGGTGATGCGGGTGTGCCTGCAGGTGGTGTGTACATGCGTGCAAGTCCATGTGCCGAATGTGCGGCTGTGCATCATACACACACCATCCCACACACACCGTCCCACTCACACGCCCTCCCCTCTACCCCATATTGCAGGTGGGGCGCAGGAGCGGGGCGGCCGTCTACGTTGGCAGATACGCTTTCTGCAGGGTTGCGTACCACGTACATACGCTTGCGTATGTACGTGGTACGCAAATACGCTCGAAATATGGGAAATACGCCCGGGCTGCCCGCCAAAAACAAAATTTCAAAATTGAAAAATTTTGCGAAGGTTTTGCGACTTCGCGATTTGTTACCGCGAAGTCGCACATCGCCCAACCCAGTTCTGAAATTCAAATTTCGTAAACCAAACCTCCCACTACCCCAACCACACACCACCCCACCAAACCTCTCATATCCAACCACGCCTCAAATGTTGTTCACCAAGGCATCTGCTCATAATGGATGACGAGTTCATTTGTAAGGGGAAAAGCCCCGCCAGGAAATCTAGAGGGTGGGGAGGGGATGTATGTATGGGGAGAAGTAAGTAGGCCCAAAGATGTATTTCTGGATATTTATGAAATTAAATTATGACATGTGTTTTTGGGAAACATAACCCCCCCCCCCCCCCTGAAACAGGTTTTTGTAGCCCTGCCCGGGAAAAAAGTTTTACCTGCCCGCCCAGCGTATTTTTACGTATCACCAGTACGCCAGCCCTGGCGTACCGCGTATATACCCAGCGTATAATACGCTAGCGTATTATACGCGATACGCGTATCTGCCAACGTAGGCGGCCGTCACAGTGGCAGCGGTGGTGAGGCAGCTAGTGGAGCAGGACGGGTTGAGAGGGCTGTACCGTGGCTGTGCCACTCTTCATCCCACTCACACCCCCCCTTTCCTTCTCCCGCACTTCACCCATCAGGTGGGGCGCAGGAGCGGAGCAGCAGTCACAGTGGCCGCGGTGGTGAGGCAGCTAGTGGAGCAGGACGGGGTGAGAGGGCTGTACCGTGGCTTCGCCCCCCGCTGCGCTAGCACCATTCTCTGGGGCACTGCTATGGTGTCCACCTACGAATATCTCAGTACGTATTTCCTTTCCTCTCTCTGTATTACTGTAGACTAAAGGGAATATCGTTGTGCCAGCACCATGCTCTGGGGCACTGCCATGGTCTCTACCTACGAGTACCTCAGTATGTATCCCCCTCTTTCCCTCGGTCACTTTGAGTCGACTAAGCAAAACTTCCTCCCTTGGTGACTGTTGACTCGACTCAAAGGGCACAGTGCATGCTGTGCCAGGACCGTGCACTGGGGCACTGCCATGGTCTCCACCTACGAGTACCTCAGTATTCATCCCCCTTCGCCACTCCCTCGACCCACTTCTTTCGTCCCCCCTCCCCAATTCCTCCACCCTGCACCCTCCCCATTCTTGACACATTCTTAAAAACCATCTTGGACGCACCCATGCATGTCTGATGGACCGCCACCCATGCATTTCTGATTGACCGCCACCCATGCATGTCTGATTGACCGCCACCCATGCATGTCTGATTGACCGCCCCCCATGGTCCCTCCCACGTATTCTCACTCCCGTATGTGCTCTAACTGCCACGTGCTCTCGCCCCCATGTGTCTGTGCATAATGCGCTGCCTCTTCCTCTCACTCATACCCTCATATCCTGCATTCTCACACTCTCCCTCCTCCCACCACCGTTGCATCTCTCTCTGCCCTCCCCTGCCATGCACCAACAGAGCGCCTATGTGCCAAGGACAGCACTGATGAGCTTTGATGGGCTACCGATGAGTCTAGCAGAAGATTGAGGTGCATCTACAGAGCGCCTATGTGCCAAGGACATTACTACTGAGATTCCAGTAGTGGTTTCCCAAAGATGACCCGCATGGTTGAGAGGATGGCAAGAGCAAGTGGCAACCTTGCTTCATGCTTATGTTGCTACACTGTCCTATCGTGTGAACTGCAGAGGGGTGCAGTGCTACGTGCAGTGGTGCAGTGGAGGGGGGGGTGTGGTGCGGTGGTGCAGGTTTTGCTTAATTTAATAAACACTAGCATACTAAGCTTTGTGACAAGCCCACACTGGCATATGTGTGACTTCGACGAGTGGTGGTAGAGCGAACAATATTGCAGTAACAGTGGTAGTACAGGATTAGTATCATCATAGTAATGCACTAGGAGTGGCAGTAGACTATCTCACTCGCTCCCTGCCAATCACTCACATCCTTGCTCCTTACTCATTTTCCCCCTGCCAAATTAATTCCTGCCTGCCCAATCACTACATCCTTGCTAACCCACACCCTCCCTACTAACCCACGCCCTCCCTGCTAATCCACATCCTACCTACTAACTCTACATCCCTAACACTCACTCACTCCCTCCCTGCCAACTCATTTCCTCCTTGCCATCTCCCTCCCTCCCTGCTAACTTACTCTTTTCTACTCCCTCCCACATTCCCTATACTGCTGCACAATCTGCTGTGCCTTTTGTAGACTCTCTTTCAGGCTTTCCCCTCGCCTCTTCGATGTCTCCAAATTTTCAACCTTTTTCTGCTCTGCTTGTCTTCCCCTCTCTTTTACCTGCCTTTTTTTCTCCTCTGTTTGTCTCTCTCCCTCTCTCTCCTCTACCTCCTGTCAAAACATATTTATATGTTCTTAGTTCTGCAAGGCTACAGTGAGGTGCTCAGTATAGAGTACAACCCCAGTTAGGGTTTACTACTTGTATCTCACTCTTGCATAGTTCATCCGTTCATGCTTAGTGATTCTGACATGGTTTCAGAGCTGGTTCGTCCGTAGGACCGCTCCGTTAGGGCCCACCAACCATAGGAACTGCACGTTTTTTTTTTCCCTGCCGTGCCCGCACGCCGCCCTGCTGCCCGTGCGCTACCCTGCCCTGCAGCCCGCGCGCCGCCACGCCCTGCAGCCCGCGCGCTGCCCTGCCCGCGCAGCCCTGCAGCCCGCGCGCTGCCCTGCCCGCGCAACCCTACAGCCCGCGCGCTGCCCTGCCCTGCAGCCCGCGTGCTGCCCTGCCCTGCAGCCCGCGCGCTGCCCTGCCCGCGCTGCCCTCCCCGCGCAGCCCTGCAGCCCCCCCGCGCTGCCCTGCCCTGCAGCCCTGCAGCCCGCGCGCTGCCCTGCCCTGCAGCCCGCGTCGCCCTGCTGCCCGCGTCGCCCTGCAGCCCGCACGCCCTGCTGCTCGCGTCGCCCTGCTGCTCGCGTCGCCCTGCAGCCCGCGCGCCCTGCAGCCTGCGTCGCCCTGCAGCTCGCACGCCCTGCAGCCCGCGTCACCCTGCTGCCCGCGTCGCCCTGCAGCCCGCACGCCCTGCTGCCCGCGTCGCCCAGCTGCTCGCGTCACCCTGCAGCCCGCGCGCCCTGCAGCCCGCGTCACCCTGCTGCCAGCGACGCCCTGCAGCTCGCACGCCCTGCAGCCCGCGTCGCCCTGCTGCCCGCGTCGCCCTGCAGCCCGCACGCCCTGCTGCCCGCGTCGCCCTGCTGCCCGCGTCGCCCTGCAGCCCGCGCGCCCTGCTGCCTACGCGCGCCCTGCCCTGCAGCTCGCGCGCCGCCCTGCCCTGCAGCCCGCGCGCCGCCCTGCCCACGCAACCCTGCAGCCCCCGCGCTGCTCTGCAGCCTGTGCGCCCTGCAGCCCGCGCCCGGCAGCCCTGCAGCCCGCGCGCTCTGCCCGCGCGCCGCCCTGCAGCCCGCGCGCTGCCCTGCCCTGCCGCCCGCGCGCCGCTCTGCCCTGCAGCCCGCGCTGACCTACCGCCCGCGTGCCTGCGCTGCCCGTGCCCTGCTGCTAGCCCGTGCCCTGCTGTCCACGCACCCTACTGGCCTCCACAGCCACTCCAACAGTCGCTACTGCTGTTGCAGCCACAGCGACCACCGCTACTGCTACAACTGAAACTACAGCAGTCGCTGCTGACGCCCTTGCGCCGCTGCTACTGACTGCCACTGCCTGTCATGGCTACTATCACGGTAGTAGCAGCGTCTGGGGGAGGACAGCAGCAGCAGCGTCAGCCGGAGACTCTATCGCCGCAGCAGCTTCGAGAGTGGGTCATTCGGCGAGGCCGCTCTGGTCCTGGAGCTTGGGACTTCACTCGTGCTGGAGGTACTGGACGGCAGCGGCAGCAGCGTCGCCAGGAGACTCTCTCGCCACAGCAGCTTCATGAGTGGGTTATTCAGCGAGGCCGTCCTGGTGGTGGGGGTTATAGTGCTGGAGGTACTGGACAGCAGCGGCAGCAGCGTCAGCAGGAGACCCTCTCACCGCAGCAGCTTCGCGAGTGGGTTTCGCAGCAACGCGTCCCTGGTAGTGCAGAGGCTACTAGTCTAGGTGTCTGTGAGCCTGGTAGCACAGGTGCGGTTTCTGTAGAGGCTCTGCACACCTTCACGCTTGACTCAGGCGCGACTCGCTGCTTCTTCCGTGACTGCACCACAGTCACACCACTCACTGCACCTGTTCCGGTCTCTCTGGCTGACCCTCTGGGGGCCCAGTCGTAGCACGTGCCTCCACCGTTCTCCCGTGTCCGAGGGCCCCCTCAGGCTCCCTCACAGGTTTCCACCTCCCCTCGTTCTCTAAGAACTTGGTGAGTAACGCTGTCCTCCATGACCAGTTTGTCACTGTGACTACTCCTGGGGGTGAGCTTGTGGCGATCTGTACGGACTCACGCACTGGCGAGCACCTCGCCACGTTCACTCGGAGTCCTGGCTCTGGCCTGTACACACTAACCACTGAGTCTGCACAAGTAGCTGCGTCGGGTCAGGTAGCTGCGTCAGGTCAGTTAGCTGCGCCTTGTTCGTGCCGGGTACTCTCGCACCAGACTCTCCTCTGGCACCACCGTCTTGGTCACCCCTCCCTGTCGCGCCTGAGTGGCATGCACTCTCGTCTCCTTGTTTCTGGCCTCTCCAGGTCCCTGCCCCCGCTCCCGCGCTCACCTGCACCGTCGTGCCTTCCCTGCGTCGAGGGGCGGCAGCGCGCCACTCCTCACTCCTCCTCGTTTCCGCCGACCACTGCTCCTCTTCAGACTCTCCACATGGACGTGTGGAGCCCAGCCCGCATCAGTGGACATGACAAGGAGCGCTAGTTTATGCTGATTGTTGACGACTACACGCGCTACACCACGGTCTTCCCCTTGCGGAGCAAGGCGGATGTCCGTGGTGTTTTGATCGACTGGATCATCGCTGTTCGTCGCCAGCTGAGCGCTCGGTTTCAGCAGGACCTTCCAGTCCTGCGTCTGCACTCTGACAGAGGCGGTGAGTTCTTGTCCGGCCTTCTTGAGACCTTCTGTCGTGCAGAGGGCATCGCCCAGTCGTTCACGCTTCCGGCCTCCCCATAGCAGAATGGGATTGCTGAGCGTCGCATTGGCTTGCCCACGTGTCTTCCCCACTCTCCCTGCCGCCCCTCTTCCTGGTCCCAGGTCCCCCTCCGGTAGACCCCCTCCCCCCACAGGGTCCTGTTCCCTCAGGTGTGTCTCAGGTAGACCCACCCCCCTTGGTTGAGCCTTTGGTGATCTCCTCTGACACCTCTGGCCCAGCTGAGGGGGTGACCCCGCTGCTGACGACACGGCGACCACTCGTCTCTCTCCACGCTTGGAGACCCCTCCTGGTTTTCCGCCTCGACCGTCTTCGCCGCCTCTGCAGCCTGTAGCTGTGGACACTGGTGCTGCTGGGGGTGGTGACACTGGGGGTGAGGACGCATGAGGTGCTGGTCCTGGGGGTGCTGAGACTGGGGGTGCTGAGACTGGGGGTGCTGGTCATGGGGGTGCTAAGACTGGGGGTGAGGGTTCTGGGGGTGCTGACTCTGGGGGTGCTGACTCTGGGGGTGCTGACTCTAGAGGTGCTGCAAGTCCTTGTGGTGGTGGGGCCGTGGGTGCTACTGCTGCAGGTCCTCGCGTTGGACAGCAGCAGCCGCCTAGTCGACTCGAGACGCCCTCCCTGCAGCAGCTTCGGGAGTGGGTCGTTTGGCGAGGCCGCTATGGTGCTGGAGCTTGGAGTTTTACAGCTCCTCGAGCTGCTGGTACTGGAGGTGCTGGGGGTGCTGGAGCTGCCGGAGCTGGAGGTGCTGGTGCTGCTGGAGCCGGAGGTACTGGAGGTGCTGGAGGTGCTGGAGCTCCTGGCACTGGAGGTGCTGGTGCTGCTGGTGCTGGAGGTGCTGGAGGTGCTGCTGGCACTGGAGGTGCTGGAGCTGGAGGTACTGGAGGTACTGGAGGTGTTGGTGCTACTGGTGCTGGAGGTGCTCGTCCTAGAGGTGTTGGAGCTACCGGAGCTGGAGGTGCTGGAGGTGCTGGAGCTGCTGGCACTAGAGGTGCTGGTACTGCTGGTGCTGGAGGTGCTGGAGGTGCTGCTGGTGCTGGAGGCGCTGGAGCTGGAGGTACTGGAGATGCTGGAGCTGCTGGCACTGGAGGTGCTAGTGCTGTAGGTACTGGAGTTGCTGACGGTACGGGTACTGCACCTCGCCGACCGTTTTTCTACCCGCAGCCGCAGTCGTCCCTGCCGCCGCCTGACTCGGCCCTTCGCCATGTTCTTAGTCTCCCGTCTTCCACTGGCCTCACTCCACCTGTCCTGTGTCCACCGTCTGCCCCGTCTCAGACACAGTTGCAGCCTGGCTCCCCACTGCCTGCTCATTCTCCCTACACTGAGCTGTCCGACTCCCTGACTGAGCGTCGTGAGCCTGAGTCTCGTGCCTCCACACCTGTTCGTGCTCGTTGTGTCGCCCGTCCTCGTCCTCCTGCTGTCCCAGGAACTCACGTTATAGCACTTCGTCCTTCCTCTATTCCACAGCGTGTTGCCCTGCCGTCTCCCCCGGCGTCCTCTCTTCCTGACGTTCCTGACCCTGAGTCCGACCTTGCTCGTGCTGCCAGTCCTACTGTCACTCGTCTCCTCGCTACTGTAGTCACTGACCCTGACTTTGAGTCTACTGCTGCGTTTGCCCTAGTCACTGAGCTAGTAGACTTTGTGAATCAAGAAAACAGGAATGAAATGACTAAGTGAAAGTTGGGTACAAAAGGCAAACCCTAGGCAACTTTACCCCATATGTGCTACCCCACTATAGCCTACAGTAGCTATGTCATATAACTCTGACACACCCCCATAGGCAAAGTGGGGGAGAACAAGGGGTCACAAGACCAGTCAAGCAAAGCAAAGCAAGCTCAGGGTGGATCACAAAGTCACCACACATTCCGAGCACAAGTTCAAGGCCACAAGGCCAGTTCACATGCAGGATTACATATATATATAAGGCTAGACAAGCAAGAGCAGGAGTATATATATATGCAACAGTACAAACAAGGTCAAGAGGTGAGCAAGTGAGGCAAGGTAGGTACAAGACCCAGCTGAGTACAGAAGCGCTGATGATCACAAGGCGCAAGTGCCTTGGTGAAGATATCAGCAGTGTTGGCCTCAGAGGCCACGTACGCAAGTCGCAGCTGACCACGCTGCTGTAGCTCACGAGCAAGGAAGTAGCGAAGAGCAATGTGCTTCGTTCTGTGCTCCAGTCTCTGCTCTCGACACAAGGCCAGCATGGCCTTGTTGTCTACGTAGAGCACTGGAGGAGAACGAGGCGGCTCTCCGAGGTCAGTCAGCAGGTAGGTGAGCCAGCGAAGCTCCTGTGCAGCCATGGCCCCGGCGTAGATCTCAGCCTCACAACTGGAGCCAAGAACAGAAGACGAGCGAGTAGCCCGCCACGAAACAGAGCCGGAACCAAGGCTGAAGGTGTAACCCTGTGACGACCGCTGCGTAGCCTGGTCGTCAGCCCAAGAAGCGTCTGCGTGTCCAGTGAGGACCACTGGACTCTGCCCTCCAAGCACAAGCCCCATGCCCGACGTACTGCACAAGTAGCGCAACACCCTCTTCGCTGCAGCCATGTGCTCCGGTCTGTGTCTCCCAGGAGCAACATAGCGTGCAAGAATGCTAAGAGAGTATGCAAGGTCAGGTCGTGTGCAGGTCATCAGGTACATGAGGCAGCCAACAAGCTCTGGGTACGGGCCACTCGACTCTACGGACTCATCCGAAGGCAGAGCTGAGAGCGAGTGGCGAGTAGGCAGAGGAGTGGCCTGAGGCGAGGAGTACGTGAAGCCGAAGCGCTGAAGGACCTGCTGCACCATGTGTGACTGAGTCAGGGTAATGGTGCGGCGTGCTCTGTCCCGGGTGATCTGCAAGCCAAGGTAGCTGCGCAGTTCACCCAGGTCTGTGCACGTGTGTCTCTTCTGCAACTCGGACTTCACGTGGGCGAGTCCAGCAGTGTCAGCTGTGGCAAAGACCAAGTCGTCGACGTACACGAGGATGTAGAACGGCTGCAAAGAAGTGTCGGTGCGCAGAAACAGCGACGGGTCGGCAGTAGAGGGAGCAAACCCAAGAGCCACAAGTGTAGTCCTCAGTGTGTCGTGCCACTCACGCGGTGCCTGGCGGAGACCGTAGACTGGCCGCCGGAGGCTCCACTGGGTGCCAGGAGGAAAAGACCCAGCGAAGCCAGGTGGGCGACGCAGCCAGATCTCCTCGTGCAGGCTGCCCTGCAAGAAAGCAGTGCTGAAGTCAAGAGAGTGCAGCTCGTAGTCGCGGTGAGCAGCTATGTGCAGCAGTACCCGAAGAGTGGTCATCTTCGGGGTGGGAGAGAAGGTCTGAAAGTAGTCAACTCCCTGCCGCTGACTGAAGCCACGAGCCACGTAACGCGCCTTGAAGACAGGCGGAGAACCCGGCGGCCGCTTCACCCTGAAAATCCACATGCCACTGACGATGTTCGCCCCAGGCGGGGGAACCTCGTCAACGTAGGTGCCTGTGGACTTCCAGGAAGCCATCTCTGCGTCCATAGCTGCCTGCCACTGAGAGGAGTAGGGACCCTCTATCGCCTCCGCGTAAGAGCGCGGAGTCGGGATGTCAAGTGCATCCGGGTCTCCCTCAGGGGTAAGCAGTACGGACACGAGATGAGGTGAAGCAGCAGCCAAACACTGGAACTCCTCCTGCCTGTCCTCAAGGACGTCCGTGCCAAGGGCACACTCACCCCCGACGGACGGAGGACAGACAGACTCAGACTCAGCAACAAGACTAGCAGCGTAGTCTAGACGACAGCGAGCAGCAAAGTCGACGAGCTCAGTAACTAGGGCAGACGCAGCAGTGGACTCAAAGGAAGGGTCAGTGACAACAGTAGCAAGGAGACGCGTGACAGTAGGACTGGCAGCACGAAGAGAGTCCGACTCCGGGTCAGGAAGAGCAGGAAGAGAGGACTCAGGAGGAGAAGGCAAAGGGGCACGCAGAGGAGCAGTGGACGGACGCAGAGACATCCGGTGCGTGCCAGGGACAGGAGGAGGACGCTGACGCGAACCACGAGCACTAGTGCGAGCAGCACGGACAGGCGACGCAGGGCGAGACGCAGGCTCACGACGCTCAGCAAGACCTCCAGTAGGACCAGTGTAGGGAGAAGGAGCGGGCAGTGGGGAGGCCGGCTGTAACTGTAACTGTGACGGGACAGGCTGTGGACACGCTAAGGGAGGAGGAGGACCAGTAGAAGGCGGGAGACCAAGAACCTGCTGAAGGAGCGGAACGAAGTACGGCCGAGGCCGCGCGGCGACTCCAGACACAGCAGGGACAGCACCAGTACCCCCAGCGGCAGCACCAGCGCCAGCAGCACCTCCAGCTCCAGTACCTCCAGCAGCACCAGTAGCACCCCCAGCAGGACCGCCTCCAGGACCGACAGCAGTAGCCTCAGCGCCAACACCCTCAGCAGCTCCAGCTCCAGTCGTACCCGCAGGCCCAGCAGCTCCAGTACTCCCAGTACGAGCACCTCCGGGACCCGCGGCACCAGCACCCTCAGCAGGCGAAGAACCTCCAGCTCCAGCAGCACGCCTCCAGCGCCGGGCAAACCACTCGCGCAGCTCCTGTGGAGAGAGTGGCTCCCGCCGAGACGAAGCACCCAGAGAACCTCCAGGCTCAGCACCGCCAGACGCCACACGAGCAGGCCCAGCTCCCTCAGGCTCCGCACCCCCAGGCTCAGCACCTCCAGGCGTAGCACCCCCAGGCGTAGCACTCCCAGGCTCAGCACCCCCAGGCTCAGCACCCCCAGTAGTAGCACCCCCAGGCTCAGCACCCTCAGGCTCAGCACCCCCAGTAGTAGCACCCACACGCTCAGCACCCCCAGAGTCAGCACCCCCAGGCTCAGCACCCTCAGCAGCACCAGAGTCACCAGTAACCTCGACAGGCTCGACTGCGTCTACCTGGGACACACCTGAAGGGGCAGGACCCTGAGGGGGGAGGGGGTCTACCGGGGGGGGACCTGGGACAAGGAAGAGCGGTGGCGGGGGGAGGGACGGAGTGCGGTAGGGGAAGAGGCGGTAGTAGGGGACCGACTCGTCAAACGTGACGTCCTGGGAGGACAGGACACGGCGAGAGGTGGGGTGGTAGAACTGCCACCCTGGCGCGTCAGGGGGGAAGCCAAGGAAGACGCAAGGAGCAGCACGAGGGGACAGCTTGTCCGCAGACAAGTCGCGGACAAACGCCCGAGATCCCCAGACACGGAACGCAGACGCATCGCCAACCTTCCCCGTCCACAGCAAAGCTGGGGAGGTCTCCGGCATGGAGACCCTGGGGTGAAGGTTGATCTGATGCGCCGCGTACCGAACCGCAAACGGCCATAGAAAATGGGGGGCAGCCGCATGCATCATGGACGTACGGGCGACGTCCATGACCATGCCAATGCGGCGCTCAGCAATCCCATTTTGCTGTGGAGAGTCCGGAAGCGTGAAGGTCTGGCGGATGCCTCGTGCACGACAGTAGGCTCGCAGAAGGCCAGAGGAGAACTCTCCACCTCTGTCAGAGTGCAGACGCTGAACAGGAAAGTCCGAGCCGAAGCTCTGCCTGAGCTGGAGACGAGCTGCGCGGATCCAGTCGATCAACACCTCAGTGACATCACCCTTGCTGCGCAAGGGGAAGACTGTGGTGTAACGCGAGTAGTCGTCAACCACCAGCAGGAAGTAGCGCTCGTGACCCTGTCCACAGACGCGGGCCGGGCCCCACACGTCCATGTGAAGCGTCTGCAGCGGGGCCTCTGTCGGAGGAAACTGGGAGGAGTGAGGGGCAGCCCGCTGCCGCCCCTCGACACAGGGGACGCAGGTAGGGCCAGGCCCCGGAGGAAGGGGAGGGAGGGACCGGGGAAGACCAGAGACAAGGACACGGGAGGCCATGCTTCGGAGACGAAGCAGGGAGGGGTAACCAAGGCGGTGGTGCCAGAGGAGAGTCTCGTGAGACAGGAGGCGACACGAACAGGGGGTAGACTCAGGACCAGACCTGGACGCTGCAGCAAACACCTGACCCGACGCAGCTACCTGACCAGACGCAGTGACTGGAGGAGACGCAGTGGTCAGGGTGTACAGGCTCGACCCCGGCCGACGGGTAAACGTGGCCAGGTGTCGGCCTGTCCGAGCGTCCGTGCAGTGGGTCACCCGCCGACTCGCAGGAGTGAACTGGTGAACCCCCGCATCCTGTAGGTCAGCACCACTGACCAAGTTCGTAGAGAACGAGGGAAGGTAAAGACCAGAGAGGGTGCCAGAGGGGGCCGCCGGACACGGGAGGACAGTGGAGAAGTGAGCAAGGACAGGACCCCCAGAGGGGTCTGCCAGAGAGACTGCAACTGGCCGGCTAAGCGGCGTGAGTGTGGTGCGGTCTCGAAAGAAGGAGCGAGAAGCCCCCGAGTCAAGGGTGAAGGTGTGGGAGGCCGAAGCCGACGCAGAACCTGAGAGAGCAGACTCACCAGCACCTGAGGGAGCAGACGCACCTAGAGCAGCAGCCTCGCTAGCACCTAGAGCAGCAGCCTCACCAGTACCTAGAGCAGCAGTCTCAATGCCCGGGTCGGGCGGAAAACACCGGTAACAGTCACCCTCATCACTAATAGTCACAGTATACATGGCAGCAAGAATAGCATCAAAGTCAAGGTCAAAGACAGCCACACCCGCCCTAGACAGCTCACCCCAGCGGGGGATCTCAGTGGCCTCAGGGAACTGGTGACGCCAAGCGTCCGTCAGGCGGCCAAAGCAGCGCTGGGTGGAGTGCGCACCCCCGCACTGCTCACCCGCGCGGTCGCCGGTGCGGAGGACGTAGGTGCACGGACCAGTACCCCCACCCCTCTGGCGTGCAGTGTACCACTCACGGAGCTGCTGAGGGGAGGGGATGTCACAAGTGCGCTGCTGGTGCTGCTGCTGCTGTTGGCGCTGACCACCACCGGAGCCGACCCTCTGCGCAGCGCCACCCCGACCAGCTCCACCTCCTCCGCCGCCTCCTCCTCCACCGTCGCCACCTCCGCTCCCTCCGCCACTGCCGCTGCCGCCTCCGCCTCCACTGCCGCCACCGACACCTCCACCCCCGCCACCACCCCCACCGCCACCCCCACCTCCTCCACCGCCTCCACTGCCGCCTCCACCGCCCCCGCTAGCTCCTCCAGCGCCCCTGCCCCCCTTGCCCTTGCCAGGGCGGCGTCTCCCGCTAGGGGTAGACGCCGCACCGACCGACTCAAGCCCAACGAGGTCGGCCGCAGCAGCAGAGGCAACAGAGGGCAAAAGGGGGGAGGGGGAACACCCCTCAAAGATGGGGGTGCAAGGGTCACCACGAGAGGCTCCTACAGCTACTATGCTCTTCTCTGCTGCTAGGAGGGACTTCTCGAGGAGGTCAACGGTGAGAGTGGTGGGGCAAACTGAGAGGAAGTGGTCCCTGACTACGCGAAGGGAGTCAGGGAGCCGGGTGACTATGTAGTAGAGGGTGATGTACATGGGGGGGGGGTTCTTGGCGCAGAACTCAGCAGGAAGCGCAGCGCGGTAGCGAGTGTCACTAGTGCGTAGGTGCGTAATGAGGTCAGCGACTGTGGGAAAGGCAGCAAGGTCAGGGAAGAGGTACGGTAGCATGAGGCGACTCAGTGCAGCAGTGGCAGGGGAGGAGTAGCGTGCAACTACAGCGTCGTACAAGGTCTGAGCACTCTTGTACTGGCTAAAGTGCGCACGCTCAGAGGTAGGCAGGTGGCGACGCACAGCAAGACGTGCAGCAGCATCGCGCGTGGCCCACTGGGAGCGAACAGTTGCGTCAGCATCAGTGGCGGGGGCAGGAGAGGCACCAGAAGTGAGGTCAAAGAGGGAGAGGCCGTCTGCCCTATCGCACTGTAAGAAAAGCTGCAGGTCATCTATCCAGACGTCAAAGTCAATGGCCCGACCCTCAGCGTCAAAAGCGAGGACACTAGGGGTAGCCATGACAGCAGTAGACTAGCAGCGCAAACAGTGGGGTGAGGGCAGTGCTGTGAGAGAGGCGCTGCTCTTACCGGACAGGGCGGCTCGGGCGGCTCGGCTGCAGGGCGGCTCGGCGACTCGGCTGCTGGGCGGCTCGGCTGCTGGGCGGCTCGGCGGCTGGGCGGCTCAGCGGCTCGGCTGCTGGGCGGCTCGGCGGCTCTGCTGCTGGGCGGCTCGGCTGCTGGGCGGCTCGGCGGCTCGGCTGCTGGGCGGCTCGGTGGCTCAGCTGCTGGGCGGCTAGGCTGCTGGGCGGCTCGGCGGGGCCGCTGAGAGGGCGGCGTCCGGGGCCGCTGGGAGGAGGCGGCGGAGCCGCTGAGAGGAGGCGGCGTGGCCGGAAAGGTAGGTGGCGGGGCCGCGTCAGGGGCCGCGACAGGGGCCGCGTCAGGGGCCGCGTCAGGGGCCGCGGCAGGGGCCGCGTCAGGGGCCGCGGCAGGGCCGCGTCAGGGCGCCGCGTCAGGGGCCGCGTCAGGGCGCCGCCAGGGGCCGCGGCAGGGGCCGCGTCAGGGCCGCGTCAGGGCCGCGGCAGAGCCGCGTCAGGGCCGCGTCAGGGGCCGCTTCAGGGCCGCGGCAGGGGCCGCAGCAGGCCGCGTCAGGGCCGCGTCAGGGGCCGCGGCAGGGCCGCGTCAGGGCCGCGGCAGGGGCCGCGTCAGGGCGCCGCGTCAGGGGCCGCGTCAGGGCGCCGCCAGGGGCCGCGGCAGGGCCGCGTCAGGGCCGCGTCAGGGCCGCGGCAGAGCCGTGTCAGGGCCGCGTCAGGGGCCGCTTCAGGGCCGCGGCAGGGGCCGCGGCAGGCCGCGTCAGGGCCGCGTCAGAGGCCACGGCAGGGCCGCGTCAGGGCGCCGCCAGGGGCCGCATCAGGCCGCGTCAGGGCCGCGTCAGGGCGCCACCAGGGGGCGCGTCAGGGGCCGCGATAGGGCGCCGGCAGGGGCCTCGTCAGGGCGCCGCCAGGGGCCGCATAGGGGGCGCGTGGGAGGCGGCGTAGGGGCCGCGTAGGGGCAGCGTAGGGGCCGCTAAAAAAAAAAAAAATTAGGGCAGGGCGCAATGTGCGCGGGCAGCTAAAAAAAAATTCTTATGGTGGGCCCTTAGGAAGGAACGGTCCCATGTAGGAACCCGCTCTATACCATGTGAATCAAGAAAACAGGAATGAAATGACTAAGTGAAAGTTGGGTACAAAAGGCAAACCCTAGGCAACTGTACCCCATATGTGCTACCCCACTATAGCCTACAGTAGCTATGTCATATAACTCTGACAGACTTTGCAGCTAGGAGTCGTCTCGACTACGTCGCGAGTCTTGTTACTAATTCTGAGTCTGTCTGTCCTCCGTCCGTCGGGGGTGAGCCTGCCCTTGGCTGTGAAGTCCTTGAGGACAGACAATTTGAGCTTGAGTGTCTTGCGGCCGCTTTACCTCATTTCGCATCCATGCTGCTTTGCCCTGAGGGAGACCCGGATGCACCTGACATCCCTACCCTGCGCTCTTACGCTGAGGCAATCGCGGGTGAGTACTCCTCTCAGTAGCAGACAGCCATGGACGCAGAGATGGCTTCCTGGAAGTCCACAGGCACCTACGTCGACGAGGTTCCTCCTCCTGGGGCGAACATAGTCGATGGCATGTGGATTTTCATAGTGAAGCGGCCGCCGGGTTCTCCGCCTGCCTTCAAGGCGCGTTACGTTGCTCGAGGCTTCAGTCAGCGACAGGAGGTCGACTTCTTCCAGACCTTCTCCCCCACCCCGAAGATGACTACTCTTTGGGTGTTGCTGCACGTTGCAGCACAGCGTGACTATGAGCTGCACTCCCTCGACTTCTCCACAACTTTCTTGCAGGGCAGCCTTCACGAGGAGATATGGCTGCGCCGCCTACCTGGCTTCACTGGGTCGTTTCTTGCGGGTACCCAGTGGAGCCTCCGGCGGCCAGTCTACGGTCTCCGCCAGGCGCCCCGCGAGTGGCACGACACACTGAGGACTACACTTGCGGCTCTTGGGTTTGCTCCTTCCTCTGCTGACCCGTCGCTGTTTCTACGCACCGACACTTCTCTGCCGCCGTTCTACGTTCTCGTGTACGTCGCCGACTTAGTTTTTGCTACTGTTGACACTGAGGCGCTGGCCCTAGTGAAGGCGGAGCTGTAGGAGAGACACACCTGCACTGACCTGGGTGAGCTGCGGAGCTATCTTGGCTTGCAGATCACCCGGGACAGAGCACGGCACACGATCACCCTGACTCAGTCACACATGGTGCACCAGGTCCTTCAGCGCTTCGGCTTCCAGTACTCCTCGCCACAGCCCACTCCTCTGCCTACAGGCCACTCGCTCTCAGCTCCACCTTCGGACGAGTCCGTAGAGCCGAGTGGTTCGTATCCAGAGCTTGTGGGTTGCCTCATGTACCTGATGACGTGCACACGACCTGACCTCGCGTACCCTCTCAGCCTCCTGGCTCGCTACGTGGCTCCCGGTAGACACCGAAAGGTGCACTGGGATGCTGCAAAGAGGGTACTGCGTTACTTGTGCAGTACATCGGGCATGGGGCTCGTGCTTGGAGGACGAGGTTCAGTGGTACTCACAGGACACTCCGACGCTTCTTGGGCCGACGACCAGGCGACTCAGCTTTCGTCACATGGTTACACCTTTAGTCTTGGCTCTGGTTCTGTCTCGTGGAGGTCCAGTTCTATGCTTTGTTCCAGCTGTGAGGCCGAGATCTTCGCTGGGGCTATGGCTGCACAGGAGCTACGCTGGCTGACCTACCTGCTGACCGACTTGGGGGAGTGGCCTCGTTCTCCTCCAGTCCTGTACGTTGACAACAAGGCCATGCTTGCCTTGTGTCACGAGCAGAGACTGGAGCACAGAACGAAACACATTGCTCTTCGTTACTTTCTTGCTCGAGAGCTGCAGCAGCGTGGTCAGCTTCGCCTTTCCTACGTGGCCTCTCGGGCCAACACTGCTGATGTCTTCACCAAGGCCCTCGGGTCTGGTGATCATCAGCGTTTTTTCACTGCTCTTGGACTTCTGCCCACTCTGCCTCACCTGCTTGTCTCTTAATCTTGCACTTGTTGTACACTAATATCTATATTTATACATGCATGTTTTCTCTTGCTAGGTTGTGATCAGTGTACTGCCTTGCTATTATAACTCTGCATGTGAACTGGCCTTGTGGCCGCTTGCTTGTGCTCAGAATGCGTGGTGATCTTGAGTTCCACCCCGGGCTTTGCATTGCTTTGTTCTCTTGCCTGACTGGTCTTGTGACCGTTTGTTGTGTTGGCTATCCCTCACTTTGCCTAGGGGGTTGTGTCAAAACATATTTATATGTTCTTAGTTCTGCTAGGCTACAGTGAGGTGCTCAGTATAGAGTACAACCCCAGTTAGGGTTTACTACTTGTATCTCACTCTTGCATAGTTCATCCATTCCTGCCTAGTGATTCTGACACCTCCTTCACCTTCTTCTCTAACATTCTCTCCCTCTCCTTTGTCTGCTCCTCCTTTTCAGAGTTTACAGCTCGTTCTCTGTTCCCTAAAGTTCCAATCTGCATATGACACGACGAGCAATAACATATTTGCAACCGAGAGAGAGGAGGGACGGCGGCATGGACGGCACAAGGCCTGGCGATGGGGGGTCTGGGGCTGGGAGGTGCAAGGGCACATGCAATGGCAAAGGAAGAATCAAAGAAGACATTTCAAATACATGTTACAGTGATGAAGGCTCTAATCTCAAAGAGTGAGGCAAAGGCGATGAAAGATGTTCCGCAAAACCAAGAAAAGACGATACACGATATTCACAAAAACAAAAAGGTTGCGAAGGCGGAAGTAAACGAGCTCAGGTGAGCATGTGTAGTGTGTTTTGAAGGGGTATGATTGGGTTTTCTGTCCCAGTCACACCCCTCCAAAACACACTACTCATGCTTACCTGTGCTTGTTCTGCCCTTGCAGCCTCGAAACTTTTGCGAATATCAAGGATCCTTTTTTCCTGGTTTCGCGCAATATCTTTTGTTGCATTTGCCTCGCTCTCCTTGAGGTTTTGAACCTTCATCATCTTCTGCAGCAAAAACATGACAAAGGCGCACAATGATGGTGGATGGAACATTTTCATTATCTGACAAAACCAATCAATGAAGTTATCTCACATCAGCTCAGAGCCACCAACCATTCACCATGCTCACCATCCTCTCAAATACACTCATTACCCTCCCCTACACCTCCTCCTTTCCATGTCCTAACCTCCTTTCAACTCACCCACCGCCCTCACTCTGTTGATCACAATTCAGCTGCCGCTCTATTTGCCACAAGCACATGTACGGACCGTACCTCTGATTCTTGGACATCATGCAACGCGCTCCTCGGGATGCCTCTGGGGGTGAAGCTGCAGCTGAAATGGTCCACACAACATTTAAAACGAACGGGACGGAGAGATAAGTAGTTAAGAACTGAATTTGAGTTACATTGAATTTGGATAGCAGCGGAGAGAGGGAGGGAAACAGAGGAGAAAGAGAGGCAATTTCAGGAAAGGGAGAGACAAATCGAGGAGAGTCGGGCAAGAAAGAGGATAGCAGAGGAGAGGGAGAGAGAAACAGAGGAAAAAGACAGGCGATTTCTCCTCTGTTTCCCTCTCCCTCTCCTCTGCTATCCTCTCTCATACCTACCTCTTCCTCTCTTCGATCTGTCTCTCCCTCTCCTGAAATAGCCTATCCTTCTCCTTTGTACCTTTCTCTCTCTCCTCTACTCAGCTCTCCTCCCCTTTCAATCCCAACCCCTCCTCTACTTGTAGCTCCTCTTCCTACACAAGCCAACAAAACACGGACAATGAACAAGTAAAAATATATATAAAAAAATCAATCAAAGGCATACTTGTAGGTCCTCTTACATAACTTCTATACTGGCACGTACTGTGGTGTTAGCACCTGATGTGTACTCACATCTCGTTTTTGTCCGACGGTCATCGATACATCGCTGGCACTCAATTTGAACCCTGCCGTCTTCTGAATCTTCGTCTGCAACGACACGGAAAGAACATGACAACTTAGCTAAGAGGTGGTATTTCCATAAAATAACTAACCAATCAAATGAAGTTATCTCACCTCAACTCAAAGCCACCAACATTCATCACGCTCACAATCTTCTCAAACACACTCGCTACCCTCCCCTGCACCTCCTCCCTTCCATGTACCTTCCTCACCTCACCCACCGCCCTCACTCTTTTGATCTCAATCCAGCTGCCGCTCTACCTGCCACAAGCAAATGCACGGACCGTACCTCTCATTGTTTGACATCATGCGACGCACTCTCTGGGGTGCCTCCGGGGGTGGAGCTGCAGTTGAAATGGTCCACGCAACAATTAAAACCAACGGGACAGAGAGATAAGTGGTTGAGAACTGAATTTCAGTCACACTCTTTTGTAGCTTTTGTATTTAACTTACCTCGGAATCATGATCGGGGATTGTCTCAGAAACCAGGAAAGGGACGCGATGGTGATTGAGGCTGCAGGGATGGCAATCGGATCGGAACGGCGGCCCTTCGCCTTGGAAGAGAACGATGACAGACCGAGCTGCTCCTTCCGGCTTTGAGGAGATTCCGAGCTTGCGGGACAGTATCTAGGAGCAGAAGAGAAGGAGATGCTCCCATACTTGATCCGTATTACAACGCAAATTGATCAGTCTACACTAGAAATCCGTCTGAAATTTCCGTCTTCACGATGGAATGACATAAGTCCTATTAGGAAACCGATCGCCATTACATCCTCGTCATCAGGTCCCCATTAAAACCTGGCGACACGTAGCCAGGTGTGAACGCAGAGAAAAAGAGGAGGAGGTGCGCCGTGAGAAGTTGTGTGTAACTTACACGCCACACCTCTTATACCGTATGACCATGCACACAATCCGCCTCGGGACAAACTAAGCCAGCTGACAGCGACGCGGTAGTAGTTCCAGTGACGAGCCGCCTCGTGACAGACAAAGCCAGCTGAAGTGACGCGGTTCTAATTCAGTGACGAGCCGCTTCAAGGCTGATGAAGCCAGCTGAAGTGACGCCGTTGAGATTCCCGTGACGAGCCGCCCTGCGCTGATGCAGCCAACTGAAAGTGATGCGGCAGTGATTCAGTGATTCAGCTGAAGGACGGTTGAGATGCAACTGTCACAGCAACACCGGTTGAGTGAGATGCAACTGTCACAGCAACACCGGTTGAGATGCAATTGTCACAGCAACACTGGTTGTGATTCAGCTGCCACAACAACACTGTAATGAATATAGCGATTCATTACTGAGTCTGCTCCTAGGGCGTACAGCCCCGAGCACTTCGCGCCAGTTTTCGGTTCGGCCTACACTTCGACCCGAACAACTGCCGAGTCGCCCCGCACCAATCGCGACACATCCAACCCTCGCACGTCCCGAGGTCCTCGCCTAGCACGGTTTCGACCCTATAAATGCTCGTTCTTTTATTCTATTCGTCATTCTGTACTTCACATCCTTTTTATAAAGTCTTCCGCGCACTTTGTTTAGTACAAATCATAACACTTGGTATCAGAGCTACTTTCCTAGCTCACCCCGCTTTTTAGAGTGTAATACCCCTCGGGGGGGGGGGGGGGGGGGGGGGGGGGGGGGGGGGGGGGGGGGGGGGGGGGGGGGGGACAGGGAAGGATGCCGTGGGGTCCAGGAGTTGCGCACTAGCCGGCCAGGAGAACGGGTAGTTGCTCCTAGCGGCCACGAAATTTGAGGCGCTCCTGCGGCACCGATGGATCCTTGCCCTCGACGGTCGAGATTGACCGTGGCCTCCCTCCCCCCGGGTGGCGGACAGCTATGGCTGTCGTCGCATTAAATGCGTGAGTTAACAGTGTTATTTTTCGTCAATTTCGAAGTTAATGCTGTGTAGCGGTTGACGTCGACAGGATCGTCGCCACTGCACGACCGAAATTGTCGGAAGCGTCTGTGGTGCAAGTTGGCGTTGGCATGTGGTCGTCGACTGCGCACGAGATTTTCGGAGCGACTGCATGCAGCAAGTGGCGTTGGGGCGTCTTCGTCACGTTGCGCATGAGTCCGATGGACGTCTTCGGCAAGTGACGTGCGTCATCACTGTGCGCGAAGATTTTGGATAGCAACACGTGGAAACGACTGCTGGTCGAGCAAGCCAGGCGCCCGCGGGCCTTCCGCCCGTCCGTTCTGCTCCCGCGGGCCTTCCGCCCGTCCGTTCCGCTCCCGCGGGCTTCCGCCCGTCCGTTCCGCTCCCGCGGGGCTTCCGCCCGTCCGTTCCGCTCCCGCGGGCCTTCCGCCCGTCCGTTCCGCTCCCGCGGGGCTTCCGCCCGTCCGTTCCGCTCCCGCGGGCCTTCCGCCCGTCCGTTCCGCTCCCGCGGGCCTTCCGCCCGTCCGTTCCGCTCCCGCGGGCTTCCGCCCGTCCGTTCCGCTCCCGCGGGCCTTCCGCCCGTCCGTTCCGCTCCCGCGGGCCTTCCGCCCGTCCGTTCCGCTCCCGCGGGCCTTCCGCCCGTCCGTTCCGCTCCCGCGGGCCTTCCGCCCGTCCGTTCCGCTCCCGCGGGCCTTCCGCCCGTCCGTTCCGCTCCCGCGGGCCTTCCGCCCGTCCGTTCCGCTCCCGCGGGCCTTCCGCCCGTCCGTTCCGCTCCCGCGGGCCTTCCGCCCGTCCGTTCCGCTCCCGCGGGCCTTCCGCCCGTCCGTTCCGCTCCCGCGGGCCTTCCGCCCGTCCGTTCCGCTCCCGCGGGCCTTCCGCCCGTCCGTTCCGCTCCCGCGGGCGTTTCGCATCTTCACCACGCTTCTGCCGCCCCCCCCCCTTCCTCCCCCTTCCCCCTTGCTTCCTCCTCCTTCGGGCCATCCAGCCCTCCTCCCCCTTCCCCCTCGCCTCCTCCTCCTAAGGGCCATTCAGCCCTCCTCCCCCCCCCCCCCCCCTTCCCCCTCTCCTCCTCCTCTCCCTCTCCCCCCCCCCTCTGCAGCAGCAGCAGCCGAACCAGCAGCAGCAGCAGCGGCAGCATCAGCCGCAGCAGCAGCAGCAGCAGCTGCAACCTCCCTTCCCCCTCCCCCTCCCCCTCCTCCTCTCCCTCTCCCCCCCCCTCAGCAGCAGCAGCAGCCGAACCAGCAGCAGCAGCAGCAGCGGCAGCATCAGCCGCAGCAGCAGCAGCAGCAGCAGCAGCTGCACCCTCCCTCCCCCCCTCTCCCTCCTCCTCTTCCTCTCCCCCCCCCTCAGCAGCAGCAGCAGCAGCGGCAGCAGCAGCTGCACCCTCCCTTCCCCCTCCCCCTCCTCCTCTCCCTCCCACCCCCCCCCCCCCCCCCCCCCCTCCCCTGCGGCAGCAGCAGCTGCACCCTCCCTTCCCCCTCTCCCTCCTCCTCTCCCTTTCCCCCCCCTCCTCAGCAGCAGCAGCAGCCGAACCAGCAGCAGCAGCAGCAGCAAGCGGTGGAGTGCAGCAGCAGCAGCAGCAGGAGCAGGAGCAGCACGAGGAGTGCAGCGGCAGCAGCAGCAGCAGCAGCAGCAGCAGCAGCAGCAGCAGCAGCAGCAAGTGCGCAGCGGCAGCGGCAGAAGGAGTGCAGTGGCAGCAGCAGCTACAGCGGGAGGAGTGCAGCGGCAGTAGCAGCATCAGTAGCAGGAGGAGGAGTGCAGCAGCAGTAGCAGCAGCAACCCCCCCTTGGCCGCCGCGGGTCCACCCGCCGTCGCCTTACCCTTGACCGCCGCGGGTCCACCCGCCGTCGTCTCACTCTTGGCCGCCGCGGGTCCACCCGCCGTCGCCTCTCATGGCTGCCAACCCCCCTGCCCCTCTTCCCCCTCCCATCGACGCCTCTTCAGTCGACAAGCTGCAGCTTGCTGCAGATCGTTCGGCCATCAATTGGCACTCATTCGCCGGCAGCATTCGCCGCGTCCTCCAGGATGCTTTCGTCGGACCCTACTGTGTCCTTGACGTCCTCCTTCGCCGTGCGCACGCCCTCCAGCCGACATTACCCAATCACCCTGGTGAACTCCCTCCTCTCCCCGACCCTCCTGGCTCTCCTCCTTCCGAACCTGAGCTGGTCAGGGCCTCCATCTCTGACCTTCAAGCTGCCGCCGACACCACCTTCCTCCACAACCGCCGCGAGTACCTCGTTCGCAAGGCCGCTCATGAGGTTGCTGTGCACAACTTCGAGTTCGCAACGGCAGAGCGTGCCACTCGCCAGGCTTTGCTTGACACCTACAACACGGCCATGGCACTCCACATCCCCACCAGCCTCGCCTGGGCCGCTGCCGACAACCGCGCTTGCACCATCCTCCTTGGTGCACTCCCCGACGCACTCATGCGTCGTTTTCAAGCCCGTGAAATGCGAGCCTCCCTAATCTGGGCTGAGCTCCAGTCAATGTTTGAGCGTCGCGACATCAGCTCTGTCGGCGTTCTCCTCCAGGAGTACTTCTCAATTACCCTTGCTACCTGTGACGGCGCAGTCGACTACGTCGGGCGCATGCAGGAAGTTGCTGATCGCCTTGCGGCCCGTCAGTGCGTCCTCCCTGAGCCGCTGCAGATCCACCGCCTGCTCTTCAACCTCACACCGGACTATGAGTCCCGTCTGCACGCCTTCACTGAGGCACACCCCCTTGCTGGCCTCGACCCGGTGGTCCAGTGGATCATTGATACGGAGGTCAAGCTCCGCACTCCCATTGTCAACCTCACCACCCCTCAGTCCTCCTCCTCCCCCTTTCTCAATGCCACACAGCCGCGCAACCCAGGTGGTCGCAGCGGCGGAGGAGGTGGTCGTGGAGGGGGCGGCGGTGGTGGTGGTGGTCGGGGCGGTGGTGGTGGCCGTGGTGGCCGTGGTGGAGGTGGTGGTGGTGGTGCTGGCAGTACCGCTCCTGGAGGTCCCCCTGGTGCCGGTGGTGCTGTCGTTCGTGGTGGTCGCCCGGGGACTCTCCCCCCCTGCACCTACGTTTGCCGTCATGGTCCCAAAGTCGGCACGCCCTGTGGTCAGACCAACCACCCTCCCACCACTTGCTTCAAGGCGCTCGATGACGCCTGGTTTGACCGCGGCAACACTGGCACCCCCCCTCGCTGGGGCACTGTCACCCCTCGCCCCACCCTGGTGGACGTTCAAACTCTTCCCTCCTTCCTCCCTGCTCACCTCCGCCTACTCACCCCCTCCCCCCCTTCCCAGCTGCAGCACTTCCAGCAGCACCAGCAGCAGCAGCCGCCGCAGTTCCTCCAGCCGCAACAGCAACCTCCGCAGCAGTACTTCCAGCAGCAGCAGCAGCAGCAGCAGCAGCAGCAGCAGCAGCAGCAGCAGCAGCAGCAGCAGCAGCAGCAGTTCCTGCAGCCGCAGTGGCAGCAGCAGCCGATGACCTTCGGCACAGCGGCCATGGCCGCCCATGCTTCCCTTGCTCCCCCCTCTGGGGTTCCCTCCCCTCTGCCCCCCCCAGTGTCTCTGACACTCAGGGCAGTTTCCTCGGTCATATTGATGTTGCACCTTCCGTCGCTTCCGTGTATCCCTCTGCTATCAATGAGACGTCTTTCCAGTACCCCGTGCCACCTCCCCCTCCTTCCTCCTCCACTCTGGACTTTGTCCTTGACAGTGGGGCCACCGAAACTGCACTCAAAGACGCTGGCACCCTCACCCCCCTTCCACTTCCCACCGTTCATGGTGCTGACTCCAGCTTTTCCATCCCCTGCACTCATCTTTCCACCCTCCCTTGCACCGCTTTCCCATCTGGTCAAGTCACAGGTCTCCACATCCCTACCCTTCGCAACAACCTCCTCTCCCACCGTGAGCTCCAAGGTGTTGTATTACCGCCATATACCCTAGTTTTGCTACATACTGTGATCTCTACCACACAGCCTCCGGTCGCTTCCTCCTTCGCATTCCCCTTTGCCCTCGCACTCGCCTTTACACGCTCCGCACGCCTCGTCCATCTTTCTGTCACGTCACCACTCGTGCTGGTACTTCCACCGGTCCCCCTCCCCCTCTCCCTCCCCCTCCCCCTCCCCCTCAGGTATCCTCCTCCCCCATCTCCTCTCCCACCCCATCCCCCTCCTCCTCTACTGCCCTCTCCCACCCAGCAGTTCTTTTGCATCACAGACTCGGCCATCCCAACTTCGCCGCACTCCGCACCAGAGTCACCTCTTGCCTCCTTAACAGCCTTCCTCCCACATTACCTCCCCTCCCCTCCTCCTCTGCTCCCCCATGCCCATCATGCATCCAGGGCAAGCTCAAACAGTCTCCCCATCACAGCCATGCCACCTTCGCCGCCGCCCCCATTGACCTTGTTCACATGGATCTTTGGGGCCCCTACCCCATCCGCTCCCGTCAGGGGCATCGGTACATGCTCGTCCTCGTTGACGACCACAGCCGGTACTCCACCACCTTCTTTCTTCACACGAAAGACCAAGTGCCGGTGGTGGTCATCAACTGGGCCGAGCTGTGCCGCACTCACTTCAAACGCCCCATTGGCCGCCTTCACTCTGACGGTGGGGGGGAGTTCATCAATAACACTCTCGCCACATACTGCAAAACCTACGGCATCCAACAGACCTCCACTCTTCCCCACTCCCCTCAGCAGAACGGCATTGCTGAGAGTCGCATTCGTGAGATCACCAAGATAGCTCGCTGTCTCATTGCTCATGCCTCCACCCCTCCTTCTCTCTGGAGCTATGCCCTTCTCCATGCCGCCCTCCTCCTCAATCTCCGCTCCCACCCTCAGCTCCCCTCTTCCTCCCCCACAGAACTCTGGTCAAAGGCCAAGCCTGACGCTGCCAGCCTTCGTGTGTGGGGCTGCAAGGCGTTCGTCCTCATTCCACCGGCCGATCGCTCCCGTGCTGCTGGCAAGCTCGCCCCTCGTGCCCTGGAGTGCGTCTACCTCGGGCACAATCGCGATTCCCCAGGCTACCTGTTCCTCCACCCTCCCACCAACCGCCTCATCCGCAGCGTTGACGTCGTCTTTGACGAGTCCATCCCCTACTACTCCACTCCTCCTCCTGGCCCTCTTCCTCCTCCCACTCGCCCCCTCGCTTGGACCGACACCGTCCTCCCCCCTCTTCTCCCTCCCGCGCCTCTCCTCCCACCTGTCGCCGCCCCGCTCCCGCCTTCCTCCTCTGCTGAGGTCTACGACCCTGCCGCCCCGCCTCCCCGGCACACTCAGCTGCACCCCCTCCCCCCTCTCCCTCCTCCTCTCATTCTCCCCCTTTGCAGCAGCAGGAGGGGCAGCAGCGGCAGCCGCAGCCGGGGCCGCAGCAGCAGCAGCAGCAGCAGCAGGGGCAGCAGCAGCAGCAGGGGCAGCAGCAGCAGCAGCAGCTGCAGGGGCAGCAGCAGCAGCAGCAGCAGCAGCAGCAGCAGCAGCAGCAGCAGCAGCAGCAGCAGCAGCAGCAGGGGTCGCGGCAACAGCAGCAGCAACAGCAGCAGCACCAGCAGCAGCAGCAGCAGCAGCAGCAGCAGCGGCGCCGTGCCACTTCCCGCTCCTCCCCCTTCCTCCTCCCTCACATGCACACCCGCTCTGTGGACAAAATCCTTGGAGCTCCTACTGCCTCCATTCAACTCCTTGAGGACTCCCATGAGGAGTTCCTCAACATCCGGGAGCATACTCCGTTCCTTGCCTCCCTCTACCTTGACTTCCTGGGCTTTCCCGTCCTTGGCGCCACCACTACCCCACCATCTTCACTCCCTCCACCTTCCAGGAAGCCATCACCTGCCCTGACGCGGATAAATGGATAGCGGCAATCTTCCTGGAGTGTGAGGCATTCATTCGCAACGACTCCTACGGGTGAAGCAGCTGCCGGGTGAGGAGCCGGTCTACAAGGCACGCTACTGCGCCAAGGGCTTCACGCAGACTTGGGCCGAAGATTACTGGTTCACCTACGCCCCCACCGCCAAACCACCCACCCTTCGCGCAGCCCTCGATGTTGGTGCGCGTGACAACATGGAAATCTGTTCCATGGACGTCTCCAACGCGTTCCTGCAGGGTGACCTGCACGAGCGCATTTTCCTTCGGCGGCCCCCTGGGTTCCACGCGGCCTTTCCTGAGAACACTGTGTGGCAGCTGCGTCGCCCTGTCTACGGTTTGAAGCAGGCGCCTAGGGAGTGGCATGCGAAGCTGTCTGCCACCTTGGGGTCCCTCGGCTTCTCTGCTTCGCACTCTGACGCCAACCTCTTCATTCGCTCCTCCCCTCACCGCTTCTTCATTCTGGTGTATGTGGATGACATGATCCTGCTTTCTGACTCCAAGGATAACATGGCGCAGATGAAGCTGTCACTGCAACAGCGTCTCAAATGCAAGGACCTGGGCGATCTCACACACTACCTCGGCATGACCATCACGCGCAACCGCCCTGCTCGCACCATCACTCTCTCCCAATCCCATTACATCGGCCAGGTCTTAGAGAAGTTTGAGATGGCGCAGGCCAAGCCCGTGTCCACCCCCCTCCCGTTCGGTCACCAGCTCGCCCCTCCCACTTCTCCCTCCTCCTCCCCTCACCCCTATGCCGAGCTCGTTGGGTCGCTGATGTACACGATGATGTGCACCCGCCCCGACCTAGCCTACCCCATCAGCGTGCTCGCACGCTTCGTTGGCACCGGTCGTCACACTGAGGAGCATTGGAAAGCTGCCAAGCGGGTCCTCCGCTACCTTCGCGGAACCAAGGACCATGTCCTCACCCTTGGCGGCCCCTCCCCTCCTCTCCTCTCGGGCTTTAGTGATTCCTCCTGGGCTGACTGCCAGCCGGACCGCCGCTCCTCCCAGGGCTACGGTTTCACCCTTGGCAGTGGCCTCATCAGCTGGCGCTCCACTCGCTCCTCTGCCATTTCTCTCTCCACCTGCTAGGCTGAGCTCTACGCTGGCACCATGGCCGCCCAGGAGTCTCGCTGGCTCTGCTTTCTTCTTGCAGAACTTGGCGCCCCACAGCCCTGCCCCACTCTCTGGTGTGACAATGCCAGCACCATCCACCTCACCCAAGACCCCGTCTATCACGCCCGCTCCAAGCACATCGAGCTCCGCTACTTCTTCATCCGCGAGCTCGTCCAGCAAGGCCTCCTTGCTGTGAGGAAGATTGCGGCGGAGGCCAACTTCGCCGACATCTTCACCAAGGCCCTCCTTCGCCCTGCGCACTCTACTCTCCTCCGTCTCATTGGCCTTGCTCGCCCGGGTGTCCCTTGATTCAGGGGTTGTTCTCTTCTTGTGTTCGCATGCTAAGGGGTTGTGTTAGAATTATATGTTCTAGCATGCTAACACTTGTGACTGTACACCAATTGTGGTGTACAGTTGGGTTGGGACTACACCCAACTTTCGGTGTAGTCTTGCATTGGGGTGCCAATCCACCCAATTGTGGTGGAGCCCCCAAATGCAACCCACTTGGCCTAAGGTTGCCTCACTTCCCAAAAGTGAGGCCAACCCAACCCAAGTGGGCCTGAGGTTGCCTCACTTCCCACAAAGTGTGGGCAACCCAACCCACTTGGCCTAAGGTTGCCTCACTTCCCAAAGTGAGGCCAACCCAACCCATGGCCAACCCAACCTTTCCCATCCAAGCTTCTCATCCAACATATGTATGTTTTTTTTCTCCTCTAATGAATTCAATGGTTTATGTTCAACTCTACTTTCACACATATATTTCACCACCAACAACATCTCCGGCCACCTCTAGCCTGCGCTTCTAGGCCGGTAGTTCCCTCATTATGGCGGCCACTCGCTTACTGCGCTTTGATGCTGAGGGTAGAGCCCTAGAGTTCCCCTCCTGGCTCATCCGTGCCGAGCGGTTCCTCAAGAGTCAGCGCCCGGACAATGATACACTCTGGGCGCACGCCTCCGGTGACCTGCCTGAGCCTCCCCCCGCTGCTGCCCTGGGTGCTGAGCCTGATGAGGCGGCACAGGCGCGATTCGATAAGGCCCATACCGCTCGTTCAGTGTGGCAGTCGCGTAACGCTGCGGCTTGCATCGCCCTCGCCAGCCTTCTCCCCGAGACCGAGGAGGCTCACTTCTCTCAGGTTCGATTTGCCAAGGACCTGCTCACTGCAATTAAGACACGTTATTCCACTCCCACCTCCGCCTCTCTTGGTCGCCTCCTTCTGCCGTTTCTCTTTCCCGACTTAGCTGCGTTTGACCGCACTGCTGACCTTATTACCCACCTGCGCTCCCTAGACGTCAGCTACTGTGCTGCTTGTACTGAGGCTGAGCTTGCACTGCTCCCCCCGCCCATGGCAATCACTATTCACTTCATCGCCACTAGCCTCCCTGGCCGCCTTGCTCCCGTCCGTGACGCTCTTCTTCAGAAGCACCCTAGTGCGCTCACTATCGATGTCTTTGAGACAACTCTCCTGGACATCGAGAACAACATCCGATTTGTTGCCTCCGCCTCCGGCGCCGTAGTTCCCCCACTCTTTCAGGGGTGCACTGTCCCACAGCTTCCCACTTTCACTGCTTCTCTTGCCTCTACTGCGTCTCCTGCTACTAACGAGACTACAGCCGTGTCCACTGCGGGTGGGCGGTCCAGGGGTAGGGGAGGTAAAAGAGGGGGGAAGGGTGGTGGCGTCCCGTGCCCTGTGGTCCCCTCTGGTGTCCTGCGCGGTCTCCACATCCCCTCGTTCACTCGGAACTTGGACAGAGGGATCACTGTTACTTTTGTGGGGGGTGGGAGGACTACGGTCTGTACGGACGCTGTCACCGGTGCTGTTCTAGCCACATTCACCAGGGAGCCCCTCTCAGGTCTCTACGTCCTCCACACCGAGAACTCCCGGGTAGCTACGTCGACTCAGGTCGCTGAGTCCCCTCAGGTCGCTGTGTCCGGTCAGGTTGCTGTGCCTAGTCAGGTTGCTGCGTCTGGTCAGGTTCCTGCGTCTTGCTCCTGTCGGTCCCTCACCCACCCGACCGTCTTGTGGCACCACCGTCTTGGCCACCCGTCGATCCCCCGCCTCCGTAGCATGGCTAGTCACCGTCTTGTCTCAGGTCTCCCTCGCGTCTTTGCGTCGCTCCTTCCCTCGCCTGCACCGCCGTGCACTCCTTGTGTCGCCGGCCGCCTGCGCGCCACTCCGCACTCCTCCTCCCTTCGTCCAGCCACTCCTCGTCCAGCCACTGCTCCCTTCCAAACTCTCCACTTGGACGTCTGGGGCCCTGCCCCTACGCAGGGACCTGAGAGGGAGCGCTACTTTCTGGTGGTCGTCGACGACTACTCCAGGTACACCACGGTGTTTCCTCTCGTGAAGAAGTCCGAGGTGACTTCTACGCTGACCCGGTGGCTTCTGGCCACTGAGGGCACTCGTGGCAGTCGTGTCTCCTGTCTCCACTCCGACCGTGGGGGCGAGTTTTGCTCTGGCATTCTTCGCGGATTCTGCGGCGAACAGGGCATCTCCCAGTCCTGGACGCTTCCGGAGTCCCCACAGCAGAATGGGGTTGCTGAGCGCCGCATTGGCTTGGTCATGGACATTGCTCGCACGTCCATGATCCATGCCCGTGCGCCCCATTTTCTGTGGCCCTACGCGGTTCGCTACGCCGCCCACCAGCTGAACCTCCAGCCGCGTGTCTCGCGGCCAGAGGCGTCTTTGGACCGGGTCCCCTGGTGTTGGGTCGGCCTTTCATGTCTGGGGCTGTCTTGCGCTTGTCCGCGACACCTCTGCGGACAAGCTCTCGGCTCGTGCCATCCCCTGTGTCCTCCTTGGTTTCTTGGTGGACTCTCCCGACTACGCCTTTTACCACCCGCCCCTCCACCAGTTCCTAGACTCCCGTGACGTCCGGTTTGACGAGTCAGTGTCCTACTATACCCGGTACCCCTGTCGAGGTCTCCCGGTCCCCCCTCCTCCTCTTTTCCTCGCACCCTCTCCTCCTCCTGCTCCCGCTCCTCCGGTACCCCCGCCCCCCTCTGGTCCTGCCCCGTCAGGTGTGTCTCACGCTACCCCTCTCCCCTCGGTCGTGCGTCAGGTAGCGTCTCCCTCCCCGCAGTCCTCCTCACAGTCCCCTCAGCAGCCTTCGGCACTTCCGCGCCAGGTTGCTGTGGACTCTGGGGGTGTTGGAGCTGGAGGTGCTGCCACTGGAGGAGCTTGGTCTGGGGGTGCTCGTTCGCGGGGTGCTGGAGGTGCTGGCACTGGAGGTGCTGGCATTGGAGGTGCTAGTTCTGGAGGTGCTGGAGCTGGAGCTGCTGGTACTAGAGGTGCGGGTTCTGGGGGTGCTGGAGCAGGAGGTGCTGGCGCTGGAGGTGATAGTTCAGGGGGTGCTGGAGCTGGAGGCACTGACACTGGTGGTGCTACCTCTGGAGACACTGGTACTGGGGGTGCTAGTTCTGAGGAGCCTGGAGCTGGAGGCACTACGTCTGCGGTGCCGACTCCGCCTCCCCAACGCCACGACACGCGTCTCCAGGCGGCCCGCCGGCGTGAGCGTGAGGAGCAGGAGCAGTTGGAGCGGGAGAGGCAGGAGCTGTGGCAGTTGGACCTGCTGGAGCAGCAGGAGCAGCAGCGGCAGCAGCAGCAGCAGCAGCTCCCTCTGGAGCGGCAGTTGTTCCCGCCAGTGAGTGGCCTGCGGGCCCTTGGTCTTCCCTCCTCTTCTCCTATCTGCTCTCAGTCTCCCCCTGCCTTTGGTCCTACGTTTCCTCCTCCTGACGACTCTCCTGCGGTCTGGTCTTCTCCTCGGTCCACGTCTCCTCCTCCTGTTGCCCCACACTACCGTGTCCGTCCCTGTCCTCCGCGTGCTCGTCCCTCGTCCCCCGTTACCGACCTCCGCACTGCCCTCCTTTGTTTATCTCGTCGTCGTTCTCCACCTGTGTCCGTTCTCCCGTCTCCTCCTCTGTCCTCTCTTCCTGTCGCTCCTACCCCTATCTCTGACTACTACCGTGCTGCTCGCCCTGTTGTCTCACGTGTCCTCGCCTCTCTTGTCGCCGACCCTCGTGCCTCACCGTCGTCTGTCTCGGCTCTTACTGTCGCTGTTTGTGACTTTGCTGTCACCCGCCGCCTCGACTACGCCACGCGTGTGGTGGCTGCTCCACCTCCCCGTCCTCTATTCGTCGGGGGTGAGTTTGCCCTAGGCTGTGACGTCATAGAGGACAGGCAGTTTGAGCTGGAGTTCTTGGCAGCTGCTTCTCCCTCTCTCTGTGCCATGCTGCTTTCCCCTGAGGGAGACCTCGACGCCCTTGACATACCAACTCCTCGCACGTACCGTGAGGCAGTGTCAGGAGAGTGGGCCTCTCAGTGGAAAGTTGCTATGGACTCATAGTTAGCGTCTTGGAGATTCACAGGCACCTACGTCGACGCAGTTCCCCCTCCCAGGGCGAACGTTGTCGATGGCATGTGGCTCTCGGCCGCCTGGATCACCGCATGTGTTCAAGGCGCGCTACGTGGCTAGGGGCTTCAGTCAGCGTGAGGGAGTTGACTTCTTCCAGACCTTCGCCCCGACCCTGAAGATGACTACTCTTCGGGTGTTACTGCACGTAGCGGCACAGCGAGACTACGAGCTGTACTCCCTCGACTTCTCCACTGCGTTTCTCTAGGGCCGCCTACGCGAGGAGATCTGGCTGCGGCGCCCTCCTGGCTTCACTGACACCTTCCCACCTGGGACCTAGTGGAGCCTGAGGCGACCAGTCTACGGTCTCCGCCAGTCGCCCCGTGAGTGGCACGATACTCTTCGCTCCACGCTTCGTGACCTTGGGTTTTGTCCTTCTTCTGCCGACCCGTCACTGTTTGTCCGTGCCGGTTCTACTCCTTTCTTTATACTTGTCTACGTCGACGACTTGGTCTTTGCTACAGCAGACAGAGCAGCTCTGGCTGAGGTGAAGTCCGAACTGCAGAAGAGACACACTTGCACTGACCTCGGTGAACTGCAGCGCTACCTTGGCCTGCAGATCACCAGGGACAGAGCAGCTCGCACCATCACACTGACTCAGTCACACATGGTGCAGCAGGTCCTTCGGCGGTTCGAGTTTCAGTTCTCCACCACACAGCCCATCCCTCTTGCCGTTGACCACAGACTCACTGGCCCCTTTCCCGACGAGCCCTTTGAGTCTAGTGGTCCCTACGCAGAGCTTGTTGGCTGCCTCATGTACCTGATGACGTGTACTCGGCCAGACCTCGCCTTTCCCCTCAGCGTCCTCTCTCGCTTTGTTGCGACTGGGAGACACCGTCCTGTTCACTGGACAGCTGCTGTGAGGGTGGCGAAGTACCTGGCGACTACATCAGGCATGAGGCTTGTGCTTGGAGGGACTCAACCAGTTGAGTTGACCGGTCACTGCGACTCTTCCTACGCTGACGACGTGGAGACACAGCGTTCGACTCAGGGTTACTGCTTCAACCTGGGTGCTGGTGCTGTGTCGTGGAGGTCTACACGTTCGTCGTCTGTGGCTTCGTCCAGTGCAGAGGCAGAGATCTACGCTGGTGCCATGGCGGCACAGGAGCTTCGCTGGTTGACCTTCTTGCTCACCGACCTTGGTGAGCAGCCTCGCTCTGCACCGACCTTGTACGCTGACAGCAAGGCCATGATCCTCCTATGTCGAGAGCCTCGACTGGAGAGCAGAGTTAAGCACATTGACGTGAGGTACTTTCTCCTGCGAGAGTTGCAGCGACGCGGCCAGGCACGCTTGGACTTTGTGGCCTCAGAGGCCAACACTGCCGACGTCTTCATCAAGGCTTTGGCGCCTGGTGACCACCACATGTTCTGTGTGTAGTTAGGGCTTGTTGAGGTAGGCCCTTGGTTGCTGGAGCTTGCTGTTTGCTTTGCTTGCTTTGTTTCTATATGTCCTAGTGAACTCTTGAACTGGCCTTGTGGCCTCTTGTTTGTGCTCGGAGTGTGTGGTGACTCTGAGCGCCACCCTGAGCTTTGTTTTGTTGCTTGCTCTTGACTGGTCTTGTGACCATTGCTGCCACTTGTTTGTTTCCTTGATGCCCCTCACTTAGCCTATGGGGGTGTGTCAAATGTTTATATCATCTAGATATTGTTAGTTATTATAGGCTACAGTGAGTTGCCCTTTAAAGGGTACAACACTTTCTAGGTCGACACTTGTATCACGTTTCTCCCCCTTAACACAATTTCTCTCGCTACTCAAGCCAAGTCACTAGGTTCTTAAGTTAAGAGTTCTTGTCTACCCTCGGCGTCAGGGTGGTTGGAGTTTTCGTGCTGGCGCAGCTGTACTACATTGGTGGTCTGCCCGTTCCTTCAATGGGGGGGGGGGGGGGAGAGTGTTTCTCGCACTGTACTTGGCAGTTTCTGATATTTCGTGCAGCACGATGAACGTTCGCGATTCCATCCAACGACATCGACGGTTTGTGTTCGACGACCTCTGACAACGCGTCAGAATTCCCGCCAAATATCGCGTTCATCTCTACCTTCCGACTCACATCCGCCACATCTACGGTTTTCATTCATCGGCGGATTTCATCTCGACTTTCGATTTCAACCGCCCGATCGACATCGGCAGTATCAACGGCTGACATTCCAACTCTTTGAATTTCGCCTGGTCAAACGCGCTCAGCCACGCGTCAGCTCGATGGTCAACGCTTCGCTACACCGTCAGATCAGTTTCAACCAAAGATATGCAGTTTTCACGCTACTGCAAGACTCGGCTACGTATAAGGAGGCCTTATCTAGAAGGTGGGAGAGTGTAATGAATATAGCGATTCATTACTGAGTCTGCTCCTAGGGCGTACAGCCCCGAGCACTTCGCGTCAGTTTTCGGTTCGGCCTACACTTCGGCCCAAACCAATGCCAAGTCGCCCCGCACCAATCGCGACACATCCAACCCTCGCACGTCCCGAGGTCCTCGTCTAGCACGGTTTCGACCCTATAAATGCTCGTTCCTTTATTCTATTCGTCATTCTGTACTTCACATCCTTTTTATAAAGTCTTCCGCGCACTCTGTTTAGTACAAATCGTAACAAACACCGAGTCAGGTTGGGCAACTGTACACCCCTTGTTAAGTTCTAGCGATAATGTCACCCAAACTGTATTTTCACATTAATCCGGCATCTGCACAATAGAAATCAAACACATTCTTACCAAGTAGACATTCCGTATAGACGGTTCTCTACCCACCATTTACACCAATTGTTATTTGATTTGACGGACTGAGTTTGGGTCAGCGGTGATTGTCAGTTTCGCCGGGTGCCTTTATCGTCAGATAGTCACACTTCAGTGATTCATGCCACACCTTGCTTCCAAAATGTGGTTGTAAAGACTTCTTGCGACCGTATGCCGGCCTTCTGTAATCATTCCTACCCCAACCGACCTCGTCCGTAGCACGAACATTTGTAACTGGAGCATTTTGCCACCATATTTTTTTGGCGCTTGCATTTATCATCAAGAGATTTGATTTGATGTGACATGTACTCCTCCTACACCCTCTTCCTCCCAACACCTGCCTGCACTCACCACCTGCAATCTGCACCAACACTGCATCGACTTCAACACCTAGGCCTACTTAAAATACCCCGCCCTCCCCCTGTGTCGGATACTCATACACACCGCGCCCGCTCTTGCGATCCAGCCACCTGGCATCAACATACTGCACGAGCAGCGGGCAGCGGCGGTACTTGGCGTCTCCCAGCCCGTCTGGAAGCCAATGCAGACCGTCAAGTCCAGCCCACTTAGCGCCCCCACTTAGCGTCCTCTGCTGCTCCCAGGGCGATTATCAGGCGCTGGTGGAAGGTGAGGGGGCCTGCAAGGGGGGGTTTGGTGGCGTTGAGGGAGGAGTGTGAGTGGAGAATGAAGAGTCCATATTCATGTGAGCAATGGCGTCCCAAAGCTGTGACCACGGTGCTTGCGGTTGTCCACATTCATACACCAGAATCTTATACATGCCAAATCGTGCATGGAAACTAGGAAGCTTCCGCACTCACATTTGGCGTGATGGATGTGGCGTTTCAGGTCGCCATTGCTCTCACATACTAGTACACCAGCACCTGCCCATGACACCTGATCTCTACACACAGGGGACCGAGACACTACCATACATGCACCCTGGGCTCGACACTGCCTTCCACTACATGCATCCGCATGACTAGAAACTCACACCTGGCATGGTGGATGTGGTGCTTCAGGTCGCCATTGCACACATACTCATACACCAGCACCTGCTCCTGCTCCTGCCGCCCCGCTCATACTCATACACACTCATATACATACGCGTAGCGGCTGCTCATACTCATACACCTGCTCCTGCTCCTGCCGCCCCGCTCTCCACCTGCATGTCCACACAGAACCCCAGCAGCCGCACCAGATTCTCATGGCGCAGAGTTGCGATGGCTCGCACCTGTTATGGATAGCAAGCAGGGGATAGGATGGATGGTAGGATGGAGCACACACGTGACGTAGCTCCTTGTACTGCTTGTCTCGCCCACTCTCCACGTGCTCTCGTGCCTCAGTGTTGCCATGGCTCGCACCTGTGCATGACATGCACGGGAGAAATTGGGGAGCAAGAGAGAGCAGACGGAAAAAACTCTTCTTTCCCTTGCGCAGTTTGCACACGAAGAGAGCACACACAGATTCTCGTGCCGCAGCGCTGTCGCGGCGCGTACCTGTCATGCACAACAGTGAAAAAAACGGGAGGAGCAGGAGAAAAATGGCGACCCCCAGCAGCCGCACCAGGTCCTGAGTGCTTCGTTTACCCTTCCACGCACCTCTTTTTATGAAATCATTCGTCCTCACTCCACATCGCTTCGCAGCCTACATCTCCCTTCTGGGAGACGCCTCCCCCCTCCCACTGCCTAGTTGGGCTGCATGCTGCTCACATGCTGCTCACATCACATGCTGCTCACCCAAAGCCTCCAATTAACCCCCTCCGCACCTCTTCCTGAATGTCGTTCCTCATCGCGCGGCATTGCTTCACGGCTCACATCCCCCATTGGGCCGACACCCCTGTTTCTCTGTGTTGCGCCCTCTATGTATGTGGTATGCCTCGTTCTCACATGCTTACAATCTCAAAATCATGCTCCCTCCCCATCAATGCACGCACCTCCTATTCAAAATCATGTCGTTCAATGTCATTCCATCATGCAACACCTCATAATGTAATCCTGCGTCAAGCTATCACAATCAATGTCATCATGTGTCATGTTGTCACGTCTCATGCTTTTATATGTTACGACGACACTTACCATGCTGTAAATCTGTCATGCATCACCCCATAAAGCATCATCGCATCATGCACCATGCCATCATGCCCCTTCCCATCACGCATCATTCTATCATGCATCATCCCATTACGCATCATCCCATCATGCTTCATCCCATCCCGCATCATCCCATCACGCATCGTCCCATCACGCATCATCCCATCACGCATCATCCAATCGTGCATCATCCCATCACGCATCATCCAATCATGCATCATCCCATCACGCATCATCCAATCATGCATCATCCAATCATGCATCATCCAGTCATGCATCATCCAATCATGCATCATCCAACCATGCATCATCCAATCAAGCATCATCCGATCAAGCATCATCCGATCAAGCATCATCCCATCAAATGCATCATTTTGGCAGCATGTCATTCCGCTCAGGTCGAGCTGGACTTACGGCCCATTCTCAACATCCCTCTCATGCACAACACGCCATTCAAAGACCATTCTTACAAAACCTGTTCTTTTCAACATTTCCTCTCAACCCTCGCACCCACCTGTTCCTCTCTCACACCAGCTTCGTCAACTCCCTCGGCTGCCATCGCTCGCAGCCCTCACTCCTGTTTCCTCTCGCGTCAGTCACGAGCACTGGGCGTGCATACAGCAGCATGACGCAGCAGGGCCGTATGGTGATGCGAATCGAATCATCTGATCGAGCGACGTGATTGCGCGACGGTGCCGAAGCAGTGATGTCGAGCTCGACCAGCTTTCAGGGGATCATCGCCGGAAGGCCGTCACTCAACGCGAAGCAACGGTGCGACGGCGAATTGCATTGATGGCGAAGCTCTGTGCGACGATGCGACGGCGAATTGAATGGCAAAGACCAGATCCTCGGTGCGATGGTAGAGCAGATGGCGAAGCGCGTAGGGAATGCAACGACGGCAAGTTGCGACGATGAAGCACCAACAACACCGTTGGCGCGAGGGATACTACAACAGGGCCTCGTAAAGCCGCACAGGCGGTGCTGTCGTCGTGTCCCACCAACGGAGCAACAGAGCCGTTCCATTCTAATGAATCTAACGCTGCTTCATCTGAATTTCGCGGTTCCCACGTGCCGCTGAGCTGAAGCGTTTGGTCTGAACTCTTCTTGGCTGAACTGTCGCCAGCTAGTTACCGCTGAGTTGGAAGAAATCGCCACAATGGTTGGAAAGTGTTGCGACATCTTGAAGTCATTGGAGAGGAGATTTTTCGCCACTCGTCAGCCTCTTTCGCGTGTAGGAGTTTTGTGGAGCTGTCATGGTAACTCCAGTAGTGAGGTGGCTCCGCTTGCGAACAATCTGCACTCGCCAACTCCACTTGAAATTCCGTGGGACAGAAAAGCAGAGCTCAAGGCGTTCCTCTGAGAAAGTTTCACAACTAAAACCGACACAACGACTGGGTTGCACAACCAGCCAATTCCCAAAATGCGTTTCCAAATTTCGAACAACTTTTCCAGCCCAAGAATAAAATCGGGAATCTGATCCGTACACGCCCTTCTGGATTAGATTCATTAGCCCAGCTGTGTCACCCCAGCCCTCGTCCAGCACGAAATCCAGTCACCTGGGCCCATATTTCAAATTTGTCAGATTCGTGATAGCTAAGGACGGGACCTAGGAAGCTCATGGCTCCATTCAGGAATTTGTGAAGCCTAACGTTATAGCTCGGGACCAGGGCTCTCTTTTCGTTTTAGGGCACTCTTCCAAAAAAGGGTCCCCGCCGCCCGCCACCCGGCCAAGGCCGGGTGGCGTGCGGCAAAATCAGGGTAGTGGCAGGGTGTTTTTCGCCACACCTGATTTGTGGCAGGGTGATATTTTCGAGGACCCTGTTTTGCCACAAGTGTTGTGACTGGCACGGCACGCTCTACAGCTGTCTCTACGAGTCTCAGCACTTGAAATGTTACAACACAGATGGAGTTCGCCAAAACAGCCCAATAGGATCTGCACCGCTCTACAGATGTCTCTGCGAGCCTAAGTACTTAAATTATTTTTCACAACACAGTTGGTGTTCGGCGGAACGGCCCAATAGGAACATGGGATATTCGTTTTTTTGGCTAAGGAAAACTACCAGTGGCTAAGTGAAAATCACAGAAACACGTACACAAAGTGGCCGGTGTTGAGGCTAAGCCCTGCACGCGTCTGGTTTCGCGTGTAGCAGCCCTATGCGGAGTAGCGAGACTTCGCATACCGCATACCGGTTTTACCTGTATAGCGGTATTCGCCAAGTACACTCCAATCTGTGCGCTTCGGTATGCACATTTCGACATTGGACCAGGGAAGTGACGACATTGCACAAACGCGTATGTGCAACTGTCAGTGTTGCAAGAACCTGCGCAACTACTCCTGGGCATGTAGAAATACATCTGATGGTGTTTTCACCTGATGGTATTTTCACCTGGCGGTCCCAACCTGGAACCGCATACTAGAGTAGGTGCTTGCACGTTCTCCTTGAACAACGTTCTTCATGGACAACGTTCTCGTAGAACGTTCTCGCACACGTCACTATGTTTCTCTATAAGGTTAATGTTGTTTCTGTTGTAATCTATCAATATAATCAATTAATCAATTTCGTTCCTTCAGTTACTGCATACCAAGTTTGGCATCAGTATTCGGTTTCCAACAAGTCCGTATTCGGTTTACAAGCATCCGCTTTGCAACTCTGCGCCTAGGCTCTCCCACAATCGCCTATTCTCCGCAGCCGGGTGCTTCGCTAAGGAACTCTTCACGTGCAGAGTAAAAACGATGGCAAGCCTGCTTCAGCCGTCTATAATAAAAAGGCACTCGGATTGTGGCCGGGTGACGTGCGTGGGGGACCCAGTCCTGGCAGGGTAGCGCCGAAAAAACACCCTGCTAGGCAGGGCAAACAGGGTAAAGCACCCTGCAAAGGAGAGCCTTGCTCGGGACGAGTGGGACGGGGATTTCTCTAAGTAACTTCGAAGAACCATCAGCAAATGGTCAGGTTAGGGCGTGTCTCTATTTTGCCCCCGACAGTTCGAACCGTAGACCGTCCCCTTTGCGAAAAGGTTACCACTTATATTTCGCCAAAGGTTTCGTGAAAGTGTTAGCGACGTCGCCAACGGTTCGACCTGTCGCATCACTTTTCCTTCCAAGCAACGGTTCACATTCTGAACATTTGGCAGTTCGAATTGCAAACGGACGGAACCACAGTTCTGACACGGGATTGGCGCACGAACTACTCTGAAAAATAAAACCAAGTCGCATGGTCAATTTATTTGTGGCACGCGACGCGCGCCTGAACATTGAACCGACACTACACCCCCTAGCCCACCAACATTACAAAGCCCCCAGCAAACTGTCAAACTTTTATGACATAGTGTGTTTAGGCTGTAGTGGGGTAGACCATATGGGGTACAACACATTTAGGGTTTCCTACTTGTACCCTCACTGTCAGGTCTTCACCTCCCCTCGTTCTCTACGAACTTGGTGAGTGGAGCTGACCTCCAGGATGTGTGGGTTGACCAGTTCACTCCTGGAGGTCAGCGTGTGACCCACTGTACGTGCTCCCGGACTGGTCGGCACCTGGCCACGTTCACCCGAGCGCCTGGCTCGAGTCTGTACACACTGACTACTGTGTCACCTCAGGTAGCTGCGTCTGCGTCTGTGTCAGGTCAGCTAGCGGCCCCCTGCTCGTGTCGCGCTTTGTCGCACCAGACCGTCCTTTGGCACCACCGTCTTGGTCACCCCTCGGTGCAGCGCCTCCATGGCATGCACCGACGTCTCCTTGTCTCTGGACTCCCAGAGACTCTGCCTCCTCTCCCACCATCGCCTGCCCCTCCCTGCCTTCCCTGTGTCGAGGGGCGGCAGCGCGCCGCTCCTCACTCCTCCTCGTTTCCCTCGATGACTGCTCCCCTGCAGACCCTCCACATGGACGTGTGGGGCCCAGCCCGCGTCCGTGGACAGGACCGAGAGCGGTACTTTTTGCTGGTAGTTGACGACTACACGCGTTACACCACGGTCTTCCCCTTGCGCACCAAGGGTGAGGTCCCTGATGTTTTGATCCCTTGGATCCGCGCTGCCCGTCTCCAGCTCCGCGAGCGGTTCGAGACGGACTTTCCCGTCCTGCGTCTGCACTCTGACAGAGGTGGTGAGTTTGCCTCTGACTTTCTGCGGAACTTTTGTTGTGGGGAGGGCATTCGCCAGACGTTCACGCTCCCAGCCTCACCGCAACAGAATGGGGTTGCTGAGCGCCGCATTGGCTTAGTCATGGAGGTCGCTCGTACCTCCATGGTCCATGCGGCTGCCCCCCATTTTCTGTGGCCGTTTGCGGTCCGATACGCTGCGCATCAGCTCAACCTCTGGCCCCGTGTCTCCTTCCCGGAGACCTCGCCCACCCTGCGGTGGACGGGGAAGGTTGGGCGATGCGTCGGTGTTCCGGGTCTGGGGTTCTCGTGCCTTTGTCCGCGATACTACTGCGGACAAGCTCTCCGCCCGCGCTATTCCCTGCGTCTTCCTTGGCTTTGTCCCTGACGCGCCTGGCTGGCAATTTTACCACCCCACCTCGCGCCGTGTCCTGCCCTCTCAAGACGTCACGTTCGACGAGTCGGTTCCCTTTTACCGTCTCTTTCCCTACCGCACTGCCCCTCTCCCCCCCCCCGCCGCTCTTCCTTGCACCAGGTCCTCCTCCGGTAGACCCCCTCCCCCCTCAGGGTCCTGCTCCCTCAGGTGTGTCTCAGGTAGACACTGTCGAGCCTGTCGAGGTAGCGGTTGACTCTGGTGCTGCTGGGGGTGCTGAGCCTGAGCGTGTGGAGTCTGGGGGTGCTGCGCCTGGGGTTGCTGAGTCTGAGGGTGCGGAGCCTGGGGGTGCTGAGCCTGTGGGTACTGAGCCTGCGGTTGCTGAGACCGGGGGTGCTGAGTCTGCTGGAGGTACTGCTGGTGCTGGAGCTGGAGGCCCTGGTGCCACTAGCCCTGGAGGTGCTGGAGGTACTGCTGGTACTGGAGGTACTGGAGGTGCTGGAGTTACTAGTCCTGGAGGTCCCACTGGTGCCTCGCCCCAGCGGTCTAGCCGGCGGGAGCCTCTCTCACCACAGCAGTTGCGCGAGTGGTACGCTCGGCGCTGTAGCCTTCGGAGTGGCGCTGCTGGAGCTGGAAGTCCTGGAGCTGCTAGTCGTGGGGGTGGTGCTGCTGGAGGTGCTGAGCCTGAGGGTGCGGAGCCTGGGGGTGCTGAGTCTGCTGGAGTTCCTGCAGGTGTCTTGTCACGGCGGGAGCCCCTCTCTCCACAGCAGCTGCGCGAGTGGTACGCTCGGCGCTGTAGCCGTGCTGCTGGAGCTGTGGGGCCTACCGCTGGAGGTGCTGGAGCTACTGGAGCTACTGGAGCTGGAGGTACTACTAGAGCTGGAGCTGCTGGAGGTTCTGCTGGTGCTGGAGCTGCCGGAGGTGCTCGTACTGGAGGTACTGGAGCTGCTGGAGCTGGAGCTCCTGGAGGTACTGCTTGTCCCGGAGGTGCTCGTACTGGAGGTACTGGAGCGACTGGAGCTGGTGGTGCTGCAGGAGCTGGAGCTGGAGGTGCTGGAGCTGTTGCTACCAGAGGTTCTGCTGGAGCTGGAGCTGCTGGAGGTGCTGGAGCTGGTGGTGCTGCAGGAGTTGGAGCTGGAGGCGCTGGAGCTGTTGCTGCAGGAGGTGCTACTGGTGCTGGAGCTGGTGGTGTTGTGGGAGTTGGAGCTAGAGACCCTGGCGCTGGGGGTACTGGTGCTGTCTCTGCTGTTTCTGGAGGCGCTGCGCGGTCGCGGCCGTACTTCGTTCCCCTCCTTCAGCAGGTTCTTGGTCTCCCGCCTTCTACTGGTCCTACTCCTCCCTTACTGTGTCCACCGCCTGTCCAGTCGCAGTCGCAGTTACAGTCAGCCTCTCCACTGCCTGGTCCTTCTCCTTACTCTGGGCCGACTAGGGGTCTTACTGAGCGTCGTGAGCCTGAGTCTCGTCCTGCGTCACCTGAGTCTCGTCCTGCGTTGCCTGTTCGCACTGGTCGTGTTCCGCGTCCGCGTCCTCTTGCTGTCCCAGGCACGCACCAGATGGCACTCCGTCGTTCCACTGCTCCACAGCGTGTCCCTTTGCCGTCTCCTCCTGCGTCCTCTCTTCCTGACGTCCCTGACCCGCCGTCAGACCTTGCTCGTGCTGCTAGTCCTACTGTCACGCGTCTTCTAGCCACGATTGTCACTGACCCTTCTTTTGAGTCCACTGCTGCGTCTGCCCTAGTTGCTGAGCTTGTTGAATTTGCTGCCGCCTGTCGTCTAGACTACGCCGCTAGTCTTGTTGCTGAGTCTGAGTCTGTCTGTCCTCCGTCCGTCGGGGGTGAGTGTGCTCTTGGCACGGACGTCCTTGAGGACAGGAAGGAGGACTTTGAGTGCTTTGCTGCTGCTTTATCTCATCTCGTGTCCATGCTGCTTGCCCTTGAGGGAGACCCGGATGCACCAGACATCCCGACCCCGCTCTCTTACGCAGAAGCGATAGAGGGTCCCTACTCCTCTCAGTGGCAGACAGCCATGGACGCAGAGATGGCTTCCTGGAAGTCCACAGGCACCTACGTCGACGAGGTTCCCCCACCTGGGGCGAACATCGTCAGTGGCATGTGGATTTTCAGGGTGAAGCGGCCACCGGGTTCTCCGCCTGTCTTCAAGGCGCGTTACGTTGCACGAGGCTTCGGTCAGCGAGAGGGAGTTGACTTCTTCCAGACCTTCTCCCCTACCCCGAAGATGACCACTCTTCGGGTACTGCTGCACGTCGCTGCTCAGCGTGACTACGAGCTTCACTCTCTTGACTTCAGCACAGCCTTCCTACAGGGCAGCCTGCACGAGGAGATCTGGCTGCGCCGCCCACCTGGCTTCACTGGGTCGTTTCCTGCTGGTACCCAGTGGAGCCTCCGGCGGCCAGTCTACGGTCTCCGCCAGGCGCCCCAAGAGTGGCTCGACACACTGAGGACGACTCTTGCGGCTCTTGGGTTTGCTCCTTCTACTGCTGACCCGTCGCTGTTTCTACGCACCGACACCTCTCTGCCGCCGTTCTACGTCCTCGTGTACGTTGACGACTTGGTTTTTGCTACTGCTGACACTGAGGGACTCGCCCACGTGAAGTCGGAGCTGCAGAAGAGACACACGTGCACAGACCTAGGTGAGCTGCGCAGCTATCTTGGCTTGCAGATTACCCGGGACAGAGCACAGCGCACCATTACCTTGACTCAGTCACACATGGTGCAGCAGGTCCTTCAGCGCTTCGGCTTCACGTACTCCTCGCCACAGCCCACTCCTCTGCCTACTCGCCACTCGCTCTCAGCTCTGCCTTCGGATGAGTCCGTAGAGCCGAGTGGCCCGTATCCAGAGCTTGTGGGCTGCCTCATGTACCTGATGACCTGCACTCGACCTGACCTGGCATACCCTCTTAGCATCCTGGCACGCTATGTTGCTCCTGGGAGACACCGGAAGGAGCACATGGATGCCGCTAAGAGGGTGTTGCGCTACTTGTGCAGTACATCGGGCATGGGGCTCGTGCTTGGAGGACGGGCTCGAGTTGTCCTCACTGGCCACGCAGACGCTTCCTGGGCTGACGACCTGGCTACGCAGCGGTCGTCACAGGGTTACACTTTCAGCCTTGGCTCCGGCTCTGTTTCGTGGCGGTCTACCCGCTCGTCTTCTGTTCTCAGCTCCAGCTGTGAGGCTGAGATCTACGCAGGGGCCATGGCTGCACAGGAGTTACGCTGGCTCACCTACCTGCTGACCGACCTGGGAGAGCCGCCTCGTTCTCCTCCAGTTCTGTACGTCGACAACAAGGCCATGATTGCCTTGTGTCAGGAGCAGAGACTGGAGCACAGAACGAAGCACATCGCTCTGCGCTACTTCCTTGCTCGAGAGTTGCAGCAGCGTGGTCAGCTTCGTCTTGCTTACGTGGCCACTCAGGCCAACACTGCTGATATCTTCACCAAGGCACTTCAGCCTTGTGATCATCAGCGTTTCTGTACTGTTCTAGGCCTTGTGCCCACCGGGCCTCACTTGCTCACTTCTTGACTTTCCTTGTACTGTGATCTCTATACATATACCTGCATGCTTACACTTGCTAGGTTGTGATCACTGTATTGCTTGTTCTCCTTTATATAACTCTGCATGTGAACTGGCCTTGTGGCCATTTGCTTGTGCTCAGAATGCGTGGTGACTTCGTGATCCACCCTGAGCTTGCTTTGCTTTTGTTGACTGGTCTTGTGACCTCTTGTTCTCCCCCACTTTGCCTCTGGGGGTGTGTCAAACTTATATGACATAGTCTGTTTAGGCTGTAGTGGGGTAGACCATATGGGGTACAACACATTTAGGGTTTCCTACTTGTACCCACCTGCTTGTTAGTTCATTCATCCCTCGTTCTTATCTTTCACACAAACCAAACCGAACCCACACAACCAGCCCGCAATGGAGCACTCTAGCGCAGGAGACAACTCTGAACCGGCCAACACCACACCCAACACCTCTCCTCCAGGTCCCCCTACTGAAGTTCCGCATGCTGCAGATCCGCCAGAAACACAAGAGTCTCAGATCCCTGCTCAGGCTCCCGCCAACACTCAACCCTCTACCGCAACCACCGTCACTCCAGCTGACTGGTGGGTCTACCAGATCCCTGGTGTGGTGTGCTGGGTGGTTGTTCATGTTTGAAATCGAGCCGCCAATGGGTCGGCGAAACTTGCGAGTGTGAGTGGCTGGGGTTACGATGGTACAGTAGCTTCCGTGAGGCTACATTAATTCAGTAGATTGCGAAGTAGGGAAAAGTGACGTTTTTGCCTTCGGACAGTCTGAAGGTTCGAAATTTCGAAACGGACTGTCCGGTACCCGCTATTGGGACCGTCCGTTTCGATACAGGTGGACAATCCGTGAAAAAAAAAAACAAAACAAAAAAGAGACACGCCCTTAGTGGATCTGTGTTTTGTAGATTAAAACCCGGAGCCTGAATTACAAAAAGTGTTTTGAGGTGTTAACACTTTCCCTCCCGAACCTGGGTGGTTACCAGGTGTCCAACAGGTAAACGTGAGGAAGTCGCAGGCAACACAAGGAAGGATCGCTTGGGTCTCTGGCAACGATTCTGGCTGTGGGTGTGCACACCAAGCAGAAAGTGTAATTCAGGTCGAGAGAAATGGCATAGTTCCTTGCCTACTTTTAGCCTGCACTACCGATTAGACCAGCATTTTTAGCCTGCACTAGCAGCAGTCTCAATGATAATCTTTGCCCGTTGTGACGCACTCGCGCCCGTCCTGTCCCATTAGGACTTCTCCCCTCCGTCGCCTATGCGAATCCCTTCCGTCGCGTAAACATGCTCACCTGCGTCGCCTACGCTCATCCCGCAAGTCGTGTAACCATATTCCCCTGCTTCGCCCTCGCTCATCCCGCAAGTCGAGTCGATAGTTGTTCCTCCCCTCCGAGGCCCACGCTTACTCCCCGCCCGTCGCCTTCGCTCCATCCCCTCCATCGCCCACGCCCACTCCCTCGCGTCGTCTTCGCTCATTCCCCTCCGTCGCCCATGCTCACTCCCTCCCGTCGCGTTCGCTCACTCTCCTTCCGCCCTCCACGCGCACTCCCTCCCGTCGCGTTCGCTCACTCCCCTTCCGCCACCAACGCGCACTCCCTCCCGCCGCGTTCGCTCACTCCCCTCCAGTCGCGACGGTCCCACGCTCTCTCCTCTCCGTCGCGCACGCTCACTCCCCTTCCGTCGCCCACGCTCAATCCCTCCCGTCGCCCACGCTCACTCCCTCCCATCGCCTTCGTCCAATCCTTCTCGTCGCCCACGCTCACTCCCTTCCCATCGCCCACACTCACTCCCTTCCCATCGCCCACGCTCACTCCCTTACCGTCGCCCACGCTCACTCCCTTCCCATCGTCTTCGCGCAATCCTTCCGTCGCCCACGCTCACTCCCTCCCGCCGCGTTCGCTCACTCCCCTCCCGTCGCGACGGTCCCTTCCGTCGCCCAGGCTCACTCCTTTCCCATCGCCTCTGGTCAATCCTCCCGTCGCCCACGCTCACTCCTTTCCCATCGCCTTCGCGCAATCCTTGCGTCGCACACGGCCAATTCCCTCCCGTCGCACACTGCCGCCCGCGCTCGCCTTTTTCATCTCCTCCCATTCTCCCAAATCATCTCCGCGCGTCCGCCCTTTTCGTATCCTCACCCCATCTCCTCCTCTCCCCGTCCCCTCCTCACTCCATCTCCTCCGCTCCCCGTCCCCTCCTCACTCCATCCCTCATCTCCCCATCCCTCACCTCCCCATCCCTCACCTCCCCCTCCCCCACCTCCCCATCCCTCACCTCCCCATCCCTCACCTCCCCATCCCTTTCCTCCCCATCTCTCCTCTCCCCATCCCTCCTCTTACCATCCCTCTTCTCCCTATCTCTCCACTCCCCATCCCTCCTCTCCCCATCCCTCCTCTTACCATCCCTCCTCTCCCCATCCCTCCTCTTACCATCCCTCCTTTCCCCATCCGAACCTCTCCCCATCCGGTCCTCTCCCCATCCGTCCTTCCCCCATCCCTCCTCTTACCATCCCTCCTCTCCCCATCCCTCCTCTCCCCATCCCTCCTCTTACCATCCCTCCTTTCCCCATCCGAACCTCTCCCCATCCGATCCTCTCCCCATCCGTCCTTCCCCCATCCCTCCTCTTACCATCCTTCCTCTCCCCATCCCTCCTCTTACCATCCCTCCTTCCCCCATCCGATCCCCTCCCCATCCGTCCTTCCCCCATCCGATCCCCTCCCCATCCGTCCTTCCCCCATCCGATCCTCTCCCCATCCGTCCTTCCCCCATCCGATCCCCTCCCCATCCGTCCTTCCCCCATCCGATTCCCTCCCCATCCGTCCTTCCCCCATCCGATCCCCTCCCCCTCTCCTCCAGGTGTTTCCCACACTGTCCTCGGCCTTGCGGCACCTCCGCATCCAGTGTGTTTAGCTGCACCGGGCATCTGCTTGAAGCTCTGTGGGCAGATGGTGGCGGGCAGAGTCGCCCAGCAGAGGCCTACGTGGTGCTGCGGGGGTCCCTTTCCCCCGTCCTTCCAACCTCTCTTCTTCCCTTCATCACTCCCTCTCTTCCTGCATTCCTCCCTTCCGCCCTCCCTCACATCCTTCGTTTTCTGGATGAACTCCCATCCTTTTTTCGTCCTTGCATCCATTCCTCTGTTCTTCCCTTCGTCCATCCTTCCCTTCCTCTGTTCCTCCCTTCATCCATCCATCCTTCCATCCGTCCCTCCCGTCGTCTGTTCCTCCCTTCCTCCCTACATCCCTTCCTGTTTGCTCCGCGCTTCACCTCCCCCTCTCCTCCCTCTCCCTCCGTTCCCCATCCTTCCATTCCCCATGCCTACTTCCGTCCAGAGTTTCCCTCAGTGGGAGGCTCCTTCTCAGCCACATGGCAGCTGAGGCAGACGTGGTGCTGCTGGAGTCCCTTCCACCCGTCCTCCCAACCTCTCCTCCTCCCTTCATCACTTCCTTCCTGCATTCCTCCCTTCTGCCATCCCTCACGTTCTTCATTTTCTGATGTTTTTTTTTCTCCCATCCTTTTTTCCTCCCTGCATCCCTTCATCTGTTCCTCCCTCCCTTCATCCATCCATCCTTCCCTTCCTGTGTTCCTCTCTTCCTCCCTACGTCCCTTCCTCCGCATCACCCTCCCTCTGTCCCTCCCTTCCCCTGGTCGTCCTTCTGTTTGTCTCCTACCGTAATAATAATCCAGGAGTTTCTCTTTATTTCTTCCTCTTCATGTTGCTTGCTTGTCAGTTATCATTATTTTGTATGCTGACCGGCTGCTTCAGCCACGAGCATCTGATTTTCACATTTGTGTTGTACAGGTCCCCCCCCTATGCATTTGGTTCAGGAATGCTGGTTGTTTGATAGTACCACTATGACACATAGGCATGCCAATGTTGTATGTTTATCTCAGAATGTGAAAGCAACGGAATAATGAACTAGAAACAGGATGGGGTACAAATATGCAAACCTAAAAGTTGTACCCCCTAGAAGGCACCTCACTACAGCCTACACCACATATTATATATTTGACACACACCCTTAGGCTAAGTGAGGGGCATCAAAGCAAGCAGGGTGAACAAACGGTCACAAGACCAGTCAAGACAAGAAGCAAGGCAAGCTCAGGGTGGATGTTAAAGACACCACACAAATTCCGAGCACAAAACAAGCGGCCACAAGGCCAGTTCAAGAGTTCACTAGGATATATAGAAAAGCAAAACAAGCAGAGCAAACAACAAGGCTACGGCAGCCGAGGGCCTACCTCAACAAGCCCCAGCTGCACACAGAACCTGTGGTGGTCACCAGGCGCCAAGGCTTTGGTGAAGACGTCGGCAGTGTTGGCCTTTGAGGCCACAAAGTCCAAGCGTGCCTGGCCGCGTCGCTGCAACTCTCGCAGGAGGAAGTACCTCACGTCAATATGCTTCACTCTGCTCTCCAGTCGAGGCGCTCGACACAGGAGGATCATGGCCTTGTTGTCAGCGTACAAGGTCGGTGCAGAGCGAGGCCGCTCACCAAGGTCGGCGAGCAAGAAGGTCAACCAGCGAAGCTCCTGTGCCGCCATGGCACCAGCGTAGATCTCTGCCTCTGCACTGGACGAAGCCACAGACGACGACCGTGTAGACATCCACGACACAGCACCAGCACCCAGACTGAAACAGTAACCCTGAGTCGAACGCTGAGTCTCCACGTCGTCAGCGTAGGAAGAGTCGCAGTGACCGGTCAACACAACTGGCTGTGTCCCTCCAAGCACAAGCCCCATGCCTGATGTAGTCGCCAGGAACTTTGCCACCCTCACAGCAGCTGTCCAGTGAACAGGACGGTGTCTCCCAGTCGCAACAAAGCGAGAGAGGACGTTGAGGGAAAAGGCGAGGTCCGGCCGAGTACAAGTCATCAAGTACATGAGGCAGCCCACAAGCTCTGCGTAGGGACCACTAGACTCAAAGGGCTCGTCGGGAAAAGGGCCAGTGAGTCGGTGGTCAACGGCAAGAGGAGTGGGCTGTGTGGTGGAGAACTGAAACCCGAACCGCTGAAGGACCTGCTGCACCATGTGTGACTGAGTCAGTGTGATGGTGCGAGCGGCTCTGTCCCTGGTGATCTGCAGGCCAAGGTAGCGCTGCAGTTCACCAAGGTCAGTGCACTTATGTCTCTTCTGCAGTTCGGACTTCACCTCAGCCAGAGCTGCTCTGTCTGCTGTAGCAAAGACCAAGTCGTCGACGTAAACCAGTATAAAGAAAGGAGTGGAACCAGCGCGAACAAACAGCAACGGGTCGGCAGAGGAAGGACGAAACCCAAGGTCACGAAGCGTGGAGCGAAGAGTGTCGTGCCACTCACGGGGCGACTGGCGGAGACCGTAGACTGGCCGCCTCAGGCTCCACTGGGTCCCAGGTGGGAAGGTGTCAGTGAAGCCAGGAGGACGGCACAGCCAGATCTCCTCGTGTAGTCGGCCCTGGAGAAACGCAGCGGAGAAGTCGAGGGAGTGCAACTCGTAGTCTCGCTGTGCTGCTACGTGCAGTAACACCCGAAGAGTAGTCATCTTCGGGGTCGGGGCGAAGGTCTGGAAGAAGTCAACTTCCTCGCGCTAACTGAAACCCCTAGCCACGTAGCGCGCCTTGAACACAGGCGGTGAACCAGGCGGCCGCTTCACCTTGAAGAGCCACATGCCATCGACAACGTTCGCCCTGAGAGGGGGAAATGCGTCGACGTAAGTGCCTGTGGATCTCCAAGACGCTAACTCCGCGTCCATAGCCGCTTTCCACTGAGAGGCCCACTCCCCTGACACTGCCTCACGGTACGTGCGAGGTGTCGGTATGTCAAGGGCGTCGGGGTCTCCCTCAAGGGAAAGCAGCATGGCGCAGAGAGAGGGGGAAGCGGCTGCTAAGAACTCCAGCTCAAACTGCCTGTCCTCTAGGACGTCACAGCCAAGGGCAGACTCACCCCCGACGGACAGAGGACGGGGAGGTGGAGCAGCCACCACACGCGTGGCGTAGTCAAGACGGCGGGTGGAAGCAAAGTCAGCGACATCGGCAGTAAGAGCCGAGACAGACGACGGAGAGGCACGAGGGTCGGTGACAAGAGAGGCGAGAACACGAGAGACAACAGGGCGAGCAGCACGGTAGTAGTCAGTGATAGGGTGAGAGGAAACGGTGAGAGACGACTCAGGAGGTGAGGGGAGAACAGACACAGGCAGAGAACGCCGAGGAGGAGAACTAAACAAGACAGTGCGGAGGTCGGCAAGAGGAGACGAGGGCCAAGCACGAGGAGGACAACGACTGGTCCAGTCATGCCGGACAACAGGAGGAGGCGACCGTAACTGAGGAGGAGAGAAAACAGCCGGAGTCGAGTCCGGAGGAGGAAACGGAGGACCGTACGCGGTAGGAGACTGTGAGTGTACAGGAGGAGAGGAAGGAAGACCAAGGGCCCGAAGGCCACTCACTGGAGGGAACTGCTGCTGCTGCTGCTGCTGCTGCTGGTCCAACTGCCGCAGCTCCTGCCTCTTCTGCTCCAACCGCTCCTGCTCCTCGCGCTCAAGTCGGCGAAGAGCCTGGTGACGTGTGTCGTAGCGGTGGGGAGGCGCAGTAGTCGTGCCTCCAGCTCCTGTCTCCTCAGTACTAGCTCCTACAGCGCCAGCACCTCCTGCTCCAGCACCCCCAGAACTAGCGCCACCAGCGCCAGCACCTCCAGCTCCAGCACCCCCAGAACTAGCACCTCCAGTGCTAGTACCTCCAGCTCCAGCACCCCCATAACTAGCACCTCCAGTGCCAGTACCTCCAGCTCCAGCACCCCCAGAGCTAGCGCCACCAGCGCCAGCACCTCTAGCTCCAGCACCTGACCGAGTACCGCCAGTGCCAGCACCTCCAGCTCCAACACCACCGGAGTCCACAGTAACCTGTCGCGGAAGTGCCGAAGGCTGCTGAGGGGACTGTGAGGAGGACTGCGGGGAGGGAGACGCTACTTGACGCACGACCGAGGGTAGAGGGGTAGCATGAGACACACCTGACGGGGCAGGACCGTGGGGGGGCGGGGCGTAGTCCTAAACCCTGGAGTAGTCGTCAACGACCACTAGAAAGTAGCGCTCCCTCTCAGGGCCCAGCGTAGGGGCAGGGCCCCTGCCCCAGACGTCCAAGTGGAGAGTCTGGAAGGGAGCAGTGGCTGGACGAAGGGAGGAGGATTGCGGTGTGGCGCGCAGGCGGCCGGCGATGCAAGGAGTGCAAGGTGGGGCAAGTGAGGGAGGGAGTGACAGAAAGACGCGCGGGAGACCTGAGACAAGACCGTGACTGGCTATGCTGCGGAGGCGGGGGAGCGATAGGTGGCCAAGGCGGTGGTGCCACAAGACAGTCAGGTGGGCGAGGGACCGACAGGAGCAAGACGCAGCTACCTGACCAGACACAGTAACCGGACTAGACACTGGGACCTGAGGGGACGCAGCAACCTGAGCGGAGGAAGCAACCGGGGAGCCCTCGGTGTGGAGAACGTAGAGACCAAAGCGGGGCTCCCTGGTGAACGTGGCCAAAACAGCACCTGTAGCAGCGTCTGTACAGACCGCAGTCCTCCCACCCCCCACAAAGGTAACGGTGATCCCCCTGTCCTGGAGGTATCCAACACCCACCAAGTTCCGAGTGAACGAGGGGATGCGGAGGCCGCGCAGGACATCAGAGGGGACCACAGGTTACGGGAGGGTGGTGGAGCTGCGCGCAACGGCTGGTCCTGAAGAAGGATCAGCCAGAGCTACCGGAACCGGAGCAAGGAGTGGTGTGAGGGTCGTGTGGTCGCGGAAGAAGCACTGCGATGCGCCAGAGTCCAGCGTGAAGGACAGGGACGCCTCAATCGGAGGCGTTGCAGGTCCGGAGGCGACACAAGCACCTAGAGCAGAAACACAAGCACCTAGACTAGAGAGGCGCAGGTCTACACTAACAGGAGGCAAGCATCCTAGACTACGAGCACGCAAGCACACAGATCCATCAGCACTATAGTCAACATCAGCATACAAAGCATACTGACGAGCATCGTCCATAGACAGTTCAAATACAGGAATCATACGTGCTAGCAGGCGAGCCCAGTGCGGGGTGGTCGCCTCAGGACCCCAGCGCGCTCGGTAGAGGTCGTCAAGGCGACGGAAGCACCGCATCGCCGAGTGGTCGTCGCAGCCGCAGACATAGGGACTGCCCAGTCCGGTGACGCACCAGTGGTCGCAGGGGCCGGTGTCGCGCCGCGGGGGGCGAGGGGCCCAGCTGGTAGTGCTGCTGCTGCGGCCAGTGCTCCCGGGACCTCCAGGTCCCCACTGTGGCGGAGGGCCCCAGTGCTGCTGCGGACCCCACTGCAGTGGGGGTCCCCACGACTGAAACTGTTGTGGTGCCTGCCACTGCTGCTGTCCCTGCTGCTGCTGCTGTCTCTGCTGTGGCTACTGCTGCTGTGGCTGCTGCTGCTGTGGCCCCACACCACCGCTGGTCGAACCTCCTCCAGCTGATGGGTCAGTACCTCCTCCAGGGCCCCCTACGCCTGGTGCACCACCGCCACCGCCACCACTGCCGCCCCCAGTGCCTCCGCCACCACCGCCACCTCCTCCACCGCCGCCACCCCCCTTCCCTCCTTTCTTGCCTCCCTTGCCTCGTTTCATCCTGTCAGCGGCAGAAACAGCTGCAGTGTACTCAGAGATCGACACAGCAGCAGAGGCACGAGTAGCAGTGAAGGTGGGAAGCTGGGGGACAGCACACCCCTCAAACAGACGGGGAGCGACTGCGTCAGTGGCTGAGGCAACAGAGAGGAGGTCACTCTCGATCTTCCCGACAATGGTCTCGAGAAGATCAATCGTAAGCTCACTGGGGTGCTGCTGGAGAAGAGCGTCACGGGCAGTGGAGAGGCGAGTGACTACCCAGTGGACGGTGAGCCAGATAGGGGGGGGAGCAAGAAGGACCTGAGCCTCAGTGCAAGCTGCTCGGTAGCTAGCGACAAGGGAGCGCAAGTGTGTGGCTAGGTCGGAGACAGTCGCAAAAGAGCCGAGGTCGGGAAACACGAACGGCATGAGGATGCGGCTGAGGGAGGCAGAGGAAGGGGTGGAATAGCGTGCAGAAATAGCATCATACACCTCCTTCGCAGTCTCTACCAGGTCGAAGTGAGCGGCCTCAGTCGGTGGAAGGAGCTATGTCAGCGCGAGTGCAGCCGCAGCGTCACGGGAGTCCCAAACGTCCCGTGCCAAGACAAGACGATCGTAGTCCGCCCGCGCCTCCGGAGTCGGGGGGGGGCACGGCAGGTAGGGGCTCGGGACGTCGGGGTGCATGGAGGGAGCCGGACGCGTGGGCGTACAAGATGGCGCCGTCCTGGCACTGACTGGCGAGGTAGCGCTGAGTCTGGCGGAGCCAGGTGCCGAACTCTATCGGGCGTCCCTCCGCATCGAAGCGAAGGCGGCGGGAGGAGTCCATAGTGGAGGCTAGGCTAGCGTCGGCTGGAGTACGGAGAAAGCGGAGCTAGGAGCGGGGAGGAAGAACAGCTAGCGACAGAGGAGGTGAAACTAGAAGTCCTAGGAGCGCCAGCGGAGGAGGAAACCGGGCTAGGGGCTAGAGGCTAGGAGCTAGGTGCCACCGGGTCGAAATCGTGTGACCGGTGAGAGGAGCGGCTGCCAGCCGCTGAGTGGAAAGCCTATAGCAGTAGGAACGAGTGTAGCCCGAGGAACAGGGCGGTGGAGGGGGGGGGAAGTAACCACGTGCCTAGCGAGGAGGTGGCGCGTGGGCCGGGCGCGGCCTTTGGGGAGGGCGTCGTTAGGGCGCGATCTAAGGCGAGGGCGCGGGCTAAGGCGTGGGCGCGGGCTCGTCGCGTGCTAGGTGCGGAGGGCCGGGTTAAGCACGGAGGGCGCGGGCGGGGCTAAGCACGGAGGGCGCGAGGCGCGGGCTAAGGTGCGGGCTAAGGCGCGGGCTAAGGCGCGGGCTAAGGCACGGGCTCGGGCGCGGGCTAGGCGCGGGCTAAGGCGCGAGGCGCGGGCTAAGGCGAGGGCGCGCGGCTCGGGCGAGGGCTAGGCGCGGACGGCGCTCGGGCGCGGGCTAGGTGCGGACGGCTCGGGAGGGCGCGGGCTAGGTGCGGAGGCGCACTAGGGCGTGGAGGGCGCTTAGGCGCGTGGTGGAGGGCGCGTGAGGCGCGGAGGCGCGCTAGGGCGCGGAGGGCGCTAGGGCGCGGAGGGCGAGAGGGCGCGTGACGGAGGGCGTTTAGGGCGCGGAGGCGCGCTAGGGCGCGGAGGGCGCTAGGGCGCGGGCTAGGTAAGGAGTCTAACCTACTCGTGATACCATCCCAGAATGTGAAAGCAACGGAATAATGAACTAGAAACAGGATGGGGTACAAATATGCAAACCTAAAAGTTGTACCCCCTAGAAGGCACCTCACTACAGCCTACACCACATATTATATATTTGACAGTTTATTATTATAACTAGATTTATGGAGTAGTGTGACCATTGACCACCTACAAAGTGCAACAATCTAGTAAAAAGGAACAAAGTTACTCAATAGTATGTCTCTTCCCACTCTTGTCTGCATTCTCAGCAGAAAAAAACCAAGACTTGTGGTTCCCTCCCTACACCTGGTGCTGGGCAACTGTACACTGCATTGGGGGAAAACAGAATGAGCAGGAAAAAAACAGAGTTGAGGGGAATCAAAGGACTGCAGAGGAAACAAATTGACCAGGGGGGAATCGCCGTGAGCAGGGAGAAACATAGCAAGTTGAGGGGAAGAGAGTGATCAGGGGGGAAACAGAGCACCGAGATGGGAAGAGAGCGAGCAGGGAGGAAGAGAGTGAGATATAGGAAATAGAGCAAGCATAGAGGAAGAGAGTGAGTAGGGTGGAAACTCAAGGGAGACAGGTTTAGGGTAATGCTGAGGGGTGGCAGAGGAAAATATTAGGGGACATTGTGAGCAGGTCTGCAACCTTAAACACAGGGTGCAGGGTTAAGAGAGTGAGCTGGGGAAAGAGAGTGAGCAGGGGGTAAGAGAGTGAGCAGGGGAAAGAGAGTGAGCAGGGGAAAGAGAGTGAGCAGGGGAAAGAGAGTGAGCAGGGGAAAGAGAGTGAGCAGGGAGTTAGAGAGTGAGCAGGGGGTAAGAGAGTGAGCAGGGGGAAGGGAGAGAGCAGGGCGGAAGAGAGTGAGCAGGGCGGAAGAGAGTGAGCAGGGCGGAAGAGAGAGAGCAGGGCGGAGGACAGTGTGCAGGGGGGAGGGAGAGAGCAGGGAGGAAGAGAGTGAGCAAGGAGATCAGCACATAAACATATGATATCGATGAATGAAGAACACAACTCACACACATGTATAGCAAACGAGGAACGGCACTAACAAGTGTTGGACGCTTCTGAGATTGTTGAGGGATGTAGGGATGGTGTCGCTTAGGCTGTTCTAGGGGTGAGTGTAGGGGGAAAGAGAGTGAGCAGGGAGGAAAATGGGATGAAAGAAGGGGGAAAGAGAGTGAGCAGGGAGGAAGTGGGATTTGAAGGGGAAAAGTGTGTGAACCGGGGGAAACGGGATGATTGAAGGGGGCAAGAGTGTGAACAAGGGGGAAATGGGATGACTGAAGGGGCAAAGTGAGTGTGCCAGTGGAAAACGGGGTGAGTGAAAGAGGAATAAGTGGTCCCCAAAATGGAGGCTGTTGTCGGTGATGGCAGGGAAATGCGGCGATGGGAAAGAAATGTGAGGGTGACGAGAGGGTAAAGGAAGGTGACGGGAAGGAGTGAAGTGGGCGAAGGGAAGGGGAAAAGCGGGCGACGGGAAGGGGAAAAGCGGGCGACGGGAAGGGCAAAAGCAGGCGACGGGAAGGGGAAAAGCGGGCGACGGGAAGGGGAAAAGCGGGCGACGGGAAGGGGAAATGCGGGCGACGGGAAGGGGAAATGCGGGCGAAGGGAAGGGGAAAAGCGGGCGACGGGAAGGGGAAATGCGGGCGAAGGGAAGGGGAAAAGCGGGCGACGGGAAGGGGAAATGCGGGCGACGGGAAGGGGAAAAGCGGGCGACGGGAAGGGGAAGCTTCCTATTGTGCGGTTTATTTCACTGCAGTCGTCCGTATCTCTACGAGCAGCATCTCTACAATCCGCGCCCTTGGTCCCTCTCTATTGCGTTTTCGCACCCTGTAAGACTGTACGCGCAATGTAGCTACTGGATTTGTTACCCGCCGTTTGCAGGACGCTAGGAAACCCTATACTCACGTGCGTAAGTTAGTTACTCATTGTGTCGAGCGGTTTTCAGCACAGGGAGGTTGTGGGTCACATGCCCTGCCCTTCTGACTCATTGTGTTGGTTCCCGTCGCCCAAATATTGTGTTGCGACACTCGTGTTTTCGCAAATTGGTTTCGCCATCCAAAAGTTTCACCAACCCACCCGAGCCTCATATTGTGCTCCCTCCTAACCAAAGGACCCAAGCGTTGACTCAGTTTTTGTAAATGAACGGCAAAAAAAAAACATGTTTTTGTTTTTGTTTTTGTTTTTGTTTTTTTTTTTCATTATCTTGCAATCATTCGGTTTCATAAGCCATTTTGCAAAAGGTGCTATAACATAGGCAAAACAGCAATGAAGGAATGGGTAAACCAGGAACACCATAGGGTTGCACGTTTGGTTACTAGGAAACCCAATGTAGTTCGGAAACTTCGCTCAACCCACACGTCCATCCACCGTCGGAACTGTTTGGTTTCGTCGAGATGAACGAGATTAGACCCCCTTGTTGGTGGGAGATGGGAAGAGGATAGAGAGAAAAGGAGAGAGAGAGAGGAAAGGGAGAGGAAAATGAAAAGGAAATGGATACCAGCCCCACAAGCACAACCCAGAGGGAACCCCATCAAGACACCCCATCGAAGCACCCTAACTAAAACCCCCCCCGACTCCCCCCCCCCCCCCCCCCCCCCAACGCCCCTCAAACCGGGGCGGACACCAAGTACTGAGCCTCCACCCACAGTGCTCCCCCCATCTCCTCAATGTCCTCCCCCTCCCTGTCCACCAGATCGATATCTGCTCCTCCCATAGACGATGCAGCGCGAAGCAGGATGACCCGAGCCTGCGCACGCTGCAAGGCCACCCCAATCATAGCCTTCAAGGATCCCATGAGATAAGAGGAAAATGACTGATCATCCTCCCGACATGCCCCCCTCTGAAACAGCAAGCCCGAAATATGCGTCCCCCTGCTGTCGCAGCCAACGCCGAAAACGTCCACCTAGACATCCCCACGTCTCAACAATCAGAGGGGTGAACTGCACTCCCCTGTTGCGCGCCAACAGCGGCGCGTAATCTCCAGTCTTCCTGCGCTCCCACTCCCTGGCCGCCACTCCTATGGACCGCCCACACTGCCCGACCAAGGATGGAGACAGTGACAATGGGTCTGCAACGCTGACCTCTAAAGCATGTGCCTCCCCCGCCGTTGGCCGGCGCACCGCGACATCCACCCGCTTCCCTATCAACATCGAATCGTCCTCCAACGACACCACCCCTCCCGACGCCTTAGCGATCCTAGCTACTGGAAACGTCACCTCATCGTGCACCCGGGACGGCCCATGCTGGTGCTTGCAGCGCAGTGCATGGTGCGGGTCTGCCGGGTCCGTGTACTCAGTGCCACACACGCAACGGCCCGCGACGTGCAGCTGCTGAATCGGAAGGCCCAGACGCACAGCCGCGGCAATGCCCCACTCAGCGGCTGTGAAGGTCAAATGTGAATGCGCAGGCACCGCCAAGACCCATGCACCAGCCCCCGGCCCTGAAGGGATGTGAAACGGGCCAGGGTAGCATCATCACGGGCCATACGACGGAGGGCCTGGAGCTCCTCCACGGCTAATAGCCGCTGTCGTGTGTGGAAAAGTCGAACTGGTGGGGCAGCTACGCAGAGGTGGAGACCCGGCATCTCCTGGCGCACAGCGTCAGGCAGCTGCCCGAGACTCTTGGAGAACCATGGGTCGAGAGAGTCCACCCCCCCCGAAGAGCTGAGATAGTCGGAAAATACTGCCTCCTCTCCCTCTATCCCCAGCTGAGCCACACCTTGCGCTGCCTGCGTCCATCCACATGCATAGGATAGTGGGCTCAACGACGCCGCAGCCCGTACACCGAAACCACCCAGGCGGACTGGGAGGTGCAGCTGCAGACGGGCCAACCTAGACCGACCAGGGTCGTGCTCCCAAGTGCCCGGAGGGAAAAGCTGCTCAAAACAGTCCTCCACCCTGCTATCCCACTCCCTAAAGGCCTCCACCACCCCCGGTCGTGGTGGCACCGTCCGAGCAAGATACATAGGTCGCGCAGACACTGCAATGGCCAGAAGGTGCGCGGCCATCTGTGGGTGCTCGAGCAACGGGAGCCACGGAAGGGGCGCCTGCAACTGCTGTAGCCGCTCTCGTAACCGAACAACCTCCCAGTCCTCATCCCCAATGGGAACGCCCACCACCGTCAAACCCTCCTCCGTCCGCTGCATGCCCGGTGGCAGCCGCTCCTCTAGACCTGCTCCCCCCGGCTCCCAAAACCGACACTTATGGGCCTGCACCTGCAATCCCACTGACTCCAACCGCTCCCGCAACACGCCAAACGCCTCCAAGATCCGAGCCCCAGGGCCCAAAATGTAGGTATCATCGGCATAGCTCAAGAACAAGACGTCGGCGAAATCCTTGATGACCGGCCCCATGACCTGCTGCTGCGCGAATGCGAAAAGGAAGGGGCCCAACGGGTCCCCCTGTCTCGACCCCCGTGCAGAGACCAGTGTCTCCACAAAAGGGCCCGCCCTCAGGTAGAGGTCGCTGGGCGACCCATAGAAGACACGCAGGAACGGGATGAGACCTGAAAAAGGCGAGTCTCGCAAGCCCTCGAACATCGCACGCCGATGGAATGAGTTAAAAGCGTTTGCGACATCTATCTGCAGCGCACACCAGTCAGGGTGGGTCGCCAGGGACGAGCGAAAAGCGTGGGTGAGTATCTCAACTCCCGCCCTGGTCCCCGCCCCCAGCTGGTTGCATGGTAGGAAGTGTGAGGCCATGGCTGGGCGAAGTGTGATGCAGAGTGCCCGTGCAAGAATGCGCGGCAACACCTCTCCGATAGCGACCGGTCTCACGTCGCCTTTGGGTTTGGAGAGCCCAACCAAGTTTGACGCCGCAAGCCAGGGTCGAACACGCTCAGGGACCTCGCCCGCCACCCATTGATTGAACACCTCCATGAGATGGGCAAGGTAGGAGGGTTCGGTGAGGAAAGTGTTGCGCAGATGCTCCGTGACCCAACCCGACGGACCCGCTGCCGACGCACGAGCGGCTGTGTGAATGGCTCTGGCTAAAGTGTCACAGGTGAGTGTCACGGCCAATTTTTCATAGTTTAGTCATACGAGGGTACAGCTCAGATGACAGTACCTGATGCGTACTGTACATTGAGTGTGTCCCTCGAAGCGCTTGCTGCAAGTTCCCTGACACGCTCAACATAGTACAGTAAAATTGCCGGGCGAAAATGCCAGGGTTACAGGCGTTTGCTGGAAATTTTGCATATCCCTAAATTGGCGATGGTGTTTGCGATAGTTGCGACCAAAACCGTGTTACTTGTTTCTGCAGTTGACAAGGTACACGAGCCGCTGGACGTATTTCCGTTGGATGGCATACGAGCCTCTCACGTACAGCTGAAAGTTTCGAATCCGTTCACATTTTTTAACGGTTCCGCGTCAATTGTCGCATATCACTATTTGTATCTGTTACAAGACAGAAACGGGTAACTGAAGTGGAAAAAAATAACGGAAACTGTACATGTTCATTTAAACCTGACGCGCCCAGCCCTCCTCCAGCCCAAAATTCAGCCAGCTGGTCTTTCAGATCTGTCAGATTCGTGAAAGCTAGAGACGGGACCTAGGAAGCTCATTGCTCCATGCAGGAGCGAGGAGCCTGGGTGCTCGGAAACCGCGGCTCGAATGGGTTCTACTCACGGGGAATGTGTGAAGCCTAACGTGCCCTACCTACCCTACCTTATCCCATCTCACACGACCATATCCCACTGACCTGGGAAGCTAAGGAACTCACTTCCATTACTGCCATTTCTCATTTCGCATTTCTCATCTCTGCCATTTCTCCTCGACGTCGGCCTTCGAGTTCTTCCTTTCCCCGTGTTTCGTCAGAAGGATAGTTTGTTAGCTGGGAAGTTATAGTTTCCGTTGAAGTCACCTTGGTTTCGTAGTAGGCCGAAGTAGTCACTATCGTGCTTTCCCGTCGACCTATATCATTTACGATGTCTGACGAGTCTCCGATCCGACGTTTATCCGGCGGGCGACTTGCTTGCCAAGATCCTGCACCTAGGTGTTCGACCCGACGAGTTTCAGAATGCTCTGGTGTGCACAGGGTGGCGTGAAGATATCGCGTTCAGGACGTCCTTCACGTGTCCGCTCGACGTCGCATGAATCCTCGCCAACTGCTTGCTCAGCTCGCGGCATTTCGTAGGCTGAAGAAACTCGTCCTTTTAGACGATAGTTTGCTTGTCGTCCCGGACGCTTTCCTCGCTGGCCTTGCCGAATCGCATCACGATTTAGTTTATCTTCACATCTGCGCGATGAAGGAGAGGTTCGAACGCGGCAATGCTTTCACTACGAATGGACTTTCACGCCTTTTATTGGGTTGCACCCGACTGGAGGATCTGCGGTTCGTTTGTCCGTCGGGTGTCCGTACCATTCCACCTTCTACCAGCAACCAATCTCGTCTTAGAAGACTTTCTCTCACAGCCCATAGGATTCAGCATCTTCCTGACGCTATCACCTCATTGCAGTTGCTAGAGAGCTGAGCGATCTACCACAGAACTTCGGTAGTCTCGTCTCTCTGAAGTCATTGCAGCTGGAACGCGTTCGCTCTTTTTGCTCACTCCCAACATTCGTTCAGCAGCTCGCTAATCTGCACCGACTTTCCATCCAAGACTCCGGGAAATTTCAATTACCGGGTAGTCTCTCCAACCTTTGACGACTGAAGGAGCTCGAGTTAAGAGATTATGCGGATCTTTTGCCTCTGCCTGAGGATTTTGGAAGACTTCCGGCGCTGGAAAACCTAAGCCTCCTGAATGTTAAGGGAATCACGGAGCTTCCAGAGACCGTTGGGCTGCTGCAGCAACTGCAAATTCTTACCGTCAGGGGCTACTCTGCTAATTTCTTGTCGCTGCCCCGGTCCTTGCTTAATGCGTCATCCCTCATGAGACTTGACTTGAAGGTTGATCTTCTTTCAGACCTGCCAGATGACATTGGCCGATTATCAAAGCTTCAATTCGTCAAGCTGGCGAGCTTCTGTACTGCCTCGCTCCCAATGGTCATCCAAGAATTTCTTCCCTGCCCGATGACTTCGGGCAGCTGACTGCTTTGAAGATTCTGCATTTGTCCAGCCTTCAAGATCTCAGTCACTCACCAGATCCCTCGGACGTTTGCTGAAATTGTTGGAGCTGAAGATTTCTTTCTGTGATCAGCTGCATCAGCTACCCAACTCTCTTACCCAGATATCTTCTCTTCGGATACTAAGAGTTGAGTATTGCCCGGAGCTAACTGCTGTAACAGTGGGCATGGGGGATGGGATGTGCCATCTTTGTGAGCTGCGTTTAGTTTGCAAAAGTCTAATCCACGTCCCTGCATCCTTCTCCCGCTTGTCGTCACTTGAAGTTTTGGGCATCGGATACAGCGAGTGCTTTAGAGGTTGCTTGTCCGAGAGCTTCAACAGCTTTACACGCCTTAGGCACCTCTCTTTATCTTCCATCCCGAATCTAACTTCCCGTCCTACCTCGCTCTCCAGATTGTCTCTCACCCTTACAAGCCTGGAAGTGTATAGTTGCGAGGAGATTGGGCAGTTGGTAATGCTTGAAACACTTGAGCTGTCCGGTTTAGATGGTTTGGAATCTCTACCTCGGTCGTTGTTGAAGCTGCCTCGATTGAAGTACCTTGGGATTAGTGACTGCATGAGCCTGGGCAAAAGGAGCACTATCGAAACCTTGGTTGGCGGGAGCAGTGGCGGCAGCGGCAGCACTTCCGAGTGTGTTGAAGCAAACGTGCTTCCGTCGCTGCAAGAGATATCCATTACAAATGTTGTTTCCGAAGCACTTGATCCAACCTTGGGTTGTGTGTTTTCGTTGAAGACACTGTTGCTGTCGGAGATGCCTGCACTTCGTGCAATTCCTGCTTCTTTTTCTCAGATGTCCAACCTGCACGACTTGAAAATCTGTGATGCTGTGTGCCTTGAAGCACTACCGGAAGCAGTGGGCCGACTCTCGCAACCTCTTCAACTGTGTGAATTAGAAAGCTTGCGGGAGCTTCCCAAGTCGTTTGGACAGCTGAAGAAGCTAAGGTCACTCTACATCCATGGTTGCCCAGAGTTATACGAGCTTCCAGAGTCGTTTTCCAGATTGCCCAACATAAGCTTTTGCTCGCTCAGCGATTGCCCGGAATTGTCATTCCTTCCACAAGACTTTGGAAACCTGTGTTCCCTCCAGGAGCTTGAGCTGTTTTAACTGCCTAGTCTCCTTAGGCTCCCTGATTCTTTTCAGGACCTAATTCGGTTGAAGCGGCTGCAAGTGGATAATTGTGAGCAGCTGGCCCAGCTGCCACCCTCTCCACAACCTGCCGATGCTACAGGAGTGCACGATTATTGACTACCCTTTGATTTCGGACGGACATGAGACGATTTTTGGGAGGGCGTATCGCACTGATTGAATCACGCAGGTTATAAGGGGTGCAGGGAGAGGAAGTGGAATGGAGGGAGCTGTTGATATGATGGTGAAGGAGTAGAAGGAGGGATATGTGCCTTGGAGGAGGGGGTGATCTGCATAAGATATGGATGCCAGCCTTTTCTTGCTATCGTGTGTGCTACTTAGGAGATTATGGGCTTGGATTCATATAGATCTGCTACCGGGGCTGAATCTAGTGCCCATGTAAATGTGCTTCTAGAATATTTCATGGTGCAAGAAAAAGGCGATATCATGCACATTGTTTTTTCTTTTGAGAGCACTCTTCTTATATTGCATACATCCATTACTGAACTACACCCTGACACCAGCCACCTGGGCACCCAACATGACGTACTAATATGTATATTACCTCGTCTTGCCTCGCGTGTGCCTCACAGCGTTGTTTGCTATCCAGACAGGCGTGCCCCTTTACTCTGCTTGTTGAGAATGACTCTGGATTCTGTACAGGTTTTACCGTAAACGACGTAAGTTGGTCGGATCTACTGTACCAGCCCTCCCCTTCGACTGTCTCCGTAACCACAGGTTGCATCGCATTGCCCCTAGCTGTCGTTGTTCCTCTCCTCTCCCCTCGCCATATCTCTCGTAACCCCCCAAGAATCCGACCGACCCTCGTCGTATCTCTCTCTCGGTCTTGTCTGGCGAGATCCACCATTCATTGGAGGAGAAGTACCAATTCACGCTCCTGGAGAGTTGAATCTCAGTTTGTGCTGGGAATGTGAGTCTAGAATTTTGACACGCTTTCCTCGCCGTACGATGGCCAGTGCTTCTGAATCTGGCGGTTCCAAGTCCATTTCTCACTACCCCTCCCTCCCGTCCCTCCCGCCCTTCCTCCAGTCGCCTAGTCACTCGATTTCTCCGCAGTGGCTCTTATATTCGCCATCTGGGCCGTCTTTATTTTCCGCGCCATTCACCCCCGCCGATCCCGCTCACCGACGCTGGCGTCACCAGCCCGCGCGTCCGGCTCTCAGATGGCCGCCACGTGGTGTACCATTAGACGGGCGCGGCTGCTGACGTGGCCAAGTACCAGGTGTTGGTGGTGCACGCGTGGCAGATGTGCCGCCTGAGCATGCTGCCCAACATCACGCAGGTGGGAGACGTGTCCTTTTTCTGGGTCGTGACGTGTCCACTGTCTGTGATGACGTGTCCAGTGCATCAGGACGGGGTACATTTTCATTACACCCATCCCCACCCATCCGCACCCCTCTCCACCCCTCCCCACATCTCCCCACCCCAAGAGTTCCTGGAAGCCAACAGCATTCGCCTGGTGAGCTACGACCACGCGGGGTATGCCAGAGCTACCCCAACCCAGAGCGCACACTGCAGCCAGCCTAGCATCACTTATCCCTCCACTCCACCCTCCTCACCCCTCCCCACCCGTCCCCACCCGTCCCCACCTGTTCCACCCTTCCCCACCCGTCCCCACCCGTCCCCACCATCCCAACCCATCTCCACCCCAGGAGTTCCTGGAAGTCAATGGCACTCGCCTGGTGAGCTACGACCACCCGGGGTATGGCCGAGCTACCCCAACCCGAAGCGCACACTGCAGAGTGACGTGTGGGATGCGGGGGAGGTGGGCACGGGCGTGGGGCTGGGGAGAGGTTCTGTCTTATCGCAACCTCCATGGGGGCTCACGTGGCACTGGGGGCGCTCCGTTACCTGCCGCACCTGTGAGTGCAGGGTGGGGGTGAGATACCTGACCCACAGGTGAGGGGGAGGGGCGAGGTGGCCATCACGCATCATCACATCACATCACACATCATCCCATCATGAATCATCGCATCATGCATCATCACATCATGCATTGGGTTGGCACTTCAGCCTGGAAATTTCAAACGCCAAGAGCCTAAAGGGATGCCCAGGCATTGGGTTGGCACTGCAGCAGCTACGGAAGCTGAAGTTAATTGATGCAAACTCGCTGACTGAGCTGCCAGCATCGATCACCAAGCTCCAGCACCTAACATCCTTGATGATCCATGCAGCAATCCTTGATGATTTATGCAGCCAAGCTAACTACGCTTCCTGATTCCATCAGTGCTTTATCCAGGCTGCAGAAACTCAGCTTCTCTGAATGTGCTGTCTTGGAGCACCTTCCTTCATCTCTTACCCAATCGTCTTGCCTCCGTACGCTGGATTTGCACGGCACGTCGATCCGTTCGCTTCCTCCCAACTTCGTGTGCCTGGCTAGATCTGTTTGGTTGCAAGCAGCCATGCACTGCCAAAGGATGTGACTGAGCTGAAAATGCTGCATGACTTCAGCATTGGAATTAGCAGGCACCTCGTTGATGTATGGCTTGAGTATAGATTATCATCTCTGGTACTAGGTTGTGATTCTAGTGCTTATATTAAGACAAGACTCTCCAAGGAGTCTGCAGAGCAGTCGTCATAGAGCAGAGCAGTCGTCATATTTCAGATCTCAAGAATACAGCACACTAGATTGCAAATTACAAAGATAATGAGGATATAACGAGACGAAAATAACTACCACTGGTATAGATACGAGGCTAACGAGGCTACTAACTAGCGTAAGGGCGGGAGGGTGGGTTCTAGATTCAGATCTAGAAATGATTCGACTAGGTGGCAGGTCTGTGGACCTGCCACGAGATAAGGAGCAGATGACTCCTTACTGCATAATCCTTTACAAGTCTTGTCATAATCTTTAAATTTTGAAAATTGTATTTAAAAATTTTACATATTAAGACAAGACTCTCCAAGGAGTCTGCAGAGCAGTCGTCATAGGAGATAAGAGACATTAGGTGCGTCGGGAGCAAGGCTCTAGAACTCAGGGTTTTACCTTAGTAGGGAAGGACGGAATGGAATGGAGGAACTATATACCCTCACCTACTATTGTGGGGGAGGTTCCCAAGAAGAGAACAATGAAAGAAGTATCAGATGCGCGTAAGAATCGAGTGAGCAATAAGTTGCACAGTGATTGTCGCAAGAAATCGTCAGTAGCGATGAGGCGCCATCCATCTCGTAAGAGAACCTAAATAAAACCCTTTGGCAGTCGTTCGAGGATGTTAGTCGTTTATCCGACGACCGAGCACGTAAGTGATGAAGTCGGGAAGTTATGGTAGCTAACCATAGTTGTTGAATTGAGCATAATGTCAACATTGTGCAATAACATCACGTCACTTCGATGTAGGGCGGGCCTTTCGCAGCATGACTACATGACTAAGTCGTATTTACCGTAGATCACGGTCGATGACGTATTGCTCACGTTAACATGTTGATGCACTGGTTGCATGGTATGCAAACGATGTTGCCTCGAGTATTAAGGCTGAAGACTAGTGGCATGTTGCTGCAAAGGAGTTGTGAAGCACATACCAAACTTTGACGCATTTCCAATGTGTACAATGCATACAGCTTGTGTAACCAGCTTACAATCCGGTGCCCTTGATAGGGCATTCGTTGTCAATTAACAACAAAACATGCAGTATCGAATTTAGCGCCTCTGTAAATACGGTAGCACTATGTGTTCAAGGTTCAATAGATGCAGGAGCCATGAAAAGGGGAACCAACGGTTAGTACGCAATGGAAAAACCATGCTATACGATATGGGAAATTTTATGAAACGTGAGCCATTACGACATGGAATATCATCAGTGAAGTGGGTGTGTGAGGGCAAGCAACCCGCCTCTCGACGAGATCCACCTTTTGTATAGACCAAAAGGTCCGAATCACATCAGCTATAAGGTTAGATGTGCGCATAGAAGCGACAACCAACCAAATATTTCCAATCCATCCTCCAGCATTATGCTCGTAACGTGCATGCTCAAGACACGAGTTTGTGTTAACAAAAGTGCAATGATGTTGACAGATCGCACGCCAGATCGATATCCTTCCCCTTTTGGTGGTGTGACTTCATAAAAAGACGAAAGACTTCAAGGTGAGGGGCTGTGAAATGGTCAATCCAAATGGGGTATACACGTCACAACGAGTCCGAAGAAATCAAGTACGTGTGCGCTATCCACATGGACTTTCATGTCCTGGTGGGTTTTTCTACAATGAATGTTCATGTATGATATGTGAATGTAAGAGGATCCTTGTGCATGTATCCAAGCGTGCTGTAAAAAAAAACGGCTTGTGGCTCCCAACAAGAGCCTTCAATTAGCACATGGATATGGTCACACCAAGACGCTGGCAAGGCTTGTCATACCGCGAAAGACTATGTCGTATACAGGAAATTGCTCCGAAATGCAGACCTTGCTAAAACCGAAAGCTGAAAATCAGGGATTGAACATAAAAACGTTGAAAGTTCGACAATGATGACGCGTTTACGATAGGTCTCAAGGCGATGAGAATAGTTTTTTTTTTTTTTTTTTTTTTTTGGAGTCGACAACTTTCTGTATAGCGCCAACTGAATGACAACAAGTACTCGACAATTGCGTAAACGATGTGCGCGTTTGCGTCACAGTCAGCCGAATCACTTCAGCGCCATAATTATGAGGAGTGGTGGTACGTCCGAGCGATAGCTTAGGAAGGGAGTGTTACCATTTACGGAAAAACACATCATAATGTTGAAATGGCAGCAAGGGTTGAATTGAACTCGACCACGTAGTTTTGGCAATTTCTGCATTAAGGCGCCGAATAATTGAGAGATATGGTACCGTAGATGGCAAAATTACTTTGGAAATGCCTCATTATCACGGCCCTCAGGGTACCCGTACCCCCCCCCCCCCCCCCCCCCGCCCCCCCCCCCTTTTTTTTTTTTTTGTTTCCTTTTTTTTTTCTCGTTTTTGGATGCACGGTGATATCACCAGTTTTCAGCGTAAGTACGCATATGCTCGACAACAAAGTCGACACTATTGTCCAACCATTGCAAGTTTGCGATTTAGCCAGCAGAAAAATCCATCGCCGTAATTGAAACGGGTGTGCGTGAGAAGAAACGAGGAATGAAATGACTAAGTGAAAGTTGGGTACAAAAAGCAAACCCTAGAAAACTGTACCCCATATGTGCTACCCCACTATAGCCTACAGTAGCTATGTCATATAAATCTGACACACCCCCATAGGCAAAGTGGGGGAGAACAAGGGGTCACAAGACCAGTCAAGCAAAGCAAAGCAAGCTCAGGGTGGATCACAAAGTCACCACACATTCCGAGCACAAGTTCAAGGCCACAAGGCCAGTTCACATGCAAGATTACATATATATATAAGGCTAGACAAGCAAGAGCAGGTGTATATATATATGCAACAGTACAAACAAGGTCAAGGGGTGAGCAAGTGAGGCAAGGCAGGCACAAGACCCAGCTGAGTACAGAAGCGCTGATGATCACAAGGCGCAAGTGCCTTGGTGAAGATATCAGCAGTGTTGGCCTGAGAGGCCACGTACGCAAGCCGCAGCTGACCACGCTGCTGTAGCTCACGAGCAAGGAAGTAGCGGAGAGCAATGTGCTTCGTTCTGTGCTCCAGTCTCTGCTCTCGACACAAGGCCAGCATGGCCTTGTTGTCTACGTACAGCACTGGAGGAGAACGAGGCGGCTCTCCGAGGTCAGTCAGCAGGTAGGTGAGCCAGCAAAGCTCCTGTACAGCCATGGCCCCGGCGTAGATCTCAGCCTCACAACTGGAGCCGAGAACAGAAGACGAGCGGGTAGCCCGCCACGAAACAGAGCCGGAACCAAGGCTGAAGGTGTAACCCTGTGACGACCGCTGCGTAGCCTGGTCGTCAGCCCAAGAAGCGTCTGCGTGCCCAGTGAGGACCACTGGACTCTGCCCTCCAAGCACAAGCCCCATGCCCGACGTACTGCACAAGTAACGCAACACCCTCTTCGCTGCAGCCATGTGCTCCGGTCTGTGTCTCCCAGGAGCAACATAGCGTGCGAGAATGCTAAGAGGGTATGCGAGGTCAGGTCGTGTGCAGGTCATCAGGTACATGAGGCAGCCAACAAGCTCTGGGTACGGGCCACTCGACTCTACGGACTCATCCGAAGGCAGAGCTGAGAGCGAGTGGCGAGTAGGCAGAGGAGTGGCCTGAGGTGAGGAGTACGTGAAGCCGAAGCGCTGAAGGACCTGCTGCACCATGTGTGACTGAGTCAGGGTAATGGTGCGGCGTGCTCTGTCCCGGGTGATCTGCAAGCCAAGGTAGCTGCGCAGTTCACCCAGGTCTGTGCACGTGTGTCTCTTCTGCAACTCGGACTTCACGTGGGCGAGTCCAGCAGTGTCAGCTGTGGCAAAGACCAAGTCGTCGACGTACACGAGGATGTAGAACGGCTGCAAAGAAGTGTCGGTGCGCAGAAACAACGACGGGTCGGCAGTAGAGGGAGCAAACCCAAGAGCCGCAAGTGTAGTCCTCAGTGTGTCGTGCCACTCACGCGGTGCCTGGCGGAGACCGTAGACTGGCCGCCGGAGGCTCCACTGGGTGCCAGGAGGAAAAGACCCAGTGAAGCCAGGTGGGCGACGCAGCCAGATCTCCTCGTGCAGGCTGCCCTGCAAGAAAGCAGTGCTGAAGTCAAGAGAGTGCAGCTCGTAGTCGCGGTGAGCAGCTATGTGCAGCAGTACCCGAAGACTGGTCATCTTCGGGGTGGGAGAGAAGGTCTGAAAGTAGTCAACTCCCTGCCGCTGACTGAAGCCACGAGCTACGTAACGCGCCTTGAAGACAGGCGGAGAACCCGGCGGTCGCTTCACCCTGAAAATCCACATGCCACTGACGATGTTCGCCCCAGGCGGGGGAACCTCGTCAACGTAGGTGCCTGTGGACTTCCAGGAAGCCATCTCTGTGTCCATAGCTGCCTGCCACTGAGAGGAGTAGGGACCCTCTATCGCCTCCGCGTAAGAGCGCGGAGTCGGGATGTCAAGTGCATCCGGGTCTCCCTCAGGGGTAAGCAGTACGGACACGAGATGAGGTGAAGCAGCAGCCAAGCACTGGAACTCCTCCTGCCTGTCCTCAAGGACGTCCGTGCCAAGGGCACACTCACCCCCGACGGACGGAGGACAGACAGACTCAGACTCAACGACAAGACTAGCAGCGTAGTCTAGACGACAGCGAGCAGCAAAGTCGACGAGCTCAGCAACTAGGGCAGACGCAGCAGTGGACTCAAAGGAAGGGTCAGTGACGACAGTAGCAAGGAGACGTGTGACAGTAGGACTGGCAGCACGAAGAGAGTCCGACTCCGGGTCGGGAAGAGCAGGAAGAGAGGACGCAGGAGGAGAAGGCAAAGGGGCACGCAGAGGAGCAGTGGACGGACGCAGAGACATCCGGTGCGTGCCAAGGACAGGAGGAGGACGCTGACGCGAACCACGGCCACTAGTGCGAGCAAGACGGACAGGCGACGCAGGGCGAGACGCAGGCTCACGACGCTCAGCCAGACCTCCAGTAGGACCAGTGTAGGGAGAAGGAGCGGGCAGTGTGGAGGCCGGCTGTAACTGTAACTGGGACGGGACAGGCTGTGGACACTCTAAGGGAGGAGGAGGACCAGTAGAAGGCGGGAGACCAAGAACCTGCTGAAGGAGCGGAACGAAGTACGGCCGAGGCCGTGCGGCGACTCCAGACACAGCAGGGACAGCACCAGTACCCCCAGCAGCAGCACCAGCGCCAGCAGCACCTCCAGCTCCAGTACCTCCAGCAGCACCAGTAGCACCCCCAGCAGGACCGCCTCCAGGACCGACAGCAGTAGTCTCAGCGCCAACACCCTCAGCAGCTCCAGCTCCAGACGAACCCGCAGGCCCAGCAGCTCCAGTACTCCCAGTACGAGCACCTCCGGGACCCGCGGCACCAGCACCCTCAGCAGTCGAAGAACCTCCAGCTCCAGCAGCACGCCTCCAGCGCCGGGCAAACCACTCTCGCAGCTCCTGTGGAGAGAGTGGCTCCCGCCGAGACGAAGCACCCGGAGAACCTCCAGGCTCAGCACCGCCAGACGCCACACGAGCAGGCCCAGCTCCCTCAGGCTCCGCACCCCCAGGCTCAGCACCTCCAGGCGTAGCACCCCCAGGCTCAGCACCCCTAGGCGTAGCACCCCCAGGCTCAGCACCCCCAGGCTCAGCACCCCCAGTAGTAGCACCCCCAGGCTCAGCACCCCCAGGCTCAGCACCCCCAGGCGTAGCAACCACACGCTCAGCACCCCCAGAGTCAGCACCCCCAGGCTCAGCACCCTCAGCAGCACCAGAGTCACCAGTAACCTCGACAGGCTCGACTGCGTCTACCTGCGACACACCTGAAGGGGCAGGACCCTGAGGGGGGAGGGGGTCTACCGGGGGGGGACCTGGCACAAGGAAGAGCGGTGGTGGGGGGAGGGACGGAGTGCGGTAGGGGAAGAGACGGTAGTAGGGGACCGACTCGTCAAACGTGACGTCCTGGGAGGACAGAACACGGCGAGAGGTGGGGTGGTAGAACTGCCACCCTGGCGCGTCAGGGGGGAAGCCAAGGAAGACGCAAGGAGCAGCACGAGGGGACAGCTTGTCCGCAGACAAGTCGCGGACAAACGCCCGAGATCCCCAGACACGGAACGCAGACGCATCGCCAACCTTCCCCGTCCACAGCAAGGCTGGGGAGGTCTCCGGCATGGAGACCCTGGGGTGAAGGTTGATCTGATGCGCCGCGTACCGAACCGCAAACGGCCACAGAAAATGGGGGGCAGCCGCATGCATCATGGACGTACGGGCGACGTCCATGACCATGCCAATGCGGCGCTCAGCAATCCCATTTTGTTGTGGAGAGTCCGGAAGCGTGAAGGTCTGGCGGATGCCTCGTGCACGACAGTAGGCTCGCAGAAGGCCAGAGGAGAACTCTCCACCTCTGTCAGAGTGCAGACGCAGAACAGGAAAGTCCGAGCCGAAGCTCTGCCTGAGCTGGAGACGAGCTGCGCGGATCCAGTCGATCAACACCTCAGTGACATCACCCTTGCTGCGCAAGGGGAAGACCGTGGTGTAACGCGAGTAGTCGTCAACCACCAGCAGGAAGTAGCGCTCGTGACCCTGTCCACGGACGCGGGCCGGGCCCCACACGTCCATGTGAAGCGTCTGCAGCGGGGCCTCTGTCGGAGGAAACTGGGAGGAGTGAGGGGCAGCCCGCTGCCGCCCCTCGACACAAGGGACGCAGGTAGGGCCGGGCCCCGGAGGAAGGGGAGGGAGGGACCGGGGAAGACCAGAGACAAGGACACGGGAGGCCATGCCTCAGAGACGAAGCAGGGAGGGGTGACCAAGGCGGTGGTGCCAGAGGAGAGTCTCGTGCGACAGGAGGCGACACGAACAGGGGGCAGACTCAGGACCAGACCTGGACGCTGCAGCAAACACCTGACCCGACGCAGCTACCTGACCAGACGCAGTGACTGGAGGAGACGCAGTGGTCAGTGTGTACAGGCTCGACCCCGGCCGACGTGTAAACGTGGCCAGGTGTCGGCCTGTCCGAGCGTCCGTGCAGTGGGTCACCCGCTGACTCGCAGGAGTGAACTGGTGAACCCCCGCATCCTGTAGGTCAGCACCACTCACCAAGTTCGTAGAGAACGAGGGGAGGTAAAGACCAGACAGGGTGCCAGAGGGCGCCGCCGGACACGGGAGGACAGTGGAGAAGTGAGCAAGGACAGGACCCCCAGAGGGGTCTGCCAGAGAGACTGCAACTGGCCGGCCAAGCGGCGTGAGTGTGGTGCGGTCTCGAAAGAAGGAGCGAGAAGCCCCCGAGTCAAGGGTGAAGGTGTGGGAGGCCGAAGCCGACGTAGTACCTGAGAGAGCAGACTCACCAGCACCTGAGTGAGCAGACGCACGAGCACCTAGAGCAGCAGCCTCGCTAGCACCTAGAGCAGCAGCCTCACCAGTACCTAGAGTAGCAGTCTCAATGCCCGGGTCGGGCGGAAAACACCGGTAACAGTCACCCTCATCACTAATAGACACAGCATACATGGCAGCAAGAATAGCATCAAAGTCAAGGTCAAAGACAGCTACACCCGCCCTAGACAGCTCGCCCCAGCGGGGGATCTCAGTGGCCTCAGGGAACTGGTGACACCAAGCGTCCGTCAGGCGGCCAAAGCAGCGCGTGGTGGAGTGCGCACCCCCGCACGGCTCACCCGCGCGGTCGCCGGTGCGTAGGACGTAGGTGCACGGACCAGTACCCCCACCCCGCTGGCGTGCAGCGTACCACTCACGGAGCTGCTGAGGGGGGGGGGATGTCACGAGTGCGCTGCTGCCGCTGCTGCTGCTGCTGCTGGCGCTGACCACCACCGGAGCCGACCCTCTGCCCAGCGCCACCCCGACCAGCTCCACCTCCTCCGCCGCCGCCTCCTCCACCGCCGCCACCTCCGCCACCTCCGCTCCCACCGCCACCGCCGCCGCCTCCTCCGCCTCCACTGCCGCCACCGACACCTTCACCCCCGCCACCACTCCCACCACCACCCCCACCCCCTCCACTGCCGCCACCGCCACCTCCGCCACCCCCACCAGCCCCTCCAACACCCTTGCCCCCCTTGCCCTTGCCGGTGCGGCGTCTCCCGCTCGGGGCAGACGCAGCGCCGACCGACTCGAGACCAACGAGGTCGGCCGCAGCAGCAGAGGCAACAGAGGGCAAAAGGGGGGAGGGGGAACACCCCTCAAAGACGGGGGTGCGAGGGTCACCACGAGAGGCTCCTACAGCGACTATGCTCTTCTCTGCTGCTAGAAGGGCCTTCTCGAGGAGGTCAACGGTGAGAGTGGTGGGGCAAACTGAGAGGAAGTGGTCCCTGACTACGCGAAGGGAGTCAGGGAGCCGGGTGACTATGTAGTAGAGGGTGATGTACATGGGGGGGGGGTTCTTGGCGCAGAACTCAGCAGGAAGCGCAGCGCGGTAGCGAGTGTCACTAGTGCGGAGGTGCGTAATGAGGTCAGCGACTGTGGGAAAGGCAGCAAGGTCAGGGAAGAGGTACGGTAGCATGAGGCGGCTCAGTGCAGCAGTGGCAGGGGAGGAGTAGCGCGCAACTACAGCGTCGTACAAGGTGTGAGCACTCTTGTACTGGCTAAAGTGCGCTCGCTCAGAGGTAGGCAGGTGGCGACGCACAACTAGACGTGCAGCAGCATCGCGTGTGGCCCACTGTGAGCGAACGGTGGCGTCGGCATCAGCAGCAGGGGCAGGAGAGGCACCAGAGGTGAGGTCAAAGAGGGAGAGACCGTCTGCCCTATCGCACTGTAAGAAAAGCTGCAGGTCATCTACCCAGACGTCAAAGTCAATGGCCCGACCCTCAGCGTCAAAGGCGAGGACACTAGGGGTAGCCATGACAACAGTAGACTAGCAGTGCGAACAGTAGGGTAAGGGCAGTGCAGTGATAGAGGCGCTGCTCTTACCGGACAGGGCGGCTCGGGCGGCTCGGCGGCTCGGCGGCTCGGCAGGACGGCGGGTCGGCGACACGGCGGCTCGGGCGGCTCGGCGGCTCGGGCGGCTCGGGCGACTCGGCGGCTCGGGCGGCTCGGGCGGCTCGGCAACTCGGCGGCCCGGGCGGTTCGGCGGTCGGCTGCTGGGCGGCTCGGCGGCTCGGCGGCTCGGCTGCTCGGCTGCAGGGCTGCTCGGCGGCTCGGGTGCTCGGCTGCTGGGCGGCTCGGCGGCTGGTGTGGTTGGTGACGACCGCGGCAGCAGTCGCAGAAGCTGTGGCGACTGCTGCTGCAGAGACGGCTGCGGCTGCTGCCTCAGGGACGGCGGCTGCCGGCCGCTAGGGGCCGCGAAGAGCGGCGGAGAGGCCGCGAAGGGCGCCACGAGGGGCCGTCGAGGGCGGCGACAGGCCGTGAGGAGGCCGCGGAAGGCGGCTCGAGGGGCCGCGAGGGGGGGGGGCGTAAGGGGCCGACTGGCGACGGGAGGGGCCGAAGGGGGGCCGCGGGGGGGGCTCGTAAGGGTAGCGCGAGGGGCCGGAAGGGCGGCGCAAGGGGCCGTGAGGGCGGCGCGACGGGCGCGACGGGCCGTAAGGGCGGCACGAGGGGCCGTGAGGGCGGCGCGACGGGCGCGACGGGCCGTAGGGGCGGCGCGACGGGCCGTAAGGGCGGCGCGACGAGCCGTAAGGGCGGCGCTAGGGAGCCGGGAGAGGGTCGCTAAGGGCGACGCGACGGGGCCGTGAGGGGCCTAGCGAGGGCGCGACGGTAGGGAGAGCACACAGGGCGCGACTCGGGCCGGAGCGAAGCGCGCTCCGGGCAGGAAAAAAAAAAAATCGTGGTGGTGGGCCCTAGGAATCGTTCCCACTAGGGAACCTGCTCGATACCATGAGAAGAAACGAGGAATGAAATGACTAAGTGAAAGTTGGGTACAAAAAGCAAACCCTAGAAAACTGTACCCCATATGTGCTACCCCACTATAGCCTACAGTAGCTATGTCATATAAATCTGACAGTGCGTCCCAATAGAAGGTACGGTAGAAGCGTGTTAAGTGCTTCACATCCCATAATAGGGGAAGAACGCGCTACTAATTATTATGAGGCTTACAAATCCGGCATACCGCATATTAATTCAGACATAATGATGCACGCGGACGGCCTCTTATGCTGCACGACACAATACTGCAAGTGTCATGCTCTGGCCCTTACACTGAATCATAATCTTCTTTGGGCCTTGTCTTTTTTTTTTTTTTTTTTTAAGGCCATAACCAGTAACTGCAATTTCAGTTTGCACATAGCAGCGAGGGCAACTTCTCGTCCCTCATAGCTGTGGTAGCTGCTGTGTCGTCAGGCAGAGCAGCACCATCTCGATCTCGATAGCACCAGCAAATCACGCCACAGCAGATGCGCTATTGAGGCAGCAGCAGCGACCGCACGCTAGCAGCGGCGATCGTGCACCAGCAATGGCGATCGCAGGCCAGCAAAGGCGATCGCGCGCCAGCAGCGCAGATCGTGCCCAGCAGCAGCAATCACGGAGTAGCTGCAGCGAACGCGAAGTAGCAGCGGCGATCGGGCAGCCGTAGCAGAAGCGATCGCGCAGCAGCAGAAGCGACCGCACAGGAACAGCGATCGCGCGGCAGCCGCAGCAGCAGCGATCGCACAGCAGTGGCGATCGCACAGCAGCAGCGATCGCACAGCAGCAGCGATCGCGAAGCAGGAGCAGCAGCGATTGCGCGGCAGCAGCAGCAGCAGCAGCGATCGCACAGCAGCGGCGATCGCACAGCAGCAGCGATCGCGAAGTAGCAGCAGCAGCAATCGCACAGTAGCAGCAACAGCGCACAGCAGCGGCAACATTGATCGCACAGCAGCAGCAGCAGCGGCGATCTCGCAGCTCCAGCAAGATTCGTGCGCAGCAGCAGTAGCGATCATGCATCAGCAGCAGATAACAGGATAGCAGTAGCGATAGGACACCCGCAACTGCAGCGGTCTTGCCACATGCCACCGTGAGTTTGTTCCAACCGCAACAGCAGCAGCCGTTGTCTCGCCATGCGCAGCGTAAGCAGCAGCGGCTCGTCTCATAGCAGCAGCAACCGTCCCGGCAGCAGCAGCAGTCATAGTCGCTGCAGCAGCATCGCCAGCTCCAAGAGGTCGCAACGACCGCAGCCGCCGAAACGAACACCTCCTATGCAGCAGTATCGAGGAAGATCGCCACTGGTAGAAGCAGCGGCAATATGTTCCGCGCAGTATGTTGCACGTACATGTATCAGCAGTGTATATTATGATTTTGCCATACAAAAAACGATTTTTGTACTTGCAATTGCAGAAACTTCCAGCAGATATCGCTTCATTCGTAGAAGCAGCATGTACGAAGTTCTCGTCATGTACGAGGTAGCAGCAATGGCAGGCGAGTTAGTCTAGGAGGGTGGAAAAGTTCCCTAGGTGTGCTGTTCTAGATTCAGATCTAGAAATGATTCGACTAGGTGGCAGGTCTGTGGACCTGCCACGAGATAAGGAGCAGATGACTCCTTACTGCATAATCCTTTACAAGTCTTGTCATAATCTTTAAATTTTGAAAATTATATTTAAAATTTTTACATGTTTTGGAAATCCTGTTTCGATTCTATACATGTGGAATATTCTCCCGTGATTATTTTCCTGATCTTGTCTCACAAAGTAGGGGGTGGGTTGACTGGAGAGGCTGGTACAGTAATAGTTTCCCTTGCCGTGTGTGGTGTTCTCTAAAAAAAACCTAGGACTTCCAAATCTGGATCTTCATCCCCTACACACATCACCATACCACTTTTATTTCCATCCAGATGCTTCCAAACACATCCTTTTGCCCCTGCATATACCGGTATCCATAAACGGCATGAATATTAGGCAGTTGTTTTTCGACTCGTCAATCGGTGTTTCAGTTGAGGCGACATCACTTTACACACCCACCCACCGGTCGCCCTGTCTCCCCACACCTACACCCTCTTCCTCCCAACCCCTGCCGGCACCAACAACGTCCCAGGTGGCACACTTGTCAACCCCTCTGCATCGCCTTCAACTCCTCTATAGACCTCCTTAGATTACCCTACCCACTCCTTGGCATACCCCTTGGCATGCCAGAACACACGCATCCTAACGAATAATACTCGTACACGCCGTTCCCAGTCCTACAACCCAGCCAGCCCACATCCCACACTGCACGAGCAGAAGTGCAGACTTTTGAGTCGACTCAAAAGTCAACTCGCACTGCACGAGCAGCGATGCTGGCGTCCCCCAGCCCTGCGTGCCGCATGAGTGCTAGTGCCCAGCCCGTCTAGCCGCCAGCTGTCTCCCACTGCCCTCTCCTCACCATCTCCGTCTGCCCTGCGTGTCGCATCAGTGCTAGTGCCCAGCCTGTCTGCCTGCCAGCTGTCTCCCTCTCACCTCCTTCTCCCCACCCTCCCCTTCCACTTCCCCTTCCCTCCCCCCTTCCTCCTGTGTCGGATACTCATACACGCCGCGCCCGCTCTTGCGACCCAGCCAGCCAGCATCTGCATACTGCACGAGCAGAGGGCAGGGGCGGTACTTGGCGTCTCCTAATCCTGCGTGCAGCACCATTGCAGACCGTCTAGTGTAGCAGCAATGCTAGTGCCCAGCCCGTCTACCTGGCAGCTGTCTCCCTCTCACTGCCTTCTCCCCACCCTCACCCTCCCCCTCACCTCCCACCTCCTCCTGCCTGGGATACTCATACACACCGCGCCCGCTCTTGCGACCCAGCCACCCAGCATCTACATATTGCACGAGCAGAGGGCAGGGGCGGTACTTGGCGTCTCCTAATCCCGCATGCAGCACTCGCATGATGGCGACACAGGTGTCCAGCCCTATCAGGTCCGCTAGATGCAAAGGTCCCATGGGCTGGAACATGGGGGACAGATGGGGGGAGTGTATCGCGCAGTGGGGAGCAGAGATAGGTGATTGAGGGAAGAGCAGAGGGCAGGGGCGGTACTTGGCGTCTCCCAGCCCTGCGTGCAGCACTTGCATGATGGCGACACATGTGTCCAGCCCTATCAGGTCCGCCAGGTGTAGAGAGGCACAAATAAGCACCCACCTGGTTTGTGCCGAGCTTCATCCCTCGGTCGATGTCCTGTGCAGTGCCCACTCCCTCTAGCAGCGCATAGAATGCCTCGTTGATCATGGGCATGAGCAGAGAGAGACACAGGCGATTACACCCACCTGATTGGTACCGAGCTTCATGCCCCTATCGATGTCCATGGGAGTGCCCACCCCCTCCAGCAGCGCATAGAAGGCCTCGTTGATCATGGGCATGAGCAGAGAGAGGCACAGGCACAACAACAAGACACACCTGGTTGGTACCGAGCTTCATGCCTCTGTCGATGTCCTGAGCCGTGCCCACCCCTTCTAGGAGCGCATAGAAGGCTTCGTTGATCATGGGCATGAGCAGGCGATTCACTATGAACCCTGGGTAATCCCGTGCTTCACACACCGCCTTCCCGAATCTGAGGCGACGGGAAGGAAGGGCACGCAGGCAAGCGAAAGAAAGGAAGTTACACCTATGTCATGTCTACCATCCACGCCCATCGCACCCACCTGCGCGCAAGGCCCTTGCTGAGGTGCAGCGAGTGGTCGGTCGTGGCCAGGCCTCACACCACCTCCACGCTTACTTACCAATGCGGCCATACCCTATCCCCCCATCCAATATCCCCCCACCTGTGCGCGAGGCCCTTGGTGAGGTGCAGCGTGTGGTCTGACGTGGCAAGCCCTGGCACCACCTCCACCAATGACATGATGACAGGCGGGTTCATGAAATGCATTCCAATCAACTGAAAAGGGAGGAGGGGGGAATGGGGACAGTGTTACGGGCATTGGAGTGGCATGAGCGTACCTGCTGACCTGCTGACCTGCTCACCTGATCGGGTCGGCTGGTGGCGGCAGCAAGGAGGGTGATGGAGATGGAGGAGGTGTTGCTCGCCAGCACTGCGTTGTGCCTAACTCCCCTCTCTCTGATTCGTCTCAAACGCACCTGTTGTGGGCGGCTAGTAGCGGCAGCAAGGCGGGTGATGGAGATGGAGGAGGTGTTGCTCGCCAGCACTGCGTTGTGCCTAACTCCCCTCTCTCTGATTCGTCTCAAACGCACCTGTTGTGGGCGGCTAGTAGCGGCAGCAAGGCGGGTGATGGAGATGGAGGAGGTGTTGCTCGCCAGCACTGCGTGGTGCCTAACTCCCCTCTCTCTGATCCGTCTCAAACGCACCTGTTGTGGGCGGCTAGTAGCGGCAGCAAGGCGGGTGATGGAGATGGAGGAGGTGTTGCTCGCCAGCACTGCGTTGTGCCTAACTCCCCTCTCTCTGATTCGTCTCAAACGCACCTGTTGTGGGCGGCTAGTAGCGGCAGCAAGGCGGGTGATGGAGATGGAGGAGGTGTTGCTCGCCAGCACTGCGTTGTGCCGAACTCCCCTCTCTCTGATTCGTCTCAAACGCACCTGTTGTGGGCGGCTAGTAGCGGCAGCAAGGCGGGTGATGGAGATGGAGGAGGTGTTGCTCGCCAGCACTGCGTTGTGCCTAACTCCCCTCTCTCTGATTCGTCTCAAACGCACCTGTTGTGGGCGGCTAGTAGCGGCAGCAAGGCGGGTGATGGAGATGGAGGAGGTGTTGCTCGCCAGCACTGCGTTGTGCCTAACTCCCCTCTCTCTGATCCGTCTCAAACGCACCTGTTGTGGGCGGCTAGTAGCGGCAGCAAGGCGGGTGATGGAGATGGAGGAGGTGTTGCTCGCCAGCACTGCGTTGTGCCTAACTCCCCTCTCTCTGATTCGTCTCAAACGCACCTGTTGTGGGCGGCTAGTAGCGGCAGTGTCGGAATCTTCTGCCTCACCTGCTCCTGTCCCCTCATTCTCGCTGACCTCTCCTCCTCGTCCCTGTTGTTGTCTTGTCGCTGCTCCCATGTCCCATTCTCCGTTCTCAGCCACTACCATGCGGTAACGTTATCCACTATATGAGGCAAACAAACGAGAGAACGGGTTGTGTTGGCTGCTCCTAGCCTATTTGAATTCCTACCCCGTGTCGCACAATTTCCTATATGCTCCCTTGGGCTCCTGTCGCTGAGCTTTCGGATTGGCCTTCCAGATTGCCCCTGGCCCTTGAATGCTTCCCTTTCGTGTCCCACTGCTCCCTGAGTCACCAACTTCGCGTCATTCCCACAAACCCAGCCCTTTCCTACCGACTACAGTGCCCTCTACAGTGCCTTACTTTAATTCGTCTACACCAAACAAGCACGTAACTGAATGTATTGTCTACATCAATAGATTCTGTGACAGCAGCAAGGCGGGTGATGGAGATGGAGGAGGTGTTGCTCGCCAGCACTGCGTTGTGCCTAACTCCCCTCTCTCTGATTCGTCTCAAACGCACCTGTTGTGGGCGGCTAGTAGCGGCAGCAAGGCGGGTGATGGAGATGGAGGAGGTGTTGCTCGCCAGCACTGCGTTGTGCCGAACTCCCCTCTCTCTGATTCGTCTCAAACGCACCTGTTGTGGGCGGCTAGTAGCGGCAGCAAGGCGGGTGATGGAGATGGAGGAGGTGTTGCTCGCCAGCACTGCGTGGTGCCTAACTCCCCTCTCTCTGATCCGTCTCAAACGCACCTGTTGTGGGCGGCTAGTAGCGGCAGCAAGGCGGGTGATGGAGATGGAGGAGGTGTTGCTCGCCAGCACTGCGTTGTGCCTAACTCCCCTCTCTCTCATTCGTCTCAAACGCACCTGTTGTGGGCGGCTAGTAGCGGCAGCAAGGCGGGTGATGGAGATGGAGGAGGTGTTGCTCGCCAGCACTGCGTTGTGCCTAACTCCCCTCTCTCTGATTCGTCTCAAACGCACCTGTTGTGGGCGGCTAGTAGCGGCAGCAAGGCGGGTGATGGAGATGGAGGAGGTGTTGCTCGCCAGCACTGCGTTGTGCCTAACTCCCCTCTCTCTGATTCGTCTCAAACGCACCTGTTGTGGGCGGCTAGTAGCGGCAGCAAGGCGGGTGATGGAGATGGAGGAGGTGTTGCTCGCCAGCACTGCGTTGTGCCTAACTCCCCTCTCTCTGATTCGTCTCAAACGCACCTGTTGAGGGCGGCTAGTAGCGGCGGCAAGGCGGGTGATGGAGAAGGAGGAGGTGTTGCTCGCCAGCACTGCGTTGTGCCTAACTCCCCTCTCTCTGATTCGTCTCAAACGCACCTGTTGTGGGCGGCTAGTAGCGGCAGCAAGGCGGGTGATGGAGATGGAGGAGGTGTTGCTCGCCAGCACTGCGTGGTGCCTAACTCCCCTCTCTCTGATCCGTCTCAAACGCACCTGTTGTGGGCGGCTAGTAGCGGCAGCAAGGCGGGTGATGGAGATGGAGGAGGTGTTGCTCGCCAGCACTGCGTTGTGCCTAACTCCCCTCTCTCTGATTCGTCTCAAACGCACCTGTTGTGGGCGGCTAGTAGCGGCAGCAAGGCGGGTGATGGAGATGGAGGAGGTGTTGCTCGCCAGCACTGCGTTGTGCCTAACTCCCCTCTCTCTGATCCGTCTCAAACGCACCTGTTGTGGGCGGCTAGTAGCGGCAGCAAGCCGGGTGATGGAGATGGAGGAGGTGTTGCTCGCCAGCACTGCGTTGTGCCTAACTCCCCTCTCTCTGATTCGTCTCAAACGCACCTGTTGTGGGCGGCTAGTAGCGGCAGCAAGGCGGGTGATGGAGATGGAGAAGGTGTTGCTCGCCAGCACTGCGTTGTGCCTAACTCCCCTCTCTCTGATTCGTGTCAAACGCACCTGTTGTGGGCGGCTAGTAGCGGCAGCAAGGCGGGTGATGGAGATGGAGGAGGTGTTGCTCGCCAGCACTGCGTTGTGCCTAACTCCCCTTTCTCTGATTCGTCTCAAACGCACCTGTTGTGGGCGGCTAGTAGCGGCAGCAAGGCGGGTGATGGAGATGAAGGAGGTATTGCTCGTCAGCACTGCGTTGTGCCTAACTCCCCTCTCTCTGATTCGTCTCAAACGCACCTGTTGTGGGCGGCTAGTAGCGGCAGCAAGCCGGGTGATGGAGATGGAGGAGGTGTTGCTCGCCAGCACTGCGTTGTGCCTAACTCCCCTCTCTCTCATTCGTCTCAAACGCACCTGTTGTGGGCGGCTAGTAGCGGCAGCAAGGCGGGTGATGGAGATGGAGGAGGTGTTGCTCGCCAGCACTGCGTTGTGCCTAACTCCCCTCTCTCTCATTCGTCTCAAACGCACCTGTTGTGGGCGGCTAGTAGCGGCAGCAAGGCGGGTGATGGAGATGGAGGAGGTGTTGCTCGCCAGCACTGCGTTGTGCCTAACTCCCCTCTCTCTGATTCGTCTCAAACGCACCTGTTGTGGGCGGCTAGTAGCGGGGGCAAGGCGGGTGATGGAGAAGGAGGAGGTGTTGCTCGCCAGCACTGCGTTGTGCCTAACTCCCCTCTCTCTGATTCGTCTCAAACGCACCTGTTGTGGGCGGCTAGTAGCGGCAGCAAGGCGGGTGATGGAGATGGAGGAGGTGTTGCTCGCCAGCACTGCGTTGTGCCTAACTCCCCTCTCTCTGATTCGTCTCAAACGCACCTGTTGTGGGCGGCTAGTAGCGGCAGCAAGGCGGGTGATGGAGATGGAGGAGGTGTTGCTCGCCAGCACTGCGTTGTGCCTAACTCCCCTCTCTCTGATTCGTCTCAAACGCACCTGTTGTGGGCGGCTAGTAGCGGCAGCAAGGCGGGTGATGGAGATGGAGGAGGTGTTGCTCGCCAGCACTGCGTTGTGCCTAACTCCCCTCTCTCTGATTCGTCTCAAACGCACCTGTTGTGGGCGGCTAGTAGCGGCGGCAAGGCGGGTGATGGAGATGGAGGAGGTGTTGCTCGCCAGCACTGCGTTGTGCCTAACTCCCCTCTCTCTGATTCGTCTCAAACGCACCTGTTGTGGGCGGCTAGTAGCGGCAGCAAGGCGGGTGATGGAGATGGAGGAGGTGTTGCTCGCCAGCACTGCGTTGTGCCTAACTCCCCTCTCTCTGATTCGTCTCAAACGCACCTGTTGTGGGCGGCTAGTAGCGGCAGCAAGGCGGGTGATGGAGATGGAGGAGGTGTTGCTCGCCAGCACTGCGTTGTGCCTAACTCCCCTCTCTCTGATCCGTCTCAAACGCACCTGTTGTGGGCGGCTAGTAGCGGCAGCAAGCCGGGTGATGGAGATGGAGGAGGTGTTGCTCGCCAGCACTGCGTTGTGCCTAACTCCCCTCTCTCTGATTCGTCTCAAACGCACCTGTTGTGGGCGGCTAGTAGCGGCAGCAAGGCGGGTGATGGAGATGGAGGAGGTGTTGCTCGCCAGCACTGCGTTGTGCCTAACTCCCCTCTCTCTGATTCATCTCAAACGCACCTGTTGTGGGCGGCTAGTAGCGGCAGCAAGGCGGGTGATGGAGATGGAGGAGGTGTTGCTCGCCAGCACTGCGTTGTGCCTAACTCCCCTCTCTCTGATTCGTCTCAAACGCACCTGTTGTGGGCGGCTAGTAGCGGCAGCAAGGCGGGTGATGGAGATGAAGGAGGTATTGCTCGCCAGCACTGCGTTGTGCCTAACTCCCCTCTCTCTGATTCGTCTCAAACGCACCTGTTGTGGGCGGCTAGTAGCGGCAGCAAGCCGGGTGATGGAGATGGAGGAGGTGTTGCTCGCCAGCACTGCGTTGTGCCTAACTCCCCTCTCTCTCATTCGTCTCAAACGCACCTGTTGTGGGCGGCTAGTAGCGGCAGCAAGGCGGGTGATGGAGATGGAGGAGGTGTTGCTCGCCAGCACTGCGTTGTGCCTAACTCCCCTCTCTCTGATTCGTCTCAAACGCACCTGTTGTGGGCGGCTAGTAGTGGCAGCCAGGCGGGTGATGGAGATGGAGGAGGTGTTGCTCGCCAGCACTGCGTTGTGCCTAACTCCCCTCTCTCTGATTCGTCTCAAACGCACCTGTTGTGGGCGGCTAGTAGCGGCAGCAAGGCGGGTGATGGAGATGGAGGAGGTGTTGCTCGCCAGCACTGCGTTGTGCCTAACTCCCCTCTCTCTGATTCGTCTCAAACGCACCTGTTGTGGGCGGCTAGTAGCGGCGGCAAGGCGGGTGATGGAGAAGGAGGAGGTGTTGCTCGCCAGCACTGCGTTGTGCCTAACTCCCCTCTCTCTGATTCGTCTCAAACGCACCTGTTGTGGGCGGCTAGTAGCGGCAGCAAGGCGGGTGATGGAGATGGAGGAGGTGTTGCTCGCCAGCACTGCGTTGTGCCTAACTCCCCTCTCTCTGATTCGTCTCAAACGCACCTGTTGTGGGCGGCTAGTAGCGGCAGCAAGGCGGGTGATGGAGATGGAGGAGGTGTTGCTCGCCAGCACTGCGTTGTGCCTAACTCCCCTCTCTCTGATTCGTCTCAAACGCACCTGTTGTGGGCGGCTAGTAGCGGCAGCAAGGCGGGTGATGGAGATGGAGGAGGTGTTGCTCGCCAGCACTGCGTTGTGCCTAACTCCCCTCTCTCTGATTCGTCTCAAACGCACCTGTTGTGGGTGGCTAGTAGCGGCAGCAAGGCGGGTGATGGAGATGGAGGAGGTGTTGCTCGCCAGCACTGCGTTGTGCCTAACTCCCCTCTCTCTGATTCGTCTCAAACGCACCTGTTGTGGGCGGCTAGTAGCGGCGGCAAGGCGGGTGATGGAGAAGGAGGAGGTGTTGCTCGCCAGCACTGCGTTGTGCCTAACTCCCCTCTCTCTGATTCGTCTCAAACGCACCTGTTGTGGGCGGCTAGTAGCGGCAGCAAGGCGGGTGATGGAGATGGAGGAGGTGTTGCTCGCCAGCACTGCGTTGTGCCTAACTCCCCTCTCTCTGATTCGTCTCAAACGCACCTGTTGTGGGCGGCTAGTAGCGGCAGCAAGGCGGGTGATGGAGATGGAGGAGGTGTTGCTCGCCAGCACTGCGTTGTGCCTAACTCCCCTCTCTCTGATTCGTCTCAAACGCACCTGTTGTGGGCGGCTAGTAGCGGCAGCAAGGCGGGTGATGGAGATGGAGGAGGTGTTGCTCGCCAGCACTGCGTTGTGCCTAACTCCCCTCTCTCTGATTCGTCTCAAACGCACCTGTTGTGGGCGGCTAGTAGCGGCAGCAAGGCGGGTGATGGAGATGGAGGAGGTGTTGCTCGCCAGCACTGCGTTGTGCCTAACTCCCCTCTCTCTGATTCGTCTCAAACGCACCTGTTGTGGGTGGCTAGTAGCGGCAGCAAGGCGGGTGATGGAGATGGAGGAGGTGTTGCTCGCCAGCACTGCGTTGTGCCTAACTCCCCTCTCTCTGATTCGTCTCAAACGCACCTGTTGTGGGCGGCTAGTAGTGGCGGCAAGGCGGGTGATGGAGAAGGAGGAGGTGTTGCTCGCCAGCACTGCGTTGTGCCTAACTCCCCTCTCTCTGATTCGTCTCAAACGCACCTGTTGTGGGCGGCTAGTAGCGGCAGCAAGGCGGGTGATGGAGATGGAGGAGGTGTTGCTCGCCAGCACTGCGTTGTGCCTAACTCCCCTCTCTCTGATTCGTCTCAAACGCACCTGTTGTGGGCGGCTAGTAGCGGCAGCAAGGCGGGTGATGGAGATGGAGGAGGTGTTGCTCGCCAGCACTGCGTTGTGCCTAACTCCCCTCTCTCTGATTCGTCTCAAACGCACCTGTTGTGGGCGGCTAGTAGCGGCAGCAAGGCGGGTGATGGAGATGGAGGAGGTGTTGCTCGCCAGCACTGCGTTGTGCCTAACTCCCCTCTCTCTGATTCGTCTCAAACGCACCTGTTGTGGGTGGCTAGTAGCGGCAGCAAGGCGGGTGATGGAGATGGAGGAGGTGTTGCTCGCCAGCACTGCGTTGTGCCTAACTCCCCTCTCTCTGATTCGTCTCAAACGCACCTGTTGTGGGCGGCTAGTAGCGGCAGCAAGACGGGTGATGGAGATGGAGGAGGTGTTGCTCGCCAGCACTGCGTTGTGCCTAACTCCCCTCTCTCTGATTCGTCTTAAACGCACCTGTTGTGGGCGGCTAGTAGCGGCAGCAAGGCGGGTGATGGAGATGAAGGAGGTATTGCTCGCCAGCACTGCGTTGTGCCTAACTCCCCTCTCTCTGATTCGTCTCAAACGCACCTGTTGTGGGCGGCTAGTAGCGGCAGCAAGCCGGGTGATGGAGATGGAGGAGGTGTTGCTCGCCAGCACTGCGTTGTGCCTAACTCCCCTCTCTCTCATTCGTCTCAAACGCACCTGTTGTGGGCGGCTAGTAGCGGCAGCAAGGCGGGTGATGGAGATGGAGGAGGTGTTGCTCGCCAGCACTGCGTTGTGCCTAACTCCCCTCTCTCTGATTCGTCTCAAACGCACCTGTTGTGGGCGGCTAGTAGCGGCAGCAAGCCGGGTGATGGAGATGGAGGAGGTGTTGCTCGCCAGCACTGCGTTGTGCCTAACTCCCCTCTCTCTCATTCGTCTCAAACGCACCTGTTGTGGGCGGCTAGTAGCGGCAACAAGGCGGGTGATGGAGATGGAGGAGGTGTTGCTCGCCAGCACTGCGTTGTGCCTAACTCCCCTCTCTCTGATTCGTCTCAAACGCACCTGTTGTGGGCGGCTAGTAGCGGCAGCAAGGCGGGTGATGGAGATGGAGGAGGTGTTGCTCGCCAGCACTGCGTTGTGCCTAACTCCCCTCTCTCTGATTCGTCTCAAACGCACCTGTTGTGGGCGGCTAGTAGCGGCAGCAAGGCGGGTGATGGAGATGGAGGAGGTGTTGCTCGCCAGCACTGCGTTGTGCCTAACTCCCCTCTCTCTGATTCGTCTCAAACGCACCTGTTGTGGGCGGCTAGTAGCGGCAGCAAGCCGGGTGATGGAGATGGAGGAGGTGTTGCTCGCCAGCACTGCGTTGTGCCTAACTCCCCTCTCTCTCATTCGTCTCAAACGCACCTGTTGTGGGCGGCTAGTAGCGGCAGCAAGGCGGGTGATGGAGATGGAGGAGGTGTTGCTCGCCAGCACTGCGTTGTGCCTAACTCCCCTCTCTCTCATTCGTCTCAAACGCACCTGTTGTGGGCGGCTAGTAGCGGCAGCAAGGCGGGTGATGGAGATGGAGGAGGTGTTGCTCGCCAGCACTGCGTTGTGCCTAACTCCCCTCTCTCTGATCCGTCTCAAACGCACCTGTTGTGGGCGGCTAGTAGCGGCAGCAAGGCGGGTGATGGAGATGGAGGAGGTGTTGCTCGCCAGACTGCGTTGTGCCTAACTCCCCTCTCTCTGATTCGTCTCAAACGCACCTGTTGTGGGCGGCTAGTAGCGGCAGTAAGGCGGGTGATGGAGATGGAGGAGGTGTTGCTCGCCAGCACTGCGTTGTGCCTAACTCCCCTCTCTCTGATTCGTCTCAAACGCACCTGTTGTGGGCGGCTAGTAGCGGCAGCAAGGCGGGTGATGGAGATGGAGGAGGTGTTGCTCGCCAGCACTGCGTGGTGCCTAACTCCCCTCTCTCTGATCCGGCTCAAACGCACCTGTTGTGGGCGGCTAGTAGCGGCAGCAAGGCGGGTGATGGAGATGGAGGAGGTGTTGCTCGCCAGCACTGCGTTGTGCCTAACTCCCCTCTCTCTGATTCGTCTCAAACGCACCTGTTGTGGGCGGCTAGTAGCGGCAGCAAGGCGGGTGATGGAGATGGAGGAGGTGTTGCTCGCCAGCACTGCGTTGTGCCTAACTCCCCTCTCTCTCTCAAACGCACCTGCTGTGGGCGGCTAGTAGCGGCAGCAAGGCGGGTGATGGAGATGGAGGAGGTGTTGCTCGCCAGCACTGCGTTGTGCCTAACTCCCCTCTCTCTGATTCGTCTCAAACGCACCTGTTGTGGGCGGCTAGTAGCGGCAGCAAGGCGGGTGATGGAGATGGAGGAGGTGTTGCTCGCCAGCACTGCGTGGTGCCTAACTCCCCTCTCTCTGATCCGTCTCAAACGCACCTGTTGTGGGCGGCTAGTAGCGGCAGCAAGGCGGGTGATGGAGATGGAGGAGGTGTTGCTCGCCAGCACAGCATGGTGTGGAGCAATGCCATCCAGGCGAATCATCACCTGAGGCTAACTCACCTAACTCACCTGATCAGGTCGGCTGGTGGCAGCAGCAAGGCGGGTGATGGAGATGGACGACGTGTTGCTCGCCAGCACTGCATGGTGAGGGCAATGCCGTCCAAGCGGCCAATCACGTTGTGTTTCACCGCCTCGCTCTCTGCTACCGCCTCCACTATGAAGTCTGCCTGCTCCAGAGGGGTCAGCTCTGGGGTGGTTCGGATCCGGGCTAGTGTTGCCGCTGCTGCTGCCTGGGAGTCAGAAGAAAGCATGGGCGTGGCAAATGAGGTTCACATCTGAGACGCTTAGAAAGGAAAACACGTTCCACTGCCTCGCTCTCCGCCACGGCCTCCACTATGAAGTCTGCCTGCTCCAAAGGTTTCAGCTCTGGGGTGGTGCGGATCCTGGTTAGTGTTGCCGCTGCTGCTGCCTGGGAGACAGAAGAAAGCAGGGGCGTGGCAAACGGGGTTCACGTATGAGAATTCTACAAAGGAAAACGCGGTTCACCGCCTCGCTGTCCGCCACAGCCTCCACTATGAAGTCTGCTTGCTCCAGGGGCGTTAGTTCTGGGGTGGTGCGAATGCGCGTTAGTGTTGCCGCTGCTGCTGCCTGCCACAGGGGAAAAGCAAAGGGTGGGAGGTGGAGGGTGGGGGTTAATGCGTTTCACTGCCTCGCTCTCCGCCACGTCCTTCACAATGACGTCTTCCTGCTCCTGAGGGGTGAGTTCAGAGGTGGTGCGAATGTGGCCCGGCGAATGCTTGATGCCGCCCATGCCCCCATGCAGCCCCCATGCCCCCATGCCCCCATGCATCCCCCCCCTCTCACACACCTCATCCAGGCGCCCTTTGCTAACAAGGCGCCCCAGCGAGTGCTTGATGCCGCCCATGCAGTGATCCAGCGCTGCTAGACTCGTGTCCGCCACCACCACTCGCATGCCCGCCATGGCTGCCGTGGGGGAAAAGGGGGAGGAGGAGGGGGGGAGAGGGAAGGGGACGGGAGGGGGGAAACGGACGGATTGAGCGGGGGCGATTACAAAGGCCATGCTAGCAGCTGAGCGATTCCGCACAGGGTCAGCATTACCTGCTGCACAGGGTAATGCCCCCCCACTCACTTCCATTTTTTAGGCGCCTCAAAACACACACAGACACACACACACACACACACACACACACACACACACACACACACACACTCACTCACCTCCCAGCTGCGCGATTCCGCTCCCCATCTGCCCCGCGCCCACCACCCCCAACACCTGCAGCCCCTCCGCCGCCTTCCGCCCCGCCAGATCCCCCGGTGACACGTCAGCCTCCGCCACGTCACCAGCAGAGGAGTAGCTACGGGAATGACTCCCGCCGTTTGCGCTGCTGGCGCTCGGTGCGCTTGCAACTGAAGTGCTTAACGCGGATGTGCCTAGAGCGAAGGGCGCGTGGGGCGCCCATAGACCGTGTCTCGATATAAGCGCGCGCGTGAGAGAGCAGGATCGGCGCGCGTGGAGCGAGACGCGTGACGAGGCCATAGACGCTACGCGCGGGAGCGAGACGAGGGTCGGCGCGCGTGGAGCGCGAGGCGTGAGTGTGCAGCGGAACGGCTACGCTGCTGCGTGGCGCGCAGTGCGCGTGCGCGTGTGCGGGGGTGGTGGTGGGTGTGGCGGAGCCTGGGGCGGCGTGGGGCGGCGCGCGAAGGGGGAGCGAGAGGAGGGGCGTGGACGATGTTAGAGGCGCGAGCGACGGGTATGTGGCGCCGCTGTGTGTCGCGCAATGCGGGTGTGGGTAAGCGTGGGGCGGGGAGCGCCGGGTAAACAGAAAAACACCCGGAAAGCCGGTTCTGGCTAGAAGAAATAGTCGACCAGATATGTTAGCCTCTGTCGCAGGCGAGCAGGCTGGGGATTGGATGGGCTGCTCTGTTCACAAATTGCGCAGATTGAGGGCGGGTGTGGGGGAGGGGGATTTTGACAAGGACAGGGGTGACGTGGTAATGTTCCGAAGTGACGACACGCACGCGTCATCGTAAGAGAGGAATGGCGTGGCAGCGAAATATAGACTCGATACGAAAATAATAACGATAATAAAATACACGAGAGAACGTCATGCACTAATCATATTCTTACTCCCTCCTCATGCTGAATCTTTGTTGATTTCTTTGTTGATTTCTTTGTTGATTTCAATGCCAATGAAAGAACCATGAATTTCGTCCATCGAGCCGATGGGATAAACATCTCTTCAAGCTCCCAGCATAGCTTACGCATCCCCATCAGCCAAGCTCCCCCACGAGAGAACGTCATGCACTAATCATATTCTTACTCCCTCCTCATGCTGAATCTTTGTTGATTTCTTTGTTGATTTCTTTGTTGATTTCAATGCCAATGAAAGAACCATGAATTTCGTCCATCGAGCCGATGGGATAAACATCTCTTCAAGCTCCCAGCATAGCTTACGCATCCCCATCAGCCAAGCTCCCCCTAACCCACAAAATGCTGAGCAATAATGCTCATTGTGCCCATGGCATCCACAAGCAGCCACAAGTATATGAGCCCAAGGCCGGCACACAAGGCCGTGCCTTCCGCTAGGCCATCCGTGCCTGCACTCGCCTGGCCTCGGTCTAAGAGTAGGCCTTTGATCCAACGAGGCGACTTCTGAATGGACTAGGCGTTATTCGATGTCATGCCTCCTCACTTGGCCTCAGACCAGACGTACATCTTCTTGGTGTAGAACTTTTTGAACGCCCTCTCCTTTCTGAGCTGCGGCAGAGTCATTTTGGACAGCCACGGGGCATGCTTGGACGAGCGGAGGCGGAGACAGGGCGGTTCGGAGAGGTCTTGCGGCATCTGGCAGGAGCGGGAGAAGTCAAACTCGCGGTACTGCGCTTGAACGGGGCCGTTGCTGTAGTTCGCCTTGAGCCAGCTCCATGACGAGGAGTCCCATATCGAAGCCTGCAAAAGCGGGTACAGATATCATGGAAAATCATTAGTACAAGTGTGTGAAGGGTGGGACAGCTGGAGGGCAGGCAGGGGTAGGATGTAATTCTGGAAACACCAATCCACTGGCTCACTTGAAAGATTCAATAGGAAGCAGGACGTACCTTGAATTCCATGGGCAGCGTTGGGAACGGATGCTCCGTCTCATTCACGGTGATGCGTATTGGGTAATCATCCACCATCCACATGACATACATCGGAGAGTACACTATCGAGTACGTGTGGAAATCCGCGGACGGGTCAAACGGGAATTTGAACTGCTCCAGCTTGACCTGCCCGCCCGTGATGAGATTCGTATGGATGGTGATATCCACGGGGTTCTCCCCTCCGATGAACTCAAAGTCAATCTCATCGTGAATGTCTGTGTAGCCTTGTGGGCCCGGCGAGATGAGGTAGAAGCACGGGATGATGCCGCCCGAGTAGTTTCTGGGGAGCTTCATGCGCAGGCTGTACACTCCGTACTTGTAGTAATCTTTGGAGTAGAACACTGGTGGGGGTTGAGGTATAAGACGGTGGAGGGGGGTGGGGGATGGGGGGGTGGGAGGGGGAAAAGGGGTGAGAGACTGAGGGGATGAAGGGGTGCACAGGCTGTAGACGCCGTACTTGCAGTAGTCCTTGGAGTAAAAGACTGGTGGGGGGTGGGGGTGGGAGGGAGAGGGAGTTGGAATTGGGCCGTGTAGTCTAGTGAGACGAATTTAATAGTTGTCTCTTGTCACAACGGCTCATTCGCAATCTCTGTTAATCCCTCATTGAGCCTCAACCCTCACTGCGCTTGACACCGTACTGCACCTCCCACCGCATTGCACCGCACTGTACCTACCTCCGACGGACTGGTTGGTAGCGGAGATGGTGACGGTGCCATTGCTGTCCTTGCGGCAGTTGGAGTCCTTGCACCAGTCGGGGAACTTGAAGTACTTGTCGAACGACTTATCCACTCCAAGATCTCTGAAAAGCGATACAAGCACCTCATACCGGATTGCACCGCACTGCACCTACCTCCGACGGACTGATTCGTGGCGGCGATGGTGACGGTGCCATTGCTGTCCTTGCGGCAGTTGGAGTCCTTGCACCAGTCGGGGAACTTGAAGTACTTGTCGAACGACTTATCCACTCCCGGCACCTTCTTGCGCGGCGGGATCGTCCACACGAACGGCTTGTCCGTTGAATTGCCACTTCCGCCCCCGCTCCCGGTTCCGCCTCCGCTTCCAGTTCCGCCCCCGCTCCCAGTTCCGCCAACGCTCCCAGTTCCGCCCCCGCTCCCGGTTCCGCCCCCGCTCCCGGTACCGCCCCCGCTCCCGGTACCGCCCCCGCTCCCAGTTCCGCCCCCGCTCCCGGTTCCGCTGGTGGAGTTCCCCCCGCTGCTCCCGCTTCCCGTTCCGCTGGTCGAGTTACCACCGCCGCTGCCGCTGCCAGTTCCAGTACTGTTTGACGTGCCGCTGCCCGTGCTGTTCGAGCTGCTGCCCGTGCTGCCCGTGCTGCCCGTGCTATTCGTGCTGCTGCTTGTGCTATTCGTGCTGGTGCCCGTGCTCTTTGTGCTGCCCGTGGTCCCCGTGTTACCCGATGAGCCTGTGCTATTGCCGCTGTTCGCGGTGCTTCCGGAACTTCCGGTACTCCCGCTGGAGTTCCCCACACTGCTACCAATCCCGCCGCTCGAACCAGTTCCCCCGGTTCCCCCCGTGCTTCCGCTCGCTCCCGTTCCGCTTGCGGCCCGCGTCGTTTCGAGGTTCACGGGGGAGGGGGGAGTCTTCTTGGGGGGAGCGGAAGGCTGCGGTGGGGGGGACTTGCCGCTGGGCGCACGGGGGGGGGATTTCTGCGCGGGGGGCTTCTGAGCCGGCGGAGAGCGCGGGTTCGGTTTCGGGGGGGACTTGGAAGCTTGTTGCGGGGGCTTCGGGGTCGAAGCACTGCCGGCATTCGCCTTCGGGGGGCTTTTATTGTTGGATGCTGTAGGTGGGCTCTTACGGTTCCCCCCCTGGGGCGGAATTTTATTGCTCGTGCCCTTAGGAGGGCTCTTATTGCCCGTGCCCTTAGGAGGGCTCTTGGTATTGGACGGCAAAACCGGGCTCTTGCTTGGAACCTTCGTTGGGCCCGGACTCTTGCTGCTGCTGATGCTGGCCTGCGTTGACCGCGTTGACTGGAACGACGTGGCCTCGGCTGTGACAACAGCGCGAGCGATCGCGGCATCCTGCGGGGTGATCGCAGACGCCGTTGTAGCGAGGGGTACGCGGGGGTCCCGGAATCTACCCCCGAAATCCGAGGGTACCACGTCTTCTGGTCTGGGGGCAGTGTGGCGCGCCAAGTTGTTGCCGGCAAGCGATCGGCCGGGCCAGTGCGCGGCTCTTCGCGAGCGCGCGGACGAATGGAAGGCGTAGGCTTGCGCGAGGAGCGCAAGTGTGGGGAGGAGCGCGACAAGAATTCGCAAAGTCGTGGAACGTCGGCATGGCTGCCGGCAGAACGAAAGCCGGCCTCTAGAAGTTGCCATCGCTACTAGGGACGGGCCTCGGCCCGGATAAGGAGGGAAGCGTACTGACGCTGATCCGACCGTCTAGTTGGTGCGAGAACGAGTATCTTACCAAAAATGCTTTCTGGTGGCGATTCCAGTAGATGATTTGGCAGCAAGCCTCGGCCCTCCAGCTCTCTAGGGCTCGATTTGGTGCGCCAAGTAAAGCTAGCGATTGATTGTCCTGAATTCACTTCAACAGATTCAGCATCTACCGGAAAATATGACTGTTTGTGCGAGCTTTATGTCGTTGAGGTGTCGCGTGCTATTCCCATGGCAGGTGAATGTCGAATGACATTGCAGGGCAGGGAGGAGGGAAGGGGAGGTATGATTGGGAAGTTGATGGGAAGGAGAAGGGGCACAAAGCGGTGTGAGGGTACCAGACAGCTGGGCTGGTTTTTGGCCCGGCGCGATTTGTTGGCTCTGGCCTATAATTGTGCAAATTGCTCGCTAGGATTTTCCTTGGCGGCATTTGGGTGATCCGAGTCGCGTGCATTTCTTCCCAAATGTGTTCGTCAATTTCAGCGATGGCGGATTCTCGGCGACACGTCGAGGCCCCCTGCGTACGCCGTCGGTCAGAAAGGAATCGCCTCGCACATGAGCAGGGCTGGGCAAAGAACTGCTTGGAGTGGTCGGTCGGGGCGATCGCGAGTCGCATGCGCGATGCGAAAACAGCGACGTCTCTTGGTTATGAGCTTCGTCGGAATTTCCACGCCGAGTTGGAAGAACGTTGCCCATTGAATCACATAAGTCTACACTTCTTGTCATTTGCATCTAGTGGCATTAGTTATACAACTTTTATTTTGGCTGTACAATGCATGCATACATAACATTCCGAAGACCCCCAAAATAAAATAATAAATAACATTATATAGAAACATTGGCCCCAAAACAGTGAAACCCATGCTAGAAACACCCTGCTGTCATTTTCTTGCATGAGCTCAAGCGCACTTGCAAACTCTACTAGCTCATCACAAAGAGTAAATGTGCAGGTTGGGACCTGGTTGATAAAACATCTCCAGGTTCCCGCCTGGTATCCCTACTCGTTATTGCACTGGAGCATGCCGCCCTAGAAGCACTTTCCCCAAGCATGTCGCCCTAGAAGCATTTTCCCAAGCATGTCGCCATAGTAGCTTGTCGGATGACCTACACCCTCTACGTTATTGCAACAATAAATGTCGCCACCTACGACTAACCCCTCCGCTCTAACCACTCAGATCTCACTAGGCAGGGCCCCAAGGGTAGTCAGCCACAAGGAACCTTTGCCTGTACTGTTTGAAGCGCGCCAATTGCGCTGCTGTAGGAACCCCCATCCACGGCGCCCTGGCGAGGTCGCGCCACGCCTTGCAGGGAGGCACGGCGCCGCTGGCCGGCACTCGGCACGTCCTGCGGACGTCGAAGTTGCTGTATTGCACCTTGATCGGGCCGTTCGCGAAGCTGGGCTTGAGCTTGCTCCACGACGACGCGTCCCAAATGGAGCCCTGGAAAAGAAATCGAGAAAAAAAAAACGAGAAATATTCGAACATGGTTAACGAGGGCTTCACATTTGGGTAGAGCGGCATTTTGTGGGTTGGAAGAGGGCTAGTAGGGAAGGGTCGAAGGTCGCCAGGGTAGTACCAGCGAGGCTTGATTCCTTGTATGGAGACTAAAAGGTACCCTTGAACACAGTAAAGAAACGCAATTTACTGCACCTGAATTCTCGCGTCGTGGTTTCAGCCGTCCGATTCCCATCGATAATGCCGACTACCTTGATCTTGACGGCATTAGGTGGGAGGGGTTTCTCGGGCGTCTTGTTGGTGGTGCGAATGGGCGCATTGTCCACCAATCACATGTCCCGATCAGCTTTTGAAGCACCTCACAAGGTACCGACTCACCATGATCTTGACGTTGTCGGACGGGAAAGGTTTCCCAGGCGTCCTGTTGGTGATGCGGATGGGCGTATTGTCTACTATCCACATGACCCGGTTGGGTGAGTACACGATCGTGTACGTGTGAAACGCCGCCGACGGGTCGAACGGGAAGCGGAACTGCTCCAGCTTGACCTGCCCGCCCGTGATGAGATTCGTGTGGATGGTGATGTTGCGCGGGTCCGTGCCGCCCAGGAACTCGAGGTCGATTTCGTCGTGGATCGACTGGTATGACGAGGCGCCGGGCGTGATGAGGTACATGCACGGGATGATGCCGCCCGAGTAGCCTGCGGGGAGCTTCATTCGCACGGAATAGATGCCGTAGCTGTACACGCCCTTGGACTCGAAGACTGCAAGGGTGGGGAAAAAAGACAAGCGACACAAGGATGTTGAGTTATAATGACGCTTCTGACGACCACTGGACGTGAAGGATACGATACGGTCGTCTTGAAGAAGCCTTGATGCGCATGCTGTCGTCGCATGTTCCAGTCGCATGCCATCATAGCATGCTACTATCGCATAGCGAAGTCGCAGGGTAACGTCGCATGCTCACCTCCGACGGATTTGGGGCTGACGGGGAGGGCGCCGTCTGGCGCGCTCGTGCAGTAGGGCGGCTTGCACCACGAAGGAAATAAATGAGAAACGTCTCGAGATTCGCATGCTCACCTCCGACTGATTTGGGGCTGACGGCGAGAGCGATGCCGCCGTCAGGCGAGAATGTGCAGTAGGGCGGCTTGCACCACGAAGGGAAGGCGAAGTTCTGGTTGAACGACACGTCCACTCGCTGCGCGCCGTCGACCGCCATGGCGCTCACGGCGAGGATCACGGCAAAGAGACGGAGTGATAACGCCATGGCTGAAGGGAAGCCTGGCGATTTCGGCGACGAAATGGGTGCTTCTAACTGTCTGCACTCTCGGACAGGCAGTAAGCGGCTGGAGGACGAATAGGGAGAGGCTAAGGAGAGCAGCAAAAAAACTGATTTCTTCTGGAGCAGCCCCGTAGAAAAATGATCTCAGCCTCTTATTATAACGGATGCTGCGTTACTGTGTCCTTTGCGGTTCTCTGATGCGCTACTCACACTCCCACACTGCGCAAGCACTGGTTTTCAAGAGCTGGCTGGGATGGTTAGGGAAAGGGGTGCAAATTTATCTGTACAAGGGGCTGGCTGTCTACTTCGTGGTTGATTGTGTACTTCACTGCGTCGCTGCTTTCTTGTTGATGCGGGCAGCGGGGAGCGTGTGAACGAGCATTCTTGCGCGACGCGGCACGATATCGCGGTCGCGGGATGGTTTGTGCCGGTTTGTTTTTCTGCCCATTGTGTACTTCGAACTCGCAACAGTTTCAAATACCACGATATCGAAGTAAATTTAATTCAAGGAACAATGGTTGGTAAGCCTTCTAATTTGAAGTGTATGTACACACACAAAAATACTGGTGACACAACTTTCCTTATCACAGTTCTGTGCCGTGAAACGCGGCGCCCATGATGTGCCTCTTGCGAATCGCGAACCACAATGGCCGTGAAATTGTTCCATCGTGACTTGACTCGTCGGTCACACACTCCCTTCCCTACCTCCAATTGCGGCGACTCGCCATCTAGCTGGAAGTGTAGAGGTAAACAAAATATACAGTAAAAGGAGCAACTAGTAAACACAAGTATAGTGGAGAAGCATGCTATTTAATGTGGGAACAGCATCATTATACCCTAAGCAGTTTATGCTTAGCGCTGGGTTCCTACACCAGCACGCCGTGAGCCTTGACCCCTAAACCTAACACGTTCATCAGTAAGACTCCTATCTCCTCTCATTCTTGCTACTCCTGCCCCTCTTTGTGAAACAGTCGCCACTTTTTCCGTCCTATGTGCAACCCTACTACTACTGGTCACCTCTTCCCCATTGCCTTCCTGCCCAGACACCACGCATGCCCCTCCTCCATCTCCACTACTGCTACCAGCCCCCGACACATCTACACAGGAACTAACTATCCCCGAATCTACACCCCACTTAAGCCCCTCAATGTCGGCTGCTTCAAACACCTCCTGAAGCTTATGCTCTTCCTTAGTAAGAACCCCCTCCACCTCCTCCCCATGCCTCAGTGCAAACTCCAACAACTTCCTCACTTCCTCCTCCAAGCTACTCCTCCCCATCCCATCCCCTCCCTCACTCCCCCCCTCCCCTACACTCTCTCCACCGCTACCACCGCCGGACCTCCTCTCAGCCTGGGCCCGAACCACCATTTCAGCCAGCTCCGCAATCACCTTGTCCTTGCGCCGAACCTCGCGCCGAACCTCCCGCCACCGGTCCTTAGCAATCCCCATAAGCCGAACCAGAACCTCATCCTTCTGCTCCAGACGCCGCTCTAAGCTCTGCCACCGAGGCCCTCTGCCCGGCCTGGGAGCAGCAGCCTGCAGCTGCCTCTGCAGTAAAACCGTTCTAGATATCACCTGTTGCTGCGGCTGCTGCTCGAGCCTTCTCCTTTGGTCTTCCGCCCTGCTGCCTGCTAGACCTACTCTGCTGCTGCTTGCACCTCCTGCTCCTCCCCCTGATGCTCTGCTCGTGCCAGTGGCAGAAGCAGCGGCAGCAGCAGAGGCAGCAGCCCATCTCTCCTCCTGCTCCTTTAACCTCTCCACCAGCCTTGCCACCTCCTCCTCTCGCCGTTCCGACTCAGCGCGCAGCGCCACCACCTCATCCTCCAGCCTGGCGACGTCTGTGTCCCGCGCCGCCAGCTGGCGCTCGAGCCCTCCAATCCGCTCCTTCGCCTCCCCTGCCATGGCTAGGAGCTGTTTCTTTGCATGATCCACGTCCCGCACCACAAGAGAGGAGGGAGAGGCCGGCATGGAGTAGGGGAAGCGAGGAGAGGCGGGAACGGCAAGAGAGTAGGGCTGAGGAGCGAGAGAGGAGGGCGGGGAGGAGGAGCTGACTTGTGATTCGGTGAGAGAGGACGGGAGAGAGACGGGGGTTGGGGTGTTGGCAGATGCGCAGGCAGGACCGAGGGAAAGGGAGAGGGAGGTGGGGCCGGAGAGGGAGAGGGAGGCGGAGGAGGAGGAGCGGGAGGGGTGGGGGGAGCCTGAGGGGGAGGAGGAGGAGGTCATTGCCATGTCCAGTGGGCCCCCGAATAGGCCCAGACTGAAGGTCAAGGGACTGTTGGGGTTCATGCGCGGGGGGAAGCCTGACAGGGGAGGCGAGGCAGGAGAGGTACCACTACCACCAGCAGCAGCAGCGGCAGCGGCGGATGCGGCAGCAGAAGAGGGAGAAGTGGTAGTGGGGGGAGCAGGAGAGCCAGAGAAAGAAGAACCAGCATCCCTGTGTGTGGAGGGATGTGGACGGTCCGGGAGAGTGTCTGGTGAGCTGCTCTTCTTGTCCCCCATTGGCCCGTATGATGATGCTGACGTGGCGGTTGGGGGTGGGGATGCTGACGTGGCGGGTGAGGGTGCGAAGGCCGCAGCAGCTGCAGCCGCAGCGGCGGCGGCGGCGGCAGCAGCGGAGGCATAGGAGGCAGGCGGTGCAGAGGAAGGGTCACTTGTCGTGGGTGTTGCTGGGTTGGATGTGGTACTGGTGCTGCTGACAGCACTACCACCAGAACCACCAGCAGCAGCAGCAGCACGGCTGGCAGCAGTTGCTTCAGTTGCTGCAGGCCTGGCAGAGGGTCCACCACCACCACCACCACTACCACTGCTGCTGCTGCCACTGTTGCTCGCTGACCCGCTCGCACCGCGGCCTAGACCGAACGAACCAAAGAGCGAGAACAACCCCAAACCTCTTGCAACCCCTCCTCCTCCACCTCCTCCTTCTCCCCCACCACCACTTCCTACTGCACTCTGCTCCCTCTTCACCTCCTCCTCCCTTCCCTCCTTCTCCTCACCCCTTCCCTCCACCTCCTCCCGCTCTGCAGCCCTGCCTCCCACCACCCCTCTCTCCCCTCCACCCTCTATCGACCCCACCACCCCCTCCTCATCATCTGTCTCCTCCCCTTCCTTATCCCCTTCGGGAATCACAGGCAGCGCCCCCACCGTCATCTGCGGATCCTCCTCCTCTGCACTGCGCTTCCTCTCAAACCCCTCTGCTGCCACTCTCAGCAGGTGCGCCTTCGCCTCCTCCAATCCCATCGGTCTCTCACTCTCCTCCTCCTCGTCCTCCTCCTCATCCTCCCCGCCTCTCCCCCCTCCGCTGCTGCCTTTCCTAGCAGAGGTCCCAGCGCCCTTCCCCTTCATCCCTGCATTAGCACCGGTGCCAGCAAGAGTCAGCCCCGCTAGCAGCGCCTTTCTGTCCCCCCCTCCCCCGCCACTCCCCGCCCCTGATCCGCCTCCCTTCCTCCCCCGTTCCTGCTCATCCTCCTCCTCCTCTCTCTGCCGCTCCAGCAGCTCATTAAACCGCTCCTCCCGCTGCTTCCTCTCCCTCTGCCTCTGCTGCTCCTCCTTCCGCCTCTCCCTCTCCACCTCAGCCTGCTTCTCCTTCTCCTTCTGCTGCTGCTCCTCCACCTGCCTCTGCTTCACACGTGCCAGCATCAGCTCTAGCCCTTTCAGTTCCTTCTGTAACTTTCCCACAGGAACATCTTGTTTCTGCTGCCCTTCGTCGTTGCCTCCTTCCCCCTGGGCCTCCCCTGCCCCGCCCCCAGCCTCTGTTCCTTGCTTCTTATCCCCGTCCCCAGCCCCTTCACTTGGTCCTTGTCCTTGTGTGCCCGACCCTTGTCCTGCTGCGTCCAAGGCATCAGCCGTACTCAAGTCTGTCTTCTCCCTTTCTCCAGGTACCGAGCTTGCTGCAGATTCCGTCCCAGCTCCTACTGATGCTGCTCCCACTGTTGCTCCCCCTGCCGCTCTTGCTGAGTCACCACCGACAGCGGGAGCAGCATCACCAGCAGCACCACCTGAAGTCGCAGTACCAACAACGGCAGAGGCAGAAGCATTGCCACGACCAGCAGCAGCACCACCACCACCGCCACCACTAGAAGCAGCAGCAGCAGCGTCAGCAGCCTCTCTCTTCCGCCTCTCCCTTTCTCTGGAAGCAGCAGTCAGCTCCGCCAGGGCGCGCTGCAGATGCACCATGCGGTGCACTCCCCCTCCCCCTCCCCCTCCCGCCCCCCCTCCGCCTTCTCCCCCCTGCTCCTCCTCCCCTGCGCTACTCTCATCATCCTCATCATCGTCATCATCCCCCCAACTTATCTCCCTCTCCATTGGTGATTCCTCCTCACTCGTTCCCTCCCACCTCCCCTCCTCCTCCCCATCCCCGTCGCTCCCCCCTTCCCCCTCCCCCTCTCCGCCCTCTCCCCCGTCCCCCAGGCCCGCGTTCCCCCGCTCCGCGCTTCCCCCACGCGCCTGTCCGCGCGCCCTGAGCGCAGCAGCCTGCGCCAGCAGCTCCTCCACCTTGGACCGCATCTCCTTTCTCCCCTCATCCGCCTTATCAGCGTCTCCACTACCAGCATTGGGCACCGCGTGAGGCATCCCATTCCCACGAATCCCATCCCTGGTCTGCTTTCCCGCCTCTTCTCCGCCCTCTTGATGCCCGTCGTTCGAGGCCGAGACAGGCGCAGGTGCCGAGACAGGCGCAGGTGACGAGAAAGGCGCAGGTGGCGAGACAGGCGCAGGTGACGAGACAGGCGCAGGTGGCGAGACAGGCGCAGGTGACGAGACAGGCGCAGGTGGCGAGACAGGCGCAGGTGACGAGACAGGCGCAGGTGACGAGACAGGCGCAGGAGAAGGCACAGGAGCAGAGGCAAGCACAGGAGAAGAGGCAGGAACAGGAGCAGGGACAGACACAGGGGAAGAGACAGGCACAGGAGAAGAGACAGGCACAGGAGAAGAGACAGGCACAGGTGACGTCAGAAGCGCAGCAGCAGCTCCCTCGCCTTCCTCAGCCTTCCCTACTGATCCCCCAACGACGCCGTCTCCTACCTTCTCAACTCCTCCATTCTCTACCGCACTACCCCCTTCCCTCCCCCCTTCCCCCTCGCTCCGCCCATCGGTTCCCCCTCCGCCATCCGCCCGTTCCCCCTCTTCCCCTGCAAGCACCACCACCACACTTTCCAACCCCTCAACGCCCTTGCTCGCTCTCTCAACGCCCTTGCTTCCTCCCTCCTCTCGAGACCTCTCAGCGCCTCGCGTCTCTTCCAGCTCCTGAGGCGTCTTTTTGACTTTATTCTCAGGCTTCCCCTCCTCCTCTGTACGCGCAGCCACTTTCCTTTCCTCATTCTCCGCCACTGGTCGCCCGTTTTGCTGCTTTTCATCTCCTGCGACCCGCATTTCCCCCTGCCTCTCGCCCTCGCCCAGATTCTCGCTCTCTGCCGGCGCTTGCTGCCCATTTTGCAGCGTCCGAACTTCGGCCACAGGCTGGCTTTCAGACGGCTCATTACATTTCCCACCCTCGCCAACCTCCCCACTCTTCACACCATCCCCAGTCTCCGACACAGAGATTTCCTTCTGCAGCCCGTTTTCGTCATTTTTCCCATTCATCTCTCCCCCAACCTCCAACCCCACTCCCTCTCCTTCCCTCTTCTCCTCAGTAACTTCCTGTCCCCCCTTCTCCGCCACATTATCCCTCACTCCCTCCTTCCGGCTATCGCCGTCATCACTGGAGATTCCATTTGCCTCTGCCTGCATGTCTGCGCCGCTCGCTGCCGGCGCTGGTTGAACCGTCGGAGCGGGCTTTAAGCTCTCGATTGACTGAGGCGGATTCTCGTCAGTTGGCGGGAGGTTAGTATTCGTATTAGCCGGAGCATTATTTCCTATATCAGCCACTGCGATTGGGCCAGGAACAGCGTCTGGTGGCTTGGCTGCATCGCCTTCAACCGTGACGGACCTTATTGTACCTTGGTCGAGTGCAATCTCCTTGTTTACAGTGTCGGCGCCATTCTCCTCGGGAGCCACGCGAGACTGTGAGGGCGAGAGCCCGAAGAACGTCCCCCATCCAGGTCCCCCGCCGCTCATGCCTCGCCCGTGACACTAACCAGCCGAGCGGTTACAAGATACGTATTTTATTACTTTGTTTTGACCGTGCTAAGTGGCGTGCTGTCTGAAGGTTGGTGAAGGTACGCTCTGGAAAATAGCGATAACGGGTGGACCCAACGCGAGATGCCTATTGAAGACCTGACTCTCTTTGCGTTCGACGGGTCGCATTGACCTAAACTACATATGCACTGAGTAGGACGAAGGGCTGTACGGAGATAAGCGTTGTGAGAGGTGTGGCTGATGGGGAAAGGTAAAGGTAAAGGTAAAGGAGGGGGGAAATCCCCCTTTGGGTTACCCCGGGCTGTCGATCGTAATCCGCCTACCCACTTGTTTACACGCCTCGCTGGGTATCGAGGTTGTATCCACTCCCAGATGAGCACCTGTGTAACCCCCTTCTGGGGGGCTGGCAGAACACGCCGCAGGGGGGATTTGATCCCGGGACCTCATCTTTCGGCTGATGGGGAAAGGGTTCTGCTTGTGGAATATGGTGTTTGAGTTGAGGTGATGAGATTTCGCCTCAATAGAGCGGTTTGGGTTTGCAAACGGCTCATTTGGAGAATTCGCTAATATGAAAAAGGTAGACTCCAGACTATGAGTAAAAAATAGAAATGCCTTTGGTATCGGTAGGTTTGACCTTTCTGTGCTGACTGAAGTCGTGTTTTCCTCGCAAGTGGGGCACAGCTGGCTTGTGCGATTGTATAAAATGGCTCTCCGTGCAGAGAATCTGGAATGGGTAGTTCTAAAGTTCCCGGTAGTTTTGAGGACAACCCGAAACAGAAACAAGTTTCTCAGTGCGCCAATGAAAATTCGATAATTTCTGGCGGGAACTTCGATCACCAGTGGCAACCATTGAAACAGTGTGGACCTTCCAGAGGACATTGAGAAAGTGGATAACGTACAGAAAGTACAGCTGATACAAGTATGTACTTGTGGCGAGGTTTGCTGTGGCGAGGAAAATCGGTCACTTCAATTTGGCGCAAACACCAAGGCGCAGGTCAGCTCGGCTGCCCCAGATGCCAAACCAAGATCGTTCCACACACTGTGCAAATAATTTCTTATCGAGCAGACCTGACCGAGAGCTTTCACCCCCTGCAAGCCAGCAGCACATCAAGGAACATTTCACGCAGGAGTTCCCAAGGCGCCGCGGGAATATGCCAGATGTGCCTCCACCCGCCGACGTTTTTCGCTTTTCTTGGAGGCCGGGCAGGGACTTCTGGCCCAGGGCCGTCTTTTCCCTCTTTTTCGTGGGCTGCCAACGAAGCAACTCCAAGCCAAGACCAACGGTTTGCCTGTCAGGTTGCTCGTTGACATTTCACCAACCTCGATGATGTCGAACCGAAAATCGGGGGACTCAATAATGCGAATGATTGCTCTGAATTCGTTGACAATACCACATCCATTTCTTCAGTCCCAGATCTCACTTCTGCTTCTTCATCCACCTTCACTAGTGGGTAGGTGACGGATCTAGGAGTTTTACTTGCCATTTGTAGAATAGCCAGGATCTTGCAGTGTTTCCGCACGCCCGTCAGTTGAGGGCTTACCCTTACCGGTAGTAATGGCATCAGGAGACGAAATCCCGCCTGTTGTCGAAGACGTCTCGCAAATCGGAGGGGACGCTTCGCAGACGGAAGCCCCATCCGCGGAAATTGCTGATTCAGCTCCGTTGGAATCGGCCGATGTCATATCAAGCAC